>OX376698.1:44619180-45219180 GCA_947389925.1 Coelopa pilipes
ATATACATTACATAGTATACTTCAAACCCAAACAACAGCGCTTCACCGGTTTCAACAGGTTCCGCCGATCGCTGGAGCGGAGCCACCTTGAGTCTAGACTTGCATCTGCATCGACAGCGATTTCATTGAATGAAACCAATAACAAAGAGACTGCATTGAACTTATTTCGAAAAGGCTGCTCATAGAGAACCCTGCTGCAGTTCATTCATTTCTGACCTTGTTGCGCCTTATCAGGGAATAATTAAAATTACGGCCCGAATTGATTTACATGATCGTGGCCGCTAACGATCGCACACTTGCACTTGTTTCTAATTACTGTCGTGACGCTCGGCCCCAACTGTTTGGATACTGGAGAAAATCGTCGTTGCGCTTGTGTGAAACTCGTGCGCCCGAAACGCGGTCGGTCCACACGGGCGTAGGAAACGTGCTGCCGAGTGGATCGAGTGGGAAGTTGCGAAAACGAAGTGTTTTAGTAATTCAATATCCGTAACACACTCGCCTTGGGCGACGGCTTTTGTAACTCCAGTCCTCCCTCTAGGCGCGCCGATGGCCCCGACTGATGGGAACATCGAGCAACAATTTGCTGGCCAGGTCCGGGCCGAGTTCGGTTTCACCCCGTGTATCGTATGTCGACCTATTATTCCGCAACCTACCTCAATGTTCGGTCGCAACTGAAGGGCGCCGTCTATCGGTATCCAAACGATGACAACGTCAGAAACAGGGTGCTTTCTTCTTGCTAGAAACTTCTGGCGCGTTTGAATATTTCTTTTGGCACGAGTTTGGAAAATTCACTTTGTTGTCCCAGTTCTTTGACCACACACTATTTCCTTTTATTTTCACTGGTCACTGTTGTATTCGTATTGAAATAGATGTATTTTGAAGATTTATTTTTGAAAACTTTTTGTGTTTGGAACTCATGCGTAGGCAAGTTCGGGGCGTCGACTTTCCAATACAACGTCTGCGATCGAACTGTTCGCTCTCCATGTCGGGCACTCGCTTTTATACCCGGCAGGCCCGGTCCCGGCTGGAGAGGAACGCGGTGGAGTGGAGTGTATCTGGAAACATGGCGGGTCCGTTGTTTTGTTTTGATCGTCATTTAGCAGCACCCTCCTGGAGTCGGCTCGACGGAGCCTCGCTGGTGACAGTTTATGGATATATACAATCATATATACATTGCTCGACTGGAGCTGCACCGACGGCAAGAAAACCAATACCACGGTAACAAAGAAAGAAACCGAGACAAAAATAAAAAAAAATTAAATAAATAAAATAAACCCAGCGATCGCACAAACACCTACCATTTGGAGGTGTGACTTTGTGTTGGGTTCGGTTTTCGGCTTCGTCTTACAGAACATTCGGAATCAGCCAACAGACCATCGGACCCGTAGCTCGGTCTCTTCAGTTCACTGCGCTCTTAGCTGAATTATAAAGAGCTTCTCTCTTTTTCTCTCTCTCTATCGCCCGCCTCTCTTCGACTCAGTATTTCCATTCGCTCACTGATAACAATCAATACGGTCTTTTTTCTGTCAGTTGTTTTTTACTATATTTACAAGCGTGTGGTTGGACTTTGACCGGACAACATTTCCACAAGTTTGCGGGGGACGCAGTTGCAGTTGTTGTTGTCGGAAAGCCACTTGAACCTTTGTTGATGAGCGATCTATGGTTTAGTAATATTAACTTAGGGAGCAACAACAACAACGACGATAGAAGCTATTGACTAATTAAAATCTCGTTTTCATTAATTCCTATTTATAGCCTTCATCTATTGAAGATATAAATTGAAGATATAAACGATTTGTGTTCGATCGAGACGATTCTGTGGGACAAGGTTTGCTCATTCTGGGTGTAGGGTACACGAGTGAACCCAGAAAGATCGAATTCATTTGCGACTCCCATAGGTTCCAACCATTGAGCAGATAAAGATCCCTAATGACCACCATTACGTCAAAAATCCTATGATTATTTCCGAAAATCCCGAAACAATATCAAAACTATCGAACATGGCTCAGTCCGTTTTGAAATCTGCCGGCGATCGCTTCCAGGATGAATATCGATCGCGTGTTTCGGGTGATGAACTGCTTCTTCCAGCTCTGCGGCTACCAGCTGCACTGGTTCGAGCGCAAGTCGCGCCGCTTCCGACTGACCCTCTGCGGCGTGGTCAACTTCGTGGCGATCGCTCTGGTCTACGCCGTCTGCTTCAATCAGCACTTCGAGCAGTCCGAGCTGCTCAACATGCTGCAGGACGTCTCGCCGTTCCTCAAGAAGCTGGTGCACCTGCAACTGCTGCTGGGCCTCAAGATGCTCATTTTCTCGGTGTACGAGTTGCGCTTCATCACGGGCGCCGCCAACGGACTCCTCGAGGTGCTGCCGAAGGTTTATGCGAAGCGCTTCAACAAGGACGAGGCCTTCGCCTACTTCCTACTGTTCTCCACGCTGCTCATTAGCCTGGGCTTTGTGCTGTACATCGCCTACGAAATGCAGTTTAAGCTGCCGCCACTGGACCATATCTTCATCGGCACCGCCCTCTTCATACCGCACTTTGTGCTGGCCTGTTCCCTGAAGTTCTACAGCGTAGGCAGCTGGCTCTTCCGCCAGGCCCTGATTAATTTGTCCGATGACTTTGACCGCATTCTCGGCGTCAACCGGTCCTTGGAGATGAACGAGTCTCCAACTCATATTACGATAGTTCCCGTTGTAGAAACGGCAAATCTTGAGTTGTGTGTGCTGAACTCATCAAAGAGTGTGGAACAACCATTGCAGCAGGTTGGCAAGCAAATGGAGGAGTTGGTCGTGGCCCAGAGGCGCTTCAACGAGGCTTTCCAGAACCAGCTGACCCTTCTCATGGGCCTCAACAACAACTGCGTCTTGGCCGGGTGCTATTCGCTGGTCTACTTCAAGTCCACGTGGCACGTGATCTTCTCGGAGCGCTCGAAGCGCATCTTCCTGGCCGCCAACTACGGCATCTTCGTGTTCATCTTCTGGGACTACCTTTGCTTGTGCATAGCGAACGGGCTCTTTGAGAAAATAGTAAATTCCCAAACGAGTTTATGTGACTGGTAATATTATTTAGTTTCTCACATAGAGGTTGGAGTTCCATGCCAATGTTTTGCTGGTGCTCAAGATGAAGTCTCAGTACACGAAACGCATACGGTCGCTAGTGAAGGATTTGCGAGCTTTTCTGGACGCCGACCTGAAGTTCAAAATTCTTGGAGTATATAGCCTTAGTGGTCGGACTCTCCTCCTGGTACTTATATAACCGAATGCCTTGGAACTTGTCTTTGTCAACTGCACTTTCGTTGCAGATGCATTCGATTTCCGGGTTGGTCATCGCTCTGATCGTCATCTACAATTATTTGAACGACAAGCTCATTGAGTTGACCACTCGTTTTGAGGAAGGATCTGGCGACTGAAATATTTAAATACATTTTGTTCTTTGTATAGACTTCATATTTCATTCTCCATTGAACAATTTATTTGTCTTTATCTCAATACAGACTATCTGTAGAACATAATTTACCGTTCGAGATAATTAAGTTCTGGCATTCTTCCATTGATATATACGTTTTTTTTTTGTTTTCACCCTGCAATTTTACAAATCAACAAACATCATTATTATTACGAACTATTTTTGAAAAATCCAAACTGGACATTTTAATTACTGTTTAAATGTTACTGGCTGTGGTGCGTGGTCGAACGGAAATATTATTATTTCATACATTAAAGCTTTATATGTTTTCGAAGGGTAGGAATTTGAATTGCAAAAACGGGGAAGCTTTCAAAAAATCAAAATACGGAAATTATCTGTTATTTTGTGTAAATGTCTGATGATTTTTCCGGGTTTACAACCAAAACATGTCGAAAATGTAATCGCAGCCAAGTTCACAGTCAAAGTTTGAGTGCAGTCGAAAAACACTCAACTATTTTGACAACTACTGATGCCGCAAAATACAACGAGACGCCAATATTTTCGCTGGCATTTAATTTTGTGATTCCAGAAAAATTGAAATTAAAATAGATAAAACTGTGAAAGTGGTTTAGAAAAACTGCTTAAGCATGAGTGCTGGAAATATGTTGTATGGAGGAGATGAGATCGGTGCACTCGTGTTCGATCCCGGACACCATTCTCTGAGAGTGGGCTACGCTCAGGAAGACACACCGAAGGCCGAGATTCCATCTGTCGTGGGAGTTGGACCCGATACCGCAGACACCTCTACAGATATAGAAACTAAAAGCGACAATAATATTACCCAAAACAGTAAATAAATTTTAATTTTTTAGAATCAACAAATATATATATATATATATTTTTAACCAGATTCAGATGCTAGGAAATATTACGTGGACACAACGTATGTGAATGTCCCCCGCTCTAACATGGAAATCCAGACTTACATGAAAGACGGTATGATCGACAATTGGGATCTCTTCGAAAAAGTTATCGACTACACATATGCTAAAGTAATACAATCGGAACCCGAGTACCATCCCGTTCTATTTTCGGAAGCTTCGTGGAACGTTCGAAATAATCGCGAAAAGCTTACAGAACTCATGTTTGAAAAGTACAATGTTCCTGCATTCTTCTTAGTGAAAAACGCAGTGCTGGCCGCTTTTGCCAGTGGGCGCGCAACGGCTTTGGTTGTGGACAGCGGTGCGACGCACACATCGGCAGTGCCCGTTCATGAGGGATATGTTTTATCACAAGCAGTTGTGAAATCCCCACTCGGTGGAGATTATCTCTCACTCCAGTGTCGCCAACATTTGGAAAAGCAGGGAATTGATTTAGCGCCAGTTTATAAAATTGCTTCCAAAGATGTGGTAAAGGAACGCGATAATCCGCGCTTTACCTTGCGAAAATTGCCAGAGAATCTAACGCAATCATGGCAAAACTACATGCTAAAGTCACTTTTGCAAGATTTCCAAATGAATATACTGCAGGTGTTAGAGAACCCCTACGATGAACGTGTCGCTGCGCAGATTCCCTCAGTGCACTATGAATTCCCCAATGGCTATCACCAGGAGTTTGGTTCAGAACGCTTTAAGTTGGCGGAAAGTCTATTTGATCATGCAATGCTGGGTGCCGGCCAACTTGCATCCACCAGTGTAGGCATGTGCGATGCTGACGTGCGATTATCCCTCTTTGGTTCAGTTGTAGTTACTGGTAATTCCTATCTAACGTATTTTGTAAATAATTGTTCATTGTTTGAAATTTGTTTTAGGTGGAAACACATTACTACAAGGTTTTCCAGAACGCTTAAACCGCGACTTACAGCTACGTGCACCATCGAACACGCGGTTGAAAATGATTTCCGCTAATGGTAGTGTTGAACGACGTTTCGGGGCATGGATTGGTGGTTCCATTTTGGCTAGCATCGGAACATTCCAGCAAATGTGGATTTCCTCACAGGAATATGAAGAGTCTGGCAAAAGCCAAGTCGAGCGAAAATGCCCCTAGATATTCGCAGTATCCACAATCCCGATATAAAAAAAAAAAAATAGTAATTTTAATATTTATGTAAAACATTACATTCAGTGTGGGTAATTTTACTCTCAAGTAATACAGAGATATCTTTAAAATAGATAAGGTAGACGACTATTTTTAACTGATGCATGATTCAATTTCTTGCTTTGAGCATATGATTATTAGGTTTTATAAACTCATGTCTTTTCGTTTAATTCCTCTATTATTTAGTAATATTCTAATGTTTGTAATATTTATTACGGTATCGAACGAATTTTCCACGATCTCGGCAGAAATATGTTTTCCTAATGAGATGACTAAATTGTGTTAAATGCGAATGATGGACGTATTCCTCCAAATGGGAACACAGATTGATGTCTTTAATTCGGAATCTATTATTGTAAATTTGAGGACAATCTTCTTTTTCTTTATGGATCATAAATTTAGTAATCCATCCATTGATTTCATCGATATTTGGGAGTTTTCTATTGGGATTACTATTGCTGGAATTATAGCTGGGACGATCATAGACTTCTTCCACTGCGGCACATACAGGACGAACGTTTATGACGTCAAGTTTTGGTTTAACGCGTCGACATTTTTCTTCAACATTTACTTTTATTTTATTTCCATCCAAACACAATTTCTTAGTGATGCTCAGTTTTGGTCGCGCTTGTTCCAAGATGATAGTTGTTTCTCGCATTGTATCAGAGGATGAGGGATGCATGAAGTTAATATAGTATGGATTTATTTCATTTGCTTGCTGAAGAACTTGAGAACCAAACTGAGGAAAGCATCAAAATTTGCCGCACATGGTGTTATTGCTCACAGATTTCTAGAAATAAACAAAATCATTCCTTAATTCTGTTCACACGATAGCGAAAAAACAGAATACTCACCTGGGCCTCAAGAATTTCTTCTTTCCAGTCCTCCTTCGCAATATTGACCACAGTCTTTACCAGCAAACTCTTTACTTTAACAACATTAGCGCCAAACGTTTTTAGAACATCCTGTACGTTTACACTCTCGCAGCCCGTTCTCCAGCAATCATAGTCGGTAGCTATAGCCACTGCAGCGTATAATAAACAAGCCTCTTTGGCCAACACAACCTCAGGACAGGTCGTCATATTAATGAGATGACCACCCCACTGGCGGAACATTAAGCTTTCGGCACGTGATGAAAACCGTGGGCCTTCAATTGTTACCATGGTAGCCTGGTCATGGACACGATCATAGCCCAAATCACCTGCCGAAGCAAGCAGTACCTTGCGGGTTCGTTCATTGAATGCGGGGAACATAGGTAGGTGACATACTCCTTTTGGACTGGTCGCTTTTCCATCGTAAAAGGTCTGTAGCCGCTTGGTCGTGCGGTCAATAAAGTCATTGGGAACAGCCAGATCACCTGGTTTAATTTCCTCCTTCAATGAACCGCATGCAGTGGACACAATCAAATGTGTACATCCGACTTGCTTCATTGCCCATATATTTGCGCGGTAATTCACGTTGGTCGGGTTGATGCTGTGGTCGCGTCCATGTCGAGCTAACAGTGCACACTTTACGCCACTGATTTCACCCTCGATAATATTGTCAGACGGATCGCCATATGGCGTGCTAATCTTGCTCTCAGTACGGTTCTCCAAGATATCCGGGTCGTCCAGTCCAGAGCCGCCAATTATTCCAATCTAAGTGTTGACAACGCATTGTTCCTTCGAACTATTTGACTTTTGTGTTTGTGACACTTACCTTGATGGAGGGTGCAGAATTCAAGTTCGCATTTTCAGACTCTGTGTGGCTCATTTTTACTTATAACGCGTGCTGGTGCCTTCAGGTTGTTGTTTGTCGCAGGCGAGATGGCAATGTGCTGGAGTGAACGATGTTGTACACATTTTTTCGTGGCCTTGGGCAATGGGCTCATTGATAAGGTAAGGCCTTCCACAAAAAAGTGCTACCATTCAAAGGGTTATCACCGTTGCGCTGCCAACTATTGCTAAAGAGATAAATGGCAGAATTTAAGTTTAGTTTGGCAGCATTGTTGGCGGTGATTTTGACATTTCTATATGAAAAAAATTGTTTAATGAACATCGTTTGATCATGCACGGCATAGCTTACGACAAGGATTCCTGACAAAAAGCTTTGGTATTGAATATTTCGAATGCTAATGAGGATGGAGATGTTGTTCTTAACGATAAAACATTGCAAGAGCTCATTCAATTTTATCCGTTACAAAGATCAAGACTATGATTCGTGGGCATGGCAGTAAATTACCCAGGCGAAACACACCATCCATATTCTGTGGAATTTCTGAAGAAGAGCTGGGAATTCCTTCAGTTGATGAGGGTCAAACTCCAGGTCTTTGACACAATAATACTCGATAGCCCAAATCACCTACTACAAATCAAAAGCTAAAGTTAATGAGCATTATGTAGACACACGACACACAAAAACTCTCCGAAGAATGCGATGATTTCTCCCGACAGCTGATGAGCTGATGAAAGAAATCCATGTCGATACGGCGCTGTGTAATTCGCTTTAAAGTACCAATGGTTAAAGTATAAACTTCGTGTCAAAAAAGAACCTTTATGGAAAACTGCGAGAAAGACATAATGGCATTTAAAAAAATGTCATATATGTTGTAAATTAAAATTAATATTTATTTTAACATAAACAGTATACATTATAATATTATCTCTTCATATTTTTAATATTACAATGATTTCGTTTTAACTTTAATATTTTTTTTTCAATGTTACGTGCTGCATTTTTAATTCATTAAAAATTTTAATTGTTTATTTATAAACGAGTATATTACTCAATATCAAATTTAAATGTTTAAGTATTTTCGGCAGCATTTTGTTGCATTGACAATTGTGTATAATAATCATACAATAATAGCGCATTTACTTCTCACATGCCAAACTATATTAAAGGTTTACTGAAATAATATAATTACACTGCACAACTTAAAAAATTATTCTACAAAAAATATATATTAACATGATGGAAATATAAAATATAATTTTACTTATGTTATAAAAGAAATAAAAATTTTTAAAATAATTGAAGATAACTAAACTTAAAAATAAAAAATCATACTACTTGCAGAAAACAGTTCTACGTAAAGCACAACTTCGAATTATGGTAGCTTCGTTTCAGAACTTTCAACTGGGATTGTACTCTCAATGATTGAAATGAATATTTTATTAAAACTTTCTCCTAAAACAATTGATCTGCCAGGTTGCCTATAAATGTGGCTAAATTCATGGAGGAACCCTCCTTGAATTTAAGTCCAATTGTTTTGCCATAAGCTTGAATGAATATTGCACGCACTGAGTTTAAACGTTGCTTTCGTCTGCAATTAAATGAGTAAACTTTAGTATAATAAAACTTCATAATAAATTGAGAAGAGCTTACAGCGTTGATTGTGTCTTTATACCCGTCGATGTTGCCTCTTTTGTCGTGTTCGAGCCGTTTGATATGGAATAACCGTTCGGAACGCCATTGCTACCGGCACTTCCGTTACTTGGTGTGAATCCATAACTGCCGATGAATCCATTGCCTACGCCCCCTCCACCGCCCATCACACCATTACCCGACGTCACCGAACAAGAATCTTGTTGCACAAAGCGCATCATGTAGCTTCCATTCATAATGGAGTCAATGGATCCCGTATCGGTGACCACCTGCCAACTGCCATTCGAGGATGTTGACTCTTGCCGTTGTCGTGCAGCATTGGCGCCAGGAACGGAGATGGGACTAGTTTTCGAACTGCATCCGATAAAGAAATATAAATATTTACATTCATTATGAAAAATGTTGAAAAAACTAAATTACCGTTTAGGATTAGGCGAACGACTAGTTATATTATTGCTTGTTGTATAGAAATTATCAGTTATTGACATATCACAGTTGGAACAATTTGAAAAACTATCATTGCTGTCTTGATCAAAGTTTAGTATATAGTCTCTGGAAAGGAGAAATATTGTATGAGAAAGAGGACGAAGTACAGAAGGTTTAAAGGCACTTACTCCTTAAGTGGCTCATCATCACAGCAATCAGACTTAATTACAATTACGCTACTACTACCGCTACTACTAGAAGTTTTCGTTCGTTTCCTGAAACAAAAGACAATTCAAATATTTAACACATTACAAAACATTTTTTTTTTTTTTGTTTTATTTCAATCTCACCTGTGCTCAACGATACTGAATTCGTCGTCCGTGATATACTTGAGAACATGGAAGCAGAAAAACATGATGTCCTCGCCGCGTTTTAGGCGGTCAGGCAGTTGATGGCCAAACAAGTACCAATCGTACGCCAATGTGAAGTAGGCCATTTGCAGGGCGTTCATCGACTGATGAATGAGCCCGTCGGCCCATAGTGAAAGTCTCACCAGAGAAACAAACAACGGCGTACGATCCCAACCACTGATGCAGTGTATGAGAACGCCAGAGTTCTCCTCTTGAATGTACTTGAGTGTGGCTTTCAGATAGTTTTGCGTGATCTGCACCAAATCCCACTCCTTATAATCGTACCAGCAGATGTCCAGATCGGTGGCGGGTCCCAGCTTCGGAATACTTATGATGGCATCGTTAAATGATTGTTTCCAGTTGTAGTAGAGGCTTTTCGCCATGTAGTTATTGTCGCGGAACTTCTTGAAGAACTCACAACCGGGATAGGGCAGCGATAGGATGTTAAAATTCTCGTAATGGTTTTCGGGATCTGCTTTCTCCGACGAGGACACACTGCAAGGATAAAATCAACTTTAATTAACTATAAACAAAGAGGAAAAGAGATAAATAACACACGTCATGAAGTACTTGACTTTCCGCTTCTCCACCATCAGGTCGACGATCGTCGTCACATTCAGGGCATTCAGCAGTTGAATGTCGCTTTTGATCACCTCGTCGTATGAGAAAGGCGACGACTCGTTGATTGTGTTGATCAGAGAGTCATCCGTGGGATCGTTGTTCTCGTCGTCCATGTTCGTTGTGACGTAATTAGTTCCGTTCAGACAGTCGTAGGCGTAGTCCACCACCTTGCGTCCGTACGTCTCCGGCATCACGGATATGGTCGCCGACCGGCAGATGTACTTTCCCTTGTACATGATCACGGGCACCGCGAAGCGTTGCCGACACCGCGCGTACTTGGCCATCGTGATCAGTTCGCGAATTTTGTTTATATCGTAGAGGTCCTCGTAAATCGTATGCTGTTGCTGCTGCTGTTGCGTTGGTAGCGTTGACTGCGGCAGATGCTGTTGTTGCTGCTGCTGCGGCTGGTGTTGCGATGTCTGATGGTGATTCAATTGATTTGCAAAGGTCACATACGCCTGTATACCGTTGGAAGTCGGGTTGCTTCCGTTGGTGCTGTGGAAACCGTTGAGTATGGATGTCGGCCCCGACGATGTCGTCGTCGTCGACAGCGTCGAGCCGTGGTAGCCGTTTGTGAATGCATTGCTTGAGGTAATCGTTGAGGCCATGTGTCCGTGCTCGTATTCTGGTATGAATATGCGGCCCGGATAGCGTGGACTAAGGCAACCATTCGTGTTATCGACCTCGATGAGGCTGTAGTCGAGCTTGAAGAGGCTTTCGCATTTTCGTATGAGGATACACTCCTGCAGGCAAAAACCAAAATGATCAATCAATATGGGATCGAAGAGGGAACTAATCAAGTATATCAAGTCAAGGTAGCAAAAAACGCTAACTATGAATCTATGCCACTGCAGAGGCTTCAGGTGAAGGCTCCGGCCATGTGCAGGGCCTGCGGAACAATAATGAGATATTGATTGCCTGGAAGTGGAACTGGAGGGGAGCAAGCAGAAGAGGAGGAAAACGTAAATTGTCTCGCTGCAAATCGTAAATAATTCAATGCTGAATGAAATACTTCACGTCGCAAACCTAAAAAACCGATAGACATAGAGAGGAGAGAGGGAGAAGGCACGGGAGAAGGCACACGGAAGGTGAAGGGGGGCAGAGCGGATGACGACGATGTCGTAGCAAAAGAACCTTGAGATGCATGCAGCACACACAGCGGAATGAAAATCTTAAAAAAATATGAGATCATTCCGTGCCAAAATCTTGCGAACGAATTATATTATTGCGAATAAAATACCAGGCACTGAAGCTATTTATACAACAATAACAACAACAACCACAGAAGATCTGGCGCATGAAACAGACAGCTACAATAACAGCAATATGGAAAAATCAACAACAGCAACAGCAACAACAACGGACAATCGCATGCATTGTAAGAGAGGAAAATAAGCACAAGCAAACGAGCAACAAGTTGCTGCAAGCGCTAGACTATGAAATTCGTGTCCGTCCGCGCCTGTCTGCCAGGCCGACCCTCAGACTGTCTGGCTGTCTCTCTGTCCGTCCGTCCGTCCGGCTGTCTGTCTGAACGAAATATCACGCACATCTAAAGCAACAAAAAGAGCATGATGACGACGACGACGACGTCTGCGATGTCCAAAGTCAATTGGGTCCGGCCCGCTCCGGTGAACGCCAGTCGGAGGCAGACTTTACTTCGCTGGAGATGCTCATAAATTTATAAAACTATCTTTTCTGTTGCAACTGCATTCGTTGTGTTTCTGCTTGGCGCTGTTGTTTGTTGTTGTTTTTTTCTTTTTTGTTGTTATTGTCTGCCACTCAGACAATGAGGTCAATGAAATGACGTTGACTTTGAACTGGCAGCACGGCAAAAACAATGCAAGGCAGCAATATCAGCGCCATCGACAACACGCACATGCACAAACTGAAATTGAAAGAGAAAGGAAACTAAAAAAGGGAGCCAGCGGAGACCAAGGGGACGGTAAACCAGCAGAGGAGAAGGAGAATGAGATAAAAACAAACAAAGAAAAGTTCGCCAAAATCCAAAGACTTTAGGGGACCACTTGAAAGCGCTTTCATGGGCGCCAACTGCATTTCAGTGAACTATCAACACTCCCAGCAACAACAAGCAGCGCTCCGCCAACACCGCTGACACCTCGCCCTGGCCCGCCGACCCACGAGCGCACGTCGAATGCAAAAGGAGTGAAGCGAAAACTCGCTTGCGGTATTTATTTCTAAAAATACCACAAACTGCTGCTGGCGTTCCGTTCGGTTCGGCTCCGCTCGGCTCGGTGCGGTTCGGTTCGGCTTTGTGACTGGCGACGGGGCGACGACAGAAACAGCAAATACAGCAACAATGTCACTACAACAACAATCACACCAATGGCCACTACAACAACAACACAATGGCCCAAACAACAACGACAAGCAATCAAACAAAAGCTTGAGAGCGTGTCTCGTGTTGAGCATTAACAATAATAACGCCAACAACAATAGTAACAGATGAAGTGTCGACCAACAACAACAAGCAGAGAAAAAAAAAAAACAAGGTGAAAAATGCATCAACACGACACGATCGATGGAATTGGCATCCAAATGACATTCACTAACCATACAGAACAGAAGACAAAAGGAGCCCGAACCAAAACCGAGGTGGCACAATTTCGAATTGCAACCCATCGCCACGACGCCAAGACAACCTTGAGAGCACACGGGCGCAGGAACCTCCGGTGGACCCGACTCGTAGGGGGCGCTGGCTCGTGACTGACGGACTTCGCCCCGCACCCGGACCCTCACACTCAGACACTGCTCTGCTCAACAACATTGTAGCAACAGCAGCGGCGACGGCGGCTGCAAATGATGCAAAACCAGAAGGAGAAATAAACGAAGCAAACGAGAATGAACGAAGAAGAGAGAAACTGCAATCGAAGGAGGCGGCGGCCGTCGAGACGTCACGACATGAAGCACCGCACGGCGATCGAAGGAGCGGGCAGAGGGTTTTGACTGAGGGGAGGTGAATAAAATGTAAATTTGCCGTGCTCGTCTGACTGCATTGCATGGCGAAAGAAAACTCGTTGCTGTCGCTGGTTGTTGATGTCGATGATATTGTTGTTAGTGTCGCTGCTATTGTTGTTATTCTCGATGTATTTGTTGTCGTCGATGAAGATATTTTTGTAGTTGTTGCTGTTATTATCGCTGCACTTTTGTGCATTGCTGTGCGCCTGGTGTCGCCACCAAGCGATAGTTTGCGGAAAAAACAACAACGTGGCCATTCATCGTCGTCGTCGTCGTCGACGGCAGCAGCTGATGCCAGTGATGCAGACGCGAATTGTTTAGTTTGTTTTCTCGCCTGCCAACCAAGCGAATAAATAGGAAACTGCAACAGCGACTGCAACACCAACAACGACTAATAAATAGTTGGCAATCGTTGTTGGTCTCATGAGCAATTGCTGCCCGTTGACCCAAAAATGCTGCCGCTCGAGACGAACCCGGATTTTAGAAACTTTCGAGCAGCTGGGCAAGCAGAAAGACGCCGACCGACAAAAGTACAAATGTTTTCGCAAAACTCCAACGAGTCTTGGACGTCGTCGAGGAGAGGCTTCGTCGACGTCGTTGTTGTTGTTGTTGTTGTTGTTGTCGACGCCGTCGTCGCGGTTGTCGTTGTTGTTTCGACTGCAGGAGTTGTGGTTTGATTTTGTTTTTGTCGTCATCGTCAGGCGTCGTCGTCGTTATCAGAGAGAAACGAACACGGCTGCTGCTGCTGCAGATGTGGCTGCGGCTATCGCTGCTCCAGAAGAAAGAGACCTCGTGCCGGCATCGGGTGAAACGTGAATGAAATTTGAAAGCATCTTGAAACTTGTTTCTCCTCTCTCGCTCTCGCTCTCTCGAAAGTCGAACCGTGCCAGTCGCTGGGTGGTGAGGAAAGCGGTGAATGGTCGTGGACGGAGTGGACCGCGGGCGGAGGGATCGGGAGAGGTGTTGGTTATGCAAAGAAATGAGCCACGCTTCGAGGTGTTTAGAAATGAAGTCCGAGGCGACCGAGGCGATTTGGAGGTCGCTTCCGGGTCGGATCGCAGTCCATGGGGATGGGAATGGGCACGAAGTGTGGATTACATCCGAGTGCGTTGACTCTGGCGACCCCGATTTCACGCCTCACGAAATTGCAGTCAATTTCAGAGGGAAGTGATTGAACCGCTGTCGAACCACGCATGGCATTTTAAATGAGCAAAAGCGATAACAATAAATAAAAGGGTTTTATATAAATGCGCTAAGCGCTGAGTGCGGTGTAATCGACCTGAAATGAGTTCGAGCGCATTTCAATGCATCATCATCGACATCGTCGTCGAATGGAATGTGCTTTTGAAAAAGCTAATCAAAGCGAAATTATTTGGAAAACAAGACAAGTCGAGCGGGTGGGGGCCACGAAACACCAGAGCTATAAAAATAAATAAAAACACAAGACCCAACCCGGTTGTCTGAGCCACGGGAGCGGGGGCGAAGCGTGCTGGGGACGCAGACGGCGGCAATTAAAACACCGTCGCCAACCTCACCAGCACCGCCGCCGCGAGCCACAACAACAACCACCTCCGCCGACAACATGAAAATTTTCCGTAATAAACCAGACTATGAAAATCCTGCTGCAACTCGGCCGGCGACCGACCACGAACCGGAAGACGACTTTGCATACGAATGCGAGGCCGCCGTTTATGAGGCATGCAGGAGACGCCGCCGAGTTGTTGGCGATGCAGCTGCGATGGCGTTGGTGTTGTTGGTGAGTAGTGCATTGATAGAGGCGAAGAAAAATCTGAAATATAAACTAGATCATAAACAACCAGAGAACGGCTGGTGGGGGCGTTGGAGGCGGATCCGTCGTTTAACGCGGAAGGAGAGCGAGGGAGGAGGCGGGGAGGGGAAGGACGAGGAGTGAACCCGACCATAAGAATGTCACACAAGCCTACGCGAGCTCAAAATTCAAGCTTCAGGCTCGCAGAAACGAGACGACGCCAGCGAGAAAACTGAACGAAAAATAACAATCATAAAAATCCACTGAGGCCTAACTTAACGATCGATGGAAAGAACGAAAAATGAACGAGCGGCCGACCAACGAATCAAAGACGAAGCGATGAATGAATGAACAACTGACCAACCGACCGTCCGGAGTCGGTGGCATCGAACGTTAACGAATTTAGAAAATCTCAATGCTGGGAAAACATAAACTGCGAATGAGAGCAATTCAATTGTGACTACGTAAACAACAACACTGTCGCTGGCAACACAAACAACAACATTAATAATAATAACAACAGCAACAAGCAGAACGACGACATCATCATGGACCAGAGGAACAACAACAACAACGCCATCTACGATAAGAATCGCATAACAGCAACAATTACGACTACAAGTAATTTTCATGAATGAAATCAGCAACAACGACACTGACACCGCATCCCACACAGACGGAGAACAAAAGCGAAAAAGAACATGGAATGAAATTAAACAAAAAGATATCGTCGTGCTCAAAGCGGAGGCAGGAAATCATAAAAAATCAACTCGGAACATTCACATAAATGGAAAATGCAAGAATTTGGGTCAGTTTCGATCGTACTAGAAATTTTTAATAAATATTTTCGAAATTATTTGGCAACTTTGCGACCGACTTTTACAGCGCAAATATCTTCAGAGCAGTCAAATTGAGCTTGAAAGAGACAAACACACCGAGTGTCAAAGATGGATCGATAATTGCATTGCAAAAAACACAAACAAACAAACCTTTGGAATTTCCTATGGAATTCCAAAAAGGCATGTTGAAATCCATTAAAATTAATTGGTGAAACAAACAATCTACTGCTGCTGCCGTCGCCACCAACTCCCCGATTTAATTATCGCCCACTGCGCACGGATCAATGAATTGCCAACTATTTCAACAATTCTCCTTCAATGGCAACGCAAGTTTATGATTCATAACTGAAGTGTTTGTTACTATTGGCAGAATTTTTTCTATGGAACTAGCAGTTTTCTTCACTAAGCTTAAGCCATGTTCCAGGGAATCCGCGATTGGGTTGACGAGGCTCTCTCAAAAGGTGTTTCAAATATTCTCCATCGATCCCTTATGCTTTATTTTCCGACCTTCGAAGGCCGTGTGTTCGACTTGTGTGACACATTTATGTGACTTCCTCGAAATTACTAAGTCGTGGAAATATTCCCAGCAGTTACCCATAATAAAACTTTATGAAGGTGAAGGACAGGTGATTGACATCAGACCCTTGGAGTGAAGTCTACGTAACCGAAAATGAATTCAACATTTAGTGAGAACAAATGCCTTTTGCTTTTGCGCGACGCCATTTTCAGGAACAATTGAAGTGCACTCCGCCGAAATGATTAATTACACAGAGATGTAAAGTATACACAAATTAAACAATTTGTTTGCACGGACTCCGAGTAATCGTTCCGAGTAAAAATTCTCTTTCTGGGCGCCGGTTATGCAGTCGATGTCACCAGCGACTGCCACGTCCTCTCTAACAATGTTACGAGAGCGTGACAGGCCGACGTGATAATGGCTTTTTAATGGAAGCGGGTTGAGACACGGGGTGGCGATTGTGGGAAGGGGGAGGTTCGGGTGTTGATCGGCGAACAGTTTTATGGGGCGATAAGAATGTGAAAATCCATGGAAACACAATCGGAATAAACAGCAATTTAAGTGCATACAACGACAATGCAGGTGTATACTAAACAAAGGTTATCTCCTTTTTGTTACAAATATTAGATTCCAAAGTAAAAAAAAAGATATTCTTTTAATTCAACGAGTGTCGACGCCAACAATTTGTTTACTTTGTTGAAAGTGTTTATCAACTCAAATGTTGATATGTTTTGAAAAAATCTCACATATTTTGTTTTTGTTTATGTCGTGAATGGAACTCCGGGACGAAATCCAATAAATGTGTAACAATAAAAATTATACGAATGTACTTAATTATTAACGTATTCGTTGACCCGCCACAAGCGATTGTTTCGTGTCCAGAGTCCGAATCAGAAGTTCACGGTTTGCCAGAGCGGTCATCGGCAATTAAATATATATTATATTTGATTACTCTCGGGAGTTCTCGTTACACACATATCAGTTAAAACAGTACAGTCGTATTTCTATATCCTCAAGGAGAAAGTTCTATATTGTTTGAAGTGGAAAGGTTCCATTTCGGGGCATTCAAAATCAAAGAGATTGGATTGTGGTTGGTCTTGGAGTTTTATTGCACCTGAAACACACTTTCGGTTCTCCACTTTAAAGCAAGTAAGAGCAACAACAATTTGGTCAAATTTCTGTGCTTTTTATCGTTCACGTGATAATAAAGCAAATGAAGGCAATAGAAAAATAAATGAAACTGAAGTAGAAAAACGTAAATACAAATACGACTCGTCAAAAGGTATATTTCTTGTTGTTTCTTTGGGAAAAAGTAAATATAAATAAATAACATTAAAGAACTCATCTTTAGAATAAATACTTAATAGATGACAGAGGTTGTGTATGATGAAAAAATTATACATTGTGGCATTAGGAGCAAAACAACAGCCAGTGTGGTGGTCCAGGGCTCGGCCTTCGACTACACTACTATTAACCTACTACATATTCGCTATTTTCATTTCGTATAGCGGACATTTTTCAGTTTGGCTGCCTTTTCGGGCCACGGTCAAGCGCTAGCCACGTTGAGCCCTTGTCCTACGTCATTGCTGCGTGGAAAATTAAATTCCCTACATTGGACGTTTGCAAACAAACAAAAAAAAACCACAGCAAACAAAAAATAGAAGCAATCACAATGGGAATTACGTCACAAGAACTGAGCGAACGCTCAAACACGAGTCAGGAATTGAAGAGCGAAACCGAGAAGAGTGGAAAGTGGAAAAAATTGAAAACACAATCGTTCCGTCGTTCTCTTTGATTCCGAATATTACGCATTATAAGTTTCATGCTGTTGTGTTTTCTTGATTTTGTGTTTTATTATCATTTTATTTTTCGTCAGTTTTTGTTGTTGTTTGTTATGTTGTCGCAGCTTGTTTATAAAAATACAAATAATTTCTGTACGAATTTTCAAGGTTAAACGTTAAGAATATCGCAAACATTTGGGAGTTGATTGCACGATCGCAAATTCTTGATTCTGGCAAAGCGTTTGAAAATACGTAGACGTAGAATAACTTAGATAAGCATAAGTAGCAGAGTGGGTTTGGGTCGCAGTTGGGCTGGCGGTCGGTCGACGAACTCGACGACGAGCTAAAGAGGGGCCCACCCAAATATAATAACGCTTTCGTAGAGATTAAAAGAAGCAAGCACTATCGGTAGTGAGGAGCGTGTGTTCGCTGCACGACCTCGAATGCTCCATTTTCGCGTGCGAAACTAATATTCAATACGGTGCACATAGATGGAGAGGGAGAGAGAGAGAGAGAGGGAGAGGGAGAGAAAACATCCCACGGCTGTCCTTTTATCGCTCAACAGATGATGTTTGCAATGATAATGACGACGACGAACCTACCGCTCAACTCGGCGAACGTCAATAGGCGCTTCTTTCTACCCAGCCCACGTCGCTGACGTCGCCCGTGTCGAGTCGAGCCGAGCGAGTGGCGCCAATCAGTGAGTCGGAAATCTTTGAGTTTTATTTAACAATAAGGAATATAAATAAATAAACGAGTACATATATAATTGCTGCGGTAAGCTTCGATTATGCAATAGGGTCAAGCAACGAGTCGACACAAGTTGTTCTGTTTTTGTTTTTTCCTCCTTACTTGACTTGTTCTCTTCTCATTGACTGTATCTTCTGTCTTCTGTGGATGATATACTGGTACTCACGGTAAAAACGCGGACAACTGATCTCGTAGTAAACGACTTCAGTTGCATTCACTTTCAATGCAATGGGAATCGGAATGGAATCCTGAGATAGGGTGGATCAAACGACTTTGCGATAGCGATTGTGAGGGTTTCCATTCAAGTCGGCTTGTTTTGTAATGAAATATCGCAGGTACAATTCCGTGAACACCAGTTTCCTTGACATCTTTTGTCAATAAAACGTCCGATACGTGCCTTAAATACGAACAAATAACAACAGCAGTTTATCATTTAGCGGCACTGTGTAGATTCTGGGAAATGAGGTTGCGATTATTCGTCATTTAAATATTTCTCTGATTTCTCAGATATTCGTCCATAAAACAGAGAATCATTTAATGCGATTCTTACATAACAGAACCAGGGAAATTCAAATGATTGCAAATTTTGCAATATGCTATTTTATCTACAATAAATTGTCAACTCTCAACTCAACTAAACTCTCGCACTATTAGAATATTGTCATTTTCTGTGTCTGGCCATTTTGTTATTATGCTTCTGTTGTTGTTGCGAATTATTTCACATTTTGTTTACAGTCCATAAAATGTGTTTGTTTATGAGAATAGCAAGAAAGCGAGAGACTGAGAAGTAGGTAGCCGATAGACAGCGATTACCCATCTCTTCTGGTCGTGTTGGGTTTCACGCGACGGTTCTTACCACAACGAGGCCCGGGTAAAACCACCTGTTAGCATTACAGCGTATGACAAGCCACGGCGTGGCGACAAAAATAACCACACCGACCGACCACCGGACGGACAGGGAGGAGTGGGAGACGAATGGACAGGGGCAATAGTGCGTTGTCCCAGTGCCCAGTGCTTGTTTGTTTATGCGGTTGGTGTGTGTTTTCCCTTCTTGTTGCTTCTGTTGATAATAAACAGAGCATATGAAACTCCTCAGGCCGCTTTCCGTGCATTGACTTTTCCGGGGAAATTCCTCGACTATTCCGGAATTTACGCGGTACTCAATTCGATGCGTGACCACGAGCAGGTCGAAATTTGTAGTTTAGTGTCGCGATCGTAAAGTACATTTATCCGCGGTAGTAAAAGTTGTCGACTGCACCAATCGGCGGGGGTGGGAGCAGAGCCGAGTGAGTTTTCAGTACGCGTGTTTTAGTTTCCAGTTTATTGAACCGCTGTCCTTTTTCGTAATCGCGCCCAGTCGACTTTTATTGATTGGTTCTCAAAAGGTCGCTTGTTTGCCCCGACAGGAGGAGCAGGAACTTCAGTTGAGAACGTGTTATTAGTTGTATTTACTTGAAGGTTATCAAACGGCTTCCGCACGAACCGGTGTAACTGTGTCAACGGCGTTGAGCGGAGGCACCTGACGGCGGGAGCTCGGTAGACGGGGAGAGAAATTACTGGAGCATCGAACACGGAGCAACGTCAAGTGGAGCAGCAGCGCGTGTCGCTCGAGCCGGTCGGTTGTCGGTCAGCCGACAGGAGTAAATAACAGCTGAGACCAGTGCCAGTGAAAACCCGAAGGAGCCGAAAAGGAAAGGGCGTGAAACACTCAATGGGACATTTTGGTGATACTGCGCGGTTGTGTCAACGTACTCTCCTGTGGGGCTTGGGGAGACGGGCGGATTGCGCGCAGTAAATAGCAGGAAAATCACAATTATGTCTGGTGGGGATGGGGGCGTTTCTCTTGAACGAGGATGGAAAACGTGCTTCGCGTCTAGGCAAAAGCATGTGACTTCTGTCCCGCTGCAAAAATTGGTGCATTTAATTTTTCATGGCCCTCACCGTTGAACCGTCCTCACATGATCCGGCCTCGAACGACTTTCTTTCGAAAATATCCAACAAATCGTGTAAATCCTTCTGCGTTACTTCTGTTATTGGCGTGCACATTTTTCCGTCGATGCATTTATTTTTGCTTCCCCTCAGTTAATTAAAGGAAAACAAAAACGAAAAACAACAACACAAATCACGGCAGCAACGCAATTTTTTCTTTGTTTTTTATTTCTTTGTTTGAATTTATTTGATTCTATTCGATTTAATATTTTTCATTTAATTTTGTCGATAGCTTGTTGTAAGGAAATTCAAAATGTTACAAAGCAAAATTTAGATTTTATGCGTAATTTCCAATGAATTCATTTAAATTAAATTGAATTTTCTTGGCGTCGTAGACGATGCTGCGTTTTGTTGACGTAATTAAAAGGAAAACCTTTTCACACCGCGAAAATCGTAGGTCGACCTCGCAGTGAACGACGCGGGATTCCGTACTGCGATTCACAAAATTTCCGTTTACATAAAAAAAAACATAAATTTTTTGCGTTTTTAATTTTTAATTCGGTTGATGTGAAAAAAATATATTTTCACTTTTTGACAACGCGTCCCGAGCGAATGAACGAACGAACGAAAAACATACGAAACGAATGGCAAAAGCACTCAAAACGTTGTGAAGAATCGCGGAATAGCTTCGAGTTTAGGCGGCGCCGCAGCGTCGCGACCGAGAGCTGGTAGAAGCACTCAAGCAGTTACTCATTACAGGGTTGCATTTAAAACTGGAAAATAATGCGCAAATATTCTACACAATTTCTGAAATAGAAATTAATTTAGAAATTTCTGGTTAATTTTAAGTTAATTTGTATAATAAATAATTCATCTGTGTTCAATAACATTGGAAACATTTTAATTAAAAATTAACGAAAAAAGCATTTTACATTGATTGATTGCTTTTAAGAGAAACGGAAAACGTATTCTAACCGATCTCCAAAAAAGTGCTAATTTTTACGAACTCGGATTGGTTGCTGCTGAACGTAATCAAATGTTGACGTTTTCTTTCTAGACTTTTCGCACTCAACATTGCAAAATGTGCTTCTGACAAGTTAAGCAAACAATGGGAAGTTAGATGTGGTTCTTCAGGAACAGAATCATTTTTTCATTGGATAAGCTTAGGCGCAAAATTCACTAAACATTTCCTACCCTAATAAAAAAAAAGTGGTAACAAAATCTGAAAGGACCTATAACCGGGCACCAACTTCAAGGAATTTTCATGGAGGTATTGTAAAATCATGCAGTTGTTTTTTTTTGTTGCCGAATACAGCTCGCAGAGTATTTAATAATACTAAGTAATAAAACCAAGTTTAAAAATTACATTATTCTGTTTTTATGGCAAATTTGTGTATACAAACAAAAACTGCATAGAATTATTCAACAAAATTTAAATTGATATATGGAATTCTTATCTTAAATCTATAATAAGATAGTCAGGGTGTATTTATATCTTTTGAGATAATATGCACCATATTCACATTTATGGTAGAGATTAAGGAATTTTGAAAACCTACACTTATTCGTAATGCAAATCACACGTTAGAAGAATAGCTAAATCACTTTAGTCTTCTTTCAAATTGGACGAATTCGATTTTTTTAAGCGCTCTCGTCGCGCCTTTTCCTGCAGCTGGGCAGTCTTTAGTTTCGACATCATCTGTGTGGAGTTGTACAACCAAGCGCCCTGTACAAATTCAGTAGTAGTTATAATCTCAATAACGTAAACTACGATTAAATTAAGAAACTTACAATCAGCAACATACAGTTCAACAGTATTGGTATCGAAAATACTGTTGATATGAAGAGACCATTGCTATCGAAATACTGTTGTTTCGAAAATGTGCGCCAGTTCATGGCGGCGTACTCGTTTATGCTCTCGGAGAAGTAGGCTGCACATACTATACGCAGATGAAAGATTAACATAAACCAACAGAAACTTAAAACATCAGTTTACACTCACGTAGAATAAGAAAAAGGAATATCTGGAAATTAGTGTTATTCCTGGTTAAAAGAGCAGTCGTCGTGGTCAATACGTGGAACAATATTAGTCCTATCAGCCAGGGATCTTTCCAATCGATCTGTATGGTAAAAAGTCAATGAGCCAGCGAGGCCATGCATACGATATCAATACATACACTCAATAGAAATGACCAATATCCTGTAATTTCATTGACTTCGATGAGGTTTGGGTCAGTCATTTTAATCTGTATATTTTGGCAAGTCTTCGACCGATAATATTTCTAACAAAACAGTTTTAATTTAAAAACAATCAACGATCCACGGCGGCAAAATATTCAGAAAAAACGAACGCTAATCAGAACAAAGTTCGAATGACGGAAACTGTTTGAGATTTTGACAGTGTTTCGTTGTCAAAAGTCCGAATGTTTCGGATGAAACGTCAACCAAAGATAGGGCAAATAACCACATTGTTCTGAATAGTCAAATTATTGTGTAAATATGATCTCTCCAACCTCGATACAAAAGTTACAGAGAGCATAGGATAGGAGTTTAGGAAAAATAATGAATTTTTGTAATTAATTTATATGCGATTCCACAAGTCAATCAGCAAATCAAATCCAGGGGTCATCACCGACACTAATTCCGTAATAATCAAAATTCACAATAAGAAATGTCAAATTGTTGACAAAAGCAAACTTTTTTCTTTTGTGTTGTTGCGCCAACAAAATTTCACAAAATCACAAATTATTAATCATTGAAATCTTAAAAACCAGTTAAGCAGATGAAAACGCGACTTTACTCCTTGTCTTTCACAAGAAGTTGAGTGCAAAAATCTAAACGGAGAAAATCGAATGAAAACATAGCAGACGAAAAATAGAATTAGTACCAATCAGCAAAAGGCGTAAAAAGCAACAAGAGAAAAAAATTGCATACAATTACAAAAAAGGAAAACGAGGCAACGACGAGGAGCAGTGACGGATAAGAAAGAGAAAATAGTTTGTGACTGAATCGAAATCCCAGTTTACATATTTCCGAAAAAAAGTCAAAAATATTGAGGAATATTGTGTCACACCACACTAAAAAAAAATTATAGTTTTGTTCATTGCGGGAATCGGGAGGGGAAACGCAGTTTCTTCTGTATACGACCGTCTGCTACACGAGCGAGGGGCAAGAGACGTTTGTCTTATTTGCAAGGGTACACAACGACCTCGACGATCATCAACCTCTGCTCCTTGTACAAGTGCAACGTAGAGCTTTTTATAGCAACGAAACGCATCGTATCTCATCTCAAATCATCACATTGCCGTTGGAGAGCAAGCGTTTCCGCTCGACGTCACTGCATTCCGCATCACTTCGCGGCGGTTGTAACTTCTCGCGGAGTGGTCTCCGCCCAACGCGGAAATGGCTGTGAAGCAGAACAATACAGAAGGTAATGGAGCACCCTCGTCTGGTACGGGAACAACAACAGGAACAAGCGCAAAAGCAAACGCCTCCAGTAACATCAGTGGCGGAGGTACGAAAGCTAAGAAAATGAATCCCAATGGTGTAGGAAACAATGATGGAACTGGGGGTGCAGGTGGTGGTGCCGATGGAGCCGGTCAAACGCCTGGATGTAGTAGCACGAACAGTAGCAGCTCCTCCGTAAAAGCCAATATTAGCAGTGTGGGCCCAGGAATTACACCCAATCTCGGAGGTGGCTTAGGAGGAGCTTCAAAAAATGATCTTTCCTATGTTCTCAACATCATCGATCTAGTGGAATTGAAGCAACAGCATTTTTTTGGGCAGGAAATATTCAAGATTTACCACCACATCATTGTACAACTGTCGCGGGTACAAATTCCTCGGCAGTCAGATGAGCTCAAGCGCTTCAAGGAGGACATCATCAAGGTGGGGGAGTTTTTCGGTAAGGCCAGTGAGAAAGGCATCTATCTGTTTTATCTACGGGTAGTGTGTCAACTGATAACAAACGAGGAGGAGACACCAACTTGCGCAATTGCAATTATCTTCCAACTTTTTAACTCCGAAATGGTGTATGAAGCAGTACAATCCTTGCTCTCCCATAAAATTCCAGACAAAAATATCCAAAAAACTGTACGATTATTGAGTGAATGGTTACGCATGTGTAATTTCTGCCAGAACTTGAATCAATGGATCATGGCGATTCTGAACGGTCTGCAAGAGCAGCATAAGTACGAGTTGTTCGATGAAATCGCATTAGAAAATGTAGAGTTATTGTTCTCTTCACTCATTCTGCCCGTACTGCGACCAAAGGTGGCACCTATTGTGTTTCATATGTTATCCTCAATCAACCATACTCCTCACATCTTTCACAAGGTAAGTGGAACATTGTTTTATAAAGCTACAGTAAAAATTGATTTTCTGTTTGTAGATTCTGCCAAAGTTCCCGCGAGTGATAACGTTTTTAAAACAGCAATCAAATAGCATAGAAGAATATGCTGAAGAAACTAAGAAGTTTTTACAGCAACTTGTTGATCTAACCAGCGCGCTGATGGTTCGGTTCTATGGTTTCGATGATTTGTATGAGCCCATTGAGCAAGCCCTGAAAGATTTTCGTCCTTCATACAATTATATGAACTACGCAACGGGTAACAAGACTCAACAGGAGGATGGCTTAGACAATGCACTTTTGCAACATAATAACAATGCTAAAGTGGGCCTTGTCAATCTGGGTAATACTTGCTACATGAACAGCGTTTTGCAGGCTTTAGCGATGACTAAAGAGTAAGCCAGTATTGAATTACGCATGTCAAGTTACTATAATTTTGTTATTCTCTAGATTTAGTAGGGAAATTCTACTCTCGGACAGTAAGTCTCCATTACTGATCAAGATGCAGCAACAGATTGCTTTGATGCTTTACTCTATGCGGTATGAGTTGACACCTTCGCGTGTATTAAATGCCACTCGCCCACCTGGATTTTCGCCCGGTTTGCAACAAGATAGTTCAGAGTTTCTTGGCTATTTGTTAGAGACACTTCACGAGCAGGAGGTTATTTTCCGCAAAAAGACGGCCATAACGCAGACACCCAGATTTAGTGATACGGACTCAGAACCTATTGCCAAAACTTCTAAACAAATGGAACCTGTGGAGGGACAAAACGTTTGCACTGCGGAAGAAGGTGCTTCGGCACTTGCTGTTAGTAATTCTACGTCACATGATTCCAAAAACTCAAATACCACCGACACCTGCGAAAATCATAACAAAAACAACACAAAGGTTATGAGCACAACAACAAATTCTTCCACTGCTTCCACCAAAGTGGTAGCCGAAACGGCTGCCAACATAGACAAATCGACAATCGAAAAGACTTTTACAGGAAAATTGGCTACGACTTATAAATGTTTAACCTGCGGATGGAATAGTCGTAACATTGACAGTTTTCGCGACTTGCAGCTGTCATTTCCGGAGGTGAAGAATGATTGCGCTTCGAATTACTCCGTCCAGGATCTCATTGATTACTACTGTTCGCCGGAGAAGTTGCACGGTGATAATCAGTACTTTTGCGAGAAATGCAAGAAGCTGTCGGATGCCGAGCGTTTCATAAATGTAATAAGCGCACCGAAAAATTTAATTCTTACACTTAAGCACTTTAAGTACGACCAAAAGTATCACATGCGCGCAAAACTGATGCACAAAGTATTTCATGATGAAAAGGTTCGTATTTTTGTTTTAACTCAAAGATAGATATAATAAACCTTTCTGACCAAATATAGGTTTCTGTAAAAGTGTGCTCGGCAGATTCTTTGGAAGAGATAGCTTCTGTGCACTATGATTTGTATGCGGGTGTCGTACATTCTGGCTTCAGCATGGACTCGGGACATTACTACACATATGCCGCTGACTCAGCCAATAAATGGTACAAATTCAATGATAGCGTGGTAACACCATCAAAGTCGGAGGAGTTACACAATCTGACGCCGCCAAATACGCCGTATATTCTCTTCTATCAGATGGGAGCGCGTTCCAACGAAGCGCTCGAGGCTGCAGCCTCTACAAAAGTGATCAAGGTTGAGGTTCCAACTCCGCTGTCGCTTGAAGAGTTACCGAATGAACTCCGCGATTACGTTAACCATGATAACTGCGCCTTTACAGAAGAACTCAAATCTCGCCGTATTAAACTTGCAAATGCAGCGCTGCAAAATGCGGCTTTGAAAAACAAAACCAATGGATCACGTGGACCTCGTGGGGACTATGATGACGATGATGAGGATCAGCCACCGCCGGCCAGTGGCTGTGGTGGTAATGCTATGAACATCAATGTCAATCGTTTTGTCTATTAATGAGCCAGTGGTAATCGGTGATTAGCATAGGAGAGTTTATAAAACTGAAACACAAAATGTAATGGCGATGAGTGAGTAAGAGTGCATGGGGCAGGTTAAACGCAGATGGATAGGGTCATCAGAGTTTTATTCAATATACACCTATATATATAAACATTTACAATACACTGAAAGAAATCAGACAAAACGCCATTGTGCAAATAATTCATAACTAATTATAAACATAATTATATTTTAATGTTGTAATTTTGTAGAGTGATATCAAATGAAATCAAGAGAAGCTGAGCCAAACAAGCTAGAAAACGACAACCAAGCTGTCTGAGTCTGTGTTCTGCGTTGAATCAAGCGTTGGGTGTATGCGTAATCGGGCGTATGGATCATAATATATATTGTGTATAAACGTTGCATAGAATTTCTGTAAATCATTTTATTTCCATTCAATTCGATTGTTTGTATTGTAAAGAAAGTACGCGCCGTACTTTAAATCATTAGCTCCGATGTATGATGAGCCATTGTAATTGTTGCTAACGTTATTGTTATATTTATTCTCCTTCAAAGAATGTTAAATTTTTAATGATTCTAATTGATAAATTATTTGTATTCTGTTGTATTTCAATTGCCTTATTGGAACGCGGCACATTCGATATATTTGTATGTATAAATCGATCGGTCTATATCGAAATGGAAAACCTATGTGGAAAATTAAATTTACCTAATTAGCTGTAGTTAGAAATTAATTTATCTGTAAATCAATGAAGGATACATTTTGAAATCAAGTATTCTCAATTAAATTGGAAATACTTCAGTTGTATTTATTAATATGAATTATAAGCATTGTGTCTAAATTAATAAATTACAAAATTTTTTAATTATAATCTTATGGAAAAAATCCTTTTACTTTCATATTAATTATACTTTTAATATAAGTTCAAGTTAAATAGAGTTAAAACGTTCAGAAAATCGAATTTCCTTTTAAGCAGGGCTAGTAACATCAAGTGTTTGTAAAGAACTTTTTCATATTTCAACCATTAACAAGACACATTATGTATGAAACGATTAAAACACATAAATATATATTCCAAGTAGAGAATTTTAAACAGTGCAAAGCAACCTATTACTGTCGACACATGTACTTCTAGAAACAACGTGTATAAAATATATTTTAAATATAAGATATCATACACAAGCTCTATGAACTCAATATGTATTCATACATTTTTCAATTCATTAATATTTTATTTATATTGTTATTTGATGAATAAAATTTGTTAATAATGTATATATTTTCAAATTTACATATTTAATTCAACTCACACTACAGACAGAAATTAATATAGAACATACAAACAAAATTATAGAAATCTATAGAATTCATAAAGATTTGAACTGAATTCAATGCATTCTGAACAATAAAAAAAAATCTAATTCATTTATATAGATGATTGTAATAAAAGAAGCTATGAATGACTGGAAGAAGTTAATTTTATTTTGAAGATAGGATTAAATACGTAGCTTGTAATATAGATATATTTACATCAAACATTGGTGATCTCTTTCCATTACATAAACTTAAAAAATTTATAATTTCAGAACTATTTGAAGAATGTAGACCACTGTGAATATGAGTATTAAACATATCCCGTGTGTCAAAACAACAGAGAAGAATTACTGTTGTTCGGGGCAAAAGTGTCACCAATAAAAAAATATGTGTTTCTTTAAATGTTTGAATATATATATTTTGGGTATATATTACGATTGAAATAATTTGACGACGAAGATAACACCCACATCTTCACCCAACACTTCACTTGAAGTTACTCAGACAGCCCTGTAGAACAGTTCTGACATAATCTAGAACTGTCATCGAGCAGCTGATAATTTCTGCTTGCGATGACGTATGGTATTTTGCTCAACCCATTCGTGCAGTCGCGGAGCGACGGGTATTTCATTTCCATCCACAATTTTTCCGGGACATCGGGCGATATAGAGACATATCGTCAGTGGAGCGAGCGAGAAGGCGAGTGATAACTTGAACATACGAGAAGCACTCCAAACAAAGCACATTGATCAGCAGCGACCAGTCAAACGACTACCGACTCGAAGCTCAGCCAGGCCGGAGAACAGAGACGACAGAAAGGCGCAACCGACAGCACACGCTTGCAGAGAGTTCCAAAGCGAGTTTTTTGTTTGTGCAGACGAAGGAATCGGTGAACGGTGACCTACGCGCGGCGTACGTGCGCTACGAGTGTTTTTGTTTTACTTGTTTGTTATTGCCATGTGGGGTGCTCTATAGTCACAATAAGGCCGAAAAATTGATTATTACATTGTGAACGGCGCTTTAGGAGGTGTCATAATAATCCGGAGAGTCAGTGAAAACGACAGGACACGTACGCCTACAGGTGTACAGCGACCAGTGACTCCAATGCTACGACTTTGACGACTTCTGTTGTGCTCAGCTAATTGTGGGCGGAGGATCCCATGAGGCGTACGGAATCACTGCACGAAGGATGCAGAGGGGACTGCGAGATTGAAACAAAGCATTTTTAAGAACTGCCCGATAAATAGATAACAGTAAAGAATTCCAAACGACACGTAAGCACGTGAGAGAACTTTCGGCAGGACCTTTCTGGATCCATGGGTAATTCGCTCAAGAACTAAGAGAAGACACCTTGTTACTACATATGTGGATTTTATAAGGATTATTTAAAGAATTTACGGCAGCTGCAATAGAGATACATAGATGAAAACAAAGTCGTAAAAAGTTAAAAAAAGGCCAAACATTACTACGAGCGGAGACAACCTCGACTCTTCACACAAGCAAATTAGCAAACAAATTGGCGATAAAGCGACAAAAGTTAAGTTAACTATAACATTAACGACGAGAGTAGCGAAAAAAACAACAAAATGCGGTTGTTTCCAGTCCGACTCTCGAGCATTCCAAAAATGCTCGACTTCTACTCTCAATTCAATCCATCGCCGTTGTCCATCAAGCAATTCATGGATTTCGGTAAGTCATTTATTGCTTCACCTTTGCCCTAGCCATCCTCTAAATCGCATTCTTTTCGTTCTTGTCAAATATTAAGACCTTAACGATTGACGTCATATTTTATTTATATTTATTAAACTTTCATTAATTTGTTTCTGTTAATGGCGATATTTTTTGTAGTTATGTTGTTGTCGTTGGTTTAGTCATTATCATATTCCCCAGATTAACAAACAAACTAGAGAATCTTTTTCGTACGACAGCTTTTTTATGGGATCGTTTTTAATTGAGTAATATTGTAAAATTGAAGCCCAGTTCAATTGTTGAGTTTCGCTTAGTTCTCACATGCATTATTTGTATGTATGTTGCAGCGCATGCCGGAAGTTTTTGATTCAAGCGGAAAAAAGTGAAAAAAGAAAATTTCATTTATAAAGCGGCTCGCTTGCCTCTTGCTCGTCTTACTTATTGACAAGGACGTTTCAATGACGAACGCTTCCCTCACTTCCCGATTGCCCACCGTGTTGTCGTTGCTTTGGAAGCAAACGTTAGGATGTGACGGCACAACAGATATGTCTGGGATGGGATGGAGGTGGAGGTGGCTGTGGGAAGAGGTTGACGTCGGGAGAAAGCAATAAATAAATGTTCACCGCATTTTAGATCTACTTCATCGCCGCAACAACAATAAATTGAGTGTGGGGGCAAAGGCCGGTTGGGGGCAGGCAATAACAAGTGGCATGTGCTGGAAGTTGACTGAACCATTTACGTCCTCATTGTTTTCAATATATTTTCTCATCTAGGCCGTAGTAGCTTCTCAAAATGTTGCAATTTCTGGGTTACATACTGTTACAACGTGTTGTTTTGACAAGAGAAAATGAGAGTTTTTGTTAATTGAATAAATAATTAAATAGTTGTTGATTTCAGAGAATTCAATTAATTTAACTTGGCGTAAATATTTATACATAGTATTGGAATGTTGTCTACTAATTATTACAGTTTAATTAAATGTTTATAATATACACTGAGCTTTGGCAAAACCTCTAAAAAAATATGATCATGACTATGTTAACAATTTACTTTTAATTCAGTGATATACTGAATTTAATATTCATGATATGTATGTTATAAATTAAAAAATTATGACTTGAATCGTCATGGACATTTATTTTAATTTGGTTTATTTTGTTCTGATTTACTGTCATAATATTTCTCTCAATTTAATTTTTTCAACTTATTGCAATGTTTGAAATATATTTCTGTATATACATATTTATTTTTTATCGCTTTTCAGTGCTGCAATGTATTTGCATTTTCTATACAATTTAAAATGCAATGTGTTGAATGCAAGGCCTTGTCCTCTTTCGGGTTCAACGCTGAATGGAATCACTTGAGTGTTTCAAGTACGGACTCCATCAGACATGTGCCAATAAAGAGTGTAATTCTATATTGAGAATGAGCAGCAGAATGCAACGGCGACTCCTCCCTTGGCCCATGCTCGCAACCTGCCAGTTACAGTTACCAATGTCCATAGTTGGCCTACCCCAGGGACACTACAAGCAGCCCCAACACCCCCTCCCCAACTCTTGACTTGGTCGCATTCGTCTTTTTTTATTCAACTGCTACTGGCTCGCTGGTGCCGCTCGCCGGTCGCACCTCAACTCAACAGATCGCTGCCTGCCTTCCCGACCAGCGCCGCGCACGAGCTACAGCTGTTCACAATTCTCTCATCAGCTGATTAGTTGTTGGGCTCCTCCCGCTCCGTCCATAGATGTTCCCACCAACCAACCGTCCGTTCGACTGGTGTGTTTGGCGTGCGTGTTGATTTCATTATGTCCATTTCCTCTTTTGTCGAATTTGCGCTTTCGTTTTTATTGTTCTCCGTCACTCTTCTCCTGGACCCTGATGGGGTTGAACTTTGGAAGACGATGATGATGATGATGCATTTGGCTTTGTCGCCCATGACTTGCGAGTATCGTTGCCAATTTCAAAGTCAAACAAAGTACTTTGGACCCCCTTGTCCACTCGTGGGGGATAAATGAAGCATAATCACGTGGAAAATATATTTTGTCACTTATTTAGAAGACAAATATACATTTTGGTTTAAAAATAGATGAGAAAATTTCCATTCGAAAAAAACCACCGGCTTCTACCGGCACGTTGTGTTATTTATGTATACATTGGGAGAGATGACAACAACGCCAGATGTGGACTATGAACTTCTTCATTTGGAGGCAGGACCCGGCAACGTAGTCGAATTCTGTAGATTGTTAGGGCCATAAATCGATTATACGAATTAGGCTTTTGTCCACAAGAGCGGCGGTTCCTGGTATCAGGTGAAAGGTGTCACGGCTTTTTGAGTGCCGACATTAATTGATAAGCTAAAATTGCTTGTGGGCCTGTTCTGCTTAATCTACACTCTTTGAACTTGGAGTGAGCCAACTCCAAGAGACCTTATCTAATCATAACAGCATCATTAGAAGCACCTCCCATAGTAATAATATATTCTCCTCATCAACATTTACAAGTATTATCGCTAGACTTAGATTTGTATGTTTTTATTATTATTTCCTAATCAATTGACAGAACTTGTCAGAGGCGTCAGTTGGTGTATAATCACAATAAATAAATCAATGGATTTAACCGTCAGCCACATCTGAATATTAGTTGGAACAAATACCTAATCAATTTTCTCATTTGGGTCAGCTTAAAGAGAATAAAAATTTGTATTATTTTTTTTTTAATTTCAAGATATAATTATTATTAGAAGAAATACTCAGCAGACGGTTTCGTTTAGCGTGTTTTCATTATCATGTCTTCGCGAATTCTCTCCATGCCTCTCGTCTTGTCTCGCCTCCTCTCGCTCTTTCTCAGTATATTCTATGCTTTACGTGTGCGACACAAAGTTTGCTTCCGAAGGTGGCAAAGCCATGGTATAAACGTGTTTCTAGTTGTATCTGTTTTTATTTTTGTTTTGATTTGTTGTTGCTTCTAAACTGAAGTGGATTTTTTTCATTATATCGCATCTTGAATACGTGGCTATGTTTTCTACTGTTTTGTTTTTGTTTTGTGCTTTATCGTTTCTTGTTATTGTTTTGGAATTGGCTAACTTCTATTATTATTTTGTTATTGTTTTTATTGTTTTAGTATCTATCCTTCTCTGTTATAAATATTTCTACGCAATAGCCTTCTAGATATGAGCGGCTCTTTTAGCAAAATTCATGAACTTATTGGTCGTTTCGTATGCGCGACTATGAATTTTGCAAATATATGTGAAAACACCTTGAAAATTAAACCTTAAACCTTATAAACATTGATTGTGCGCAAGTTAAGTGTTTTTTATTGAATTGCTAAATGTAAGTGTTTACAAGACTCTCTTCGAATGACTCAAGCCGATGAACTTCTAGCACTGCTTTGCACATCAACACCTTCATCGATACACACATGTGTCGACATTATTCTGCACAATGATCTCAGTCAATAGAATGCCCTGTTTGCAGTTTTCAACGCTCTGCTGTCTGCCTGACCGTACTAGGCTGAGGTTCCCCTCCCAGACATTACGGCTAGGCGAACTACATACATGCGCGTGGACGTCAAATTTAGCTTTTGTTCAGATATAAAGTTTGTTTTCCTTTGAAACGATAACAACCTTCGGATATTTGCAAAATAACTGGGGTACTTTTATCATGTTATCAAACAGTTTTTATCAGTCGGTGAAAGTATTTATTGAAACCGCTTTTATTTCATGCAATAAAAATACAAATGACTGCATTTAGTTTATCTATCGACTGCGGTTATCTATCTGTGGTCTGTGTCCATTATTTGTTTTCTTATTTATGATTTCCATTGCAGGACAAAATGCCTGTGAGAAGAAGTCCTTCATTTTCCTTCGGAAAGAACTTCCCGTACGTTTGGCCAACATCATGAAGGAGATAGCCTTGCTGCCCGATAATCTGCTGAACACACGATCGGTGAGCCAAGTGAGTTCGTGGTACGTGAAGAGCTTCGAGGAGGTTCTGGAATTCGAACGCGCTGAGCCGACATACAGTAATTTACAGAAGTAGGCACCGATGGGGCGAGCAAAGGGGTTGCTCATGAGTAATTCTGACTTTTTCCATTTCTCTTTCTGGTGGGCAGCTTCTGCAGCACACTGGAACACATTCGCAATCGACACTCTGATGTGGTGCAAACGATGGCCCAAGGTGTCATCGAACTGAAAGAGACACAAGGCGACTCAGTCGATTCAGGAATGGAGACTTCGATACAATACTTTTTAGATCGCTTGTACATGTCACGCATCAGCATTCGCATGTTAATCAATCAGCACAGTGAGTAGAGTTTTCACGGCGAATGGGGATTGTTAATAACTAATTATTGAAAAATGCATTCGTGCTTTTCTCTTCTACCCACTTGTAGCCATACTCTTTGGAAAGTTTCCCAACGAGCAAGGCCGGCACATAGGCTGTCTCGATCCAGCCTGCCAGCTGTCCTCGGTGGTCCAGGATGCCTACGAGAATTCACGCTTTCTCTGCGATCAATACTATCTGATTAGTCCAGAGCTTCAAATAGAGGAGCACAATACCTTTGGCGAAACATTACCCATACGGACCGTCTATGTACCCTCGCATCTGTATCACATGCTATTCGAGCTATTTAAGAATTCCATGCGTGCTGTAGTGGAGCATCATGATCAGGACAAATGTGATAAACTACCTCCAATTAAGGTATTAATCGTGCAGGGAAAGGAGGACATTTGCGTTAAGGTTCGCGTTAAGCATTCAACCAGCACGTTTCCTTGAATCACAATTTTTTCATCTATACCCCATTAGATCTCCGACCAAGGTGGTGGCATTCCTCGTTCGCAGACCGATCAGCTTTTTAAGTACATGTATAGTACAGCACCGCAGCCGTCTAAGTCGGATCTGCACACAGTTCCATTAGCCGGTTATGGTTATGGTCTGCCCATATCTAGGTTGTACGCTCGCTATTTCCATGGTGACATCGTGTTGCTGTCCTGCGAGGGCTATGGCACTGATGCCATCATTTATTTGAAGGTAAGTGAAATATTGCGTTAAGAATTTAATATTCAGTTTTACCTTATACAATTTTAAAATGTACCGTTTAGGCCATTTCTGACGAGGCAAACGAACTGTTGCCAATCTTCAATAAGACGAGCTCGAAATTTTATCGTGCTACAGTGCCCACTGGGGATTGGTCTAATCAGGTAAAGCATACCAAAAAGAAGAAGGATTCGATATTGATTTAATACACTGAAAAAAAAAAGAAAAGCAAAACTCAATATGATATGAGTTTAAGAGCATTGTTTTACCCTCTGGCTTCTGTTGTAAATGTATGCGCATGTGTTAATGTTTTATATATACATTAATTATATTTTGTAATATTTGTAAGTTTGGTTCCTTTTGGTTGTAGATTTTTTGTAAACGTCTTTAGGTTTTACATTCCAAAGTGAACATGAAATGTTTTGAGCAATACAGGCTGTTTAAATTGATGAGAATTAGACAGATAAAATTTGTTAAATATTGTAAATAGTATATTATAATTTAGTTTAACTTATCAAAAATTTATAGTATACATGTTTTTTGGTCGCAGTATAGCATTTGAGAAAAGGATAATTTTCATACGAACTATTCTGACAAATGTAAAATTTTACATATTTTAATTAATTTCGTAAAAAATCGTTAAATGCATTTCATATATATTTATAAATATTTAAATATCATTGTTAAATAATTTCAAGAGTTGCATTTTTTCAGCCGTCTAGAAATCTATATAAAGGATTTTATTTGTATCAGTTTATTTATTTGCTTAAAATTTTTACCCCCTTACCCACCATAACCATACATATTGTGTAAACAACTGTATTAATTAAGTTTAAATTATTGTTTTTAATTCCCCTTTACGTAAATGATTTAATAATTTGTTTGTTATCTATCCTTTACCACAATTTCTATGATTTTTTTCAAATAAACTATGGCTTAATTAAACTAAAATGTTCCAATGTGTTTGTTTTTTAATTTATCCTTAAAATCGTTTTCTTTTGATTAAACCTTCCAATGATGCCTCACCTCAAAGCAATGCAAGTAAAAAGTGTTTGGTAAAAAGTGTAGTGTATTCACCATCGTGTGTAGTTGAACGTTGTCGTTGGTCCACATTAAATTGTGTTTATTTACTCCGATTATTTTTTATTTCAGAACTATTCCAACCGTTGGCGTTACCTTTATTGTCTATACCAGTCGAAAAGAAATTATCACAAACAGCATTGAGTTTCGGGAGAAATTATATATTTCGGGTGATTCTGGGATTCGATGTTTATTATCTATTTAGTTTCAAAAACATATCCAGTATTGTTTTATTTTGAATTTGAATATTTTGTAGTTACGTTTGACTGTAATTTAGGAGAAACGTAGTGATTATATAGAATGACTTATACTTTTAAATAAAATATAATTGTTAATTCTTAATTGAAAGCTTGCCGGAAACGGTGCATCGTTTTTATGTCGCCAAGCACTGTAGCATTTAGCATATATTGACTATTGTTAGCTGCATTTTAATTTTCCTCTTATAATATGTTTCCTCTTATGTGCTTATCGTACACCTGCTTTCGAGTATGTTTCCCTAGTAATGGCATTTTTTGCCGAACGCATATATCACGATTTCATGACATCCGATAAACGTCATCCCATTGCAAATGTTTGTGTCGATCTTTGTAGAGCTCCGACATGAATGCGCGCCAGATGAACGCAACGGCGCCGAAGAGATTGAACGGCCTACCCGAAAAGGATGACTCCAAGGACGATGAATATCGATTGGAGCGTCCCAACTGAGAGTCGCCCAGGGATTTCAAGACGTCTAGCAATTAGAATCATTTTCACTTATCACGATCATTAGGATGATGACAACCCGAATAGCCACAGGTAGTTAAGTAGTAACGAAATGTCTCCATTGGTGTAGTTTCAGTATTTTAAGAAAAGTATGTGTTTCATGTTTCAATGGATTTGCAATAAGATATCAATGTCAGTAGCATCTATACCAAATGAATTGTTGATAGCGAAAAGTATTTAAATATTTAGTAAATATAGATGAATAATAGAATGAAAACGATCAGTTCTTCATTACATAACATTCGTAGTGTATCATTATTTTATTTATTTAAATATTTAAATTTAAAATAAATTTACATATAAAAATCATATATAACGCGTTATCACTTTGCTCAACATACAAATACTTCTACAAGAATACATATTTATATAATTAGAATAATCATAATTATATTAATAATCATAATGATGATATAATAATAATAAATACAATAATACAAAATAAAGAAATTTTAATAAACGACGCACAAAGAAACGGAAATCATGTAAACACATTTCATTAACATAGCTGATTGGATTGCGATTCAATTTACAAAAATATATTTATATGTGTGTGTATGTGTGTATCCACCGTACTTTCACCGATTACGGTGCATCTAGTAGGCATCAGCACTTAGCTGGAAGCAGAAGGATAACAGAACAGAAGAGTAAACGGGATTTAGATGTGCCAACAGTAAAGAGTGCAGCGTGCGAGTTCACTTTCTGAAGGGGTCCAAACTCTCCAGCGAGAAGTCATCGACGGAGACGGTGCTCAACTTATTCTGAAAGCAGTCAAATGCATCCCATTACCGTCACATTCAACAATCGTTTACGTCTATTCCAGGGACAAAACACTCTGTTTTGATTTGGAGATCCGAACTCACCTTAAAAGTACCATGAATGTCGAATGGGTCTGAGTCAAACAAGTCTGTCTTGTCATAGGTAACGCTGTTCGTGACCGACGTGCTGCGGCGTGGAGCGGCCACTTTCGGCGGAGGAGCAACTGTGAACAGAGCAAACAGAGCATGATAAAACATTGTCTTCTGCGAGGAACAGGGACGACCGTCGGGACCATCGGTACTTACGCAGTGGTGGCGGGGCGATGTTGAGTTCGTTGCTAAAGCTGTTGTTGCTGCTGAGGCCGTTGTTGGCATTGTTGCTGATACTGCTGATGTTGTTTATGTTGTTCATGTTATTGTTTAGCAATTTATTGTCGTTGTTGTAGTAGAACAATTGCTGCCCATACGATTTGGACGGCTCGAACCCGAACAAGTCGTTGCTGTCGTTGCGCCCGCTGCCGCTGCCACTGTCCACGGACTCATCCGCACGCGGATCGAAGTCCGAATCGGAGTCGGAGTTCAGCAGCAGCTCGTCCATCTTCTGGCTGTTGGACTTGTGGATAATTTGGCTGGACAGATTGTTGCGTGGCGGAACGATCGGCACGAACGGCGACGAGGACGAGGACTTGGTGCTCGCGGTGTCGATCAACAGTTTATCATCGTTGTTCACTGCAGGAGAAAAAAAATTAGTTTCTGGGTAAATAACGGTGTGTTTAGTAGCTCACTTAGTTTAGTACTGTTGCCATTGGTGATGGCGCCGTTGCCGTTGTCGCTGGGCAGATCCAGGATGTCCTTGATGCCCATCTTGAAGAGCATGGCGTCCAGCTCAGACTTGGGCAGCTTCAGCGACACTTCGCGTAGGCGGTTCTTGTAGACGGCCAGATGCTTCTCCAACTCGGCGATCTGCTGCTGCGCCTTGCCCAGATCCGTCTTCTCGGCGCTGCTGATGTACTTCCTGCGGAAAACTAGAGTATTTCAGAGCGGGAACCTTTGGATCGTGGATCGTCCAACGCACCTGTAGGCGAGGTCGAAGGCCTGGCCGATGGTCAGCGTGATGTCCGAGGCCAACTTGTTCGATATGAAGACGAAGCACTCGTGCGACTCGGAATCGGTGCTGCTGCTGCTCGTGTTGCTGCTGCCGGTGACGTTGCCGTTGCCATTGGCATTACCGTCGAGGCCGGACTTCCCCGTCTTGGCGATGAAGCTGAAGAACTTCTTCACGCCCTTCTCGTCGGCGCAGTAGGAGATGTTGTGCAGCGGGAACTGGTGGAGGATCTTCTGGGTGCGCGGCTCCTGCACGGCGACCCCGTCGACGCTGATCGTGATCTCGACCTTCTTGAACTTCTCCTGCGTCCCGGTCTCGGCCTTCTTCATCTGCTGGGCGAACTGCAGCTTGCGGATGGCGTCCTTCACCACCTCGATGCCCTTGGCCTGCTCGACCGGCAGGTTTCCGAAGAACTGCGGAGCACACAAGGCGAGACGGAGGTGTGCGGAGGAAAGAGGGAGTGAGAGGTATTGAATTATGGCTGGAGGGACGGATGGATGGGTGGAGGGCTCACCTTGACTAGATAGACGACGTGTCCGTTGACCAGGGCGTCGGGGGCGTGGAGCCAGTTGCGCTTCCCGTTCTTGGCATCGTTCGATGTGCCGTTCGTGCTGTTCGAGTTGTTGCTATTATTGTTGTTGTTATTGTTGTTGTTGTTGTTTTGCTTATTCCAAAACATCAACTGCGACATCTTCGATGTGTTGCGATCTTTGAGGGGCTTCGTTGTGAATCGTAAACTGGAAAAAATGCAATGAAAATAATCCTCCTTGTATTAATCAATTTTCATCAGTTCACGATCATCTCGATTGGAATATTGAAAAATAAAATCTCGGATAATTAATATGTGAATTAAGCCGGCTGCAGTCGAGCGCCGAGAGCCGATAGCTTCAAGTGTTGTTGTATAATTTATGCAGATTGCACAGAATCGCAGACAGGCCCGGTGCAGCTGCCCTCGCGACTCGACTCGACTACGCCTCATCCCCCGTCCCGCCCTGCGCCGTCTGCGGGCTCCGAGATCTTCGCTGAGATCTCCGCTGGCTGCCTGTAGAAGCTTCCACGATCCGCGACACGGCGATGACACCCGATGTCACACAGGGTTGGTGAGAGCTATGTATGCATGCGAGGTCTCCGCCGACCCTGTCCCCGTCTCGGTTTCCCAAAACCCTCCTCCCCACCTCCGTCGCCGGCCCCACCTCCGAACAATGGTCGGAAAACCGCTCCGCCGACAAGTGTTCAGCAACAGCAGCAGCAGCAGCAGCAGCAGCTGAAGTGCTGAGAATCAGCAGCGTCTGATGCAATCATGTTCGTTAATTATTTCCATTAAAGAATCCGAATGTGTGGAATTCCCAGATTAACTCCACATGCGGTCGGTGGGTCTGACGACTCAACTGAACGACTCGACGACTCCAGTCGAGGCTTGACTTGGGTGTCACATACAAATTTGTTAGATCTCACCGGCGAGCCGATCGATCCGATGATTGTCGACGATGTTCTTCACGTCGCACCGTCCAGCCCGGCGTGACATTGACTGGGGATCCGCCAAGGTTTGGCATGGCAAATTAGTGAGAGACCTCAACTGCAAGCGGTTCGGGCAAGAGAATCTTCTTTTCAACGAGATTCGCTGGAATGAAAAAGCTCTAACTGGGTCTCCGGAAGTAATCGGGTATAGAGGAGCATATCAAGTTATCCTACGGACAGACAGACCGACGGACGGATGGGGCCGGAGAGCTGCGGACACTGGCATAATTAAAGCAATTAAGACTGTCGGACCGGCGGACGGACGGACCGAGACGCTTTATCTTTGAGGTTCACGGATCGCTGCCCGGTCAAGTCGGCCGCAGCCACCCCAGGGCGTGTCCGAACTCTGCGATAGACTTATCAAATCCGCGCCGTTCCCGCCCATCGAATGCAAACGCCACGGCATGCGACTTGGGTGCATGGAGGCCATGGAACTCTCATGCAAACAATTATGAACAAAGTAATCGAAATAATAATAATAAACGCGGAGGAAATTCAGCACTGCCGACCGACCGATATCGCGACGGGACAAATAAGGGGCAGCAGCCGTCGCTATCGCTGTCGTGGAGCGGTTGCGAAACCCAGACCACGACCCAAGGGAAAGTGAACCCCAACAACAAAGTCCGCCAATGCCAGCAGCGACGAGAAGAAATGCGTTGTAAGGGGTTAGTAAGGAAAAGTGAAAAATATGCAAATAAGCACCCTGTTTTTGGGCAAAACAACAACACGCGACAACGACTCTTGACATCAGGCGGAAGTCATTGCCGCTGGCGGCGTCTACGGCCGAGGCGCCCGGATGGAGCGACGACGGCGACAACGCATCACATGGCACATGGCACGGTGTGCGTGTGACAAGCATGCACATGTAGCAACAACAACCACAGCTGGACGCATGTTCTCGCAACGTACGTGCGATAACGGACACCAGTCGTCAAGTTTGGCAGATAAAGTTCGTCAATTTGTCGCTGAAGTAAAACCGTTGTCGCAGAAACGTGTGCGTTTTATTTCTCATTTCGATTGCCGTCGATTCTCTACTTACAACGGGCAACGGAATGTGTTTAAAAATTTTATTGCATTTGCATTCGTATTTGTCAAGACCAAGGAGAGATTGCGAGTTTCGTAGAAGTCCAATCGATTTATATTTCGACATGCATCGGCGCCTTGTTCAAAACACTTTGGCAATAAATTCATATTTCGCAATTAACATTCAAGTCGAAAAAGAACGAAACCACAAAAAAATTTGGTTTTTTCCCACTTCTGAGGGCGTCAGCGAGAAATGTTTGCTTTCTTGCTAAATAAAATTAAATATTAGCCGCAAATTTGCAGCTGTTTAAATTTGTGATTTTTGTGTGTGTTCGTTTGATTTTTACAACTTTCTAATGAGAAATGTTTCAGTGTTGCTTCTGCGGCCGCTGCTGGTTTGTTGCTGTTGTTGTTTACGCCGATGACGGCGATGGAGATGGTTGTTGTTGTCGTTATCGTTGTTGTTGCTAAATTAAATGGAGGAAAACGTAGCGCCACACCAAGGCAACAACAACAGATAACAGGTGGACAATTACAACAACAATAGAAAGAGTTACCAGCGAGCAGCGGGCACCATTTCGAGCCACAACAACAACAACAACAACAACAACAACAACAATATATAAGTGTATATGTACTTCATACAGAAGCATCTCTTTGGGTTTGTGCGAATGTGGGTGTGTGTGTGTGCTTGTGTCTTATATATATTTATTATAGTTGCAGCTAATAGCGTGTTGTTTGCCACTAATATTGTTGTTTTTGTTGTTTCCCCTTGTTTTGTTGGGCAGCGCAATGTGGCCAATAATGTTGCTATTGCTGTTGTTGCTGTTCCTCTTGCGGTTGCAAGTTAAACTCCAAACTCAGATCCGAATCGAATCGAATCGGATCTGATTTGATTTGATCTGATTTAATTACGTTTTTAAATTTTTCGGCTTTGCATGACTGCAATAATTGTTTATGCGAACACACACAACCACATACGCACCCAAGTATTCTCACACAGCAAACGCTCACTGAGAGGTTAATGAATAATTTGTGCTATAAAGCGCTTTACACTTGGAAAAATCGAATTTCCAACAAATTTTCCTCGCTTCCAGGTGACGCACCACAACCTCAGCAACAACAGCCTGCTCCGACTGACTGACCAAGTGATTGACGGACGGACAGATCGACAGAAGGACAGACGGAAGGCAGGCAGGCAGGCAGTCGATCGACCGACTGAGATTTCGCAGCAGCGAGAGAGCGTCGGGCGGCGACGGCGAGAAAGAGAGAGACGGAGAAAGAGCCACACATAGCACGAGAGAGAGAGGGAGCGAAGTTTTCCAGATTGCACTTTTCCTTCGAGATGGAAAACGCAAGGAATTCCTTCATGTTCCAAGCCAGTGGGCGATGGCGACCGGACTCGGACTTCTATGTCTTCTATTTGCCGAGTTATTTTCTACATTGAACTTTTACGATTTGTTATGACGTATATTTTCGGGGTGTCTTGCCTGGCTCTCCGTCCGTCTCTTTCCCCCTTCTTCACGACCATCTCGCTTGGTCCAACACCCAGCGATTTGTGGTTTGTGTTCACTCGAAGTCACTTAATATTTTAATAGATATTTATAACAGGTTTTCGGTGTTGTCTTTTCGCCTCGGTTGGCTTCTGACGAAATGCAAAATGTATTTGCTTGGGGTTTTCACACTGAAATTACAACGTAAATGTCTGGAAAGTGAGGTAAAAAATAACAACCTAGGATTTCGGGAGGAAGTGAACAAGTTGGAGCACGGAAAATGCTCGGCTCGGCAGATGTCGGAAACTGCGGCGACCAGGAAAAACACAGCACGACTGCAACAACAACAACAGCAGCGACGAACGACCGAACGAGCGAGAGAGCGAGCGGACGAACGAAACAACAACGATCGAACGACAAAGGCGACGACAACAACAGCGACGGCGACGGCGATGGCGGTGACGACAAAAACACAGATGATGACGACCTGACGACCACTACGCGGATGAAGACGACGACGACGACGATGGCGACGAGAACCCAACCAGATTCATAGCACTTGAACTACACACTGAACGGAACCAGCCAGCGATCGTGCGCTCAGACCCAGCCGCCGACTCGGCTCTCGACTCGACTCAACCCGACTCTATTCGACTCGACTCTAGTCGCCTCGTCCCGCACGCCGCCAACGACGACGACGACTACGACGAGCTCGGTCCGTGACCGAGCCGAGAGTGCTGTCGAGTGCTCTCGCTCACTCTCGAACCTCCAGCGCGGCGAACGTACGCAGCTCGATCCTCCCCGATCCATCCCAGCCGTTCGTCCATCGATCGGCTGCTGGTCGGTCGGCTCCCCAAGCCGCCGTGTGTCATAATGCCACAGTGCCGTGTGTTTTTGTTGTTCTTTGTTGTTGTTCGTCGTGGCCAAAGTGCAGGGCGAAGAGAAGCGGCGAAGTGGACGTGGAAGAAGAGCAGGCATCGTAAAGGCAAGGTAGTCGCAGAGGTAGAGCTGGAGGTAGCGGCAGAGGCAGATCGAGGCGAAGAAAGACCACAGAAAAACAAGAGTAAATCTCGCAATACACACAATGCGATCATTGTTTGCCATCATTACGAGGCCGCAGCCGCAGCCGCGCCGGACCACGGACCACTCGCTGGGTTTGGTGGAAAGTTGACTCGTAGTCGGGGGCGTCGGCGGCGCGCTGCGTCCGCCGGTGGCCGCCCTCGCTGCCAGCCATGGGAGGAATCGGCATCGGTTCACTTCGGACCACCTTTGATTTCCAGCGCAAACTGACTCGGTTTCTCCCGAAATATCCCCGAGCAGGCGAGGATCGGGGGTAAATTATTGAGAGTTATTTTTGGGCGTCTGAGGGTCTCCGCGGACCGGCCGTAGCGTGGCGGCGGCGGCTCGGTTTTCTCTTCGATTTAAACTGCGGTTTCGGTGTTTATTGCTATTTCTCCGTCGTTTCATATACCTGTTATTTGCCATAGACGTACATTTTGTTGATGTAAGTGAATCGAAAACCGGGTGCCGCACCGAGTCACCACCTGATTCACCGATGTACAATGCACAATAATATGTCCGCGAGGGCTCCAGGGACCAGAACCACTTGACCGCCCCCCACTTGGTTTAATTTGATCCAGGAATTTCGACCCAAGTTGCTGGCATTTCATCGCTCCCACGACGTCATCCACCATCTCACCAGATTTCGGTTTTGGCCTCTCCACCGGGATGACCGCATCGCAGGCGAGACACCCTGTATGTTCTATGGGCTAACAACAACATACTGGGTCCGTGCGAAATTTGTGTAATTTCTTGGTTTGCTGAGTTGCAATAAAACCGGTTTTGTGGGGCTGCTAATTCTTCGTTGTTGTTGTCGAGTTGTTGTCATTTCTGCTTTTGTTGTTATGATTTTTCTATATTTTTTCTCCATTTCATTTCGTTTCATTTCGCGAACCATAGTTTTTGCCAACTTGTGTGCGGTGTTAGCAGTATTTTTATTTTTTGTTGTTATTGTTATTGTTGTTGTTTTAGTTTTCTATGCTCGTGGTGTTGTTGCTTTTGTTTTTGCCTCGCATTTTGCGCTCTCGAACCAGCTTGGAATTTGTTGCCAATGTTGTTGTAACTCCTCGATGTTGTTGTAACTCTCAGATGTTGTTACAACTTTGATGATGGCGATCTTATTGTTGTGATTGCTGTTGCTGTTGCTGTTGCTGTTGTTGTTGGCAATTCTCTTGTGCTCGTTGTTGTTGGTCCTGCACACACATGTTGATTCATTCGTGCGCTCGGTGGTCGGCTGTCGACTGGAGCCTTTGCCTCATCCTCGCCGGGGCTCGCCTCAGTTACAGTTACGCTCACGTTCCTCGCATGCGGAGGGGCGTCCGCTGGCCTGGAGGGCGGGCGGCCGTCAGGTGGAAGCGGCAACAAGTGGTCGGTCCGTCGTTCGGCCGATCGTCCGCCTTGCGAAACGCACTCCGTCTCCGGCTGAGGCGGCGTCTTTTCTCTCTTCAGCGCCGTGGGTTTTCCAGGCTGTTCGTCGCTTCTGTGCGCGGCCGGAGGGCGCGAATTCTCTCCATCTCCATCTCTCTCGCTCTCTTTGTCGGTCGGTCTTGCCCGGTCCACTGCTCTCCGGGCAGACTGCTTCTCTGTCTCTCTTTGGCGCACAACCGCCGTCCGCTTCCGCGCCTGCGCACATGGCCGACGGCGCGTTTGGCCGCTTTTTCCGCTGCAATTTCGGCCGCCGCGCAAATATTTCCAAACACACAGAAGCAGCGACAGAAATAGCTGCAACAACAACGGTTGCATGTGAGAATTTTCCCGTAGTTTCTGAACAATTTATGGCGAGTTTTTTCAAGTTTTTTTTGCTTTTATTCGCCACTGCCGTCATTTTTATTGCTGCTTTTTATTGTTGTTGTCGCTTGTTGTTTGAAGATTTGTTGCTGCCGAGTTTTGGAATTTTTTGTTTTGTTTCTCGAACATTTTCGGTCGATGTTGTTCAAGAGTGTTGCCAGACTCCGTGTCGATTTCGTCTGCGTCCCACACGCGAAGTTGCGAAAACCGAACCGATTGCGATTGCGAGTCGTCTCTGGCCGGGGTTCCGTAGAGCCTCAAGAGGTTGCAGAATGGCATGTGGGGCTCCTCAAAGGGCTTCAGGAGCTCCAGAGGTTTGTTCAAAAGACTTCGGGGACGCCTGAAATTCCTCCAAAGGACATCAAGGGGCCCCAGCAGAGAGTCAGAGAGGTTTCTGCTCCGTTAACAGTGTTTCTTTGCTTCTTTTGGTCTTTCGCTTCTCGCAGTTCACTGCCGAAGAACCCGATGGTCTTTGAAAAAATCTTGGGTTCAATAAAACCTAAAATTTCTTGAGTGTGAAAGGAGGAAGCATACAAAAAAAAAAACAAAAGAAGTCGATGGAGCCGATGCGATCAACTTTACGACCCCAAAACGTGCTGGCATTTTGAATGCAAGCTTTTGACTCCCGACCACACCGCACCCCTCGACCCCCCTCCCACTCGTCGCGCCCTGTGGCACCTCCCGGCGCGCCTCGCTCCGAATCGTCGGGCCAGAAATCGAAATTTACGTGACAATTCTCGGGGCGCAGTCGAGTCACGTTTGCCACCTGGATGCGCCGAGCCGGCCGAGACCCGCCGACTCTCGCCAAAGGTTTCTGGGTTCTCTGGCTCTGCACCCACAGAGGCTCCACTCCCCGCCCATAGCAATACACCCTGTTTTTTTTTTTTATGGTTTTTTGTTTTCGGTTTTATAAGTTCAACTTCGAAAAATCCCCAAATTCGATCTGATCAAATAAATAATGGGGTTTTGTTGTCTCGGCGAGGTTCGGCGATGGGCGGATCGGGAGGTTGGGGAGTGGGGGTTGGGCCGCGAATGACAGGATGATTTCTTCGCTAATAAATTTTTGTAAGTCTCGCTTGAATGCAGCTAATAATAGAAGAAACTTCGAAATCCACACTAACAACAATGAGGCAGCGACAACAACCACAAGAGCAACTCGATTGTAGAGAACAACAATCACAACAACAACAGCGTATACCGCCCCCTGAACACAATTCGAGATTATTTAATTCAATTATTTGTACAGCGTTTTCTGGGCGAATCTGGGCGGCGCGACGAAAAAAAGAAGAAAACAAACGAATAATGAACAAAATTTTTTTAAGTGAAAAACGAGGAGCAACAACAAAAAATAAAAACGTCAACAGCAACAATTTTCAGTTACACTGGCACCGACTGGCACAACAACAATAATAAGCTCATTCTTCTCTCATAGAATTTGTCGTAGTAGAGCGATCAGCGATTACAGGGTAGTTCGCCAAAGGTTGTCCACGTGACAGGAGCACGGGGCAGGGGCGGTGAGGTCGACTTGTCAGCCGATAACGACAATAACATCAAACCGAAGTGGGATCCGTGCCGGTGAAGGTGGCTCAAGGTCACCGAGAACTCATCGCCTCATCTTCACAGCTCACCGGTCACCGGCCGTCGCCAGGTGCTGCACCCTGTCCGATGTCATCGTTGTTGCTATATTTGTTTTTGTTGCTGCTTGTGAAGCTTAGCTTGACGTCGAGATTTCGTCGAGTTTGATTGCATTTTATTCACATTTTATTTACTCGCTGCAGCAGAGCTCGGTTCTCGTTGTCGTTGTCGCTATCGTTACCGTTGTTGTTGTTTTTGCTTTCTTGTTCTCTGAATTATATTCTCATTACTATGGTAGTTGTTGTGCCTTTGTTGTTGTTGTTAGTTTTCCATATGCTCGCCTGCGACACGTTTATTGTTCGGCGTCATTTGATATCATCTCCGCCGCAAGCCCTCCCCCAATTACACTCGTCCCATTCCATCGCCCTTCCGCCCGTCTCTGAATTCCCCACCATAATTTCGTTGGAATGCAAATACGACGGAGGCGGACGGTGCGTTCGGAGAGCTCTCCGAGCTTCAGTGTATTATTTCAAGTAAATAATTTCATGGCTGAAGTTTGGGAATAGTTTCGGTTTTTGTGATAGCAAATTCGAGGGTGGACTTCCGGCAATTCGTGCGCTTGTTATCGCGTTCACGAGAGGCTTTTTCGAGCTTACACTGCGGTTTGAATTGCCCAGGCTTCATGTCATAAGAATTAAATATTATATTAACATCAACTAATCAGAAATTCAATTTTGAAGACATTTCATGATCTGCACTGCCTATCAAACATCATCGCTTCAGTGCTTCTTCATCTATGTTGAAAAGAAGCACTGGTGCACATTCTGAGAAGCACTGTGGGGCTTTGGCGAAATAATTGTGGGCCAGCCCTGCGAACTACAGCATATTCGTGAACGCACTCCCGCCACTTTCCAGGTCCAATTAGAATGGACAACTTCACTTTGTTGCTGCTGTCACTTTAATGAAAAGTCAATAATCTGTTGTTACAAAAAAAAAAATTTGTTTCGAACGAAATTTCCGATGTGAAAATATCCGATAACACAGCGATTTAGTTAGTTTTCTTTGCAATCGAACGCTGCCCTTCCCTCTCCCGCTGTTTGTTCTGTACGAGATATGGGAAGATCGTGTGGCAAATGCTCCGTTTTGTAATTTTCCTTGCGTCACCCGTGAGCGCCCAGCAAATCGTGAAGTGAAAAATAATTTGTTTACATTTTTGTTGCTTGACCTATCTGTGAAATGGTTCGTATTTTCGTGCCCGCAAGCGGACGAAATTAGTTGGAAGTATTTCGGGACCTCGTGTATCCGCATTTTCGCATGCTAAAAAATCACCAGGCCACCCGAGCGGAGCCCCTTGCGAAGCACCCTACGTACCACCACCACCAGCAGCAGCAGCCGTAGAAGCGAGCGTAGCAGCTGCTGCAGCGACGACAGCGGGCAGAGGCGTAGTAGTGCGGTTGGGACGCAGCAGGCGCAAGAGCAAGAGGTGGGTTTGGGTTTGAGCAGGAGTCGTGGTCGTTGTCGGAGCGCTGGTGGGGCAGTGGGTCAGACGAAGCGCGTACAGATCTGATGTTTATATTTTTTGCTTCGCCCCGACTACTGGGCCACCTGCGCCCTGGTCATGCGAGTTTCGTTCGTGTAAATGTTTGTAAATATTTACATTCGTGTAGAGTGGTTTTTCGCATTTAAAAATTAAATTTTGATCAAACTTTAATTGCGAATTAATTATCGGGCGATTTATTTGTACGCTTTATTTGTTGTAGTCGTCGTTGTCGTCGTCTTAATTAACCTTTATTTTTAATTTTATTTTCTCGATCTCTTGCAGGAAACATGTTTGCAGGCAAATAATGTCGTCTCAGGCTGTTTACTGTTTGAGCCTGCAGATACGTAAGTAATGCCGTGCCTTCCGAGCAAATGACCCGGGGGACTCGAAGCGATTCAAGTCTCGGGCACGACCTTGAAGCGTTTCAGTTCTACTCAAGGCAAACGCTTGCAGCCTATTCGTTTAGCCTATTCGTACGTTGAATAACTTTAGTAGGTCATGCTTAAGGACACGGATTTTTAGTCACCTCAGAAGCCTCATAAATTTCATTGCCTCGGAGCACTTAAAGCAGATCGAAAATGTGAACTTGAGCATAGTAAAAAAACAACGACGAGTTTCTTAGTTTTCTCCTTTATATCCCGGTTGTATGATACGACTAGGAATATAAATCAACCGATATAAAACAACGATTGCTGTCAAATTGCAAATTGCACGGCTTTTGTAACTAAAAAAATAAACTGCTTCTATGCATGATTTATATTTCTAATTTTTCTAAGTCTTCCTCCCAAAACCAACCGCCGAAAATAAAACAAAATACCAAAAAGAGCGAATAATGTCCTTTTACGAAAACAAATAGCTTTGACAACGTGGAGTGCAAAGTGTTTTATGTCCTTTTTCCATTATTACTTTCAGCTTCCGTATGCAATACGTTGAACGCTCCCATTGACGCGCCTCCACACACACACATACACACACACACACACACATCCACGCCGTGCCGCGTGTCCTGTGTACGTTTGTGTGTCGGTGCGCCCCGTTGTGTGGCGCGCTGTGCCGTGTCCTGCATACGCAGAAATGTCCGTTTTACAACATGTTTCGTTCGTCGTCCGCTGTTTCTTTTATTGGACGTTTATCGCCCGCCGTACGTCGTCGTGTACTCAGCGTCCTTAGCGTCGGCCAGAGCCGTGGCCAGCGTTACCGCCGTTGTCATATGTGGTTCGGGCGGCCGGTCGCTGGCCACACAACACCGAGCCACTAGTCTGTCTCCGTAGCCGATGTCCTTTTTGTTTCTAATAAACTAGAGGTCGTACATTATTTGCCATTCGCCATGAAGGATGATTCCTTTTGTCTTCGAGCCTAAATACGGACGTCCGAGGCAGACGAAAGCACAGACGGACGGAGGGACAGACGGACGGACGGACGGTGGGACAGACGTCGGATGGATGGCAACAAAAAACGGCAAAGGATCGCTTCACATCCAACAGCTAATTATGACCCGCACGTTTTCGCATGGACGCCCGGTCGGCGCTGGCCTGCACACAGACGACGGGCCACGAGGCAGCCAAGTGGGCAGCACGGCGGGAGGAGGACGGCAGACAGACGGACGGACGGACGGACGGACGGACGGACGGACGGAAGGACGGAGCTCGGTGCGGTGCGAGAGTGTGCGAGGATGAGGTGTTTAGTTGCACACTTGAGCAGTTAACTACGGCACTTCGCACACAAGTGGCCCTCTTGCCAGCTTATTTGTTTGCTTATACTCTACTCGATTGTTGTTATTGTCGTCCTACTCAGCGCTGTTGGCGCTGTTGTTGTTGCTGTTGTTGTATTAGTGCCCCCCAGGGCCGTCCTGTCTCTCCCAGGAGGAGGCTTCGTTTAGCCTCAGAATGCGCTTTAAGCGCGAGAAGCAGGCAAATATTAACGCGGCTCGAAGGACCCATGCGAGCCCTCGTTGAATGCTTTGAATATTTTGCAACAGGGACAACGACAACAATAACAATAACAACAACAACAACAACAACACAGAGCAACAGAGAGCGACTACAACAATAACAGTAAGAAATAATGCCATAAATATGTCCTCCATTTGATTTAAAGATATGCTATCTATCGTGGGGCTGTCGGCGCTGCCACTGTTTCGGTTCCTGCTCCTGCCCGGCCCGGCCCGGCCCGGCCCGTCGTGGTCGTCCCCATTCGGCCGGGAGGAGGATGTAAAAAGTCAACCGCCCCCCTCCCCGCTGTCCCGCCTTGCACGGCCTGCCTACGAGTCTGGCGGGTGTTGGGTGGCGGGCTGAACGGTCGACTGGCCGGCGCTGGATGCCTGCCTGCCTGCCTGCCTGTGTCTATTTTCGTATGCAATAAAAGCAACATATGTGTCTGGCGAACGACGACGGCTCGCATCCAGCCGTGGGCATTCGTTTCGTTTCGGTATCTGGGGGACGACTTGGCGAAAGATTCCCGTCCCCGAAGATGTTCGCCGCCGCCGGGCACCCGAGCACTGTGGCGGAGCGTGCGGTCGGGTATTGACGCCTCATCGACAGACAGCCGCGGGACGACTTCGGTTAACAAGCGGCTTTTCACTTACTCTCCATCTGACGGCGCTCCGTGGACGTTCCTCAAGTGGGCCGATTGTTGCTCCAACCGTTCAACTGCTGTTGTCGTTGTCGTCGTTGTTCTTGTCGTAGGCCTTGTTGAGGACCCTCGCGCAACAATATGAAGTAATAAATTTGCGGCTCGCCGTACTCGTGTCCTATCTGTCTCGCGGGCTGTCCTTAGATCGCCCATAAAAGATAAAGCATTATTCCGTCGGGTCGTCGGGTCCTCGTCGTCGTCGTCGCCGTCGTCCGGCCTGAGCGTGACTGACAAATTGCTGGCATCTGGGGAGGTTGAGTCCTGGCGATTGAGGGACAGGTGACCAGGGCGAAGGTCTTCGGGTGTGGGGAGTCAGTGGTCAGAGCCAGTGGTCAGCGGAGGGCCCTTGCTCGAGTCTCGCTCCTCCCGCCTCGTAAGTGTTTTTATGGAAATTTCGACTCCCTTTCAGAACCAAATGAAAACGGGAAAAACACCAACACAAACAGTTCTGCCAAAAATGAAGCAACCTTGTCAACGGCCAAGCACACATATGCAGAAACGATGCAGCAGCAACTCCAGCAGCAACAACACCAACCACAACACCAGTCCCAGCAGCAACACCAACAGTTAACCAACAACATCATTTTGTTGCGTGGCTCGCGCAACGAAAATGGACAGATTATCATTCAAAACAAACATGACATAATCAGCTTCATCAATGAGCAGCAGCAGCAGCAACAACAGCAGCAGCAGCAACACCATGACAAATCAGCGGCGACCACGTTGGCGACCCAGCTGCCGACCACAACCACCATCGCACGCAAGATCAACCCGGGCCTCTCCGTGGTCGCGACGACCGCGGTCGGCCACGCGTCCAAAGAGACCGCGACGGCCTCGCAGCAGACGGCGGTCGGCGGCGCTCCGACGACGTCCAACACGATCCTGCTGCAGACGCCGATCAACGCCAGCCAGCTGGAGTCGGTGCTGCTGCAGTCGTCGAACATGAAGAAGGCGTCCGCGTCGTCGCTGAACGAGCGCTCCTTCCTGATCAAGAACGTAAGTGGTGTCAAAACAAACGAACTATTATTAAAGAAGAGAAGGAGAAGGCGAGAAATGTGTGCTTGAGGTGTTTGAAATTGAAATTTAGAACTGTGCGTGTCTTTCCCATTGCAGTCGTCCCGCAGCCTGAGCACCGATCGCAGTCGCCTCGGCAACTCGGACGCCAAGGGTCCCTTCGTGCTGCAGACACTGAAGCGCTTGGAGAAGTCGCAGTCCATTCTGGTGATCCGCAACTCGTCCTCCTCCAACGCGTCCACCTCGACAGCGACAGCCACGTCCGCCAACTTCCCGATGGGCGCGAGCGGCAACGACTTGACGGCGAATTCGCCCATTCCGACGACAGCAACAGTCAGCACCAACACTGGGACAACGCCGCAGGGCGCCCTGGGCAGCGGCGGCGGCGGCGGCGGCGGGGGGCCGGCAACGTCTTTGAGCTTCACACGTGCTTCGAAGGGTCAGCAGCAGCAGCAGCATCAGCATCAGGCGAAGCTGGCGAATATCGTTGCCAACAGGGCGAGCTCCTCGGCGCTGTCGACGTCCTTGTCGAGTTTGAAGTCGGCTTCTTCCACCTCTTCCAACGGCACGACCACGACGACGACAACGTTCTTGCGCCTGGGCAGCAACACATCTGTCGCCGCGGCCTTTGCCAGCAACAAGAACAAGAGCAACAACGGCAATGGCCAGGGCAGCGGCAGCGGCAACGGCAACAAAGCCAATAATTCCAATGTTGGAGCAGGAAGTAATAACTACAACAACAACAGCAGCAGCAACACCAGCAACAATCAACGTAACAACCGAACTATTCTCAATGGAGCAACAACGACTACGCTGGCCGAGCAGCAGCAGCAGCAGCAAAAGCAACACCAACTGAGCCTGGCGGATGTCCAGCTGAAGCATGAAAGGACGACTTCATCATCCTCAGCAGCAGCAGCAGCAGCAGCAGCGGGAGCAGGAGCAGCGGGGAAACAGCAAACTAATGTACCTCCAGGGAGGTATTTGTTGAGTGAGTTTATTGTTTCATCCTTCTTGTTGTTGTCTATTTAAAAGGCTCGTCCATTTTTTGCGAGCGCGTTTTGTGCGGAGAATGCAAAAGGGTTGACAAGTTGTGGAAAAATGTGCTCCGGCCTGGCTGCAACTTCTGCAGGTGCAACTGGGGGCGACTGGGGGGAATCCGGACTCGGGAATCGGGACCGACCACGGACCGATGCGAGCGAGCACAGGCTGCAGGTTGCACAACCGCAAGTGCAAACAGTTTGCCGTCTAATTTGTTGATGTCCTGCGGCTGATTTACGCAGACCCATCGGGTCCCCGGGGAGTCCTTGTTTTGGGCAAAATTCGAATAAAGCTTCTGGCTGAGGGCACCGACTGCCATCAGGGGCGCGAATCAGACTCCGGGCTCGGACACAGGGAGATGTTTGGAGGAGCGATGGGGCTTCGATGGTCTGGAAGCCCAGTCCTATTTGAAGAGCGATTCGAGTTTTTCGCCAACATTTTAAATTATCGTTCCTTTGTGGGCCGAAAGAACTCGACAGAGCATCGAAAGCAATACGAAACACGACAAGAAACATGGCAAAAACCTTGCCCGGGAAACGTGCTCGGCATGTGAAACAATTATTCAATTAAATTCAAATAAAATTCCCTCCAGGATATGACGAGCAACGTGTGCACTTCCTACCATCGCACAGACACACACACAGACACTCTTGTTGTTTCAGACTTTCTCGTCCACTACACGGACAAACAGACAGTGAGAGAGGGAGAGGGAGAGAGAGAGAGAGAGAGCGAGCACGGAGTCAAAGCGTAAACAAAGCTTAGGAATTGATGGCATTGCATCCTTGGAATTATCTTTCATTGCCTATCGCACTTCTGTGTCTCGTCTGCCTCCTTTCTCTCTCTACCACTCGTCTCGCTCTGTCTGTTTCACGTACTTCTCCCTCGTCGGTCCCTGTACCGCGCTCATGAATACAACATGACTGCTGTTGTTGTTGTTGCTGTGCTAGTTAGCCCCAAGCAGTTGTTTCGCGAGCTTTTGGTCAAATAATTCTCACACGTACCCTCAGAGCTGAGGACTTGGGCACCAATGAATGTTGTCGGCTTTTCTTGTGTGCTCCGGTTCAGACTGCTGCGAGAATCGCGCGCCCCTCGCCGTCGAATCCTCCTCATTAGCCAGATTCCGCTCCTGCTACCAATGAACTGCACGGCTTCGACCACCAGCCGTCGGAATGAGCCCTCCGCCAAGGAGGGGACGGTCGGGTTGTGGGGGTGGTGGTGAGTGGTCGTCGGGTGGTTGGGTCGCTGGTGTGGCTCATTAAGATTGTTGCTGTCATGCTTGGTTGCGTACTCGAGAGATCGAGTCCCAGACTTTGCCATCGCCGTCGACTTCGATTCCATCCTCTTCGATTTGTTCTCCCCTCGATGGTCGGGTTTGGTTCGGGAGCGAAAGTGAAGAATCGCTAACGAGCAACAACATCGAATCGAAACAAATAACGAGAACTGGGCAGCGTTGAGTGAATTTTATTATTTTATTTGCCTTCTCGCCACACTCAAAACTAAAGTTTCCTCTCTTCTGCTCTTCCCTTTCCCTTACTCGTGGCCCTGAGTGCTGGCTTTCCTTCTCGCCTGCGTGATTTTCACTTGCCAATTGTTGAGAATCAGTCCTCGTTCCGGCAATCAGATGGAGGACTAGAAACAACAACTACAACGACAAAGGCACAAGGCTTACCCTTCACTGTGATACCATCTCCGGCCAGGCCCGGCCTGCCTCTCGAGGCGCCGACGTTTTACAAGCGCAAAATTCTGTTTACTCGCATCCTGTAATGGTTTTCCAATTCCCAGCGTTTCCTTCCACCCCGCGTCGTCGATAGGGGCCGGCTGCAGAGGGCGGCGAAAGGAGTCCCGATCGGAAGTGTCGAAGGCTCTCTTAATATGTTGTTAGCAACTTGTCCGCCCCACCCGTCGTTCGGCGAAAACTGATGACACCAAAGCGATTACCCGAGTGCCGACTCCGTCGACGACGACCTCGTCCTCGTCCTCGAGAGCAGGGGTGAAGCAGAGGCAGGGGGCTGCAAGTGCTCCAGGCGCCTACGTCTACCGTCCTACCAATGACTTCTCGCCCGCTCCCCCCACCCTGCTCTCCACCGCATCCGCTGGCGGCCCCTTGGCTCTGTCCGCTGTTTCGGTGTTTTTTTGTATTCTGCTGATGCCTTCGGAAAATCTTCGAAAAATCTTCGAAATTTCCACAATCTGCGAATATCGCTGACGCTCCGAGAAATGCCGCCGCCGCTCGAAGATAACGCGGTGAAGAGGAGGACGCCGCGTCCTTGTCGGGGTGTCGTCGCAATTGTTGTAATTTTCGTTCCGTCTAAAGCCATCCATAAGTCGTCCTCCTCTCGTGTGTAGAAGCCAGGTCTTTGGAGCTTCCGTGCTGACATTTCAATTGACTTTTATGGAATCTCCCTGCCGAGAGCACTTGTCGATATTATTCGCTCCGTTCGGTTTTGTCTCGCCAACGCTCGTGGGCGTCGACAAGTGCGGGTTGCCTTCGAATTCCATCCTTAAATCAATTTTTGGCTGACTTTTTGTTCTTTCGCTTGAAGATCCTGCGGTTGTTCAGAGGCCGTGTTCGATCCGTGGGGCTTATGCAATAACTAATGCCCCTAAGATCACTTCATTGAGTTCTTATCGGGACATTTTCTTACATTTTGTTACATTTAACATTGTAATTTCGTCTGTTCGGTGGTTTTCCCCATTCAATTCATATTCCGAACTCTTGTGAGCCGTGGCCGCCACTCCGTGTCCTCCACCTGCCGCCGGCCCCAACCCAAGCAATCGCTAATTTTATGCTGTTTATTTCCGCTGTGTGGCGGGCGACTATTTTAAATGCCAATAAAATTTGCAATATACACAAAGGCCCACCCGGCGGAGATCGCAATCGCAATCGCCATTGCGAATAACAACATTTAACGAACGAACTTCAAAATAACAACAGCTTCGAATTTCGGCTTGAACATGGAAATTCCAAATTCCGCCGCCAACAAATTAATCTATCTGCGAGATATGCCGCAAACTTTTGGCGCCAAAAACTACATCTACAGACCCCACAGGGCCACGAGAATCGAAAAATGCTCCCCCTATTTAACTTATTTTATAAACGTTTTTCTTTTCCCCTTTGCAAATTTCTTTCACTCCATTGTTTTGTGTTCGTTTCAAGTAAAGGGCATGATGAAGGTGTAACGTGTCCACGTGTGTGGCTGTGTGTGTGCGCGCCGGAGCTCGAGGTGATTCCATGAGCCGCCATGTTAACTTTGTCGTCCCTCGCCCGGTCGTGTTTTTGCATTTCATTTTTCGGCAGGGCCTTTGTGAATTTTAGAACTTTGCCGCTTTCTTTCTTTTGCTTATTTTTTTTCATCTTCCGTGTGCTGGCTCTGGACGACTGGTGGATGGCCTGGGCAGAGCAGGGCAGGACCGGGCCGGGCCGGGCCTGGCTGGCGAAAAGTTTTCCGCTGCTATGCACTTCCGGCGTAATATAAAAATGGCGGGTCCTGGTACTAGGTTACACTTGTTTGCTAATTAGATATCATAATGCTTAATTTCTTGTTCTTCTCTCTCCCCCCCTCCCGCTCCCCCTCTATTCGGCCCGGCTCGGCTCTTTGTGGCCCGTGTGCTTCGTGCACAGTCGCCTCGGTCACGACGTCCCAGCCATACCCAGTGCACTGGGAGAAATACTTTGCCAAGAATTCGATGAGGCCCCGCCGATCGCCGCGCCAAGACTTCGCTCAAACTTAACTCGTTTCCTTCGCTCGCTGCTGGAGTCGTAACTAATTGTGACCTTAATTGCTGAGTTTCTCTGTTTGTTCTCCGCCCGCCCTCGAGCTTAGCCTCTTCTTCGCCTCCACTTGTATCCCTTCCCCTTGCAACTTCTTCGACCTCCAGCCTGATCCGAACCAATACCGTGCTTCCCCGGCTTCGTATGGTGTCAGTTGCATGCCGGGCTTCATTTCGAAGGCCTCCGCCAGCGAAGGCAGGGAAATCCTTTGAGCCCCACTCGTCTGTTAATTCGAAAAAAATCCATCCGTAGTCGAGCTCGCTTCAACTTAGGTTTTATTTCCTCATGCTTCCAGCACAATTTTTCTAGGGGTGACGTTTTCGGGTCTGGGGCCGGGGCCGGGGCCGGGGCAGGAGCTCCATGTGCCGAGGTCTATGGGAAAATTTTAACAAGTTTTCCATTTACACTTCGAAAATTCACCCCAATGAACGTCATTAAAATTAAGCACAGCCCCCAAATTAGGGCTCGTTTCACCTGCCCATCGTGGGCACGACGGCAGAGAGAGAGAGTGAGAGAGAGAGGGAGACGATGAATTCAATTAATTGACCCTCGTAAGGGAATGTGTGGGCTTAAATGGCCTAGATTCGAATGTTTAACCAGAAGTTTCTCTAAAATGTTCCTCTGTTGTATTCACGTCTAACAATAAAGAGCTGAAAGCGATAGCAAGTAATATCGATCGCTAGCGATAAGAAATATATATGGGATTTTTGTGTGGATTGCTTATTATCTACATTAGCCTCAAAGTCCGTCCATAAATATTACTCTTTTTCTATTTTTAATAAAACCCACTTGATGTAGTTCACATGTCTTACATTAATAAATTACGAACAGACTATTTTTGAATATAAGTAAGTTCTATATCGGTAAGATAATTTATAGGCTAATGAATTATGATTATTCCTTATGAATACCATTTGGTGAAGGACATGAAATAAAGCCTATAACAGAATATTTTCCCAAACAGACCCAGCCTTAGTTCATAATCTGAGCTAATATTCGTAATTGGCTTTAGATTTAAGCGACGTCCACTAAAACTTCATGTGAATTAGTCAATCGGGCCGTCGAAGGACGACCCATTAGGGCTGCCGGTGGAGTGGCTGCTGTCGGGCTGTCCGTCGGCCCGTCTGTCCAGCTGCATATCTGTCCACATGGATCCGCCGATAACCTTGTTAGCATGCAGCACTCAATGGCCTGTTTAATGGCGAGGCGAGCTGATTATGTTGTTGTTATGCTTGTGAAGGTCATAAAATCAAAACCATCCAAATCACTCTGCTCCTCTCACCGCCCTCCCCCTCTCCCATCTATTAATAATAATATTACTGTAAACACTCACATGCACATCAACACACACACACGCGGCCAACAGTTTGGCAAATATTTACATAAGCTGGGTGGTTTTTGTTGCCTACACCGGCCAGCATGATGAGCTGACGAGATAAAGGCATTTCCTTAATTTCGGTTTCTCGTTCTCGTTCTCGGTTGAGAATTTCTATTTTCGCTGTAAATATTTTGGTGGCGAATTTCGAGACTGTTTGATGTTCTGGTCTCTGTTGTTTAAATTCGCGACCGATAATGATAATAAAATAATTCCTTCTGGTCGAAAGACCTGGGCCCGGACTCGTCGGTGTCCGGCCGCGACGTGGTTATTGAAAAATATTTTCGCCGCTTGATTAAAATTCCGGCCTAACTCGGTGGGTTGGAATTTGAGCAATGTCACATTGTGGTTGTTGTTGTGATAGTTATTACTATTGCCGTGGTTGTTGCTGGCGACGATGGTGTTGAACGTGTGCAACTTTGCACTTTAGCTGTCAGCGAACAGCAATAGCAACAAATTCTAGAAATTCCGATGGCTCCTCGAGAGCCAGCGTGCGAAGGTACAACACAACAATAACAATAACAAAAATAAGAACGATAACAATAACAAGCGGTAGAAGGAACAACACGTGTTGTTTACAAACAACACGACCATGTGCTCGGGCCAGTCGCCCAGTTGTTGTTCTTGCTTTGGGGAAGGTACCAATTTTAGGCGCCCAAAAGCACATGTAACAAGTGGCCAATGCGCAGGACTCTAAAAACAACCCCCAACCGACAGTCGACGGCCGACGCAATAGAAACGAGCTCCAAAAAGACAAAGAACGCGAACTGCAGCTGCTCCAAGTGGTGGAGGATGCAGCAGCAGCAGCAGCAGCCGCAGTCAGAACCTGAGCAACAGCCCACGCGTCCGTCCGAGGACTCGAGCTACTCAGGCTAATACCGACAGCTTGATCCTTTCGAAAATAATTTCGAATTTTTCCCTGATTTTCGTAGAGTTTTTCGCAATTTTTCCCACCCCTGAGTTGTGCACCCACGATTTTTGGCAATTTTCGCAACCCACCGACCTCCGAGTAACAGCCCCTGAAACGAACGAAGGCACGGCCGACGGCCTTCGGGCGCCTCTGTTGCTGTCTCTTTCGCTGCTCGGACTCGGACTCGGACTCGACGAGGCGCTGGCAAATAACATTCGCAGGATCTGCTCCTGCTGCCGGCGGGCGGTCGTCCGACGACTGCACGAGTTTAGTGACTAGACTCTAGGCTCGCGTGTAGGTCGCACTTCGGAATCGGCATCGGCATCGGCATCGGCAACGGCTTCGGACTCGGAGTCGGACTCGCAAGCGAATCACGGCAGGCCTCGTCGTGGCTCGAGAGACTTGCGTTCGTACGTTGCGTTACGTCGTCGGCCACGGTCGCGCAAACGTTTCCAATTTGAATGAGCTCTTCATCCACGCTTTACGTGCGCCCAACGTAACGACCGCACACACGCATCGCTGCGGTGCATTACGTTCGTTAACCACGTAATTTATGGGCCGAATTATGTGCAAAAGGATCACGACTGCGATTTATTCGCCGTGAAAACTGTGCGAAAATCTCGAAAAACTCTCTCGATATTTCGATCGAGATCCTCGTCGTCGTTAGTGTTCATCATTCAAGGTTTTTAACAAAAATAAATCACTCCTCAATCTGTCTGCCTTCCACTCACTCCCTCTCTCACTGCCTCCCTATCTCTTTCGTTCTGTACTCGATGTGTGTGCGTAAATTAACATTGTTATTTTATGTAAATTTCCAATTGTACATGTGTATGTGAGTGTGTGGGTGGGTGTGCGTGTTTGTCAGTGTATGTAAATAACCCAGATCGATGTGCTTTCGATGTTGTCTCACCACTGTTCTTTATGTTCTCTTTCTCGTTTCTCGTTGATCCTCATTCTAATCACTGTCTAATTGTTGTCAACACCATCAAAAATCCATCACCAACCGTTTATTTCGTTCTCCTTGTTTGTCGCTCAATTAACTGGTGTTTCAAGTGTCCTTGTTGTTGTTGTTGTTGTTGTTCTTTTAATGTTATTATTAATAGTATTATTGTTGTTGGATAGATATGTGTGTTGCTATGTGTGTGCCTTTTAAATTATATTAAACATTTATTCGATAGAGAAATTAATCAGTAGTCTTAAGTTATATTAATCTAGAATATCGATTAAGAAATCATCAACTTTATCTACTAAGCCATTGAGCACAAGTATAAGTATAAAAAGGTATAGGTGAGGAAAAACTATTTGGTTTCAAAATTACAGTAGCTACACAAATAAATATTATGACTCTCACAAACCCTGTATAAACATTGTAAATAGTGCAGAGGACTCATATAAAGCAGCTTCACTTTTGTTCTCTACCCGACCCTATTAATAAAAAACATCTTCACGTGTCATTCATTGCTTTAGTCACCATTAATTTTACGACAAGACGCCACCTGGTGATGGAGCAGCCGTAAAAACTAGTAAACTCTCTGAAGGTTCCCGGAATCTCCCAAACCCTCACGGGCCGTCACGTGATCGAATTGAGTTCTCTTCTCGTAACCGTGAGGTGTCCAAAATCGCTTTTATCATTTCACAAAATTAGGCTACACATATTTAAATATATTGGTCCTCCGGGTTTCTAATACATCCAAATTTAAGCGAAATATTTCAATATTTACTCTACTCACAACATTTCACAAAAGCCTCGCGGAGTTTGTTGCAAGAGTAAATATAAATAAGCTCACATAAGCTTCCGACCGCGACGAAACTGCGTTCTACCCAAAGTAGTTTCGGCCAAGAGACTACCAGCCGATGATTTATGTAGTCTTTTATTATTTTGCAATATTACATTACGATAAATTTGCTGAAGCCGGCGAGTGAGGTGAAGGGCGGCAAGACCGAGGGGGCGGGGCGGGACAGGGAAGCTTATCTGAAGGCAAACACATCTTAGATTTTTATCTTGACATTTAAAACTCTTACGTTCTAACTGATCCCCAAAGAATGTCGTCCGAACATCTCACGGTCCCGAGAAGATTTTCATGCCATGATCTGACGATAAGAACTCGCTATCAGAGGGAAAATAGAGATGGAGCATCTATCTATCCGGCGGTCCACTGTCTTTTTCTAACCATAGTGCACGATTTTTATGACATCAACTGCTGCTTGCTTACGTCTTCGAATTAGTAATAGAATATCGTGGTTCGCCCAAGACGTGACGTGCCGGAGAGCACACGATCGGCCACGCAAGAGGATCGCGAAGGAAAATGTGAAAAGCGAGCGAGAGAGGAAAGGAAAGGTTACTTCCTTTACTTCCTGTGATGAAAAATCCTATATAAAAACAACAAAACAAAAAATTGTGTAAAACGTGAAAAATAAAGTACTATAATAATTTGTGGAGCAAAATGTGGCCAAGGTTCTTGGTGACTCTTGAGATCCTGGCAGACATGACATGTGAAACCCTCGCGAGCAGGAGTTGCACATAAAAGAGAAAAAATATACTGATTAATTTAAACCCCTCCCCCACCTCTTGTGAAAAACATGGCTGGCTATCGGTCGCTGCCGCTGGCGCCCGTCTCCGCCACCACGATGGCGGCCACCGCCGTGGCAACGCCGCCCACGGGCCCCACCATGTATCACCATCAGTCGATGACGGCCATGTCGAACAACGGCATCATCTACCAGTCGGCGGTCCACGCCTCGATACACAGTCTGAACACGGGGCAGAACCCGCGATCCGCGACGACCCATCACCACATTCTAGCGACAGCGGCCGCGGCAGCCGTCGCTGCAACGCGGCAATACAGCGCCGTCAGCGCCACCGGCAGCGGCATCAGCAGCGGCGGCAGCAACAACACCGCCAGCAGTCACCATCAGCAGCCGCACGCACAGCAGCCGCAGCCGTACCATCATCAACAGCAGCACCCGCAGAGCCATCACCACATCACTGCGTCCTCCCATCCGCAGCAACATCACAACGCTCATCAGCAGCAGATGCAGCAGCAACATCCCCACCAACTCCACCAGCACCAGCTGGCTCTGCACCAGAACCATCTGTTCTTCAGCGGGTCCAGCGTGGCCGCCGGCCATCACCACCATCACCACCACCACCACCATCGGCAGATCTTCAGCCAGATGCAGAGCGCGATCTTGCCCCTGAACATCAGTAAGTATGCCGACCGCTCCCGTTCGCCCCATCCATGTCCCATCTCCACAGATTCCCACCGATTGGCGCCAATCGCAACTGCTGAAGGGGTTGAAATTCGAAATCGTAATTCGTGACCTCAAAAAGGGTATTTTGAATAGCAACTATTTTAACTGATGTGTTTTTGATGTTGTGTGTTTCGATCGGTGTTTTTTTGTTTTCCTATTCGGTGGTTCCTTTTGGTTACGTTTGTGTCTTTTGTAGCTTTTCGAAAAGTAGTTTTAATTTTGAATGATCAATGTTTAGTCAATGTTTGTTATTTCTAACGTGTCTAAATGGTTTAATTTTATTTCATCTGACGATGGATAAGTTCCATTTTCCACTACTCACCTAGTTTTAGACCGTACACTCCCTTGGATTAACACAAATACCACACTCACGCACGATCCATACGACTAAGTATAATGAGGACCAGCAGCACGACGAGACTTTCTTCATTAAACATTGTTTTAAATGAAGCCAATAAAAAATCGTTTGCAATGAAACCGCGAGAGGACGCCTCGCAGGAGGCTTTTTGTGAGCAAACCGTCGTGATAATAAAGGACCAAACACCCAGCTAACGATGGAGGAACTCCGTGTCCATTGTTGTCTGCGCGCTTTGTGGCATCCTAACAGGGATCAAACCGAAACAATGGATGCCTTTCTTTCCCGCCAGCGATGTCTGTTTCATCCAAAACACACACGCTTGCACTTTTGTCCATGCAACGCACACAATTGCAAAGTGATGTCAGTCAGTGGCAACACCTTCGTTGCCACGTTATTGTTGATAATTCTACAGGCGGTCTCCCCCAAATTTCAACTGTAAACTAAGTAGGAAAATTTTGAATTGGATTTTTGAAATACAAGATTCGCGGCTCTCGAGAATTTCATTCAACAACGTTTTGATTTGACTAAGCTACAGGATCACGAGGACCAAAGGTATCGAGGAAAAGCCTCTTCCTTCCATTAACGTCGCTCCCAACAGGCCCCGGGGATCGCTCGTAACAACCTCTCGTCCGCACAAAGGACCTCTTAACAATTGTGTGTGTGTGTGTTTAGACGACGGTAGTGGTTGATGCTGCTCCGTACTGTGGGCGGCGGCCGGAAGGATGGGGTGTGAAATGTTATGAGGTCCTCGTTACGGTGTTCCACAACATATTCTCGCGATTCACATTATTTTCTTATGTGAAAATAATTTTATTTTCTCTCTCTCTCTCTCTCGCTCTGTTGTGTGATCCACATTTGGTTACCGTCCCTTTGGAGTGACTTTTTGGCCCGTGTTGTTGCTGCTTGGTTCGTGTAAGTGTTAACGTGTTGCTGAGGACACACACATACACACGATTATATCACTTGGATTGTTCTACTACAATTGTCATTGTTGTCCTCATATTTTCATTGTCCTCGCAACAGTTTTTGCCTCGGGCCCTCCTCGGCCCTTCCACTGCCGGCTCCTTGAGTGCTTTTGCTCGAGGTTTCCTTCGTGCGAAGAGATTTCATTAAACTATTAAACTCCGAAAGAAATGAAATTCGAAGACATGTCCACGAAAATCATTGTCCGAAAGAGCAGAATCGCCCCGCATTCCACAACTTCATCCGGCCTGGTGGTCCATGCCTGATGTCCTACGGCTACGTCTGTCTCGCTGGCAGGACGAATTAAGTTATTATTAATTGAGATTAATTAAAAATGAATGTCGGCTACGTCTATATTTCGCCAGCCGAGCAGAAAATGAAACTAGAAAAGAATCACGGCACGATTCAACGATTGTCCTCCGGATGAGCACAAGGTGTGGCGAGAACACGACAGTGGGTTTGACAAGAGGTGGAGCTGGAAACGTTGCCGAAATAATTCGAAATCTCGTGGGACCCAGGTCTGAAGTGGTCGGCCACGAATGCAACTTGGCCCGAAAGGCTCTTGTTAACTCTTTCGAGTTTCGTGAACGCGACCAGACGCGGCCCCAGAGCATCAAAAATAAAAAACAGGGGACTTTTAATGTATTTCACACAACTACTCGTCGTTTGATTTTTTGGAAGCATGGCCGTACCCTGTACGGATGTCGAAGATGCAATAAAAAATTCAAAACGGTCACATAAGGACATCCCGAAGATCACGTACTCAATAAATATTGCTTATTCGTTGGTTTTTTCTGATCCTTCTTCTTCTCGCCCTTCTTCATTCGCTCTCTTTCATTGCCGGCCTTTTATTTCCGGCGTCCTTCCTTCGTGGTGAGCTTTCACTTACGCTCGGGTCCACGTTTTGAGCTCGAAATGTCGCCATACATTATTAGGCAGGACACGAGGCCGTTCACTTCGGGAGTGGGCTGGTGAGGAGAGGAGAGGAGGGAGCTGAGCTGTGGCAACGTCCGATGAATAAAATGTTGGCTTACTAACTGCCAGTTCGACCGTGCGTCATCAAAGGGCTTTAATTAATTTTTCGTGATCATGGGAAGGTCGGAAAATTCGTTTCCCCTGGCATTTATTTGCGATTGCCTTTCTTTGGAATCCCTTTGAATACAAATTAAATTGATGTGTTGACTTCTTCTAATCCTCAAAGTTGTTTAACCGTAGTTATTTGTAAGTCTAAAATTTCTTCTTTTCCCGATTTGTATATTTCTAACATTTTTGACAATACAACGTACTATTTCTAGGATCATTGGCCCATGGCCCATGGCTCCTAAATCCACACGCATTGAACTCCCTGTTCCTCCCGGTAGTCAATCAAATAGTCATTCATTATTTTCGCCCGCTACATCTCGATGGCCTCTGGCCTTCGGGTGAAAATGCATCCATTTAGTGTCAACATTAAATTCAATCAAATTAAAATTTCCTCTCCACATCGTCCTCGTCGTCCTGCTTCTAAAAGCTCGATTGAATGGGTGAGGGCCTGATGCTAACATTAGCCACGCAATTTATTTCCGAAATAGAGACGACACGAGCATTAAATTCGCCTGCCCATAAGTTATCCATCCGTTCGTTCCATTCCCATACCCATTCATATCGGGTCCTTCCGCTGCTGGCCGCCTCTGGATGGCTCCGGATGGGAGATGAATGAGCAGCTTATTGGGTGAGAATATTCCGGCGAGAGTGTGTGCGTTGAGGGGGGACCGGTGTTGGTATTGGAAGTGAAATGCGTGCCACATGAATGTTTCGGTTGTGGGTTTTATTTACACGCCGAAAGTCATTAATAAAAACTATTCGAACACATGGAACGGGAGAGCCAGAGGGCGGGCAAGGAGGAGGGCATCAAAATCAATGAGGCTTAACGACAAAAACAACAAGAAAACAACAGCAGGAACAGGAACAACTACAGGAATTGGTGCTTCGAGTGCAGTTTTCTCCCGTGACACGTGAACCGTCCGTATTCGTCCGAGTCTCAGGTAGAGCCGACTGTAGGAGGAGACGGAAACAGATGGGGTAGCGACAGGGGTGCTCGTTAGATGGACGTCCTCTCGGGCTCCCCTCAAACACAACAACAAAACATTACGAATTCCAAGCAATTAAATCACTTTGATGCTAATTTGGATTAATATTGTTGTTGGCCATGGTCGTACCTCGAGGCTCGAATCATTTGTTCGAAGCCGACGCCCGATGCCCGGTCGCTTCCGGTGTTCCTGCTGTTGCTGGTGTTGCTGCTCCTCTTGTTTTTGCTGTCGTGTTGTTGCTGGTGGTCCCGCCGCCCGGCCTACGATTAGGAGAATCTAAATCAGATTTATTAGCCAGTTGCATTGTATACGAGCTGTGATAGTGCATCCGCCTCGATGTTGGTCCTCTTGTTGTTGGTAGCGGCGGTCATGCTGCTGCTCGCGCTGGCCATGGCTTTTAGCCTTGGAAGGTTCGATGCGATATTTATACGGCTTATCTACCGGTTCGCCTCGCTGGCTCGGTCGACCTGAGGATCGGTCGGACGGACAGACGGACGGACCGGTGGCCTGTGGCTCATGTTGCATTCCCAAAAACCCATGTATCTTCTACTCGATGTCACCGGCTGCCGACCGCCGACCGCCGACTGCCGTCCACCGGCGCCGGCAACGCATGCTGCCTAACGGCCACAATCCCTGGCAACAACAACAACAACAACGGGAACGGGAACAAAAACGAAACCACCGGTTTTTATGGCAGTCTCAAATTCGTTTAGATAAATATTATTTTCGATTTAGATGAATGGGTTGCTGCCGACGCATCGGCCGTGTTGTTTAATTTTGATTAATAACTTTGTTTCGATTTTAATGGGCCGCACTCGTTCTCGCTCTCCGATTGCCACCATTTAATTATTTTATAATTGACCGGATGCTGTTGCGGCAACGGTTGTAGGGGCGGGGCCTGGCCTGCAGTTCGCGACTCAAACAGTTTATAGATTTGTTATTTTCGTCCGTTATCGCGCGAAGTTAATTTATTAGCTTCATCTCTGACTCTCAGCCTCGGTCCTCGCGATCCACTCCTCTTCGTTCTAATTGCATTTAAATTATTGAAAGCCTTCGTAATTTGGACAAAAGACCCAATTTGTGTTCCTCGCACATTTCAATGTAAATTTCGAAGGATATGGATCCACTATTCGTCCTTGATAATAGGTCGTCCGTCCCTCATTATCGTTTATTGAATTAAATCTCCAACTTCCTCGTATTCCCTCAATCTTCACGTCCTTCGACTAAACCCTGGCTGGCAGTGATTTTTATGGGCTGCATAAATATGCAAACAAGCTCAAGATGAATTGAATCAAACACCCGAATTTGTTTGAGTAACCATGATTGAGAGAGAGGGCAGCAGAGGCGACCTAGGGCAAGAGAGACGACAAGAAAATCACGCGACAGGAGTACTTGCAATTTAAAAAAATGAAGAGGGTAAAAATAAACGTACGAAGGAAAATATGAACAGAAAAAATTACATATGAAGAGATGATAAATACTGGCATTAAAATAAATGATCCCTTTCGCAAAGGACTTCGGGAGGCCACGTGCAGGGCCACGTCGGTCGGTCGGTCGGTCGCCCCGTGGCGGGCGGCTCCACTTTGTATATTAATACGTAGGCTACCTTTAATGGTCATACAAATGGGCTTCCGTGGCGGTCGCGCGTACCTCGACCTCCCTCCCTCCCCTCTCTCTTTCTCTCTCACTCCATCTCCATGGCTCTGACCCGGTTGGGTCTTCCGACGACAGGTCGCTCCGAGTTCGGGGAGAGAGGGGATTATCTCTGTCTCTCTTTGTTCGAGACTTTCTTAAATGTTGTCGGGAATATTCCATTGCATGTGTGAGTGAAGTAAAAATTGCAAAAACTGAATATTAATATAATTTTTATTTCTCCGCCATACGTTTCTCGGCCCTTTCCTTATTCCTAGCTATTCCTACCTAGCTATCGTACTTCCTTCCGCTAGTCATTCATCGTTCTCTCTGTCCGTCTGTCTGTCTGTCTGTCGCTCGGTCCGTCGTTTCTATGATCCTGGCCTGCATGTCTGTCTGACTGTGACCGTGTCTGTCCACACGTTCCCCATCAAAAAATATTCTCAAAAAATGCATTACATTTTTCCCATCACACACAAGTGTATGCCACCAACAACAACAACAATTACAGCAACAACACTTGAACCACAATACCATAAAAGTTCTCTCCTTCTCTGGGTCGGTCCTGCCTTCATTTGGAAATGTTAGTTTCGTCAAATGAATGGCGGCGTCAGGGGAGAGGGGAAAGAGGGATTTTCACTGGGGTTGTGGCTCCGGTGAAGCCAGAAATGAACTCGAATAATTGCATTTTCTTAAGACACAGAACTCCATGCCGGCCCCTCTGCATCCCTCGTCTTGGTGGTCGGTGGAACCCTCGAACTCGCGTCTCTCACATTTTTCTGAATTTCGCTCTGTCTGTGGCTTTTGTATATAATCAAATTTCATAAATTATTTATGGTATTTTCTTCTCGCTTTAGATCTTTACCGTGTTTTTGTGGTAGCTTCTAAACGTCTGAGCTTTTGGATTTTTTTCACGATTTTCTTTAAAATGTTTTCATTTTGTTTCCTAATTGTTGTTCTTTGTAAAACTCGGGTGTGACATGCATTTCTCTTGTTGCCAAAATGGCCTTAGTGGTTGTTAGCGTTGTTGTCGCTGTGTTGACGGGTTTTAATTACCGTTAATGTATGGCGGCGATAAAATTTAATTCCGCGATTTCGCGTCCGCGAATTCCTTTGCTGGATGCAACTTTCGGACGGTGTTCGCGATGTTCGGTATTTTATTGCCTCGCCTGTTATTGCACAGTGTTTGGGAATTCTTTCGAAGAAATAGAAAAGGGAAAAACAGAGCTCGGAGCGATTTTTTTAGAGTTTGAGAAGTTTTGAATGTTTTGGTGAAGACTGGGAACGAAAATGTTCCGGTTATGCCGAGGTTTCTGTACTTTGCAGAAAAAAGTTCAATATTTTTTTTTTGTCTACTTGTTTTATATTTTTTATTATTCACTTTTTTAAATCATTATATTTTATTACGATTTTTTCGTTGCCTTTGTTGTGCTGCAATAATTAAGAGTCTGTCGAGCTCTTCTTATGTAAGAAGTTCAATTCCGTTTCCGTTTTCCATTTAACGTTTTACGTCTTTCCTGCCACTTCGAGCACCTTTTATAAACATTTCACAAGCACCCTAAAGTACACGAGAACATATGTATAAAAAATAGCAAACAATAAATAATTCGCACTTGGCAAGCGAATTGTTTTGTGCGCCCGCTCGGCCCCTCCCGTCCTTCCCGCCTTCGTCCCCTTTCGACCTCGCCGCTCGACTATTTATTTCGCACTCAAAGTGTTTGTCTCTATAAAGCCATGACCTCCAACCCACTTCAACCCCTTTCGAACAAACACACAGACACACAGACAACACACATATGCCAGGACACACGACACAAGGCTCACATGTCGTGTGAGGTGGGGATTTTTTCTATTCGCCGAAGTTATTAACTCAAAAATGCCGCCGCCTTCGAGAGGTTGCGCCGGCGACTGACGCTGAGACAGAGACTGAGACAGAGACCGAGCCCAAGATCTCGAAAAGAGGGCGGAAACTTCGCAGACTACTTTGCCGTCCCTCTCCAGCTCCTTCCAAATAGTGGATGACGTCGTCCTGGACGTCCTCCTCATTGTCGGCCGCCTCGTCCTCAGGATCCTTCGCCACTGCCCTCAACCTCTCTGCTGGCTTTGCTGGGTGCACCGCGTGGCGACGGCGGCGAGGGCGAGGACGACGACGTCGAGAGGTTGAGGGAAGGAAGGAAGCTGCAAATAAATAAATAGTTTCTTTTCGACGAGTTTATGCTTAGACAGATGCTTGCTTTGATTTATGCATTTTTTCCGTTGATTGCGATCTGAGATGCACTCGTTTTGGCAACGGCGACCCGTGTCCTGTTCGCTGCCTCCGCTCACAGGACTCTTCCCAGTCGGGCCTACTCCTGTGTCTCCTCACTCTGACTCTCCCTCTGTCTTTCCCTGGTTGGACGGCCGTCGTTTTAATTGTCGGTGACGTCAGAGGAGCTCGGAACTAATTTCACACTCGATGCCTTTCGCGTAAACTTTGAACAGAATGTTTTTGTTTAGAATTGTTCGCGTTGTTGTTACGATTTTTATTCCACTGGCATGGTGTGGTTGTTGTAAACAAGGCTGATTTATTTCTGGAGCCTCCGCGAATTTCCAACTTCGTCGCGTTTCCGAATCCCAATTAAAGTTCTCGCTAAAAAATGACGAAACCTTGTTCGCGTCTCTCCATTTTGGCGCGATTTTTCGTTCCTTTTCCGAGCGCCAACCTTCGTTCGTTCGTGGTTCGCGGGTCCCGTGGGCGAGCTTAAAATCTGAGCCAGTCTTTTGTGGCTTTTTTCGAGCACCACATTTATCACAATTAGCCAGGCGGCCAACGCCGGCCCCACTGGATTCCCTCCCGGCCCTCTTGGCTGCTGCTAATTTGGTCGCTTTTGGAAAGTCCGCGCTCACGATGTTCAGAGGGCGGGCGCCACCCGCGAACCGAAAACACTCAGAGACAGAAGACCAACTTCCCAAAAAGAACCCCAGCCTCCCGACAGCACACGATGGACTCCCGAAAAGAACCCCAGCCCTCGTCATCGACACGCTCGACGCTCGACGCTCGACCCACCTGAGATTGTGGAGTTTTGTGTGGTTGTTGCTGCTGTAACGTGCAGTTGTTTGTGCCAGCGTCATCGTCAACGTGGATGGGGGGGAAGAGAGGGGGCGGGGGATTCGTGAAATATGCATCACCATTTAAAAAAGTTGTCCTTTTATAATTCATGCACTTTTATTTGACATTTGCACAAAGCCGCTTCCGTTTCCGCCTCTGGCTGCCGATGTCGAACTGTTTTTTCTGGACCGGGGCGATTGTGGATGGGTTGAAGGGGTTCGAAGAAGGGCAATTGTTCAAAATCCAGCTTGAAACAGACCCCGCTATCTCTAATGGTAATGGTGTTTGGATTTCGCAGAGGCCTCTAATTAAAACTATTCGCAAGAGGCAGAAATGCAGGTGGTCGACAAGGGCGGGGAGTTCAAGAACGAAATGTGGGAGATGAGGATTATTTACTGAATAGAGTTCTTCCTTTCAGCAAACAATTAGGAATTTATATTTTTTTCAAAGGAATATATATATGTATATTTTTTTCTAAGAATAACAAAGCTGTGTATATAACGGACCGAACCCTTTTGAATAATACGAATACCAAGCTCAAATTTCTTTGAGTAAATCAATGTTTTTAATAATCTAAATGTTTTGACCACGACAATAATTTTTCCTCAAATTGTTTTCCAATTCGAACCCACATTGAGAAGAGGTCGTTAAAAGCGCAGAGTTTTCTTCAGTGGGTGGAGAGCTATTTACAATAACAAAAGTAATTGATAAATTAGTCGTTGAGCAATAAAGCTGAGAAGTTTCACTGTGTTGTGGTTGTGGTTGTTGTTGATGGAAAACTTTTCGTACAAAAGACTCATAACTATAATTTCGCAATGAATTAAGACATCGTAAAGCACAACCTCTGGACTATAAGCCCCCTTAAGCACACCCATACATCGTTATTCGAGGGCCATAAAACATACTCCGGCCCCGGCTCCGGCACTCGTTCGACTGTTTCGAGCCGTACGAAGGCGAATGCGAATTCGGATGTCGTCACTCACGGTGGGTCTCCAAACAACAACTACAATAAAGTATTATCATTATTATTATTACTACTACTACTACTCTACAACAATAACAGTAAGAGTTTGAGCAAGAGCAGGAGTAGGAACAACAAAGGCAAGAGTTATGTTCTGTGAGAACCAAAGTGCAAAAACGTCAGCGTCGCTGCCAACGACGACGTCATCATCATCGTCAACGTCGATTGCACGGATGTTATTTGTGTTCCACAACAACAAAAACAACAAATTACAACAATAAAACACATTTTAAGTTTTAGCAAAACTTTGTGTGGAACAACATATATTTTTTAAAGTGCCTGTTGTTGTTGTTGCCCCCGTGCATTTGCGGCCAAAGGTTGTTTGTGGCCGGCGCTCCGGTTCTGGCCGGGTCGAAGAAGTGGGAGAGAGGTCGAAGCGGCGACCGAGGGGGAGGGCGAGGCCTCAAAGAGTCGAGCGCGCAAACAAATAATGACTTTCGACAATAAAATTGATTTGATATATTATTTTTATTCTGCTTCTTCTTGTTGTTGCCGCTACTGTTACTGCTAATATTGCTACTGTTGGTGGTGTTGTTGTTGCTTATGTTTTTGTTGGTCGATTGGCGTTTGGTAGTGTGGCGTTGTGGTGTTTGGCCCTGCGATATTTCCAACGACATTCATGGACTTTTGTAAATTACAGTTTGCGAGGAACTTCGATGCTCCCAAATGCATTGAAATGAAGCTCATTACTTTTAGTTTCGAGCCTCCACTTCCCATGAGCCCCCCTGTCTCTGGGGTCCCTCTCCCGGCCATGTGGGCTCAGGTCGCCCGTGGTCGGAGTCGTTGACGATGTGGTCGCCGAATCTAAGTGCACTACGCAATATTTCAATAGTTTCTTTAGTAGTTTCACTGGGTCTTCTTTTTATAGTGATTTGTTGTTGTGTCACCGTTGGTTGTTGCTGCAATTTTATGGGAGTCTTCTTCTCTTAGACATGGTTTATTACTCGTTGTGAAAGAGCGAAAAATTAGGGCCTAAATGGCCTAGAGCAAGTGGTTTATTCGACGAGCTTTGCCAACCGCGATGGGCGAGAAGGGGGGTTGGAGACGAAATTGAGGCGCATGGCATACTTAGGTAACGGACAATTAGGTGACGGGGAACCTAATGAAAGGTCTGACTTTCGGTGATTTCTACGATGCTTTGAATTTCCTGCAGTTTGAAGAATTCCCTTCTCCTAGAGAGAAATGTATTTTTCATGATTTTATATTTTTTTGTTGCACTTTTCGACCTCAAGATAAATGATCCATGATATGATGATGCAATTGTTCCTCCCGGGAGGCCATTAAAACACGATTCGTCATCCTTGCAACTGCTCGCGGCACCTGCGGGAATGCGACGAAGAACGACAGAGGTTTCATTTTTCACAACTCCACAGCCTATGCCAGGGCACCGAGAGTGTCCTGTCCTGGCAGGGTGTCTGACATAAAAAAAAAGTTATATACCGGGACTCAAGGTTATGGAGCAAACACAAAAATTTTCCTCGCGACAACTCTTTTGCATTCGCTTATTTTGTTCTTGTTGTTTTAGAATATATTTAGACTTTGCTTGAATTTTCTTCATTTCAACTGACATTTTTCTTTTCTCTCTCCCTATCTCTCTCTCTCTCTCTCCCCACTCGTTGGGTCCGTTCGGAACATTTCAATTTTCAGATGGCGAACCTATCAAACTCCCAGACAACTTGGAGAGCTTGCCAAGGGCCGACAGCTTCCCGTCACAGCGGCATCGCTGGAATACAAATGAGGTCAGTTTATTTGATATTTGAATGTGAAGATGTTTTAGAATCCATCACGAATACCTCGTGTCCTGCCCGCCCTCCACCTCCCCAGCACTTCCCATCGCCCCTCGCCCCTTTCTCCAGCCAGGAGCCAGGCGACATCAACACAAACAGCATTCCACAAACACTAACACCAACTAACAACAACCACGTGGTCACGGTGACAAGTTGTCACTTTTAAACGTCGCGCTGACATTAAACAGATTTCGCCATTGAACCGACCCGGGTCGCCACGGGTCGAGTCCGAACGTGTCGACCGGGACGGAGATGGCGACGAAAGCGACGAGGACGGTGTCGGCAACTGTGAACCCTGGGTCGGACGCCGCTTAAAATGCAAAACCACTTTTGTTTACATCAAGTTTTCACTTTATTGTCGGGATTTTAAATGCTCTCCTCTTCCTCGTCCCATTTCAATCCCTTTTTTCTGGGGACCGGAGTCGAATGCCAGGATGCCGTAGATGGTCAGGGATTTAAGACAGGAATTAAAATTGTCCAAAGCACTGATCGAACGGATGAAGTCGGTTGAAATATTCAGTGGGAAAATCGGCGGCTTTAGCGACATTACATCTGTTCATCTGACACCCTCGAAGGACGCCACCCCAATTAAACCATCGACAAGATTACCTCCAGCCACCTCAGACCACGTCGTGGCCGGACCGGGCCGGCATCTGCATCACAAACCGCTCTACCGCGAAAATAGCTTCCGGAAACAATTTAAAGTTCTTCCTTTGTAAACAAATTGTACGTGCAAGTCGTTGTTAATGCACCTGTGTGTGCCTGTGTCTGACTGTGTGTGTGTGTGTGTGTGTGGTTCGCGTGTATTTGTCGCCATGTAGTTTATCAATTTAACTTTTGATTTTTATGCCCAGTTCGGAGTTCGCGGAGTCCTTCGCAGGACCAGCACCAGGACCAGGACCAGGACCATGCGGTACTGTTTTTGTGATTGTTCAAAATTCTGCTGTTTAAATTCGAAATTAAAACTGTGCGGTTTCCCCCTGCCCCTCGCTCTCTCCCATTCAACCGCCCAGGGCCGGACCCAACCGAAGTTTTATTTTGGCTTCTCGCTCCCTCCGCGCCGCCTCCCCGTCCACCGTCGGCCGGTTTTTGTTGTAAGCGGCGCAAAATAAGCGTGCGTAATTTTATTTATGTTTCGCATTCGTTGTTATTGCATTTTATATGCATTTGATGCGATCTACGATATACATCGGCCGGCGGTGGATCCCTTAGTTGGAGGCCCACGTTTTTTGGGGTCTGCTCTTGTTATCGTTGTGCTTTTGTTGTTGTTGTTGTTGTTGTTGTTACTGTTGTTGTGACACGGAACTTATTTTTAATACACTTTTATTTTTAATTTAGTCAACTTGTCGCTGGCATCCACCGGTCTCCGAGTCCGTCCGTCCGGCTGCCCATTGGTCTGGGCCTCTGTCCGTCGGTTTCTCTGTCTGTCCGTGTCTCTGTCCTCCGTGGCCACGCGGCACGCGACGACCGCCGTTGAACTTTACATCGGTGGAAAATGAATATTTGCGGTCGCTCTTAATTCACAAGTCGAGCAGCGCGAATGAACCGTTGTTGTAAATAGTTGACTCTTAGTCCGGCAATACCACCAACAACAACACCCTTTCACATGCCCCCATCCGCTGCTGCCCTGCCTCCGTCGCCGCCTTCCCACCTCAACCCCTCGTGCCGGGCACACACGATCTCTCATAAACCCCGCAAAGAGCTCGAAGGGCGACTTTTAAAGCCCTCGTCCTCGTCCTCGTTTCGCCTCTCGGCCTTGTTCTCACCCACCTTCTGCACGTTCTGGTTACTCCTCCCGTTGTTGTTGTTGTTGCAAAATAAAACAAAACTCGAGCCATCCCCTCAGCCGGATGCTGGACGCCTCGCAGTCCTTGCCTTTTATTTATTCGCAATGTTCACGTGAGCTTTTAAAATTTTTCCGGACACGAGGACAGGAAGGAAGGAAGGAAGGAAGGAAGCGGTTTTCGCACCTTGCCTTCGCTCTGGCTGCCGTTGGTGTTATTGTAGGCATCCTTGCTGTAGTGTAGTTGTTGTTGCCACGTTGGAGGACGGTTTAAAAATTTCATTTGACCACCGCCGGCAGGACCAGGCAGCGGCCGTCGTTCACCGGTCGGTCGGCGGTTCACCGAAAATTTACAGGTGTTCCTCGGTGACACTTGCGATTGCCACGTGTGGTTGAGATTGTGGTCGAGACTGGGATGACAAATGTTAGGCAACCGGAACAAGGTCTCCATGGGCCACGGGGAGCCCTCGGAGTAGACGGGGAATTTTGAATGGCGTGCTAAAGGATGAGATGGGTTTAGATTATTCGTCTATAGAAACGTATTTTTCTCGAAACAGATGGAAATTGTTTCAATGTGATTATCATTTTTAATGTATTCGTTTTTGTTTTATCAAAGTTTTCTTTCAACCTCTAAACTATAACGATCCTACTCGTCCTCGTCCTTACTGTGGGTTGGTGGGGTGCAAAGCGATTAAAACAAACACCATTCCCATAAATGAATTAAACATAAATATTTAACAACTCTCGACGTGCAAACAATTAGGCCGAGGCCTGGCGGACGAGATGGAAAAAAGTCGTCTGGTGACGCCCTCGTAGTTTCCGGCTGAACCACCGCAACTTGGAAGCATTTGTGCGAGGTGGCAGCACGTTCGGGGCAAGCGAGGGCAACAGAACCACTAACAACGCACCAACAACAACTTCACCAAGGGCAAAAACAACATTAACAATGACAACAACAACAAAGGAGAACAACAGCAACAAGGCACAAATAATTCGGACACGAATCGAATGTGATTTCGATACCAGGTCGAAGCCGCAAAAGCAGAGCCGACCAGAAAAATCCACGCCGTCAGCGAACGAGCGCGGCAAGGACGACCCGGCGGGCCGACGACGGAAGGACGCACAACTCGGTGGGGTGGAGGGACGGCGAAGGGTGCCGGGGCATGGCTGGAGCGCTGCTTTGCATGTTTACGATGAACTTATCAATTTGTTTGCCATCCTTGACGTCGCATGAATAATTTAAGCGGGATTCAAAAGTAAGCAGCTGCTTGACTTGACTCGAACGAACGAAACGTTTCTGGCTGGCGCTGATTTTCGGCACCCCCGGCCGACCCGTGGCCGCCTCCGGCCCGCTCGGTCCGTCACCCATGGGTGATGGCGAGAGCATCGTGCAGTACATCAAAAACATGGGCCTCTGGCAAAAATTGAAATATTCCGTAAGCGCCATAAAAACCCATGTGGCGGCGGGCAGTGGGCTAACGTGAGAGTCAGACAGAGACAGAGAGACATACAGTGTGTGAGAGAGTGAGAGATGAAGGAAATCGTCCTTAAACTGAGGCGAGATGTCCTCCGATTCGATCAGCGTTGGTTTCACTGATTTCTATCTCCATCATTTCTTTCCTCCATCATCCTCTTCCTTCCTCGATCTTCCTCTTCTTCCACACACGCCCTTTGCCTTTTGCCTCGCGCATTCGCCGAAATATTTATGATGAATTCCATGCACACACACACACACACACACGAACGCGCAGACCCTCAGCCGTTAGGAAACACATATGGACTCCGACTCCTAAGAGAGGACTAAGAGAGGACTTTATGAGTCCTTCTGAAACGCATGAAATATTTATGCGCCTAGGCGAGCAAACATCTGCTCAGCCCAAGCGGAGCAGGAAGTCCTCTGAGTGGCCCGGAAGTGGCCGGAAGTCGGAGGTTCGCGACCCTGTCCCCATCCCGCTGCTCTCGCTGGCCTCGCCACAGACACCGCCGTGCATACAGGAGTGGCTGCAACCCTTTCCCTTTCCCTTTCACTCTCTCTCTCCATCTCTCTAAAAACTGTTCACCACAGATTTCCTGACATCTCCGTCGAATTTTTTTGGTATGTGATTTTTTTCCTTTCTCTGCTCTTCTCCTCACTAATTTGAGCCGGGAACTGTTTTTCGCTTTCTCAAAGAATTCTTCAAAAATTTGCATAATAGAAGACGATTGCATGTAATCTAGTTTTTGTTGCTGTTGTGGACAATTTAGTTGTGGAAATCGTTGTTGTTGTTATGCTGAGCGACAACATTTTATGGAATTTTTCCAAAATAATTCATTGCTTTTTCCGACTTCGTTTCTCGTTCCTCGTTCCTCGTTTCGTTTCCCGCTTCTTGATCTTGTTCGCAGTGAGAGAGACATGCACGCTGTCTTTTTTTCCTCGAGACTCTCGGGCGGACACGAGACACATGCTGATATCTCCAGACAAGGTTCCCGCCGAGGAGTTTCTTGGCAGGGTCCCCGACATCTCAACGTCTCGCAGAGTCTCCACAAGGGTTCGTGATGCTCTCGGCTTTAAAGAGAAGCTGCGGGAAGAAAGTAATAAGTTTAAAGGTCATCGAAGGGTTCTCAAATATTTAAAAGTAGCGAATCTTTCCGAGAAAGAATTTCGCGAATTCCTTCATGACGAACATCGGTCAATGCTGGCAGCTCCAAAAGTAGAGGCGATCTCGTGACCGTTGCGGGCGCCTTCGCCGCTGCGCAATGGGTTCCTTGCCCTCTCCTTGGCCTTAGATCTATCAAACTCATCCCATAATCCACTTATTTATGCCCTCAAGTATTAAACTAATATTGGGCCAGATAAATATATGATAAAAACGATTATAATCTCGGTCCAAGCCTCTGGAATTCGGAGATGATTTTCTCAAAATAACTTCTCATCGTCTCGTCTCGTTTCGTTTCAGGAAATTGCTGCGATTCTTATCAGCTTTGATAAGCACGCCGAGTGGCAGTCGAAAGAAGTTAAAACAAGGTGAGTCAGCCGCGGCACGAGAGCTCATTAACTTCAGGCACTAAAACGATGTTGCTTTCTCTCTCGTGGTCGGGGTCCTGCAACCCTTTTAGGCCGAAGAGCGGGTCGCTGTTGTTGTACTCGCGGAAGAAGGTCCGCTACCGCCGCGATGGCTACTGCTGGAAGAAGCGCAAGGACGGGAAGACGACGCGCGAGGACCACATGAAGCTGAAAGTACAAGGAACGGAAGTGAGTGCCCGGTGCCCAGTGCATCCACATCCACATCCACAGCCTGATGTTCGTTCGTCCGCCGGTCTGTCCATGTGTAATTAAGCAATTAGCGCCTGAGCTCGCGCGCCGCCACGTCCGGCGGGGACGAGGTGGGGTTCCTTAAGCCGCGCCGCCGGCCACTTGCGATGTGGCGTCATTTTTCAAGATTTGCCATTAAATTAATTTGCCGGAAACGTACGAAGCGGGAGAGAAGGGCAGAAGGCAGGATGAGCGAGTGAGAGCGACGCGGCGCTTTTTTCTCGCTCGCGCCCTCCTCCGTGAGTTATGATTTCCCGCCGGAAACATACACGAACTGTTTGCTCTCCTAATGCAATAAGTCAAGGGTTAAGCGGGCCTTTGTTTACCAGTCTGGAGTCTGGTCGTGGGGGCAAAAACAATAATGAAGACAAAAACTGAAAAAAATCATAATTTCTCGCCAATTTTTTTGTTTCCGTTTTTGTTTTTTTCTTTTTAATTTCTTCTTCACCCCTTTGCGTCGAGCTTTTTATTTTTATGTCGTTCGCTCATCTTCGCGAAGATTTACGGCGACTTGTGCTCCGCTTGCCGGAAATGCTACCACACCAGTCCGCCCCTCGACGCCACGCCCCGCGCCGGCCGCCTGCGATAACAACAAATGTTCGACAATCGCATTGCAAAAAGCAGCTTCTAAATAGAATTAACTGTCTGTCTGTGTGTATTTTTGTACGTCGGTCCGTCGCCCGTCTGTCCGTCCCTCGCTGGTCCGTCTGGCGGCCTCCGAGCGTATCCAGCGATTGCGAATTTATCTCAATCGGGGCGCATTCCTTCGATTCGCTGCTGCCGCTGTTGGAAAGGGTTGAAATCTTGGCATCTCGCCGAACGAAAATACTTCACTCCTTGTCGAGGGAGTGAAGGAGTCTTTGTTGGTTCCCCCGCCCCCTATCGCTAGGAACTCGATTTTGAAAGTCTTCGCTCGCGTCCAACTAATTTGTATTTTTAGTATTTTCGCGATTTAATTTCGTAAAAATGCGGCTGACACACTTCGTCGCCCTAGGGTTGGGGTTCGTTGTTGTTATTGCCTTTCTGATATATTACCCATGGTGAGGGTGTTTTTAGCCTATCCAGAAGGATTCAACACAATTACCTATGGCAGACATCTCAAATCTAGGATCAGCAAAAAGTCTAGCTCAAAGTCCTAGTTAATATTTTTGAACTCAATAACTTTTCTCTTTTTATTTAATATTCTTGTTTTCCTCGTCATCCCAATTGGGTTTTTCATTCTCCTCCTACGCTTCTCTTCCAGTGCATCTATGGTTGTTATGTTCACTCGGCCATCCTGCCCACATTCCATCGCAGATGTTACTGGTTGTTGCAGGTACGAACCCAATGAAAAGAAAAACATCTCGAGATTCTCTCGCTCCATCACGCGAACAACAACTTTATGACTCATTCGACTTGTCTCTTTGTTTTTATTGCTTTCACCATCCCACCCACCGCTCGTGACGATGGCGACCAATAAAGAATCCCGATATCGTTCTGGTGCACTACCTGAACGTCCCCTATCCGGACGACAACAAGATGGCGGTCATTGCGCCGAGCATCACCATCTGGGGCGACAAGAAGGAGTGGACCAAGGAGGAGCTGGTTAGCCAACTGAAGCCAATGTGTAAGTGAGGGGAGGAGGGGTAGAGAGCGGTCGATCTAATTGCATTTCTTGTATCTCGTGTCCAGTGTCCAGCGTCACCTCGGACGACGACTCCGACTCGGGCAACGATATTGAAATATCGGTGAGTACCATCGATCAATCTTATTCCTTCCTTCTGTCTGACCCTGGCTCTGACACCTGCTCGTCCTCCTCCACCCACCCAGACGGCTGAAACGGTGGAGTCCATCGTGTGCCAGTTGATGGAGAAGCAGCGCCTGTCGCGCCAGGCTGCTCTGGTCAAGCAGCTGGACTGCGGTTGCGCCGACTCGTCCTGCGTCGACGGCAAGTCCTGCTCGCACCCGGTGATGCGGCGCACGGGGCTGTTGAAGAGCGTCTCGGACAAGCGGGTCAACCTCAGCGAGGGCTACAGCCAGGCATCGGCAGCGACGCCCAACGTGGTCATCGGGCCCAAGGTGGGTAGCGGGGAGTTCTCCGAGGCTCCGCCACTGAGTTTGTGATCCTCGTTCCAGCTCTACTCGCGTTGGCCCGATCGGAGGAGCCGAGACGCCAGCATGGAGGGCCATCATTACCAGCAGCAGCAGCAACATCATCCCCATCAGCAACTGACTCAGGAAGGCGCCATCAAATTCCAGATAATTCAACCGCAACACAACGAACATCATCAGCAGCAGCATCATTCATCCTACCACCAGCAGCAGCAGCATTATCGGCAGCAGCATAATTCGCACGCCACGCCCCAGCAATTACTGGTCAACAGGAACAATTTAATCATACAGCAGCAGCAGCAGCAGCAGCAGCAACCACAACAGCAGCAACAACAACAGCAGCACCAACAAACGAACTTCAATCAAGCAGCTTCGTCGGCGTCCAACACGGCAGCAGCAGCAGCAGCGGCGACGACTTCGGGAGCAAACAATCAAAATAATCAAATAAATTTACAACGATTTGTAGCCAATCACGGCAACAACAATAACTCGCAAATAAATAATAATCGCTTGCAAATTGCAAAGACAACAATTACAGCATCGGCAACGACCTCCGTCGAAGAAGGAGGAGCGGGCGCAGGAACAGGAGCCGGTGGAGGGGCCGGGGAACTAATTGGAAATCAAAACCACATTTCTACAAACGCAAATAATAACGCCAATAAAATCAACCGCAGCAGCAACCCATTAGCAGCACCTCAGCAGCAGCAGCAACAACAACAGCAGCAGAATTCCGATACAAATATCATAAATAATAACGGCAGCAGCAGCGGCAGTGGTGGCGGCAACAATTACAACTACAACACTTCCGTTGGCACCCATGCTACCGCTCGCCAACAAGAACTCTACAAAATACAACAGCACCAGCAACAACTACAGCAGCAGCAGCAACAACATAAACAATCCACAACGAACGATGCAAAAGTCAACTTCCAGCCCACACAGCAGCAACAACAGCAGGGTGCGCATTCGACTGCATCTTCCACTGTGCAACCCATGTGCATGTCGCCAGAGCATCAACCCTCGACGCCGACTCAAGGCAACCTCAGCAACAACAACCCTCTAGCCATGCTACAGGGCGGCAGCAGCAGCAACACACAAGCCTCCTCGGCGTCCTCGTCCTCATCGCCCTCAGCCACCACCCTGTCGTTATTGTCCCCATCCTCGAACTCGTCACCTCTAATTGATGATAATGGGGCTAGTCATAAACAATCAGGCTCCTCGGTAGGAGCGGCGACGTCTTCGTCACCGATGAAAACGGACAACATAATTAGTTCGAATGGAAACCAAAATTGTCCCGTTGCTGTCGTCGACCAAAATAATGATGCATCGGCAGCAGTCAATTCCGAGGTGGGTCAGCTTCTGTTTCCTTTCAAAATTAATTTCATTATTTTGCGATGAATTTCTCGAGGTTGTCCTCGAAGCGGTTGCAGGCTTTTTAATGATCTTTCTCTGCCTCTTTGCAGATGACCACGATCGATGGCAACTCGTCTCAGTCTAATACGTCTTCTTCCAACATAAATCATTCAGAGTACAACAGCAACAATAGCAACGATAATGCCAACGGTTGTCAAACACTTAGCGCTTCCAAAGAGAACTCGAACTCCTCCGCCGATGACCTCGATCACGGACAGGAACTGGACACAAATCGCTCTCACGGCCACATTGGCTTCGAATCGATGGAAACGAACATCGATGTTGCTGCCCCCAATGAGCATTCCGTCTCTGTTGCCGTGGCCGCCTCCGGGCACGAGCTCCACGACACCATGGGCTTCTTCAACGAGACTCTGGACCTGTCCCAGGAGGACATTCAGCGCACGCTGATTGCAAACCTGCCCTTCGACACCACGTCGGTTGGTCAGCACGGCGTGAAGCAGGACGGCGGTATCGTCCACCCCATGCAGTTCATGGAAAACTCTTGCGCCACCAATCAGGTGGCGGATGCCATCTCAGTGCCAAGCAGCCACTGTGTGGACGACGACGAGACGGACGATGTGTTTGTCAACTTGGATGCCTTCGACATGCTGGTGGAGTTCCCGGACCTGGACTTGGACGATAAGCAAGCATTGTCACATGCCAGCTTAGAGCACGCCTCGGTAGCCGTCCATCTCGCCGACCTGCCGCCCCTTCACACTGCGTCCGCCGCCGAGGTGCAGCATCACGAGCTGTCGTTCGGCTTCGAGGCCGAGGAGAAACAGGCCAATGCAATGACGACGACCCATTGCAATCGCAAGCTGCTGAACATTTGCGACTTCAGCCCCGAGTGGTCGTATCCGGAGGGGGGCGTGAAGGTGTTGGTCGCTGGTCCCTGGACCAATGCGAACGCCTCGTACACGGTGTTGTTCGACTCGTTGCCGGTGCCCACGTTACTGGTGCAGGAGGGCGTCTTGCGTTGCTACTGCCCGGCCCACGAGGTTGGCTTTGCGACGCTCCAGGTCTCCTGCGATGGCTACGTCATCTCGAATTCGGTGATGTTTGAGTACAAGATGTCGCCGTGTCCAGAGGCTCCCTACGACGCCACTACCAATGAGTGTCTCTACAAGTTCACATTGCTGAATCGTCTGTCGGCCATCGACGAGAAGATGCAGATCAAATCAGAGGCTAACGCATTGGTGAGTGGGAATGGTGAGGTTCCGGTGAGACATACTATTATATATTTTGAATATCTTCCACAGTCCGAGCAGCTTTCGCTATTGTCCCAGGTGAATTTCGAGGAAAAGCTAGTTAGTTATTGCAATCAACTCATGAAGGGCACCTGGCATTCGAACACCAGCTCCTGGACGAGCGGCTTCAAGGGCATGAGTTTGCTGCACCTCGCCGCAGCTCTGGGCTATTCGAAGCTTGTCTGCGCGATGCTGAATTGGCGGGCGGAGAACCCGAATTTCATACTGGAGACTGAGATCGACGCGCTCAGTCAGGATATCTACGGCTACACTCCAATGGTAAGAATGGTCATTAATTAGAAAGTAAAAATTTATCGCTTTTGTTCCTCCACTAGACTTGGGCCTGTGCTCGTGGTCATACGGACACCGCTATGATCCTGTACAAGTGGAATCAGAATGCCTTGAAGATCAAGAATTATGCTCAGCAGACACCTCTTGACGTCGCCAACTTAAAGGGGTAAATATTTCTAGAAGGGAGGAAATCGTGAATGCAACCTGATCTGCTCTCCTTTGCTCTCATCCAATAGCCACAAGACGTTGCTGTCGCAATTATTTCGTTTAGAGCACGAGCACAACAAGAAGGGAGGCAACAGGAGCAGCCTAAGTTGTTTGTCACTGAATCTCAGTAAATATGAGGTGCGTTTCGAAACTGTTTCTTTTCAACCTAAACTATTACTAAAGAAATTTTCGTAACCAAATTCTCTCAGTTGGGTGATAAAAAGGAAGCCTCAGAAAAACACAATTCCACAGACGACCTCTACGACGACAAGGTCGGCGACAATCTCTTCGCGGGCCTGGACTCGGCGTTCGACGTTCCCCGCAGTCACGATGGCGTGTTCCTGCGCCCGGTGGCCGTCAGCAACCAGAGTCCACCCAACAACAGTCGCTTCTCCAAGCGCTCCTCAGTCGACAGCGGCATCAACATGGACATTCGCTCCAAGGCTGGCAAGTCGCTGAAAGACATCACACGTCTACAGAGGTAATTATCGGGTGTCAATGGGTGGAGGAAAACGTCTTGTGATGGCTCATTGTCCTCGTTACAGCTTCGATGCTCACGACAATTTCTCGCTGTCCGTGGAGTCTCCGCTGGACACGTTCAACACAGCGAGTGGGACGAATTCCCTGCTGTCGCCCATGCGAAAGATGGACTTCGCTCTATGTAAGTACGCGTAGGTGAAGGTGGAAATGGGCTTAAGAATAAAGGACAGCGCGTGTTGATTTTGTAATGCGAAGGCTTTCAACCGTATAAGTTCTATCCTATCTATTCCCTATTGAGTTTTGATATTTTACCGAATTGTTTTTGAATTGAGAATATCTTTTATTTTTGATTAATTGTTTTGTTTATTTTGAAATTTCGATAATTACATTAGGCGAGGTATCCACCGGCGACGCCAGTCCTTTACCCGATAAAGAACACGACGACTCATCGACGCTTAATAACGACGATATACCCGATGTCGTTAGAAATAGTGAGACAGATGGCGTTGTAGGTCAGTCATTGCCAAATGTTCATAATCAAGCATCTAACCAACTAACCTACTAACTATTAGCAAACACTAATATATTAAACCAATACTAATAACAATAAATGTCGTTCAATTGTTGTCGTTGTCGTTGCCGTTATTGCAAATTGAGCAGTATATCACTGTGAATCTGTGTGTGCGTGTGTGAGAGCGCATTTTGTAAATATTTATAACTGTTTCTAGAAGTGTTTATTTCATCTTATCAATGTGTATTTTTCGTTTGTTGTACTTATATCGAACATATCAAGTTTTTTGGCTTTTACTCTGTACATACGCGATTTTGAGTTGTTAAGGGTCAGATCGGTGATCGATTTGCATGTGACTGATGTGGATTTATGCGGACAAGCAAGCTCGACAATCGCCCAGGCCAGCGGCAATCTAAATCCGAAACTGTCTCTAAAACTATTAAATTGGTCAAGAAAGAAATCTTCAAGGCGTTGGCCTGCGCCATTGGCTGGAACTCAATGTATTTCTCTTTATATGTCTTTTATGAATGTTCGTGGGAATATTTTTGAAATTGAAGCAGGGATTCAAATCCAGAGATAAATTCATTTTTTCATAATTTTGGTTTTAAATACGAACGATGTACAACTCCGCTTTGTAGTTGCTGAATACTAACACATGCAACGTCAATGTAATCGATTTGGTTTTAAATGTAGCCACATTTAAAATTGTCATATATATATAGATATATATTATATGTGTGCGTTTTGTGTTTTCCCCCCGATGGAGGATGCATTTTTCAAAATGGCTTTTCTTCCAGGGGACTCTGACGCCAAGGTTCTGACACTGGCGGAACACATTATCGCGGCCATGCCGGAACGCATCAAGGTACCATTGATTTCCCATCAGATTGTCTACCATCACATGACATTCTGTTGTGTTCTTTGCAGAATGAAGCTGACGAAATGATGGTCTTGGGCAGCCCGATCACCGAAGCCCTTAACTCTGAATCCTCTGGCTTGAACGACACCTTCATGGATCCCATTTTAGACTCGCTGCCGAACACACATTTCGACAGTGATTTTAGTCTGGACTTCAACGACCACACCTATCGCTATCATGACGTCAGCACCCCCTGTTCTAGTCTCAGCCCTGCCAGTTCTGGGCCTCTACAGTCGCCTGCCAGCTACTCTCTTCTGGGGGTGGATCCATCGGTGAACTCTCCCAGTCCGCCGCCGTCGACCAAGCAATTGACCGAGTTCCTCCATGCTTCGAGCAACAGCCAGTGTCCTTTCGAGGCCGACTTCTCACGTTTGACTCTAACTGGTAGGTGGTTTTTGCGGGAGATTCTCTGTTCCACTAATTAACGTTGTCCCTTGCAGATAGCGAACAGCGCGAACTGTACGAGGCAGCCAAATGCATCCAGAAGGCGTACCGCTCGTACAAGGGACGTCAGAAGCTCGAGGAGCAGAACAAGGAGCGTTCGGCGGCCGTGGTTATACAGAACTACTACAGGCGCTACAAGCAGTACGCCTACTACCGCCAGATGACGAACGCGGCTCTGGTCATTCAACACGGTTATCGTTCGTATTGTCGCAACAAGCGGTTCAAGAAATCGCAGTCAGTGACGATGGCCGCATCGATCACCGACAGCAACAGCACCGGCAGCAACTCGCAATGTCTGTCAACGTTCTACGATCACTACAGAAACGATCAGCAGCAACAGGACATGATGGGCTCGCAGCCCAGCACGCCGAAGGAGACGAGTCCATCGGGACCACTAAAGTACGATCATCTATTCATTAGGGTAATAGAACGTTACCAAAAAAAAGTAATTTCATTTCGTTTCAGGCGAACGTACTCGCAGTCAACACAGAATCAAGCTGCCAGAAAAATTCAACAGTTCATGAGACAATCGAGAATCAAGTAAGTTTCTGGGTTTGTTTGTCATATTCCCTTTATGTCCTCGATTCCGAACGTTTTTGAGTAGTATTTTGAGAATTTTTGGTTTAAAACAATTTTAAAAATCACAAAAATCCAAATTTTAACCCTTGTCCATGCCATTCCACGCAAGCATTTGGGATGGAAGTGTCACAACCGTGGTAAGGCTTCTCTTGAATTCTGAGTCAGGCGACAAGAACCTCATATTTGATTAGCTTTCCCAGAAATAAAGGCTCGCATTAAGGTTCATTGCATTTTTACTTTCTTTCCCACAGACTGCAGAAAGAACGAGCCGAAAAAGAGAAGCTGGTGCACCAACGCAGGGAGGAATACCTTCAAAGCTTGCAGTATCAAGGGCAACTGGAAACTGCGTGCAATCCCGAGCCAAGGTTGGTTTTCGCCACTGCCATTCAAATCGAACGCATCTAAAGTATTTTATGTCCATGTGTCTTGCAGTGAATCCGAATGCAACGAGTAGCAGCACCTTCAACCTTCGGAGTTTTGAAAAAAGTCCTACTACTTAATTATAGCTTTACTAAATAATTAATTACGAGAATTTGGAAATTCATATTTTAAAGAATTTTTCACAGTTTTTGGAATTCGCTCTATTGCACCAGAACTACGATTTTTTTACAACGTATTTAAATTTTAGCACCACTTCTTGAAATCGCGATCTTATTGGAAAACTTTGAAAATCTAATTTTCTTTTAACTACTTTTAGAACACTAAGAGACAAATCCTATGATAATATTTTTCTTATGTAGAAGTAGAGTGAAATTTATTTATTTCTAATATTTAAATTAAAATTAAACTATATTTCTAAATCAAAATCTTTTAAACGAAACCCTTAAATATTATAAGCAACTCTGAACTTAACTTGAAAGAACTTATTGATGAAGCCTTTAAACTTTGAAGTAGAATTAGTGTAATTTTAGTAGACTATATTTGTATATACATTTTTTGGATATCATCTAGCTTAATTCACATTTTCTAATTATAAATCAAGGAGAACCTTTTAAGAACTTGTTTTAAAAACAATTTTTGAAAGTTCATTTATTCAACTCTAGACTTTTCGCATTAAAACTTAATAGGGATGGATCGATTGAAAATCGGGAAACCCAATATTTAATTGTAATCACTAGTTAGTAAATATTTCAATTTTATTATACACATACACACCAACCAACCTACCTATTGCTACACACACACATACTACATGTACATGAAGTGTTGAAAACATTTATTTTAAAATGTGATTTTTTTTATTGTTGAAAGAAAGGAAAAACAGTTAAATCACTGCGTCAGTCATTGCAGTCATTTAATTTTGTATTAATTAGTGAGCTAGTTAAATTAACTATTTATTTTTCACAAACACATGGTATGTATAATCAAACTATACAACATGTACTTAAGCCGAGGAACGGATCTACAGATTGAACTGCATAGATGAATAAAGACGATCGTTTGTAGTGAAATCTTTGAAAAGTATTTTCTAGTTCGAGACATATATTTATTATAACCAAATGCTTAAAACCGAACTATTTGGCTCATCTTAAGAGCCGTAAATGAATTTAAAAACGTAGTGAATTCTTGAAATGCATCGCGAGGTTTGCGAATCTCGTAATTGTAAGCAGAAACTTTATAAATACTATATGAATACAATAAATGCATTTTCAAAGTTGTTTTCTTCCGTCCACATTGTTAGCTTTCATAGAACAAGCCGAAGAAATGTTAAAGGTATAAATACATAACTGAATAATAAATCAACAGAGAGAAAAATAAGTAAAATATAATATATAACACAAATAACGATTATAGATTTTAAAGAACTTAACACTTAACTATTGTATTGGATGCAATTTGAACATTATTGCAATACTTTGGCGATTACCTCTCACACTCAGTCAGCAGTCAGCAGTCAGACAGAAGGACAGGCAGTCAGTCAATGAGTCAAACCAACAACTGCTTGTCATTTAAAGTAATTAAAGAAACAACGGAAAATAGGCAAAACAGTTGTAAATATCCAACAAACTACACATAATATAAAACAAATAGAAAACTGAATGCACTTCAAATTCATTGAAAGGAAACGGTAGTAAATGGCTGTGAATTCCTTTGAATTGATACACAAGAATAAAATTACCAACCAGAAACTGAGCAAGAAACCAAGCATAGGTTGAAAACTATTTGAACACTATTTATTCCTTACATTTTTCACTTCTTTATCGTGTCATAATTTTTAAGGAGGGGGTTTGAATGGGTTCCCACATTGGTAGTATAGTTAATTTTTTATTTTCCCTACTTAAACGTACCACTAATTTCTTGACACTTTCCATTGTATTTGAACGAGCGTAGATATTTTTCTGAGAGTAATATTTCTAAACGAAAACAATACAACATAAAGAAGAAAAATAACAGAAACGAAATGAAAAAGAGAAGAACATTAACAATTCATACTTAAGTACCTAAGCCAGCCATTTGGCATTAAAGTGAAATGTAATATAATGGAATGACAAGAGGCAACGGGGATTAGAACGAGCAAGTCTTTGAGTAAAAATTTGTATAATCAATTAGAAATGCATTGAATGAATATTTAAAAGGAAATTTAAAACACCAATTCATAAAGTGAAATCCAATTTAACAATTTAACAAACAAAACAAGTATTTTAAATATAAATAAGTTTAGTCCAAACTATAAACTACTTGAAATCTTAGTTAGCACGAGGAAAGTCTAAAACATACATAAATGCGTTAAAAATCTATTGAATATAACATTTAAGTAAAAATATATAAATACTTATAAGCAATTGTTGTTTAACTACATGATTCAAAAAGCAACAGAAAGTCTAAAATTATAATGAAACAGTTAAGGTAAAGAGGAAAAGAGAAATTGAGGAAGTAAAAATATAAAACAAGCAACAGAAAAATGTTCAAAGCTTTAAATAAACTAAAATATAATCCCAAAAACTACTATCACTAAATGAAACAAGAAAAAACAAAATACAAAATGCAAACAGAAAGCAAACCATTGAATTTACTTACGAGACATTTTAACAGATCTAAATTGTAGCTTAAACATTATATACGATAATTTAGAAAACCGAAAAAAAAACACTACTATTTATCTTCAAAAACCAAGTCTTCAGAAACCTTACGAAAATATTTTAACTGCTATTTAGAAACCATATCTATATTAAAGAATACAACAATATTCTTATATATATACATATATATATATTATGTCAAGGTACTTAACCTCTCTAATTAACTATCTCTATCTCTCTGAACTAAACTGACACATTTAAAACTATTATATTGCAATTACAATGAAATAAATTATGAAAACATAAATAAATAAAAAGAGACAAAAAATACAAATAAAACCAAACAATTACATTTTTCTTATATTGTTTAAGGAGTTTTAAAACATTTACTTGTTAAATATTAATTAACTCAACGTATTTACATACACTTACATTATATATACATATATGTATATATATATATATATATATATATATTTAACTTAACTTCAAAACAAACGAAAATCAGAAGAGAATATTAAAACTTTCAGACTCTGTAAAATTGTAAATTATTAAACATTTTATTAAAATTCCACAATATCCCATGGATTTGTTCTGTCACTCATTTCTCTTCGTTTATGGCGGGATGAGGTTTAGTCACACGACGGACGGAAATGATATATTGGAATGGCGATCGAATGCTCAGATGCAGCCGCCTGTGCCTTTCGTCGTCCTGTCGTCGATTAGAAATTGTGGGTGTTCCGTAGGTCGATCGGCACCGGACCCGACAGCGGACCCACACCCGGACCCAGACCCACACCCGCTGTTGTCCGAAATTCCATTCAATTAATTTCGGTTTTCTTGACACTTCGGTCGCCCCGATCCCCTCGCTGTCCGCCGCAAGAAACCTCCAATTAGTAACTAATTTGTCTGCGCTCAAATGATAATAAATCGATTACCTCCACGAACAACGGAAGACGGACACCCCGGTCGGGACACCGAATGCCGACACCGATCGCTGGACGCTGGTTGCCGCAGTCGTGGTTGGAACGGTCAGGAACGGCGCCAGCGATATCAATATTTTATCGCTGGGAATGCGCGTCGGAAAAGCGAGCAGGGAATACAACCGGGCGGACATGGACAGAGCCGCTGACAGGGAGAAAGAGAACCAGGGAGTTGCTGCAGTTTTAAAATGTTTTTCTAATCGTTTCATGAATTATGGATGCCGCCTTCTCGCACACACATACACCGTACACTGTGCTCATGCTACTGCTGCCAGTCCACAGGCCAGTGGGAAGAGAGCCGGTCGTGGCCTGGGTTACCTGCGATTTCGCGCTCTTGGCGAGAGCTGAGTGGTTCGGCGTCCCTCGCTTCCGCCCTACTCCAGATCTATCCAGCTGTTAAGTCTGTTCAGATTATGTGATCCTTGGTCTCGACTCACTCGCGCACTCTCTTGCTGTCTTTGGCATGCTCGTGTGCATGTGCGTGTGTGTTTGCTTCGGCTCGTATTGCAACGATCGTTGTTTCGTAGGATGTTTTTTCCCATTGTTCCTCTCGTCGTTTCCTTTGTTTTTGCCTTCGCGGTGCATTTTCTCTCAATTAACACTTTGCTAACAAGCCGAGCAACGAGCAGTTAATGGAACGATCTTGGCGGGCTGACGGAGTCGGGCGTCTGAAAAGGTGTTGACCGCGGAATCGTTTCATAATTAATAAGTTGTTGTTAAGAGTCCAGCGGCCCGCATTACGATCGATCGATCGAGCATCATCGGATACAACGTTTTGAAATACTTGGTGCAGCAGATCATCGTGGTTCATGACGACACTCGATCGAGGACCAGTACCTGTCTCTCGTCCCTCGAATTTCCCACCGTGCTGGCGGTCCGTTTTACGGTGCCATCCCGTTCTCCCCGGGCTGAGGTAGAGGAGGAGGCGGCGGAAGGTGCTCATAAACAAAAGTATTATATTTCCAAATCAGACACTCACCATCGTTCGTTGTATCCTCGCACTTGTCTGTCATTGTTGCTGTCGGTCTGTCCGTCTGTCTGTCTGTCTGTCTGTTTGTCTGTCCGGTCTTCTGTTCGGCTGTTGTACATTTCGCAATTTGAATGGCGATGAAACAAAGATTTATCTCTTCCGTTCGGTTCGACAAAATCGAGGTAATTGCATACCTGGCCAGGAAGTAGGGTTTACGGGTTTTCACTCGGCTGCCGATGTTGCTACTCAGTTCACCGAGCAGCCAGCCGCTGACACACGAGCAACAAGTTGAGCGTTTTCGCGTTTTCATTGGCCGGGATTTCCTCTATTCCTCCCTTCGCCTCCGACTCCGACTCCAGCGGAGCTCATCTGCCTCCGCCTCCGCCTCCCCTCGACCCGGCTTCTCCGTTGCGAGCACAATCGCTGGCTTCAATCAGAAATGTGAAACCAACCGTTGACGCGCCGGCGACAATAATTCTCTCCTCTCATTTGTTTGCTTTCATTTATTTTTTGTGGTAGTCGTAGTAGTAGCTGTTGTTATTTATTTTAGAAATTTTGTTTATTAGTGGGAATTTGAATAAAAAATCACTTCAGAGTAGTTTCCCGCGAACCTCAATTGTTTATAGAATTCCGCGATTCCGGGGAAATAAAAAAATTTCAGAGCGAAAAGTTCTTCAAATGGAACGGTTTTGTCGGACGGCCAAGTCAACTAATGTTCGTGAAGGTTGGGCAGAGATTTGAATGATTTTGAATATTTCATTTCTGGAGGACTTTCTCTTAAAAACAATTAAAACATTAATGAGCTGGGACTTTTAGGAGCAACGCCTGAACGCCTTCGACCCACGATTATTCGTTACCAGTTACCAGGTTCAATGATATCCCCGGGGCTAATGCTAGGTATCAATAAGAGACTCTCCTTAATTGATTTATTCGCGTTGATGAGACGTGGAAATCGGAGGATGATGCCGCCATCGTCATCGTCTTCGTCGTTTGCACGGCGATTACGATGTTTCTGCGGCCGAGTAAGAGGTATGCAAGATACGAGAACATGTGAGCGGGACAGGGACGGAGTGAATGTGAATGCATGTTCGCCGACAGACCTGTTGTTTACTTATACCTCCCCATGTAATGCAAACGGTTTTTCCTCCAATAAAGTTTGATAATAAATTATATGTTCGATATAATCAATAAATTTGTTTTATCATCTGTTGATTTTTTAGTATATTCACACACATACTCGTATTTACTAATATTAAGCTAATGGTGGCGAGAAGTGACGGTGTTAATTGCAGCAAGTGATGAAACAATTTTGAATATTAAAATAAATTATTATTCAGCTAAAACCAACAACAGCAAGAACAACCTTTGACATGCAAACTGTTTTATTGAAAAAACGATGGCTTTATATTCAGAACGCCTACTGATGGCCGATAGCTAAGAATTTATTGGCTGCGGTAATAGAATTGAAAGCCACCATTTGAATAATATGTATATGAAGACTCAATATAAAGGAGACGACTATTATTTATAGTTTCGCGGATCTTGATTTCTTTGCATGCATGATGAAAACAAGTTCGCAGAAGATATCGTAGTTTCATGTCTTGCGAATGAATCAAGAAAATATACAGACTTTTTGATTTCCTGACATCAATGGATAGTCTGTGTTATATTCTAAAATATATGCATACGATTTTAGCCCATGGTCTCGTCAGTCGTAAACCACGATCGATTCTCAATTACGAACTCATCCCCGTATTACGTATTACACAAGTACGAAGAGTTCACAGAGATCAGTCCATTAGTTTTAAGACCACATGGTCCACGGCGGATGATCCGAGCCTTCTGCTCACCCCGCAGCAGTTTTTGGCTAATTCGCGTCGCAAATCCTCTCATGTGTGCTAAGCACCCGTGGTCAATTGTGCAGAAATTTACAACGTCTCCAGCGCGACGTCTACGTCGGGGCCTTTGAATGTCAACCGTGTTCGCATGGCTGGCACAACCTGCAGCCCGGCCGGCGGCGAGTTTTTCAGCTCAATCTGGGTCCGAGACAGACCGTCTGACGGAACGCAGTCAAGACGTCCGTCTTGGCCCGCCGACACCCACCGCGTCCCCCGAACCGGGAGGACGGCGACGCGACACGACCCATCGATGTAAAACAACATATTGCTGATTGCCGATTCGCCATGCAAATAAGTCTTAGCAAACAGATTTCGCACATTTCGAGAATCGCGAACATTTTCCAACATTATTGGTAATTATTTTGGCCAAGCGAACACGGCGTCGCCGCCATTGCGTCGCCCAGGTGGCGTGAGTTACGGCCGCGTGGCATCTCTAACTGCGAGACGAGAGCCGTTGGCGATGACGCCGATGATGAGGAAGAGGAACCGGCAGACGAGGCAGAGGAACCCCCATTTGTGGTCGACAAATGAAGTCTCAATTTTCTCAAATATTTCGACCACATGAGGAGCTCAGCATGAGTGGCTCCAAATGTCCGAATCCGAACGAGAGTCTACGAACATGTCCATGAGCCGAGGTTTGTGTGTGAGCGTGCGTGTGTAGCGCAGAGCTTGCGAAGGTGTCCAATCATGTCAATTTGACCCAGATTTATGTCCAGCTTAGTTCTGCTGGTTTTGTTCGCGACGATGAATGGAACAAAGACCGAGTAATGGGGTGGAGAAGAGAGATGGAAGGCGAAGGAAGATGATGAATGGAATGGAAGACTGCCTTTAAGTTATTTTAATCGAGTTTATTTTTAGAAAAGTTCTCTCACTCTTCGCTCTATGAGCTCCTCCTCCGACACGGTCTGAGCTGCAGCCGGAGCCGGAGCCGGTTCGTATTTGGTGCGGATCCTCGGTCCATATTGGTAAATTTTGTTAATTTTAATTAATGTTGTTGCTTCCGCTGGACCTGATGAGTTTCTAAATCAATCTATTTAAATAAATTAATGCACAACTCGTTTATGGTCAATAAATAAATCAACGTTAATTGGATTCTAATTTGGTGGACATTGGTAGGAAGAAGAAGACGACGATGACAACAACGAAGATGAAGAGCTACATTAAGGTGGGCAGATGAAAGTGTCTGATAAGGTGGTGCTCGGTATTACGTCGACTGGCCTCGAAACCTGATGCGATACCGATGCTGATGATGATGCCTCATCATCTCATCGCTCGTTAGTTTTCGGTCAATGGATCTGCGTCATGTCTGCCAGCGCACACTCCCAATGGGTTAATTTATTCAGATGATCTCGAAAAAACATGGTTTTCAAAAATCACTCCACCACAACTGTTCTATTTATAGTGGGAACCAGTCGTCCATCGATCATCATGGAAATCGCTCGGGCTCAGGTCTCTTTCGAGTCTCACGAGAAGTGCAGAAAACTCCTGGAACTTCTACGCTCAAATGTCTTTCTCATGTGAAGTTTTCTGTGAGTCTAAGTTTTCCAGATCTCAGATGGGGTTTCGAGCTTTGGTGGCAACCGATGGCAACGTTCGGGTCTCTACCGTCCTGCTGCCCAATCTCCTACTCGCATCCTCCACCGCATTTCTCCCAGTCTAGAGTTTGATTGTCGTTAATTACGACGAGGTCCGCACCGCCTCAGTTGTTGTCATTCCGCGAGTCGTGACTGCGGTTGCGCAACCTCAAATGGACACAAAAAAAAAAAAAAAAAAAAAACATTTTACAAAAAGACGAAACATATCAGAAATTACGAACCAAGCAACTGCCACACCAACCATATTCCAGCTTCGACTGAGGCATCAAACACGAATTTTCAAAATTAAAGGTATTTAAATCCATCAAAATGGAGGCCCCAGCAGCCGCAGCTTCAACGATCAACAATAAAACATTCGATGGGAATTTTTGTGATGCACATACGACGAAGAAGCACCAGCAGCATCAGCAGCAGCAACGTGATGGTACTATCGACAACAGAAGTCCCATCACGCGATGCATTGAAGAAAGCGCCGCCATCACCGCCGACGACACCGAATCCATCCATCCGACCATCCGTCCATCCAGGCACCATTAGTGGGCCGTTGCATCCAGCGCCGGGGCTCAACGGTTAATTGGTCATTTGATGCTAAACTACTTATGTTCGGCCCCAACCCACACTGCGCCGACTCCGGCTCCGGCTCCGGCTCCGACATCAACTTCAGCCACAGCCTCAACTTCAGCATCAGTTGCGGGCCCGATGGCAGCTACAACTTAAGCCCCACTCAAACGTTCACTCGAGAGACCCTCGAGCCGGCCACCGCAAGTGGGGTGGAGGTGTGGACGACCTGCGGACGGTTGAGCGGGTGGAGGTGCCTTAATTACCGCACTTGAGGGGCGGGACGTGGGTCGGAGGGGCCGAAAATGTGGCTGACGCTTGAGAGGTCTCTTGAGCCTCACTCAACCGCCGCGCTGCACCTGAACCTTCGCCGTCGTCGCCGCCTCCCCTCGTCCGTCCGCTTTCGCTTATAAGTTAATCACAGAAGATTGATGGAACCCGCCAGATCAGATGTCATTCATCGACGCAGGATTAATGTTGTGCGCGGCATGTAAACAATGCGATAACCAGGCCGTTGCACCAATGAGTTGAGTTTCATACCCAGCAATTTGTCTTCTTCGACAAGTGTGGAAACCCGGGGTTTGCGAGGAAGGAAGGAAGGAGGGAAGGTGCATCTGTGGCTGGGGTTTTGGTGCATTGGCATCTCCTCTCGTCAGATAATAGATCGTGAAATTCTCCGACCGGCGGTGTGTGTGCTGCAAGTATGATCTATGGTTTGGGCCAGCGATCACGTTCAAGTTCAGAGATCAGCGCGCTAATGTTGCAGGATACGTGAATGTCTGGCTCTCTGTCAGTCCACTTCTATGTACTACCGTCTGTCTATGGCTTTGTAGGTTCGTTGAAATGGTCCGTGCAAATGTTTTCGAGCAACATGTTGCTTATGGCTCTTGGTTTGCAACAAAAGTTGCAACAGCTTCGTGGCCATGTTGCGTGGTTTTCGCACAAAAGTTGAAGCTCGAGGAACTCAGAAGAGCCCAGGAGGAGGATGAACTTTGAGAGGATATTTTTAAATTAAACGAATAAAATAACTCCTCATGTCTCCTAATAAACTTCATGTAGGGAAAAACTTATTGAAAAACAAATTAATATTTTAGAATGAAATACAAATATTTTGGATACAGGATCGCTTTTTATCATAATTTCAGTATTTTTCAAAAGTTTGAGTCTTGCATTCCCGATTGTTGCTATGGCGAGGACACTTTTTCGAGGAGAAGAAACCACCAGCAACATCGTCGAGCTGACCAGCAACAACCTGCAACCCAACCAATAGACGCAACCAGCCGCCGAACCGAAACCCATCGTCGACGAACCGAACGACGGCTCGAAGCGAACCCACGAGCTCGGCTCTCAACCGGCTGCGACCACGAGACTCAGGTGATATAGCCGGGGCGAGAAAGAGAACGCGAGATCGGCAACAGGGGGATGGTGGCAACACAGCTACACGGAGAGGGCTGAGACGAAGTCCAGAGCCGATGTTGGAGATGGATGGAGATGGAGACTCGAGCTCGACGGTGTGCGTTGCGTTTGGCCGGCTCGATTCTCGCTCGCTCGATCAATGGCATGGTCCAGTTCTGATTCGACATTCGTGCCAAAAGGTTGTGGTTTCCTCTCTCTCGCTCGCTTAGTCGACCGAACGCGTCCCGTTTCGTGGTGTCGTCGTCGTCGCCGTCGCCGTCGAGTGCAGACCCGTCGGGGCCAAAAACGAAGAAGAAGTGTGTGTGTGCTCGGTTGGTGATCTTATTATTGTTGTTGTTGTTGTTATTATTGTGGCACCGATGAGGCTCAATTAAGCCCCGTTTGTCTGCGCTGCGTCGGCTTTGATCATGCGTGCTAACGCCGACCGATCGACCGACCGCCCGACCGATCCATAGACTTGGCCACATTAGAATGGGCTCGGATTTTCTCATTTCGTTTTGTTATCAGCGGGAATTAGCATTCTTGGTCCTCGATTTTTTCTCTCTTGTTTTCGTTGTTTTTGTTGTTTTTGTTGTTGGTTTTGGTAGTTCTCACCTGCTGTGCGTTTAACGATCGCTGCAGCCGTATTCAGTGACAAGGCAGGCGCTTCATATCGTAAATTAAAAACCGGCAATAAAACCACCACCAACAGAAGCGGCAAGCGGCAGCACCATCATCATCATCGTCACCGATATCTACAACAGCGACAACAACAATGGACGATGTTACCGCTTTATGAGTGTCAAACGGCCGACGGCTTTGAGGAGCTCGTCGCCAGCGACGTCATCGGGTCCTGGGCTAAATGATTTATGCAAATCCACCAATCTGAGCCCCCTCAATCATAAAAGGATTATTCTACGGCTTTCAACTCATTTCTATCGCTTTGTCTGTCCGACGGTCCATTTGGCTCCCTATCATGTTGTCGTCGTCCCCAGATCTCCTGCTAAGTGACCGACTGTGGTAGTTGCTGCTGTTGTTGGAGGTGGCATTGTGGTCGATGGTGTTGTTGCCGCCGTTGCTGGAGCATAAGAATTATGTGTGAATTAACATACGAATGCGTAATAATAGCCCACGAAATCTGAAATTCGAAACGCAGCCAAACAGGTTGAAAGGAAAAAAAAAAAAAAAAAAATACGAAAATACATACAAAAAATACGAAAAATGCTCGCTTTAAATGGTTGAAAATATAAAGAAAAATTAGAAGAAAAATCTAAATGTTCTGCAAAGGGACAACGACATAAAAAAAATATAGCAAAACAAGTTATGTAATTGAAAGCCCGACTGGTGGAGAGTGTGGACAACAAAGGAAAAAATATTTCATTAAAATAAAATATCATAAATAATAATATCAATAGTAATCCGCATGATAATCGTTGTAATTGGAGTAATACGAGCAGAGAATGTCGGGAATATAAAACGCAACTCCGTCTAAAGATGTCAGCGAAAACGGCGCGAACAACGAACACGATATCACCATCATCATTATCATCATCGTCAGCAGCAGCAACAGCAACAGCAACAACGGTAGAAGTAGAAGTAGTCGCGGAGGTAGAGGAAAAAAGTGTTTTAATGATCGTCGGGTTTGTCGCACGCTCACCATCGGACCATTTAGCGAACACCAGAAAATGATTTAACCTTGCGTGCAGCAGCAAGTAGCGCCTGGTCGGAAGATGTGGAAAAATCGTAATAAGTTTTTAATATTTCTACTTTGGATCATGGAAATAAGGTAATTATTACAATGACTCTAATTTATATTTGCCATCGGTGGGGTTTGTTGAACCACTTGATCGGGATTGAGCACATGGTTCGGGGCACGTATGTTTGATTTTAACCAAACGGTCCATGGCACGAAATTTCCTAAAGCGACATTCAATATTTACCCGCTTGAGTTTTATTGTTCAGCCCACCAGTTTTAACTGCTTAAGGTGGGATATTTTTGGAGAGATTAATTATACAAGTATAGGAGAGCTTTGAGATGACACCTTTGATTGATGTCAAGAAATGGGCCTGTAGCGCCTCCACAGGCAATCACTAATTTCGGTGAATCTCGAAATTTGGTTTTTATAATCAACCTCTTGCAATTTTCGCTCAAGTTTTTTTTTTATTGCAGACTGTAGTTAAAACAAAAAAATAATCGCTGTCCAATGTGAAATGTATAAAGGATCTCAATATAATTAATTCTATGTGATTGAAAATTAGCTTCATCCACCGAATTCTCGAATGGTGTAGTTTAATAAAGTAGGAAATCAATTCCATTCGTTCACAATCCTAAACTATATTGGAGAGGTAATTGAATGTTCCGATTACTTTGGGTCTCATAGAACGTTGAACGTTTCACTATCGAATCGCATACTGTCCCGATATATCCTGATACCAATCGATCTGGAGAGCATGTCATCGTGTTGCGAGGTCTGCGTTGGCGTTAGGCATCTGTGCTCGATTGCATCTTGTATCGGAGGCCGAAAGCAAACCTCATTAAAATAACCAATTAAAAGCCATAAGAGGCGAGTCAACAACTTCCTTCACTTTTCGCTTTCTATCGCAACGATATCTATCCGATTTTCTATCGCAGATATCTCAGCCTACCATTGGTATCCCGTCGTCATCGTCGTCGTCGTCCTCTGGACGGAGCCACCGCAGATCTCTGCGAGCTGCACTCGTTTCGAATATTTCAGTCTAATTGCTTGATTCAGGCGAACAATTCGACCGCAACAACAATAACAAAAGAAGGAACATTTATACTAACAACAACAATAACAACAAGAAGACTCGGTACTAGTAGGAGCAACAAGAAATTCGAAAGCAGCAACAACGAGCGACAACTACAAATACAACTACTTGTCATGTTTATAAAAGCCCTTTTATATGCTCGGCCCACAAATGCAACATCGATAAATTCTGTGAGCGGAAGAAAAGGAAAGAGACCGTGGTGGTGGAGAGAGAGAGAGAGGGAGAGCTAGAGGGACGATTTCAGGCTCTAAATTTGTGTATAATTGAGGTTACTGCGATATTTGAACGCATACCTTACCAACAACAACTCTACTTAAATGGGCAGGAGAATAACAACGACTGTAGTAAGAGCCACAGCAGCAGCAACAACAACAAGAAACAGGAAATAATACTACAAACGATGACGAAGTGAGAGCTTGAAAGAGATGGAGAGAAGACTACAGAGAGAGAGAGAGAGAGAGAGGGAGAAGAAGGCAACAATCCACAGTGGTTTTGGTTGCACGTTGGACGTCGAAATTGTGATCAAGATCATCGGGAGGACTACCAAGTAAATTCATGGTTGAAAGCTTCAAAGAGCAACAATAACAACAACGACAACAACAACAATGCAACAATAAAAAAAAAAAAACACCAACAACAACAGTACAACAAATGCAACAAGCAATTGTAACTAAAAAAAGTACTGAACTATCGTCGATCTGTCGATGGCACGTAAACCGCCTGTTCGTCCGTCCCTCTGTCGCTCTGCCTCTCTGTCCGTCTGCCTGTCTGTCTGTCTGTGTGAGTGTCTCCTCGTCTGTCCTTCTGTCTGCTCATCCGACGAAGTCTCCGTCTGTCTGCCTCCTGGTCCGCTGCACTCGACTGCCCAGCTGTCCATCTGTTCGTCAGTTTTTCTGCTCAACTGGCTGTCGGTCCGTCCGTCCGTCCGTCCGTGGACCGTCTGTCCGCCCTCTCCTCCGGTCGTCTGTCCACCAGGGTTGGCTCTGAATGCATTTCCTCAACTAGAATTGCATTCAATGACCGATCGTGTCTCAATAAGTTTTAACAATGGTGGCAGGAAAATGGAGCTCCGCGTTCGGCGACCAACGGCCATGGCCAGATCCACGAGCTTGCGAGTAAAATAAAACGAAATTATCTGGTGCATGATTTAAGGAACGATGGATGGATGGATGGTTGGTTGAATGGATAGTTGGACGGGTTGTTGGACAGACGGACAGACGGACGGACGGATGGATGGTCGACCGAGCCGGCCATTGTTGATGGCATGTTACGGCAACAATAATGGGCCCGAATCGGAATTTAACGTGTTCGCAGCGAGTTGTTGTCGGCCGATTGTGAATGTTATGAGCGATGTTGCCGACCGATCCTGCTGCTCCCTCACCCGTTCCCTCCTCGGCCAACCACTCAGAAAGCTCGTCGTTTGTGTCCGCCTTAGAGCGAGCCGAGCGAACGAAATGACGGATCCATGCCAGCAAAGAAATGTCTGAACATTGAGTTCGGATTTTTTCTCTCTTTCTTGGGTTGTTATTATTACTGGGACTACTGTTGTTGTTATTGCCTTGCTGTTGTCTTCAGTTGCCGGAATCGAGTGGCTGTTTGTCTGCGCTGTGCTCCGCCTTCCTTTCAAGACTTCTTTTGTGCTCATTGCTGAAACCCAGTGCTACCATCTGATGGATTTCACTCGTCGGTCACTGAGGATCAGTTAATGAAATTTTTATGGGCCTCTTCTGTAGGGATCCTTCCTTTGCCCCCACGAGGAGAAGGATGAGATCTCTCATTGTCCGTGAAGCTTTAATTATCACATATCTTCGGGATAACTCCCCACCCTTTGGTCCTGGAGTACCCATTACTACTTCTCTCAATCTGATCTTCGTATCGCGTGGCAACGCTGGGTCGGGGTCCCTCCGATGCAGCTCTGGGTGGAAACCGCACAAACAACAACGAGTACTATCTCGGTGACCAGTTCACTTTTAGGAGGAAGAAACCTAAAGAAAACCTCCAATAATGGACTTTGGAAGTTTTCGCATTATTATTATTATTGTGGAAGAGATGTTGTCGGCGAGTGAAATTATAAAAAGGAGATTTTGGTTTACGATAAATTGTTCACCTTTTCTCTCCACCGCCAACCCTCCTCTCTGAATCACTTACTCACTTTCCACCACCTCTTCCTTCTTGGTCTTCCTTCTGGAATCGTTTTTGCAGACTCCTTTCGTTCGGTGCTGCTCGTGCACATGGTGCAAGTGGCGTCTTGTGGCATGCTTCGGGAAGCTCCGCACAGTTATGGAGGATTCATAAATAAATATGAGTGCTGGTCGCCAGCTCCAGCTCCAGGTCCGTGTCCATGTCCAGGTCCAGCTCAACACCGGCGCGTAGATGTCAGTGAGCCAGTAATTATCGTCGACTCGTACTACGCATAATTTCCTTTTTTTCCTCCTACCTCTCTCTCTCTCTCCCTCTCGCTCTCTCACACATGCACTCTCTATTTCATTTTTCTTTATTTCCATTATTTTATTAACTGCTCCCGTTGTTGTTGTGGTTGCATTTTTTAATACCACGTTCGAGAGCATGCTTCTTCGGCCAGTGGTCCGTCCGGCGCTGGACGGTCGCTATTTGTCCGCCCGTCTGTATGTCTGCGTGTGTCTGTCCATCGCCCTGTCTGTCGTTGGATGGCCATAGTGTAATTTACACAGCGGTGGGTCGGTATTACATATATTTTATCCCCCTCTGATATTGGCACATGTTTCATGTTTGTTCGCTTCTGGTTCGTATTGTTGTTGTTGTTGTTGTCGCTGCTGTTCGAGTGGGCTTTTATTGTTGTAAACTGAGCTATGTGTCTGATTTGCGAGCTGCTGCTGCTCTGGCTGTTGATGCTCCTGATGCTCCTGATGATGCTGCGTATGTCCTTATATCGTGTCCCATATAAAATCGGGAGTTATTTTTACGAGTCTTTAACATAGACATTAATTTTTTAACCATCGAGCATCAGACATCAGCGATGTTAATTGGATCGTGAGTGAAGCAGTCAGCGAGTGTCTTAATCCGTTTTTAATGACGCCCAATAGAGAATATCCTTGAGAAGGAAGTCAGGAGACAGAGGAGTTGGGAATATTTTTTTATGCGGGACGATATTTAATGATTGTTTCGTTTATATCGCAGCAATCTACAAGTATGGGGGAGCTATTAAGATTATGGAACCACTACGATTAAGGAAACTATTTTTAAGATTAGCCCTTGTGATTAGGATTTGAATTCTATGGCTTTACAAAAGATAATTTCTATACCGTATATTCTGTGCGGAACATCTTTATAGTCTTCACGACTTTATGTTATATGTCTGCGTTATATCAAGGAATCGAAAACATTTTGGGGCCCAATCCAATAGTGAGACACGTGGACGATTGAACTCAGCAAACAGACACGACTTTATTTTTTAGCAACTCGCCTCTCATAGATTTTCAAGTGCTTTTGGAATTATTTCGCTATTTTCATTTCGTAACTTAATTGTAAAACGAATAAATGAATGGAGTAAATACAGAATTCATGAAATCATAAAACGACAAATATTTACAGCGATCATTTGAATGACTTCTCGATGTAGGAAATGGAAATGGAAGGTTTGAAGGCTCGAAATCTTTGCCTTTGTTTTCCCGTTTCAGTGTTTTGTGTGGTTGTTCTTGTGCTGTTGTGTTAGTGATTGTTGTTGCTGATGTTGTTGGTCGTTACGCTACGGCTGGTGGTTTCATTGAGTGGTGCGATGGCGATGGCGATGGCGATGGTTATTGCCGTTGTTGTAGTTGCTATTACAATTGTTGTTGCTGTTCTGGTTGCTGTGGTCGTCGCTGCGGTAATTGACGGTTTTCGGATGGAGGATGGCGCGAACAATGGATGTTGGTAGTTTTGATTTATTTGAATGAGCGAGCGCGATTAAAGGAATAATAGAAGTTGTCAAAGAAAGACAAGAACGAAAATCAACATCAAATGGGGAAAAAAAGAATGAAACTCCAAGAACCAGGGGACGTGAGGCACGAGAATGAGTGAGTGAGGGCAACGAAACGGGGTGAGCCGAGAAGTGAAGAGTTAAGTGAGAAAACATGTGAGTGATGATAAGGCAGAAGCGCTGGACACGGCTCAGAACCCAACCGAACTCCCCCGCGCATCCCCTCAGGGTCCGTTCTGGCGACACAACCTCAGCCTCAGCCTCGACCTCAACCTCAGGCAAACAGAGCCAATGAAAATGAAAACGCAAATAAGGACGAGAGCACGACAAACATACACACAAACTCATACACGAGCTTAGACCGGCCGAGGGACGGAGGACGGACAAACGGATAGAAAGATGGATGAATTGCCGGATGAATGGGGATGGTGGGAGGCGAGGTAGGAAAAGACAACAAATGAAAACGTAATCAGAAAATAAAGGGGAAAAAACTTTGAGGGCATGACGGTCACGCTAAGTAATGACGACAGCGACGCCCAGCGCCAGACAGTCCGGCGAACAGACAGACAGACGGACGGACGGACGGACGGACGGACGGGCAGATCGAGTGGCTGACAGACAAATAAGCAGTCAACATGCGGAAAGAGCCGTGCCGAAAGGGACCCTTGTCGATTCGTTGGCAACAACGGTTGGCGACGATCGACGGCGCATCGCGATCGCTGGAACCCGGTTTTGGGTTCAGTTTTTGATTCTTTATTTATCGTCAGTGTTGTTGGTGTTCTTTAGTAAATATACAGTAGTTGTTATTGTAATTCGTTGTTGTTGCGGTGGCAAAACGATTTAACATTAAACTCGAACTAATTATTACTTCACAAACTGCCAATTTGCAAAAACCCGAACACCATAATGATGTTCGACACAAAAAAATTAACGTTTCACAAAAAGGAAAACAAAACACAAAAAAGAAAAACTCGCAAACAGAAAACCGGCAAAAGGAAGTAGCATCAGACGAAAGAAGAGCCATGCTTGAGGTCATTAAATGACAGACTGCAGATTTAATGAATGAAGTCAACAAAAAACATTATTGGCTCAAATGAGAGGGAATGACGGAATGTGGTTGTGGTTCCTTGTGGCCGTTGTGGTTGTTATTATTGTGTTTATGGTTGTTAATGCTGTTGTTGTTGCTGTTGCTAATTTTGCTATTGTAGTTGTCGGTGTTGTCAGTGCTTTGTTTTGTTGCTGCGATGTTTGGCAACTTAACTGATGCGTTAAGTGTATCCAATTATAGTCGATTATCTGATTTCGTTCTGCTGTTGTTGTGGAGGATGATGATGTTGTGGTTGTTGGCACTGTTGTCGGTATGATGTCGGTCGTCTGGAATTGTACGGGAATCTTGTTGTCGTACCTCAGTGTGGCCAGAATGATTTTTGAATATTAAACTCATTGGGGAAAATTACACATAATTGCGGAGTATCGAAACGATGTCTTCTTTACAAGGGGGCATTATTATCCCAGGATGGGAGGATACACACGAGAGGAGCATTATGTGGAGCTGATGTTTTTACTACAACCTGGGCAGTAGTTTTAGGAGTGCTTCCAATTTTTGTAAATTAATGCGTGTGTCTGAAAATGTGGTCTCCTCTTTTAGATGCCGTGGATTCTTCACTCTGTCCACTGTGCACTTCCCTTTCGCGTCTTCGCTCCTTCCCACCTTACCCTGCCTCCACTCATATCGGCAATGAAACGAAAACAAGATCGATTTCCGGTACATTGCGAATTTTCTTTCGGCTCCAGTGGAAATGTGTGTGGTGGTTAAAAAGACGACGCCATGCCTTAGGCGTTGGCACATGAACGTCGACATATTTTTTGAAATCTGATTACGAGCCATTAAATAGCCACATAACCTAACGACGTCTTACCTAATTATTGGTAATAAATCTGAGATTGTACATTGCAGTGAGTTGTTTTCTTGTAACCAACTCCCAATAGTGACAACAACCGTGACCAACAGCAGCAACGGCAGCAGCAGCGACAACAGCAGAAACTCTCAACGATAGATGAAAATCTATCAGACAATGTGACAGGTTTTCGATCGTCAGACAAGAAAATTATCACGCAAATGTCACTACGCCGACACGTAAACATAAGGTTTTCTCCGTGATTTATATCGATTTTTATAGGATTTCTTTTTGTTTGGTTGCTCATTCGAGACGGCTCATGGCTAGGATCGACTACCGAGTATATTGAATAAGTCATCGAATATCAAGTGGACGACGTCCTGGGCTATGAGCATATGAGTTGCGTTTCATGATTATTTCTAGTTGGAATATCAATTCGACGAATACTATGAAACAGCGACGATCATGAATACCCAATCGGCAAATACCAAGTCGATGAATACCCAATCCGTGCACATCACACTCACGACTATCCAATCAAACTCGAATCTATCGATGAGCTAACTTAGAGTTGAATTAGGCGGCATTTAGGGGCCCATTCGATTGGAAATCGGCTGTGGTTGCCGGCTGTCTGTTGCCGGTTGCTGGGGGCCCCCGGTGATTCATGTAATTGTCGCTGATTTATTGGACTGTGGCACAAATCACGCCCGAAGTGGCAGAAACTATGGAGATTCAGTCACTTAGGCCCATTGAGTCTGCGCCCTCGCTGCAGCTCACGAGGAGTTCGCGATTCTCGGAGTTGTTTTGTAGATCGATCGATGCGATAGGAGAGAAAACAGACAGAGACAGACAGAGATACACAGACAGACAGACAGCCAGCCAGCCAGCCAGCAAGACAGCCGAACAACTTTGAGTCAGAAGCATTTATCTTACTCATTGTTCTCGGGAATCGCAGAGCCGGGAGCGATTTGCGATGCACGATTTGTTTATTTATTTCTATCTATTTATCCATCTATTCGCCATACTTCCATCGTTTGTAATGCGCCCGACCGCCAGCTGTTGGCCGTTGTGATTGATTTTATTGTGCAGTTAGGATGGCGATGGTAATAGTTTGTTTAACTGGGGAGACACGCGATTGTAGCGGTTCCACTCCCGACTCCCGGCTCTCAGGTGGATACTGTTTACGGTTGCTCACAAAGCCTTTCGACTGGAAAATCAATGAGAGCAACAGTAACAGTAACAGTAACCACAACAACAGCAACAGCAACCACAACCACCCTGTTATGGCCCGAGGACTTCCTCCTCTATTTCAGTCATATTTGTTGGTTGTTGGCGGCGTCTGCACGGGCGGCTTTTCGTGTGGGAAACCGGCCGTAGATTTAGGATTCGATTCGATTCGATTCGATATATCCATGGTGGGACTCACAGCCTCTCCTCTGCCTCTCCGCCAGATTAGCATCCAGCTTCACTCCGTCCATACTCTGCTCCCGCATACCTGGCCTGACGCCGCAGCAGCGGCAGCTCTGCACCGAGTCCCCGGACGCGCTGATCGCCCTGGGCGAGGGACATCAGGTGGGCGCCCAGGAGTGCCAGTTCCAGTTCCGAGGACACCGCTGGAACTGTTCGCAGGTCTGGCAGCCGAACGTCTTCGGACACGTAATGTTTGTGGGTAAGTTCGGAGGTGAAAATTGTTGAGCAGTGGAAAAATCTCACAATGAAATCCGGTCCATTGCAGGGTCCCGGGAGGCGGCCTTCACGTACGCCATCGCGAGCGCCGGCGCAGCCCACTCGGTGACGGCGGCCTGCGCACGCGGCAACATCTCCCTCTGCGGCTGCGACACCCATCACAAGGCGACGTCGGCAACAGCGGCGCGGCGCACCCACGGCGGGGGCCACGGGCAGAGCAGCATCGGCGGCGTGGAGCAGCCCTGGAAGTGGGGCGGCTGCTCCGCCGACATCGATTTCGGCATGCGGTTCGCCCGGCGGTTCCTCGATGCCCGGGAGATCGAGAACGACGCCAGGAGCCTCATGAATCTACACAACAACCGAGCGGGCCGCAAGGTAGAAGTCACCAGAACCCCACATTCCCTCCTCACTCAACCTAATTTTCTCGCTTGCTCCCCTCTCGCACTCAGATCGTCAAGAACCTGCTAAGGACGGACTGCAAGTGCCACGGCGTCAGCGGGTCCTGCGTGATGAAGACCTGCTGGAAGAGCCTGCCCTCGTTTCGCCTGGTCGGGGACGTGCTCATGAAGAAATACAACAAAGCCAAAATTGTTCAAGCTGTCAAAAGCAAAAATGGACTGAAACTAGTTTTAAGCAAGTGAGTCCGAGCCGCCATCATCCCATCCGCCTTCCTCTCCTTAACTTAACCCACCTAACGTATTCGTTGCAGAAAGAACCGTATGGGGAAGCAAATGAATTTCCCGAAGCGGATGGAGCTCGTCTACCTGCAGTCGTCGCCGAACTATTGCGAGCGCAACGTGCAGCTGGGGACCCTGGGCACCACCGGACGCATCTGCAATCGCACACTGCACGGACCTCAAAGCTGTGATCTGCTCTGCTGTGGGCGTGGCTACAACACCCACCAAATACGGCGCAGCTCGCAGTGTCGCTGCCAGTTCAAGTGGTGCTGCCAGGTGCAGTGCGACATCTGCGAGGAGAACTACGAGGAGTACACCTGTAAATAGCTCCGGCCCCACAGCCCTATCGCCCCGTCCCCTTGTGCCCCCACCAGGGTCCCCTTGCCGCTCGCCTATATCGCATTAGTACTTAGAATATTTATTAAATTATATTATTTCGTAGCGATTTGTGTATATATAAGAAGAGCAATAGGTTAAGATCGAGAAATAAATGTTTTGTAATAAAATCTCAACGCTTTCACAGTCCGATCCTTGACCGGATCTATAAGTACTTTTGATTTTGAAATTGTTACCGCTTTTTAAAAGAAATATTAACTGGTTTCAGTTGCATTGTATAACAGTTACTTCCATTGCCGGAGTGCCCTTGTGTTTCCGCCCTTGCCAAGCAGGGTACGTGAACCTCAGAAACAACTGTCAGTCCACGATTCCCACCACGCCGTTTGACACCTACCGCCGAATCGTCCACTCCAGTGGAATGCCTGAGAGAGTGCAACTGGCATTCCTACGCTCGCCACCCACCGCGCAGAGCCCGCGCTGCTGCGGAGTGGAGCTGGAACTGCGGCGCGCCAGTGCGGCGGCGCAGAAGAGGAGTGCATGCCGATTCATTGATTACACGGCGGACGGCGTGGGGAGCTTTCACCAGAGCAGGCGAGCTTCCGGCCACGGCACGGCGGCTCCGTGGGTATAAGCAACGCTGCTCGCCGGAGGACCGTTCAGTACTTAAGGGTAGTTAGTTGGAAACGGCGACAAAACCAAGCTCTAGCGTGCGGTACGAATGGGTTCAAATATCTGTGTCTCTCAGTGTGTTTATGTGTTTGTGTGATATATATATATATATATATATATATGTCAGTTTCTCAGTGTGTGTTGTTGTTGCTGTTACTGGTGATTTTGTTGCTAGAAATTTTCTACAATAAGTGAAGGCATACATATACATTCATCTAACGCTCCAATAGACATATACGTGCAGATCTATGGGTATGCGTGTATGTGTGTTGAGATGTATATGTATGAACGTGAAGAAGAAAGCTTGAGCTCGGGGAAAAAGTGTATAGCGAAGTAAAGTTGAATGAGAATTTTGAGAATCGAAAGAAATTTTCACGAAAAAATTGTATGAAAAGTCAATGATGAACCCCCGACCAGATACCGAGAATATATATTACGATTTTCTGAATACGATACCGTTGGATATCGAGAGGTAGAGGTAGAGCTCTTGGTAGTGACACAGTTGGAAACAAGAAAGAAAAGAAAAACAGGAAGAGAGAAGAGAAAATATGTGGAAAGAGGGAGTTCTCTAGATACACAAAAGTGAGTTACTGTTCGAGCCGCGAAAAGATATATTTGTCTAACTGGTCGACGGAAATCGGTTGAAAATGTGAAGAAAGGATTATTGTTAAAAATTTGTTGAGACACGAATTGACAAAGTGAATTTCGAGAAGGCAAAAATACGTCATAAAAATTACTCCTTCTTTGAAAAACAGCAATATTTTTTGTTTTATCTTTTCAAACATATATCAAAACACAGTACGAGATAGTAGCATAAAAAAGTGTTACCGCGTCTATCGATTAAAAGAGAAAGAGAAAGAAAATTAATACAACAAAAAAAAAACGAAAAAAATATTAACAGACAGGGAAAGAGAGAACCAACCGACAGACAGAGCAATACACTTGTACATGCTGCTACCGCTGCTGCTCTGCTCTGGGCAAGTAGACCAGAGACCCGCAAATGCGTACACACACGCATATAAACACGAGTAGAGAAGCATGCCCACACGGACAAGCCAACAACCAAACATACAAACAAACAAACGTACGAAGGAAGGGACCGACGAACGCACTGACAGGCAGGCAGGAAGGAACACAGGAGTGTGTAAATGTGTGCCAGTGACGGCTGCGGAAGGGATTCTATGGAGAAAACTTCACGAACTCACACAAAGACTTTATGTGTATCGAATGAGAAACAACAAAACAACACAACAATAAACCAACTAACAACAACAACAAGATTAACACGCATTGCATCAACGAAAAAGTAGTAAAGCTGAATAAGTGACAATTCCAATACCCCGCACCGGCCCAATGCCCACCCCAATACCTTTTCTTTACCGTCTCTTTCAGCCAGCATTCGAACAAACGTCCTGCAGAAAATAGAAATTGAAATGTATTTCCTTTTTTAATTTTTCATTGTTGCCGGCCGACCCACCGTCGTCCACTACGACTCCCACCTCCACTACTACTACTACTACTACTACTACTACCACAACAACGACTACTACGGAATCACGACAGCAGCGGCTTGCGGTAAAAATGTTGCAACAGAATCATCAGAGCCAAGCAGTCGCCGGTCTCAGTTGAGATAACGCTAGGTTATCATCATCCTCATCATCGTCGTCGTCGCCCCCTCGCTGCTTCCGCCGCCCCCGCCGACACCGACACCGACATCGACGACGAACCGATTCCAACACAGACGCTGCCGCCGTCGACACCGCAGGGCAGGACAAGAGTTTAAGTTTGGGACAATGAGAGTTGCCTGAGTCTTGGGGCGCATGCAAAACCACTACCGTTTTCCACCACTACCAGAAACAACACCAACACCACCAGACCAGCTCGGAGCAAACAACCACAGGAAGAACAACAAATCCAATCCTAAAACCGATACCGATACCGATAGAGATAGCGAAACCGAAAACGAACGGCAAACAAAAACAAAGCCAAAAACCAAGAGAAATTATCAAAAATTAATAAAAGCAAAAAGAGAGAAAATTTCGAAACATCAAAAGGCGATAAGCAAAAATAAACTTAAAAAGTTCGAGGCACGCCGAGGGCCAAGAAGGAGCAAGAGAAGGAAGAGTGGAGCTTGAGGAGCTGAGGGAAAAATTTGCTTTGAACGGTGTTCATATAAAAACTGTCAAAATTCTCAAACTAAGCAAAACGGGTGAGTTCCAGCTTTACGCACGCACCTTCGGGTTAAATAACTTCGATAACTTACACGCTTTCTACGACGGTCCCTCGCGGGGCATGCGGGGGTTTGTTGTTAAAGGTACACCAACTCCACCCTCCACCTACGTCCCGCTGATTGTATAACCAAATTAAACGGGTTACCTTCAATCGTGGGAGCAGCTTTTGATGGGCCGGCCAATGGGGTGCACCTTGGGAGCTATAAATTTGAAAGGTAGTTCCTTGGAGATTCCAAAACTAATTGTGAAAATATAATGAGAATGTAATATTGGGGTAGAGCACAAGTTTGAGCAAGGATATAGGAGGTATGGGGAAAATTTCGGCTTTCTAAAATTGTTCTTGCTCCATGACAAACACATGACTAACATCGCAGTCTCTCCAACCATGACCATCTATTATTCTCCCCGATTAGGCCATCGATCCTGGGGATGGGAATGCCATTTGACCGTGAGTCATCCTCGGGACCATCATCTTCACCACCATATACTCCAATTTTAGAATTTTCAACTCTTGTTCACGAAAGATCCTGCCGTTTCTATGAAAACTTTCAACTCGAGTAATTGCTTTGATATTCAGCCTTTGGAATTTCTCGAAGCAGGAAGCCTTAGGCTCTAATTCGGTTCGGCCGACTCCTTTCCGTAGGAAGGCTGGCCACATGCAGTGGTAAGGGTTCCTGGCCATGAGTCATGAGACGACTTGATATTCCATGGAATATCGAAGATACTTGGGTTTATTGGAGGAACATAAATTGTTCAAAGAATTTTCGGTTTGTCGAAAATTCAGAAACAATTTCAAGATATCTTTAGGAATCGTAGCGGGAATGGATGTTATGGACAGTTATAAATGTTGGAGTCCTGATTGAAGGACAAAGGTTGAATTTCATACTTGTTCACTTTGATCAAAGACAAAGCATGAAAATTTGTTGGTCTCCTTCGCCTTAATGGGCACAAAGGAAACTCCGCACACCAACAACATGCCTGTGAGAGCGAGAGAGAAGTCGAGGTATTCGATTCTAATTTTAGATCAGGGAAAAATTATATTTATTGATTAAAAAAAATAAGTTCACCATACATTTTACGTTTCACCGCTGCGCCGACCGACAAGATGTGTTGGAATTTTCGTTCACGAATACGAGAAAAAAAAATATGACGCTATCGTTTAATCGTCAGAGTTGGAGGGAGCGCGTCATGGTTTCCTTCCGACAGACAGACAAACCGCCCGAGAGAGGAGCCGCCAACGAGAGAGCGGCAGAGAGATCGAAGCAGAAAGATATATACGGCGGTGGGCGGGTGGAGTGTTTGCCGTGTGCAGTGGTGAGATTCAGAAGGAAAAGCTTCCGGAAAACGTGAATCGTGAGTAGAGACCGAGTGGGTCACTGGTTCGCTCTCTCTCTCTCTCCATTGGTCTGTGTTGGATTTGTAAGGGTTTTCCAGGAGGTGGTTTGCATTTTCCAGGCGACACCGTCCCACCGACCTACCGACAGACAGAGGGATGTATTTAAGGAGGCTTTCTGCAGGCGGAGCATTCAGTGGTTGTTCGAGTCCAAAGCGAGACCGAGCGAGGAACCACATTTCAGCAGGGCTTGGGGCCGGGATTTGTAGGCACATTTGGCGCGAAAAGAAACACAGGATTCGTTGCTCCTACACCAACAAATCACTGATCGGTGTCACCGAAATCCCTCGATTTAATGTCACCATGAAGTTTAATAAACAAGTGAACGGGTCGAGGACGAGCAGATGGTGGTGCTCGGCCAGGAAATGGGAGCACTCGCAATGTTTCCGTTATTTCGTTGACAGGGCGCAGCGTGTAACACTTTCACGGCATGTCATTTTCGCATTTCCATGTGACAAACACCCTCCCGCCGCAACCCCTTCGGTGGGGTCGCCCTGCCTCAAAGAACATAAAATCGTCATTCAAAAGTTTGTCGGTTTCGGGGGTGACGGCAGGTCAACACGAGGTCCCCTCCTATGGTGGTGCGGGTGCAAGTTGTTGGTGGTCGTGAAGGTTTTTGGTGAAACACAATGCTGTGGCACAACAACAGACCAACGACAGCAACAAACGCGACTGTTACGTTAACCGTGAGTTACTTTGTGCAAAGCATTGAGGATGGCTTAGATTTATGCTGTTGTGCTGGCTGATGTTGCCTGTAGTTAATGTTGTGTTTATAGGCATTATTGCGGTTCTTGTTCTTGTTTGTGTCGAGTTAAAATACCACAAACCAGCGAAAAGTCCCACCCCGTTTCTCCGGGTTCTCGGCGATGCACTGTAGGAGGTTCATTCATAAAGCTTTCTTTTCGCCTCGTTCGCCACGGTGTGCGTGTGGGAAAAGAGGCGGGGGACGTATGCGAGTGTTCGGTTGCATGTGCCGGGGTGCACTCGACCATTATGCGGTGAGCAAGGAAATTATAGCAGTGGGCAGTCCGTGTGCGAGTGACTCGTGCTCGTGTCACTGCGTGGCCACCAAAGGTGTTGCGTCCCGCAGCGGGCGACCTGACACGAGCAGCGGTTGGAGGTCGGCTCAGATGGTCTGCTTGTCTCTTCGTCCTTACGTCCGTACTATGGCTCGTTAATCTATTCTAACCGTTGGTCGAACGGCCTGTCTCTGTCACCATGCATGTGCATTCGAGTGGGAGTCTGTATTTATGTGTACGAACTTCCCACTCCAGTCAGGGGTTGAATCTGCCTACGAGGTGCTAAACCTGCCCACACCCCACTTGCGATTTGTTCGCTAAACAGGAAATTAGCATTTATTTCGGTGGACAAATTCAGAAGTTTATGAAATTATTTACTTCTCAGAACATATGTAAAATAGCACTGAAGGCAAAGAGCATGCGAGAGTGTGGCAGGGAAGGGATAAAGCTTGGTACTGTTGGGGTGACAATTGAGGGTACACACGAGCGTGAGTGGCTGGACGGGCAAAAAGTTTAAGTGCATTTTTTCGCCATATGAAACACGAGAAAGTACTTAAAGTCCAAATTGTGGCGAAACGTAAAAAACGACCCAGAGAGAGAGAGAGAGACAGAGAAAGAGAGGCATGAAAAATGTACCGTATAGGTGGCGGGCGAAGGGAATTATGAAATGCACAACATTACGTCACCGTCGATGCAATCGAAGACAAGTGCATGAGCAACGTCGACCCTTCAATGTTCACCCTCGATTACCCGAGGACAAATCGAAGTCAAGTGTTTCGCGGCGTATGAGCAACATCCATTCGACTGCAGAGCCGTTTCAAGGTTCCAGTTCGCTTCTCCGCCTCCCCCGCCTCCCCCGCCTTACCAAGAAGTTCCGCAAACAATGAACGCGAGAAGAGTTCCTTACAATAGACTTTAGAGAGACGACACAGGTGGTTGATTGATGCATTCAGGACGTGGGGGACGTGATTGATGGCCTCAATTCCGCCGGAGTAGGAGATTTTGTAATTTTCTACCGACATTTACGAGGATGGCAAAACATGCTCATATCAACAGCCTGTTTCCAAGGACTCGATTCACCGATTCTAGCCTTTTTTAGGCCAATCGGCGGCAGGGAGTCAGGTCGGTTGTTGGACAGATGTATTTAGTAGTTCTCCATTGCTGCGATGGTTCCCATTGATTGACAGCCAATAAGGGCATTTGTTGTTGCTTTTCTTTAGCAACGCAATCGAATGGACTCCATTAATAATTAAAGCGGGTACTCAGATTACGCTTGGGTACGAAAATCGATTTTTGAATAAAATTACAATTAGGGAAATTAATTTATGTCCAATGAACATGCGTTCCTGCAAGGCAAACAAGTGCCCGATACCTGTCCGTCCGTCCGTTCGTCTGCCCGCCCGTTCGTCTGCCCGTCCGTTCGTCGCCTGTCCGTCCATGTAATATGCGTCGAATGACATTAAATGGTCAACCTTAGAAATGATTATGGTCCGAAAATACGCACACATATACGAGCATATACCACACGCTTGCGTGGGTACGTTCTGTACATAGTTATATAGTTGTATGTGGCTCAAGGCGTCACACCAACCAACCCAACAAACACACAAATGTTTATTATTTGATTTTGTTTTGTATACTCCTCCTCGTCCTCCTCCCCGACGTCGTTCCGTTTATTTTCCATACACAGTTTTCGTTTCGATTCGTTTCGTTTACTACGTTTTTCTTTCTACATTTACAGATTATTATCGTGTCAGAAAAATACTAGAAAAACACGAAATAACCTAGGAAAGTTAAGAAACAAACAATAAAAGAAAAAACAGAAAAAAGAGTGAGAAAAAGAATAAAACAGAGAGAAAGACAGAGAGAGAGAGAGAGAGTGAGAGACAGAGTAGTGTAGAACGTGTGCCGAAAGCGAACCGCGGACTGACCGCGGCATATTATGTCACGAGACGATTACAATCCTGTAACTAGCTCTGGTGTTCGTAGCCCGGGTCGTTCAAGACGGCTCACGGAATTGCCAACAGTTGATCGTTCACCATCACGGGATTACGGTACACGTGGAAGTCCTTTAGGTGAAGACTTAACTTAACAATAATCCAACTACTAATAATAATAATAATAATAACCATAAACTAATATTAAATTGAATATCAGAAATAATTATCAGTAAACTATTTAGTTTTAGTTTTGCTTTTGTGGTATTTTAATGATGAATACTATTTGTCCTGTCTTGGACTCCACTACTTTAAGTTCAACCAATAAGTCGTATCTTAGGTCTCGAGTTGTAGGTTGAGGACCACGTTCTACTAACATCAAAGTGATTAGTTTAATATTTTCTCAAATTGGAATCTCTGTACAAATTAATGAAAATCTTACTTCGAGGACCGTTACTAAAATCCTTCGTCTATTTAATATACTGTCTTATAAACTCTTCCTATTTCGCCTTTTCTACTCGATAACAGTCGAATTTTTTCGAAACTTTAATTAAATCCATTGAAAACGATCCTCGATACATTCCTACTACCCCAAATGTCTGTTGCCTTGGTTGGAAATCCATAAAAGTGGATAAAAAGTTAGAAGAGGTCTTCATATAACTAGGGGTTACGAATTCTGTTCTCGTGCAAAACATAATCCTAATTGGAATTAAAAGTGAGAAAAGAATTGGAAGAATCATCTGATCAAGTGGCTAATCAAAATATTTTATTAAAATTTTTAAACATTTTCAAAGTGTGAGTGATTGCTAATGCACGAAAGCAGTTTTCAAAATATTAAAAATATCTTATGTCTATAATTTCTGTTTAATTTTGACAGTGACTCTAAAGGTTTTACAATGGCATGGTTTAATTGCGAAAAACACAAGAACACAAGAAACTTTTGTGTTTTATAAAAATTTGTTCATTGTGGAATATTTTTAGTCGCTGGTTTTACTAACTTAAGAATAGTTTTTAATTTATTTCTGTATAAAATATCTATAGTTATATGATTCGTATACAATACATTAGTATACTATATATTTAATTTTAATTTGTGTATATTTTATGAAATAAAAGCAAATTTATCCTAATATAATTTTATCTTACATCACGCATGCGCATGTGTCTTTTTTCGTTTGTTATTTTCATTATATACTGATGTTCATTCAAATCCGATCAACGATCGTTCGTACAACACACACACTCACACTCACTCCCTCACTCATAACACTCGATACGTGAACATGAATAAAAAATGATGTGAACATAAAACTCCGCAGCTTCCTGTTAGTAGCTCAGAGGCTGCTCTGCAACGTTTCACTTCTCTAGGGTCACAAATAAATCATCAAGCTGGATTACAACTATGGTTAGTAATGGAATGGTTGCCCTGCCTACTTTACTTTTTATAGCTTCTTACACAATATTTCACTCTGTAACCCACAAACTCATACAGCTAAACACTTTTATACCGAGTAACATAAGGGAAAACGTACTAATATTGAAACAAGTTTCTCATGAATAACTTACGTATTTTAAATTACTAAGATTCAGATCTCCTATTGTATAAAAACTTTCTCGGAAGCAGTAATCACTTTTCCACAAGACCATAGTTCTCAAAATATAGTTTTCAAAAATCCTTCCAAATATGAAGTGAAAACTTTATGAATTCAATTAATAAGGTGCTGATAGCAAAATTCTCACATCCATAGCACTAGGCACTCACACACTCATCCACACAAACAAACAACAACAGAGACACAATGCAAATGTTTAAATTTAGTTTTGCTTTTTATATTGTTTTCACCTACCCCGTTCCCACAATATTATTGTTTCCATCAAACTTCTTCGGTTGACTTAAGTTAATTTTTTTCTGAACTTTTTTTCTTCCAATTACTCTTGATTTCAACTACATTTTCCTTGGTTGGGTCCCGATTAGTTTCAGTTCAGTTTTCATTTTTAATATTTTGAAAGCGAAGTAAAGCGCTTGACACGTACTAGCAATTCCTCCCCTCACGCACAGTTTTTCACCCCATATCCTCATCCTGTTATCATCATCATAATTATGAATTACAGCAATGGGCAGTCCATACTATAGAGACATGGATGAGCCAACCAGTCCCGCGGGAGCGGGACACCATCGGAGTCGGAGTGCCAGCAGACCACCGATGTCACACGCCATGGATTATCCAAGTAATTCTATAAAATCCGATCACCCATCGGATCCTCATGCCCTGAACCAACACTAATTTCGTTTTATCTGAATATTGTCTATTGTGCCATCAGGAACCCGATATCAGTCGCTCGATAGAGGAGGCTTGGTTGATCCACACGATCGCGAATTCATTCCCATACGTGAGCCGCGCGATCGCTCGCGGGATCGATCACTTGAGCGAGGGCTATACCTAGAGGACGAGCTCTATGGGCGTTCGGCGCGACAGAGTCCGAACCCCCTAGGTAACATAGAGCCGTACGCCCAAAGAAAGCGCAGTTACTTCACTCGCTCTTCACTTATAGGCTTCAATCCGGGGATACCAAACACGGATCGTGCATATCTTGGAGACCTCCAACACCAGAACACAGACCTCCAGCGCGAACTGGGCACACTGAAGCGAGAGTTAGAGTTGACCAACCAGAAGCTGGGCAGCTCCATGCACAGCATCAAGACCTTCTGGTCGCCCGAGCTGAAGAAGGAGCGGGCGCTGCGCAAGGAGGAGAGCGCCAAATACAGCTTGATAAACGATCAGTTGAAGCTCTTGAGCAATGAGAACCAGGTAAACCCAGACCCCAGGGCTCTCTGGTAATCGATTTGTAACTGCTGAACCTTTTCATTTCGTTCATGTCGATAGAAACAAGCCATGTTGGTGCGTCAGTTGGAGGAGGAGTTGCGAATGCGAATGCGTCAGCCGAACATCGAGATGCAGCAGCAAATGGAGGCGATCTACGCCGAGAACGATCACTTGCAGCGCGAGATTAGCATCCTTCGTGAGACAATCAAGGATCTCGAGTGTCGCGTTGAGACGCAGAAGCAGACATTGATCGCTCGCGACGAGAGTATCAAGAAGCTCTTGGAGATGTTGCAGACCAAGGGAATGGGTGAGTGGACCTTATTATAAATAAATAACTAATAAGAATTTCACACACATACACACTATCCAAATTTAAAAATTAAATAACCTCAATGACGTCTCAAAACCAAGTGCTTACTCTGACCTAAGACAACGTTGAAACAAAACCACATCATTAAAGTGTTTTGACTGAATTAAACTCTTAAGACGTGAAGGCAAACACTTGTGCGAAAGAGGAAAGAACTTGTCGACCTATTCCCCATTTCCCTCCTGACAAAGTCGTCTTAATTAACACCATCCGTTGCCCCTGCTGCTGCATCTGCTGCTCTATGAGCTTTTCTAACTTTTCCACCAACAATTATAATAAAGTTATATGTTTTTGTTTCTTCCAACTTTATATGGGTTTTCGTGCCAACAACTACAATGTGCATCGAATAAAACAATATAAATCACAGGCAAAGAGGAGGAACGTCAAATGTTCCAACAGATGCAGGCCATGGCGCAGAAACAGGTAAATGTTCAAAATACATATACAAAAATAACATTTTGATGAAAGTTAAAGCCAGAAAGAATGGGAATCAAATGTTCCTAGAAAACACATATCAAACTAATTTAATGCAAAAATATGCAAATTTAGAAAATTAACTTTTTATCGAAACTAAGAGAATTCCGACACTCAGGGAGAAAAAGAAACAAATTCCAAGGTTTGCCTCTTTTTATTTAGTACTCTGAGTGTTGCATTTTTCAACTCTTATTACTTATTAGAATATTTACTATAAAAAAGAAGAGAAATATTTTGTCACACAGTTTTAAAAGTTCTCTTAAAAATTTTATGTTATAGCAAAGTTGTATGCAAACTTTTAGCGAATTAACTCGTAAACATTTAGCATTGATTTTTAAAAGTTTTCAGTTTCTCTTCGCTGTTTGCTTTCGTATTTTGCATTGCGTTAACTTTCCAGTTTGTGGATTTTATGGTCGCTTTTAAGTAGCATTGTTTCGGATGCTCTTTAATAAGGAACCCTTCTTTTTATTTTCCGTTCCTCCATCACTTACATAGATGGTAATGTATATCGCTTTGTCGCATAGAAACTGGTTGAATATCATAAGATAATTCTATTTTAGTTGCATTGCTTTAACTGCGGCTCCTCTTCTTGATTCATGTTTTTTTTTTCCTCCTCCGCTATTATCTCTCCTTCTCCTTGTGATTACAATTTATTTTACATCCTTTTGTTTCCTGTTATTTTTATCGCTTTTTTCTGAAATATTTTCTATTTTTGTTATAATTTCTGTATTCCTGCAACTGGTAGAGCGAGCGTGGGCGGTGAATAAAACTTCGCAAGATGAAGCGGAAAAGTAACAAAAACATGGGTGGGATTCAACTGATGGCGGAGAAGAGAACTCGCCGCATATCTGCTAGAAGCTACAAGCTACAAAATGGGTCAATGAAAATTGTATCATTGCACCCGAGACCAGAGCAACAACAAGAACATCCCTTACAACCCTTACAACAACGACAACATGTGCTCAGTCTCTCCATCGGCTCTCGTCGACAGTAGGGCCGTTCTCAGAGTTCTCGTCATCAACATTGGCATCGTCATCGTCATCCCCATCCTCATCGTCATCGCCAGCTCCGCATCCCCACTATTCCATTGCACGTCATCCTCATCATCTGCATCAGAGTCATCATGAGGGTCTGTTTAGTTGATTTTTGTGTGCAGCGATTCGTGGAAGCAAGAAAGATATTACGAAGGATGTAAACTTTAAAAGAATCTGCGAACAAAAAAGCTCAACGATAGTTTTCAAGAAAGTCGAGCGGATTGACAGAGATAAGAATGGGGAGAATAGATTCAGGATTCCAGAAGAATTGATGCGAAAGATTTGCTGCATTTGTTTACCGACGGATTGCATTATCGGGATCCAGAAAGAGGATTGAAGAAACGGCTTTTATCGGGGGCATTTTTTCTGTTTAATCGATATGATGATAGCTATCATTGTTGCATTGACGATTTCTTCCGACTCAACGGGTCAATGAAATATTCCGGATGAAATTTATCTTAGGTTCGCACTCAGGAATTAAAATAGCGAAGTACTTTTCCCATAGAAGACCTTGACTACTTCTCCGGATGGCGGAATTTGAAGTTTCGATTCTTGTGAGCATCCTCCGAACCCGAAGCTCTCCTCATATTTCAGGGCATTACTCAGTCCATAAAATACACCATCCACGGAGTCACCCTCGGTATGAATAAATTTCGAGGATATTTATTCAAAATTCATTCTCCGACTCCAAGTCTTTGTGCTCCGTCGCTCACTCCCTCACCCTATATCGTTGAGTAAGTAAATATGAGAGCGAATAAAAATATTGAAATTTTTGGCAACCTGCCCTCCGAGGTCCATTTTCTCCGACCTCAACTATGGATGTGAGAGTTTATTAAGTTGTGTAGTTGTTTTTTCTTTTATTGCTATTGTTGTCGCTGAGGTCCCTGTTGGCAGCAAGTTTTCAATTACAATCGGAATCGTATGACACAGACTTTTGGGAGACTCTTCCCACTGACCCCGCCCCGGCCGCCAAGGACGAATGACCATTTCGTAGCACGAGACGTCGCCACCGCCGCCGACATCGCCTTGCCATCGTCATTACCGTCCAGCGACCATTACATTATTCCCTCATTCATGCATTGAGCTCATTTCAATTGTCAGTCACCCTGCCCTGCCCTATTGACCGCCCTCCGGAAGCCACCCCCCATTCTGGCGAACGCCGGCGAGGCAACGTCCAAGAAGCGGAGGAATTTTAATGGTAGCCCGGAGCTACAGTCGAAGGAGGAGCGACAGGAAGGACGGACTGACACGGAGGCGATGAGGAAAACGAACGATGGGCAATTATTCTGTCTCTCTGGCTGGCCGTCTGTCCGCCTATTTTCCTGTCTGTCTCTCGGCTTCCATTCGGTCGTGAGTTGAGGGTCAGCGCCGTGCGGTGGGGTGCGGTGCGTACAAAAGAAAGGAAACAATTTAAGGGGCATTTTCCAGAGACACGATTATTTATTTATTTATTCATTTATTTGTTTATTTATTTATTTGCGAAACGTAGACGTAAACGTAGTCGTAATGAATGAGCATTTAAACGCTAGTTGGGCATACGTCACGCTGGCCGGACAATGCGTTTGATGCAACATCGAGGACGGCATCCAGAAGATTGGCAGACGCTCTATTCTTGTTGTTGCTGTTGTTGCTGCTTACCCTACAATTGTTCTTGTTACTACTTCTTCTACAATTGTTGTTTCTTCCACCATTGTTGTTGCTCCCACCACTACCACTACCACTACCACTACCACTAGAGCTGCTGTTATTGTGGTGGCCTATTTCCATGACCGTTAGTTGGCTCGCACCAACATTCCGAGAATAAATACTGAAGCCAGAAACGACACGACACGACTCGTGAACACTCAAATAAATTGAAAAAGCTAAAACTGAAAAAAAAAACAAAACTCACACAGACACTAAAACCATGTTCCGTTCCAGCTGGATTTGGAACAAAAAATCACAAAATTTGTCAGCGAGGAGAAGGGGGTAAGTGGTGCCAACCCAGGCTCCTCCGCACTGCCCCCAATTTCCAGGTCATTTAACGGAATCGAACAACGGCTAGGATGTTACCAAAAGTTCAAAGTTTTTAAATAGCAGCTTCAGGATTCCAACTATTGCTAAGACCATTCATTTATGAGATAACCATATTCCCAATAGTCCTATCAATGAGAAGTTTAAACACCCATATACCCTCAAGTACTCCGCCATTCAAGAGTCATGCCATTTAACTCAAGAAGCAATTTAAAACATGTTTCACCACGTCTCAAATACTCTCCATGACAACTCGTGAACTTCGACCTTTACCTTCCCTCGATGAACTCTCGTTGCGCTTGCGAAAAATTAAAAATCACTCATACGCAAGGCTGTGCTCCAATTTCATTTAGTACTGTTCCATTTTGTACTCCTTTCACAAATAGCGCTCATAAATATTTTTCACCAATGCAATTATTTTCCCTTGTAACTACGTTTTGCTGATATTGTTGTTGTTATTACTAGCGTCGGTTGTTGTTATTAATTATATTCTTGTTGCTCATTCATTATAAGCTCAACGGCATAAAGCAAGACCATAAATTATTAGCGCGCTCACACTCATAGATTTTACAACAATCGTAGCTCATAGACAGACGTCCCCAAGGTAGGCAGGGTGGGTGGTAGGCGTGTCCAGTGGCATATTTAAGAAAAATTGATCATTCATTCCTGAATTCCCCGCCTCTATACTTCCAATAATTTACGCCAAAACATGGGAATCGATTCGGGTGCTGAATTGCATTGGTTGTTGTGCGATATTTGTGTAGGTATTTTGTTTATTTGTTGGCAGAGTTGGAGGTAGAAAACTGTAAATTGGTGCATGTGTGTTTATTTATTTACTTTAATTTCCCGATGTCACCCGCCGAAAGTGGCTGAACTTTCTATTGTGTGAGTTCCTAAAACTTCATAGAGAAAGAGAAGGAGACAGAGTGTGGGTAGCGTGAAAAGCAAACACAAACACTTGCGGGCACAACTTGAAATAAATTGCATTTTGAATGCGCGAGAAAGGCAAAGAAAGCGAATCCACAAAAACACACAAAAGTCAAATAATTTATGAAAATTTCATTTAAACGAATTTCCACACACACCGAAAGACATACACGAACACAACCGAAGCCGAGGGAGATATACACATACATATGCAGATAGACACGGCAGAACTGACACAATTACGAAAATGAAATGTCGCTACTTTATGCAAAAATATGCAAAGGAGAAAAGGAAAACATTTCGAGAACTGAACTAAAAAAGCTTCGCGGAAAGGCGGAGCACGAGAAGGGGGAGTCTTTAATAAGAGAGTACGACCTGACGCCAACGGAGGCAGGCAGCGTTAGATGAGGAGATGAGAAGGCACGGAAAACAACGGACGATAAGCAGGAGACGGCTGGAAGCAGGAGGCAGCACCGCGTAGTAGGCCTTAACAGACAGCCACAGGCTGCAAACTTCCAAAGCAGATGCAGGAAGCCGCCTAACCAGCCTTCGTGTAAATTTTAAATTAAATTCACACAGACTAAGACACACACACACACAAGTGCCGAGTCGAGTGTGCCAGTGTGAGGTAATTTCTCCACACAATGGCCCCGACATTTTATGCGAACAATAATTAAGTTCACTACTTTAACAACAACATTGAGCAACAATGGGCAGCATTCAGACCACTGACCAACGACGAAGAGCGAAAGAAGGCATAAACAATGAAAGCGTATGAAAGACCAAGAGAATGAGCGATTGAGTGGACGAACGGGTTGCCTCGAGAGAGGGAGAAGGACTGTCATTAAGTAACGATGTACGTCACAGCATCAGTATCAGCACTTGTCGACCCGGCCAACCGACCACCATCCATCCGTTCATCGATTTATTGGCGCCCCCATCATTTTCGTCCGCATTATCATCGTCGTCATACTCGTCGTCATTAATTTCGTTGCCGTCGTCATCGTCATCGACGTCGTTATTGGTGGCGCAGTCGACTGGCATTGGACGAACTTCCGCTTCCGTTTTGTCACACCCTCTCCGAGTGCCCGGATATTATATCTCAAAGTGAAACCCTAGCCACTTGTCCAAGGGCCACCTCCAGCTGCTCCTCGGCCACCCTCCGGCGTCCCACATAAGTCCATCGAGGGACGCACTTAAGCTAATGGATTATTGATGTGCGGACGATGACGTCGCCGTTTAATTGATTGAACGAACGAACGAACGAACGGGCAACTGAGTTACCTCGTCGCATGCGGCGAAAGTCCAAAAAAAGAACTTGTTCCCTCTTCTCTTCCCTACACTCTTCTCCATCGGTTTCGGTCTAAGACAGGAAATTGAAATTGGAATTTTCAAAGAAGAAAAAATGGCTTCAGACACGAATCCTTTTCGCAATGTCCTCAAGTCCAGTCCAGCATCCAGTCGCCGTCTTCACCGAGGTACGAAAGAGTACGAAATTTCCCTTTAATAATGAAATGGGGAAATTGTGCCCAGATTGCCAACACTTCTTTGGCCATTTTTCGCTGCTATTCGAAAAATACACGCAGTGTGGGAAGAAGATGAAGGAGTCAGAGACGGGAGCGGGAGCGGAGTAAAAGTTAATCACAAAATCTTGAAGCAAAACAAAACGAGAGCAAGGATAACAAGCGTCATATGTATTGGGCTCGCACAAACACACAAATGTTGGACATGAGGACTCTTCTCCTCTCTCCCACTCACTCAATTTCTTTTCTCTCTTTCTCTCTACCGGTTTAAAGAAATCAATAAACGGCGAGAGATTTGAGCTTCCGCGAGTGAGAAGGAGCTTTCGCTCAGCCAGGCGAGGAGGACTGAGTGGGAGTTCAAGAGATATAGAGAGAGAGAGAGTAAGGAAAGTCGCGAGAGAGAGAGTGAGCTACTGCTAAGGACATGGGATGAGAGAAGTGCAGTCGCAACGGGAAATTCGAAGCTCCGAGTGCAGTGAGCGATTTGAGTGCATCGCGTGTTCTCCGGACACGGCCAGCCACGGGAAGTTGGACCCGTGCGACAGTTGTATTCGCAACGCTTGTGGCCACACAACGAGCAACGAGTCCGCTACACACGACACCCCGCGATTCGGTCCACTTACACACACACACCGTCTCTCGCACCACCCACTCACTCACTCGCTCGCCCAGAGTAGAGGACGACGTCGGGAACAGAATAAGAATAAGAATAAGAATAGGCACGGTGCAGGAGAGAGAAAAAATATAAGGGTTTTCAGTGAAAAACGGGGAGTTCGATTCGACTGGACGCGTCACGAAATCTACGCACGGCTCGGAAAGAAAGAAAACGCGTTCGCGGAAATTATTGGAAATTGTCGATAAAAAAGAATAAGTTTATTTCGTCGTTCAGCGGTCGGCGCTGGGGAAGGGAGCAAAGGTGTTTTTGCTTATTGCGCGTAGACCCACAAAAAGAAAAAAGAAAGAAGTAGAAGGAAAGAAAATCGTTCATTTGTGCCTTTTCCGAAAGCAAATAAAATCCTAACGAATGCAAACAAAAAAGTGCAAATTCACAACAACAGCGAATACGTTTTATCCAAATCCATATAATAGAGGAAAATTAAAAAATATATAGTAGCGAATAAAGTTGCTTAGAGCACGTATATACATATTATAGTGAAGTAATTATAGAGAAAAATATTGCAAAATTAGAAGAGCATTTGCAAAAGCACGGGATTTATTCGCAGTGAAGTTTCTTCTTACACTTCCGACTTTGACTGCGAGAGCAAAATCAATATTTCCTACGCCAAGGGGAAAAAGAAGAAGCGGAAGAAAAAACACCAAACGAGAGCCATCAAGAGGCGGACACCAGCGCCAGCACCAGCACCAGCAACAACAACAACACCAACAACTACAACGAATTCTACATAAATACTATAATAGAAACAATAACAAGAACAAGAACCACAACAACAAAGGAGGAAGTGGAAGAGGCAGAACAAGAGCCAAATCGGGACAAATTCGAACCGAGCCGAGGCTAGAAACAAGAGCCAAGCAAATTTTAACCAAAGCGGATTAACGCAAAGCACGGAGCAAGAGGGAAAGCGTGCGTGCGAAAATAGATCATAGTCATAGAAGAAGCAGTCGAGCCAGAGGAAAAGAAGAAGACGAAGAAGGGCTAGGAGGTTTGGACAGCGGCAGTAGTAGAAGAAGAATAAGATTTGCTGGCTCCACGTCGTGTCCAGGGAAGCGAGGAAGCCAATTGTGGATATCGACGAACTGCTCGTGACCGCCCGCCCTCCTCCGCTCCTCGGGCCAAGCACTCCGTTGCTTGTTGTCTGGAGTTTGGTAGTCGTCCAAGTCGTTGGCTGCTTCTTGTACTTCGTACTCAATTTTAACCTCAAGGAATTTCAGTGCTCCCATCCCTTTAAACTTATGGACAATGCCTATGTCTACTACAAGGTAGTATTTCTTTCAACCCCAACTCAACTCAATGCAATGTACAAGAAATGCAAATTCAACAACAACTACAAACGAAACCAACACCAACAGCCAACTAACCAACCAACCAACCAACCAATCATCAACTTCATCTCATCATTCATCAATCATTCCCGTTCGCGTCTTCACTTGAACCAAAGGAGTAAAGGAAAAATACGAAATAAATGTTTTCATTCAAACTACTTTTAAACAGCACTGCCTGCACAGCAACAACAACATTAAGAGCAACAGAAATAAAAATAAAAATAACAATAATAACAATATAGATACAACCATGCAAACACACCACATACATTGTTCCACAAACAAATATAAGAAATAACACCAAGCGAAAAAGTACTCGTCGCCTTGCATGTGTATTGCGTATCCTTCAAATCCTTTGTGCGTGCCGTGACGTGATGTTGGTGCGCGGCCCCTTCCTGTGGAGGAGACGCACCGACATCTCACATACATACACATACACTCACACTAACACTCACACTCAAACGCACAATCATTGCGAATGAGAGAGAGCACGCGGCACATCCCGAGAGTCAGATTCCGATGCGCACTCAAATTTTCTCATCGTCCTGCTCAACAATCTTTCGTACCACTCGAAAAGCTCCAACACAGTTCTACCAGATTTCGTAGTGTAGGAAGTTGTCAAATGGGAGCAGAAACGCAATTCTTATCAATCGAAGAAATTTTTAAAAATAACCTTGTTTCGACGATTTTGCCTGAGCGTCAGGTTCTCCAAATTCCCATTGACATCGGGCACTGCGTTCGCAGCACGTGCTACCCATTGACTACGTTTCGTCATCAATGGGGAACACTGCTCGCTGCCTCACTCTTCACTTACTCTCAGACGCTCTTCTCACTCTTTCTCTGTCTGTCACTCGTGTAGTGAAGTCCCTTGTAGCATCTTTGTCGTATTCCTCTATTCTACTCAGTTTCTTCTCCCGTGTCCTTCTCTCCCAAGCGTTCTTCTCGTTCTAAGGCGTCTCACTCAGGTTCCATCACTTTGTCGCTCTCCCTCTCTCGTTGTCTCTCCGTCACAAATGCGAGAGCATTTTCAACCTTGCTTCATCACTTCAACTGAAAGATATGTGTTGTTCTCTTTTGGTCCTCCGTTTCTAGCTACATGTGTGTGTGTGTGTGTGCCTGAATGTGGGTCTGGGGGAGCGGGAGGCCGACTTCATACGCCATTGTCTCACATTTAATGACGTTTCTCAGCAGCGCAAATGTTGGTGCTGCCGACGATGACAGTGCCAACAGAAACAATGACGACTTCTAAAACGGAGACAGGACAGAACCAGCTACAAAGTTGCGCATCACGTCTGCACTGTGCGTGGGACATTTTAAATGCTTGCGAGATACAATTTTTATGTTCTCCCGTTCGGGGCGAAATTAATTTTCCTCCATTTTGTTTTCACTCATGTTCAGTTCCTCATTCTCGGTCGTGTTGTAGTTATTTTTGTTTTCCATAGAGAAGGCCTGAAATAACACAGTAGTACATGGAAAACACAAACTCACTCATACACCCCGCAACACAGTAGAGACAAATTCGCGCGCATAACCTTGTGCCAAAATTTCGTACATGCAAACATTTACACTAACACTCGCACTCAAGCATCGCACACATACACCTTCGACACATTCATACTGTATACAGTTTTGTGTATTTTTGATATTATCGCATCTGCCTTAGTTAGAACGAGTATTTTTATCCCATTAATAGTATAAACGCATGGTAACTTTTGCGTTTGTGTGCGATCTGTTATTCCCTATCTAGTTTTATCCTAGGCATAAAAGTTGCTTGCTGAATTTAATTAGAAAATATAGAACTAAATGTCAATAGAGACTTATTCAAGCTCGGAAACGAATAGTTTTTTCGCCACATTATTACAACATCATTCAGATCATTGGCCATATTTCCGTTCCGCAAATCGTTCTCCTAGACTCGGCCAGAATGGGTCCATCAATAATCTGCCCCCAGTCTCACTTTTCATCTACTACGACCTTTTAGCCTACACAGAGCAATAGAAAATATATTGCATGGCCTTCCAATGAGTGACCTCTGACCCATAGCTTGTCAGTAATAATGGTCTGCTTTGATGGTGCGATTAACTCTGCTTTCGACGTCCATCAGGATTCTCATTTCGCGCTCCCGCTCATGATCAGACGGAGCTTTCATTAACGATGGAATCGTTTGCAAAGCAATCAATCTACCACACATACGTTGTGCTCATATTTATTCGTCCGAAATATAAATATTGTATTGTTTTTGCACTTTCCTGGCCTTGAACGCACTGCCTCCCACCAAGTGGTATGTTTGTGCGGTCATAAAATGTCGCCAGCATGTCTGGGAATTTTGCGTCTCTCGAGGCGCCATCGCAAATAAAATACTCATGGCACATGCCAGACAACTATCGACTTTTATGGTCTCTTTGTTGTCTCAATAAACATTTGAATTCTAGTGAGACAGAGGGAGAGCGACAGAGAGATAGAGAGAGATCCCAGTTTCAGTTGCTACCGATATTATTCCATCACACGACCTTCAACACATAGGACTCCTTTCTTCCTGGCCTTATTGTTAGACCGAGTCTTATACAGCACTGAAGAAAATAATAGATTTTTATTTCTTCATATTTCTCATGCATTTATTGTTTTCTTTGTAGCCATGAAGTTTTGAATTCGTACGATTTTCCATTTGCATCACTGGTTATAGTTCGTATGTTCTCTTGATTATTTTTTATATAACTTTTTGACTATATTTTGCGATTTCATTTTCTCACCTGGAGCAAGACTAAACTTATCCAATGCCAATTATTTCTATTATATATATATTTATATATAAATGATTTATATTTCGTAACAACATATAATCAAAAAGTAATATTGTGTTCCCAATTTTTCTATTTTACTTCGTATTCAATGTATTAACAACTGAAATGAAGAAATTGTTTTATACAACTACATAGAAGAGAAAGTTGCAAATTGAAAAAGAAAGTTAATAATTCTTTTGTCATTTTATTGCCAAAAGATTGAGATTTTTCACGAAACTTATCGATGGTAATGGCTCCAAAAATTGGCTGTTTTTGTTCAATCTATAAATATATACACACACAATCACATATAAATATTTTGTTGTTATTCTAAAAGCAAATAAACATAACTAAAACTGTTGATACAAGTAAACATTAAAAGATTTAACAGAAATACAAAAAATAAAAACCATACAAAAGGAAAGAAATGCAAAAAGAGTACACGGAACGAACTGGAAATGTTTTTTGTGACAATTTTTCGCTCTTTGAACTTTTTTAATTTTTTTTATTGTTTTCAATAAAATCTCATACTTCGAATAAAGTAAGTAAAAGCGAAGCTACGATACAAAAGAATCACAAGACAAATAAAGCAAAATGCTGTTAAATAGGATATCGATAAAATTATGAAAAACTACAGTTAAAATATTCAAAAATGTGCATATAAAACAAAAAATATTACTTTTTGGTTTGTATATATACACCCATATAAATATATATATATATATAAATCTATATATGATATTTAAATTTATGATATTTTTCCTCTACGAACCTACTCATCAAGAAATGAAAACTCTTGAGAAAAACACAAAAATAATATCAAACAAAAATCGATTTCGTTTCAAAAAAGAAATTCTTTCTCACTCACTCTAAACTACTACTATTACTACTACTCACACACTCTAATTTTATTTTTGTGTTCTAAATGCAAACGAAACCACACTTCATTTGATACCTTTTATGACCCTAAACAAAACATCGTGTTCTAACACTTTGTCACAGCTAAAACTACACCAACGACCTACTGAAACCTACACTGAAACACACAAGATATGTTGAATCAATTCCGTTGATAACTATAAGCTACATTACTAGCATTTGTTTCATTCTTCTACTATTGAGGCATTGCCCCCTATCTATCTATCAACTTTTAATTACTGTATATTTTCAAATTACCATATTTTCAATTCACCTCAATACATTTTACGATTTTGCACGCTCTTACTTTATTTTACTCTCTATCTATATCTCTATTTCTACCATTCGCCTACTCTATGCAGACTCTGCCACTAATAACTTTGAAAAAGAAATCTACTCAATGATATTTCTTCTTCTGTGTGTACACTGAACTCCTCTTCACCACAGTAAACATAACTCACTTGAACATGTTCGTCCTGCGATCGGTCACCACAAATTCCACACACTAAACAAACTATTTATCCACACTTTACTACCACTAAAGTCAGTCTACTTGAGTCATGTTTAAATATGATCGAGCCTAGTTCTGTCTAGGACGCCGAGCAGAGCTTGCCAACCAGACACTTGTATTCGAACACTTGATGTTAAAATTTACTGAATAAAAATTTCTAAATACAAGAAATTACGAAACTAGTCTAGAATTAATTCTAAATTAAATACGAAAAATAAAGAGTAAAACAATACAAAATTCCAGGAATCCATCACAGTGGGTTCTAAAATGAAAACGGTGCAATTTTCACGAAGCAGTGCTTTAGTTTTGATAGTAGAAATAATAAGTTTTAACAAATATGCTATGTGTTAAAATTAACGGAAAAACAACAAAAATTATTTTTATATAACAAAAGTCTGATATGCATTAAATGCCATAAATTTAAGAAAGTTTAAGAAAAAGAGTAAACAAAACAAAAATATAAAAACAAAATAAAAATGGGGCCAATAGTCCGTAAGTGTTCGGGCAAAATCTATTTTGGTGATGATAATGATAAAAAATTAAAAAATCCAACAATTTCAAAACAATAGTCAGTTCTGTAATTCATAAAATTGTTCTTAAAATTAATTGAAAATTTGAAAATTCCAATTGCTGAGTGTAAAATAAACGAAAGAAAACAGAAAAATTTGGAAACGTGCAGACACAACACATAAAACAATGAAATAAAAGTTAAAAAAATATAAGAAAATAGACAAACTTAAGCGAAAACACTTGCAAGTTCCAAAACAAACAAAAACAAAAACCTCTCTCAAATCGCCCATTTCAGATGTACAATAATTACAACTTGTCCGGAAGCCCTCCACTGCCAGACATAATCGGTCAATATTACACGCCCTCGTACGGCATCGGCGGCGGCAGTTTCGGTCCACCGCTGTGCCCGACGTCCTCCCTTGAGTTCTTCGGACCCTCTACCTCAACCGGTTATCTCTACGACCCGCCCCTGGGAGGTGGTCTGTATGGCGGCGGTGGCACCACCTCGCCAATACGACGACGCCGCTACAGCATCGCCGGTCTGCCCTCTGCCACGATGATGAACGACTTTTACGGTCTTGGCAGTGCGTACCCCTCGATGGGCGGCCTTGGACTTGGCCCACCGCCCATGCACCAGTCATCGTCGTCGAACATTGAGAACCTGCTGAACGAGGCACACAAGTCCATCTCGCGTTCCTCGCAGATCCTCAGCCAACAGGCCCGTCTGCAGCAGGTGCAGCAACAGCAGCAGCAGCAACCGGTCACGCCCCTCTCGCACTACCCTGGACGCGTCATATCCAGCTACCCCACTCTGCACCCGGGCGACACCTCGCCGCCATATCTAAACGACAACCTAATGCAAATGTCGGCTAGCTTCTCTTCGCAGCCGAACATGTACTTCCAGCCGTACTCGCAGCAGCAACAGCAACAGAGCGCATCTGCGCAGGCGGCGCGGCTGCGTCCGGCGTACTCGGTGTCCAACTTGAACTACTGGAACTACCCGGGCAAATACAATGGCGGCGGAGGCGTTGGAGGTATTGGAGGCGTCGGGGGCGGCACGGGCCTACTTGGCGGCATGAATCCATACGGTCAATCTTTGTACAATCAATCCGAATTGCCATACAACTTGCTACAGCAGCGGCAGCTTATGTCGTCGCTGCATGCTTCAAATCCAGCAATATCACAACTATACCAGCAACAGCTGCCATCGACATATGCCAATCAGCCGTTGTCGTACAACCTACAGCAACAGTTCGCGGGGACACAGAACTACCAACTGCCACCAAATGCACATCCTTCTGCGCACATCCATCATTCGGTGCAACAGCAACTAAACCCACAGCATCAATACCACGTACATCAGCAGCAGAATCATCTGCAGACCCATCCGCTGGCGGCTTTGGCCTCGACGTCGGGTCCCTTCGGTGGGACATTGACGAGCAGCGCAGCGGGTGGCGATTTGCGCGGCACCGGAGCAGCATCGGCCTACGATCACTTACACGCAGCTACATATCATCCGCACCAGCATCAGCACCATCCTTCATCATCATCAGCACCACAACATCACACAACATATCATCACCATCACCTGCCACACCATCTCCAGCATCAGCACCATCAACCAATGCACCATCAGCATCATCATCACCAAATGCCATACTCGAAACTAGACTTAGATTATCCAAAACTTCCATCAGAGACTAAGCGACAAGTAAGTTTTAAATTTGATGTAGATACGCTTTCGTTAGACTCTTAAGTGCGCATCTTCATTGACGATTAGCAAAATAATTGAAAACCCAATCGCAATCTAGTAAAATAATTGTAATTGATATTCGAATTGGATGATATTATTGATAATGATAAAAGAAAATAAATTGATATGAACAAAAATTACTCGCCAGAAAAGGTTCTTACCATTTTCTTATGCATTTTACGCTTTTAGTTCTTTGTCTAAATTGGTAAAGAAAGAATTAAATGGTGAAAAATTATTATATAAATATATAACAATGAAACACCACATACTACATATATAAACAAGATAAAGAGGATGCAGGATGTATTCACTTGATTGGCAACCTCAATTCCATTGAAATCAAAATCAAAAGAATTAACACGTAGTTTTAGTGATTATATTGGCATAAATCTTATAGTTTGTTAATTGAAAAGGCCTTATTCAATCAAATTGTAACTGTCTTAGGCTCATTTTATTGAAACTCTTAGTTTAGTGCTGCGAAGCAAATATAATCGAATTATATAGGTATATCATTGAGCATATTATTTAATCTTTACATCCTACTTTCTCTTTATCCAATCATCGAAAAAACATCGGAAACATGATTGAATTTTATGATATTACCTACACTTGCATATACAAACATACATACACATACATAACGCAACTATAGAAAACCTTTCCTTTCAAGGAATATCATTAATGCTTCAACCCAACCGATGTATAAGGTATTTCCCATACTAGAAGCATAAAAAATGTAAGCTGAATACTAGCACTTATGGAGTATTAGATACATATTTCTGGGTGCATTAGTAGCATGGTATACTGCCAGGTAGATGTAGATCTTCCAGTTTAAAGTAATTTTCTTATTTATGTGTCCTACTCCATTAATTAATAGCAATTCTTATATTTGAACCGAGTCTCCTAGGGAGTATTTGTAAAATTATATTACAAATTTATTACTTTTAATAAAGTTCAACTCTTAAACTTAGCCTAACCCAGAAAAGTCAAATTTTACTCAATACAATTTTTAGCATATAGAATGAGTCATGTAAATTGAACGATAATCAAGTATTACATTAAATGGCCGTTCTTTATCGCTCCTAAATATTTGAATCTAGTAGTTTTTGCGTAGATTTTAAAAGAAGCGTTAGTGAACCTTAACAATCAAGTAAAATAACACCAAAATTACGTGCCATTGTCCGTTGTATATTATGTTTTTTGGATGTATCCTGGTTATAGGATAGATTTCATAGCCATACACACATTATCATAATTATACATACATGGTATTGCATTTATATTTAGCAAGTAGGCCCAATGCATCAGTCAAACCAAAGAACTATATACATACATATATACATACACAAGGTCATCTTCTTGTGACAAAAAAATGAAAATGGGCATTTAAGAAGTTAAATATTTACGAGGTTAAGCAAATTGTCCTAATAGCCAAATTATACATAGCCTAACCGAAGGTAATTCAGTTCGATTCAGAGATTACGAGATCAAAGCCTACTTTACAACGCAGCTCATAGCTATGCAAACCGAATGACAAACAATTTACAATATGACTTTAATCGAAAATAATGCAAAATGAAAAACCAAAGTATTGAAAATAGATGATAGCAAAATAACCGAGAACTCAGGGCAATCTTCATAAATATTAACTGTTGCTCGAATTGTCGTCTCAACTATTTAAAGACTGTACATACCATACATTTTTTGCATACCTACATTTGTACTCTCCATTTTGTTCCCTTTAGGTTTTATAACTCGCGAAACACATTCGGCTTAACTGTTGAAGCGGAATGAAGTTTACCTAAATATATCTTTAGTTTTCTTAAGATATTATTGATTTTTTATCTTATTGAAACAAATAAAAATACAGAAAGTGAAACAAAAACAAAGTATTTAGAGTGTGATTAAAAATGTAGGAAAGAAGGTCAATTATAAAGAATTGTTAAAAACGAGAAAACAAAGAACAAACATGAAAGTAAAAAAATTGATATGTCTAGATGAAATGTAAACTTTGTATTGTGAATGTTGTAAACACCGAACATGTGAGCGTACTTAAGTACTGTATTACATAAGTAGATACGTGAAATGTTAATGTATAACTTAGATAGTGACAACTGCTATGTACTGTATTCTAAAATCATATACTGGATACCCTAAATGATCGATCTACAACCAAGTGGTTCAAATTTATTTGCAACGAAATTTAACTTTTATGGAATCCATAATTTCTCCTCACCAATTTATCTATAGTCAATTATACTTTAGTTTCTCTTGAAATTAATCTCCCAAGTAGCACAGATCTACAAACTACAAACATTAATTGTCCCGATTTTAAATTTTTCTCACTATACAGGGTCCTTATGAGATATTTATCTTACTTCCAAGAGCATGCTTGCGCCGCCGTCGTGTTCTAATTTGTAAAATGAGTGAGATCTATCTAATAAATTACCCAAACACGCCTTCGGAAAATACAATACTCGTTTTGCTAATGTTAGAAGGGTAAACATAGTAAAACTAGCTGACTATTTAAATAGAGAATTGTGTTGCTTGGAGAAATTATATACCTTATATTGTAGTATTTGTTCATATTTCGTTGTGTGGTATTTCCTCTGTAACCCTACAAACTTCTTTCTCCAAACTTATTTTTAATTAAATATACAAACGATATATAAATATATATAAATATATATATATTTATGAAAAAAATTGACAAATCGTAAGTTATGTTCATATGAAAAAATAGTACTAATTAAAATACATGTATATGAATATGTGTATATCAGAGATAATGTACACAAAGCAATCGACTGTTTTGTATTGAAGTTTTTTTCTGTAGGTCTTTTTATTATTCTGGTCTCAGTAATGTAACTATTTCATACTTTTACTATTTATGATATTAAAATTCAGTTCAGCAAAATGATACTGAACGGAAATGTTTGTTGAATATTCTGATTTGCAAACTACGCATAATACTTATACACATGCATTCATATATAGTGAATATACTAAAGTTAAAGTATATAATCTCTGACAGTCAAGTATTTAAAACTTTCAATAACTAATAATACAAACATATTGTAAAGCTTTTTCTTATATATACTATATATTATAGAGTTAAAAACTTCTATTTAATGGTCGAATAAAAAATTTATTTAACAAAAACTAAACAAAACGCAATATTAACACAACTTTGGCAATGCATTAGTGCTTGTATGAATGAAAAGAAATTAAATAAAATACAAATATTTAAACAGGACACTCTAAATGGACAATCCTACTACTGACTACGGTATTCGAATATAACAAATGGTAAACTCGGTATTTCGAATACGGTTGAGCATTAACTTCATATGATTTGGCATAGAATCGCATTTCATACATTACACGAAACACATTTTTCAAATAATCTCTTCAACAAATACACCACATAAACACACAAAAACACTATTGCACAATTTTCTCACCAATGTTTCGCATTGGTGTCGCCATCAAGAATTCTCACAAAAAACATGTTGCTGTAATTATTCTAATAAGACAATAAGTAACGCATTAAATTAATCAACCAAATCACGATCTCATTCCTAACAATCCTCATCAAAATCTCAGCTATTCGATAACCGCTAATGAAACCCTACCTACCCTAATACTATTAAACCGCAAATAGCTTTTCTCAAAATTCAACTTGTTTTTTTTTCCAAAAATCTATTTGTAATTTAAAAGTTGGACGAATTCCGTCTTGAAATACAAAGAAGGGATCAAGAAATTATGGCGATGGCGGCCAAAATGAAAACACTGGAAGAACAGCATCAGGTAATCATTGCAATACCACGATTCTCTCACCGACTGAGGAGTCATGGGGTGTAGTTTTTATTTTGTCGTTTCGCAAATAACAATTTTTATGTTTTTGGTGCATTGTGTATATTTCAATTGACAATTAACAATTTTGTGTTTATGAAACTACCGACCCAGGACTATCAACGCCACATAGCAGTCTTGAAGGAGTCGCTATGCGCCAAGGAGGAGCACTACAACATGCTTCAGGCCGATGTGGAGGAGCTGCGCGCACGCCTGGAAGAGAAGAACCGCCTGATTGAGAAGAAAACGCAGGGTACATTACAAACGGTGCAGGAGCGTAATCGTCTCACCAGTGAACTAACCGAACTCAAGGATCACATGGAGATCAAGGATCGAAAGATCAGTGTTCTTCAGCGCAAGGTTGGCCTCGAAATCAGAAACCCATTTATCAAGAAATTTCCCCCAAATGCCCTCAATCCCCAAAATCCCAATTTTAGATCGAAAACCTTGAGGATCTCCTAAAGGAGAAGGACAACCAGGTTGACATGGCCCGCGCACGTCTCTCTGCAATGCAGGCCCATCACAGCAGCTCCGAAGGCGCGCTCACAAGTCTCGAAGAAGCCATTGGTGACAAGGAGAAACAAATGGCTCAGCTCCGAGAACAGCGAGATCGTGCCGAGCACGAGAAACAGGAGGAGCGTGAACTGCATGAGCGCGAGATCGCCGACTATAAGATCAAGTTACGTGCGGTAGAGAGTGAAGTGGAGAAGCTCAACACACGCCTGGAGCGAGCGGTGACCGAACGAGAACGATTGGAGATCAAGTTGGAGGCGTCACAGAGCGAACTGGGAAAATCGAAAGCCGAACTAGAAAAGGCCACCTGCGAGATGGGGCGCAGCAACGCTGACTGGGAGTCGACGAAGCAGCGCATTGCTCGGCTAGAGTTGGAGAACGAGAGGCTGAAACATGATTTGGAACGTTCGCAGGTACTCGTGCATTATGACCAACCCACTCTCGATCTCGTTCAGAAACACACATTGAACACAAATATTCACTCTCCGTTCCTATTACCCAATCAATTTATATGCATCTATCCTAAGAACTACTACCATACGATATATGTATAATAATGAATATGTTTATTTATATGTTTATGTGTATGCTATATTTAATTCCAACCATTTATTTATCTTATATAACTGCTACTATTTACATGTACACATTACTACCACCACCTACTACCTAACTCTCTACTACCTACTACTACCAATCATATTAGATGCAGCTAGATGAACAGACTACACTACATAAAGTAAGCCTTTTTATCCACATAATACCACTAGTTTATCTGTATTTAGGGTATTCAGTTTACCAGCAGGGAATTTTGCATACAATCTAACTATTTTTCAACTCTGGAAATACCAGTTGTGCATGCGAATCTGAATTTCGAATGCTAAATTGCACAGAGATTTCATAGATAATTGAATGTTTTAATATACTGTATGAACGTGATTACGGACAAATAGAGCGTTGCTCCCATTAGCGAACAACACCCATCCGTTGTACTGTCCACAATTGTACCTGCTTACATCCTTGTTCCCCTAATTGGTGCAGCGTTTCAAAACTACACATTGAAACATTCAACAACCTTTAGAACATCGCACACCACAAGCACTAGCAATAGATTAGCACTCATTGAACACACGTGAATACTACTAATACTCCTATTTACCCCAGAAAATTATAATTACATGTTTAAAGTACTATGCAATTGTATGTAATAAAAACGATGTAAATGCAAACGTAACAAAATTTCAACTTAAATTTTAAATTAAAATTGAAATTCAAATTCAATATTTATACCTAAATTAACAAGAGAACTCAATAAGAAGTTGAAACAAACTATCCCACAAACCAGCTAACAATCGCCAGCTTTGCTTTCACGTCCAGAATTTATTCGTTGAATTGTAGAAGAGTGTAATCTCTAATTCCCATCGTGTATCAACGAATCAAAATCGGTTATATTTTTTTTTTTTTTTTTTCAGTCTGTTCAGAAATTAATGTTTGAGTCGGGCCAAATATCGGTAAGCGAGAACGTCTACAGTTTCCCACATCGTATATAATCTCGGAATAGAATTAAAAAGCAATAAATTAGCTGTGGTTCTAACTCGTTAGGAACTGATATTGAATAAAGTTTTTGTAGAAATTAAAACCACTTTATTTCGAATTCGAACTTAAATTCCAGCTTCTCGATTGTTATCGTTTGTTGGGATTATGTTGTATCAAGCGCAAAATGCACCATTGCCGTTGAAATTAAGCATCAAAAATAATCATTCATCTCCATAGCACATGTAATATTTATATTCATTTTAAAATTTGCATTATCTCACGATCTGCGGTGAGTTTGTAGTCCAGAGAAGTCATCGTTCGATCTCACCATGTTGCACCATCAATTAATTTTGTTTCCTGCTGGGCGTTTATTGTGTTCTTTTTGATTTTTTCGTTTTTAAAATCGACTCTTGTTGTTAAATCCAAACTAATTCATAAACTTTTGCTTCCGGAAATAGACGACATTTGGTCGCACAACCATGACAACCTCTCAAGAGCTGGATCGAGCACAGGAGCGCGCCGACAAGGCCGCCGCAGAGCTGCGACGAACCCAGGCTGAACTGAGAGTCACACAGGTAATTTCGCTATTCCTTTTTTTTGTGAAATTGAATCTTCAAATAAAATATTGTATACATTTATATATTATTATATATAATCTACGTATTATCTACATTCAAATTTGATATGAACAAATAATTCTAACGTGAAAGTGGTGTTAATGGTTATTATGGTTATAAAGTAAATTGGAAGTGCTTCTTGTTTTAATTTCCGAATAATATCTAAATGTGTTTCTATTAATTAAAATTTATATAAAAAGTAATATTAAAACACTCGCTGTGCTGTTGAATATTTAATATACCAATACATTAACACACTAATATACACTACTTAACATAGACACACACAGCTTCTGTCAAATGCATACACGAAATAGTGCTAGCGTCAAGAATGTAATCGAATGTTAAGTAAAATATACCGCATTAATAAATTAGTATTAGCGTAGATTTTGACAAAAGCTGTTTAACTTTCAATTAAATATTTCATTAATTTTCCTTAAGTTTGAATACAGAAACGAATATATCTCTATATCTCTTTTTGAAAATATATAATCTTAATTTCTTATGGCGATTACTGAATTCTACAACTCTTCTGATGATGTGCTTACGTTAACTTTTTATAGAGCGAAACAGACAAGTGTTTTGTGAGTAATTGTTTCCAAAATCACAAAAAAAAAGAAACAACCCAACGTTCTTTAACGAAACATCTTGTTTTTCAATAAATACATATTTCCATAATTTATTTTTTGAATTAAAACTACTACTTAATTACATCAAGTTCGTGATTCTTAACGAGCAACTTTAAAGAACATTAAATAATACTTTTATTTACAATTACGCAGACTCATGTATATTCACATACATATATATCACACATTATTAATATTCTTTGTGACAAAATTCTTTCGAAATAATTCAATATTTTTATTATTTACTAAGAAATGTGTAGCTTAGATTTTCCATTCAATCGCTTGAATTCGAAATTAGCGTAGAAAGGCGATATGTGTTAAGTGAGTGGTTTGTCGAAATGTGGGTCAGATTTGATCTATTATACGGACATAATATCCGGTGAATGGACATCAAGTAATAACAATATCGCTTTTCTGCTGCGGTCAACAATGAACAATGTAGCGCAAGTCGTCGCTGTATGTTGCTATTGAAAAACAAATTGATACCTTTTGTTGTAAAGCCTTTGTTGTACAAAAATATGCCTCATGTACATAAATAACTAACTCTAAGTAGTATGTGTAAGTGTCATAAACTCGTTTTCATGCTTTACCTTCTCTCTACGCACATTTTAATATTTACTTCAGAAATAAAAGCCCAATCGACTGTAACCGAGTCAGTTATTGGACCGCTCACACAGGCTGCACCATTGAAAGATTCCTATTAAACATAGGGAATCCTGAAGAAATGTGTCCAATAATTCGACTAGGTTAACATTTACCCTTCCGCTGTTCGATTAAAAAGCCTTTTCGCCATCAATGTTTATCATATGTACGATCATTCCGATAGTTTTTCCGATTCGAATCCTCTGATTTCGTTATTTGTTAACTCGTTTTTATGGCCGTAGTTGTGTTGCTCCTATGTGCGATTATCAATAAACACCATTTTCATAAGCATAACTAAAATGTAAATCTGCATTTCTCTCCCTCTCTCTTTCTTTCTTTTTCTCTGATTATAAACCCAATATTTCAGTCGGACGCCGAGCGAGCTCGCGAAGAGGCCACGGCTCTCCAAGAAAAACTCGAAAAGAGCCAGGGCGAGGTCTATCGGCTAAAAGCCAAGCTCGAGAATGCTCAGGGCGAGCAGGAGAGTTTGCGGCAGGAGCTTGAGAAGGTGCAGGGCAGTGTTGCTCGCATCCATGCAGATCGCGATCGGGTATGTCAGATGACAAGTGAATCGGTATAATGCATTCGAATTAACACTGTTTCCCCCATCCCCACGAAAGGCCTTCTCCGAGGTGGACAAGATCAAGGAGGAGATGGAGCGCACTCAAGCCACCCTGGGCAAGGCTCAGCTTCAGCAAGAGAAGCTGCAGAACACCCTGGACAAGGCACAAAACGAGGCCGATCATCTACAGGAGAAATTGGATAAGGTCAACACAGAGAATCGACGATTGGTGCTCGAGAAGGAGAAGATCACCTACGACTACGATAACCTGCAGTCGCAATTGGATAAGGCACTCGGACAGGCGGCTCGCATGCAGAAGGAGCGCGAGACTTTGGCCCTGGACACCGATCGTATACGCGAGAAACTGGAGAAGACACAGGTACATACAAGGAACATGTATGGATATGTGTTGTTAGCGCGTCATATTGTCGTTGTCTGTCTCTATCAATCTCTATCGCTGTCGAACTATCGATCTATTCCTACTATTACTACTACTACTACTACTACTACAACATCTCTTTCAGTCATTCGTTGTATACATAGAGTGTATTGTATTTGATTTAAGTTTTTCATTTGGTTTTGTTGTTGTAAATATCTGTTGACTTAATATGAAAACAAATTAATGTAGATGCAACTAGCGCGTATACAAAAAGAACGAGATCAGTTCTCCGACGAGTTGGAGACACTCAAGGAGCGTTCCGAATCGTCGCAGACCTTACTAATGAAGGCCGCGCGCGACAGAGAAGCAATGCAGACCGATTTGGAGGTATTAAAGGAACGATATGAGAAATCGCATGCCATCCAACAGAAACTGCAGGTAATTGCCAAGCAAATGTGAACTTGGAAGAGTAATCCGATAAATATACAGACATACTTACACTTATACATTACTATACATACACATATCTAAGCATGAATTGGAAGTAACGAATTGGCTGTGTGTAAAATGTAGCTTTGAAAAGTGTCTAGCCTTGTTTTCTGAATTAGAAATCCAGGTTCCTCCTTCTGCAATCTTCTTTGCTTCCCGTCCTCCCAAGCCACGAATACTCAGTGCTTAACATCGAAACACGTCGTGTCGTTCATTTCAGATGGAACGTGACGATGCTGTCACCGAGGTGGAGATTCTCAAGGAGAAGCTGGACAAGGCTCTGTATGCCAGCCAGAAGCTGATCGACGAGAAGGACACCTCGAACAAGGAGTTCGAGAAGATGCTCGAAAAATACGATCGTGCACAGAACGAAATCTATCGCCTTCAATCTCGATGTGATACGGCCGAGGCGGATCGTGCTCGACTCGAGGTCGAGGCTGAGCGCTCTTCGCTGGCCGCGTCGAAAGCACGCGAGGATCTACGCAAGTTGCAGGAGGAAAGCACACGCCTGCAGGAGGCTTGCGATCGTGCCGCTCTGCAACTCAGCAGATCCAAGGAGTGCGAGGACAACGCGCGCGCCGAGCTCGAACACAATCGCGAACGATTCGACAAGATCCAGACGGACCTTCGTCGTGCCCAGGGCGAGAAGGAGCATCTGCAGTCGGAGCTGGAGCGCGTCACGTACGAGTTGGAGCGGGCGCATGCCGCCCAGAGCAAGGCCAGCGCCAGTGTGGAAGCTGCCAAGGAGGAGGCCGCCCACTACGCCATCGAGATGGAGAAGATGCGCGACCGATACGAGAAGAGTCAGGTGGAGCTCAGGAAGCTGCAGGACACCGACACCTACGGTCGCGAGACGCGTCGTCTGAAGGAGGAGAACGAGCGACTGCGCGAGAAACTCGACAAGACCCTGATGGAGCTGGAGACAATACGCGGCAAGTCGCAGTACGAGTCGGAATCGTTCGAGAAGTACAAGGACAAGTACGAGAAGATCGAGAACGAGATCCAGACCATGGAGACGAAGCTGCACGAGACCACGCTGCAGTTGGAGCTTTCGAAGGGCGAGGTGGCCAAGTTGCTGGCCCACCAGGAGAAGCAGCGCAGCGAACTGGAGCGGGCGCACATCGAGCGCGAGAAGGCGCGCGACAAGCACGAAAAGTTGCTCAAGGAGGTCGACAGGCTGCGCATGCAGCAGCAGACGTCCGCCATCAGTCCGGCCGAGAGCATTCGAGCCTCGGTGTCGGCCGGCGAGCGTCAAGAGATCGATCGTCTGCGCGATCGCCTCGAGAAGGCGCTACAATCCCGCGACGCTACCGAACTGGAGGCCGGGCGACTGGCCAAGGAGCTGGAGAAGGCGCAGATGCACTTGGCAAAGCAGCAGGAGACCAACGAATCCACGCGCATCGAATTCGAGCGCATGTCCGCCGAATTGGGCCGCCTGCACGATCGTCTGGAGAAGGCCGAGGCCGAAAAGGAGACCCTACGACAGACCAGCCGCAACGCCGTCGCCGACAAGCCACACCCACAGCTGGAGAAGCACATGCAGAAGCTGGAGGCGGACTGCAAGCAGCTGTCCATCGAGCGAGAGCAGTTGGTGCTGCAGCTGGAGAAGAGTCAGGAGATTTTGATGAACTTCCAGAAGGAACTGCAGAACGCCGAAACCGAGTTGCAGAAGGCGCGCGAGGAGAACCGCAAACTGCGCAACGGACACCCCGTCGCGCCGGCGGCACCCGCAGAGATCCAGGCCATGCAAAAGGAGATCCAGATGCTGCAACAGAAGCTGATGGAGTCGGAGAAGGCACTCGCGGCAGTGCCTCCGCCGGCGGCAGCAGCGGCGGCGGGTGCCAGTCGCGAAGAACTCGAGCAGTGGCGCAAAGTTGTCGAGGCTGAGAAGGCGCGTGGCGACATGGCTGAGAAGGCGGCGCAGGAGATGCACAAGCGCATTCAAGTAAGTCTCAAGCCTATGATGACATCAGTCATCAGTCTAACTTTCTTCGCGTTTTGCGTTGCAGATGATGGACCAACATATTAAGGAACAACACCAACAGATGCAGAAGATGCAGCAGCAAATGGCACAAGCACAGCAATCTACATCGAGTGCGTCCCAAGACAATAGCAAGGAACTGGAGAAGGTCAAGGAGGAGCTGCAGGCGGCGTGCGTGGAACGAGACAGGTTCCAGCAGCAGCTCGAGCTGTTGGTGCAGGAGCTTGAGAAGAGCCAGGTAAAATGCCTTAGTCTTCATCGCCATCCACAAGCATTCCTACTCACCACTACCAATTTCAACGACAGGTTTCGAACCAGGAGCAGGGCAAGCAGTTACAAGCGGCGCAGCAGCAGATCCAACAGTTGCAACAACAGATACAAACGATGCAGCAGCAGATGCAGCAATTACAGCAGGCGGGAGGTGCTGGAGCGGCAGCCACCGAGGTGCAGCGACAACAATTGGAACAGCAGCAAAAGCAACTGGAGGAGGTGCGCAAACATATCGACAACCAGGCGAAGACCATCGAGAGCGAGCGCAAGATCATCGAGGAGCAGCGCAAACAGATCGAGGCCAAGAGAAAAGATATCGAGGAGAAGGAGAAAAAAATGGTCGACTTCGATGTGCAGCTGCGGAAGCGCAAGGAGCAGATGGATCAGCTCGAGAAGTCGCTGCAAACGCAAGGAGGTGGCGCGGCAGCGGCGGGCGAGCTCAATAAGAAGCTCATGGACACGCAGCGACAACTGGAAGCGTGAGTGCACTCGGACGCCCTTTGAGATGGGATTGGATAACGAAGTGTATTCTGTGATTTTCCTTATAGTTGCATCAAGGAGCTACAAAACACCAAGGAGGAACACAAGAAGGCAGCCACGGAAACGGAGCGTCTGTTACAACTGGTCCAAATGTCCCAGGAGGAGCAGAACGCCAAGGAGAAGACAATTATGGACTTACAACAGTGCGTTTGACACACCCTCCATTCCATTTCAGACTTTTAATTAACTTCTTTCCCATTGCAGGGCCTTAAAAATCGCTCAAGCAAAAGTAAAACAAGCACAAACGCAGCAACAACAAGACGTAAGTCTTAGTCTCCCTCGGTCAGGTAGTCGTGAAATAATTATCGTTTCATTGTTTATTGCAGGCTGGCCCAGCAGGCTTCTTGAAGAGCTTTTTCTAAATAGTTAAATAACTCCCACACAAAACGAAAACCATACATACATACACGATTTGCCCCAACATCCATAGTATATCTATGTAATGTATTCCGGACAAACCCTTGTTCGGCTCATGCTTCGTATGGCATGGTACTTGGAGTCGAACTCCCGCAAGAAGGACAGTAGACAAGGCAGCCGAATCGCAGGATGTTGTCGTCGAAGAAATGCATGCAAATTATGGATATATATATATATATAAATACATATACTGATATTATAGAGAAACTAGTATGCTGATAGCTGTACACGTGAAAACTAGCGTGACGCACATTACTTCCGTAAGAGGAGGTCATTAGTTGAAAGACCTAGGGGAAGCATAACAACAAGGTTCAGCTCACCGAGCTAAGGAAGATATTTCGCGTAACATTTTACGGAATGCCTTTTTATTTTTAAACTTGAATAGAAACATAAACAAGAGCTATTTTCGTTATCACGAAAGTGGATAACATTTTATAACAAATTCTTTCGATCAATTTAGAGACAACCAATATCACAAACACAAATACAAAATAACTAAAGAGTAGAACACAATTAAAGTAATATGCATTTGTGATGTTCAAATAATTCAATTCATTAATAATAGCAGAGTAATAAATTTCACATACGAAGTTATTTAAACATTGGTAAGTCGATGAAATAGCAAAGGATGTTAAACTATTATCATATATTGGCAAATGCAATAGTCACATTTTGACCGTGGAGATTTTGACGCAAAAATTCCAATTAAACTAAAATTATTGAAAATAAATCAATTTATCACATAGTTAGTGAAAATTATAGCGAAAAGAAAATAGTGTAAATATTAGACAAATTTGAATACATAATGAGAAACAATAGCAGAAGTTAATATTTAAATAATGGATTCTATTTAATGTTTACATAAAGAGAAACTCAATAATAACATAAGGCATTATAAATTATAATATTTATGATAAACTGTATTATTTAATATACGAATAAAAACAATTTATAAAATAATATAATACCAATATAGATTAATTGTAAAAATTAACTCAAAAAGAAACAAAAGTTTGATGCAAAAAAAAATAATAAATTTAGCACTTTTTAACTGTATCTTAAATAAGTTCTTCTTCTATCTCTTTTTCACTAAATCAACAAAATTCTCGTCTTAGCTATGGAAGAACAGAGCATCATAAAGAGCTAACTTGAAAACATCAATTAACATGAATAAATTCAAAGAATCTGAAAATGAATACTGCTAAAAGCTGCGTTAAATTGCATTTATTCTATAGTGATAAAAGTTTGTCTATCGAAAACTTCGAAATTTTTTTAGTTTCTTTTCTCGCTGTATTTTTCTATTGTTTTTGCTATTGACTATACATTGATGACAACAAATTACGATATAAATGACATTTCCCATAAAATAAATATTCATCATGACATTAAATTATATTATAAAAACAAAAAAACCAGACAAATATTGTTACCAAAAATAAATGCAAATGATATACATTTATTATGTATTTGTATGTAGTTACTCGCAAATCAAATATATAGCAAATTGATGTTATATTACAATAGTTATATGAACATACATATATATAAAAAATGTAAATGTTAAGAATCCATTAAAAGTATAATACTGCTTTAACAGATTATCGTTGAGTTGAATTGTTTATTTGAAATTGAAAAAAAAAATTAATATCACTGCCATATTAAAAAAAAATAAAACCAAAGAAAATATTAAATTTTATTTTCAGTGTTCATTTAAATTTGATTATAATTTAGTAAAATTTATAATTTAGTAAACAATATGTTTTGCCGTTCGTCCCGAAAAACATTTACGTTCAGTCGGAGGTTTTATGTAAAATTAAATATACATATACATGCATTGATTCCAGATATTAACTTTGAAGCTCTGGTTTTTAATTTATTTTTCTTCAGCATCACTAAGTTATTCCCAATTTAAAGAGATATTCAGCATTTTGACACAAACAATAATATTTTTTTTTATTTTTGGATCTAAGCTCTTAATAGGTTTTCATTTAGTTTTAAAGAATAAAGCTTGAACTAACTCTAACTAGTGAGAAAATACGTTACCATATCATTTAGCTTAATATCAATAGACAAGCAAGAGGAAAGCTTAGGAAAGTAAACATATTAGAGAATTTAAATTATAGTCAATAATGAGAGATTAACACATAGAATATGAAAGGGAAAATGCCGGATTGAGAGCGATGTTCCCATCACCCACAGATGGGAAGTATAGTAATTAACTAGGGAAATAACGGTGAAGAAGCTTAACTTCTGCTATAGACTATAATAATATTTGTATGGCGACAATTGTTTGTTGTTAATGTGAATTGTAGTAAGAAATGTTGGAATGATAGCAGTAAATATTTTCACACAACCACCCACAACCACACATACACATAAATAAACCTAGATACACTCTCAATATTTAATTGTTGGATTTAGTTAAGCAAATCAACAGAAAGATGAAATTCAATAAAAAGCCTTATAACTCTGAACATACACTCAAATTTGCTTTATAAAAAGCGACGCGACTACGCGCATAAAGAGGCAAATATACAAACTACGTAATATCGAGGGAAACCCGTATCTGTCTGCACACAATCTTCAAAAATAACTCTACACTATTCTCTGCCTTAAACCACATAACTGAATACAAATAAAATAACTCACGAAAATAGCTGAAATATCTATGAAAAAAGTTAAGTAACACACTACTTTAAAGCCAAAAAATTTTTTATATCTTTCTATTCGTTTTTTTATTTTTATTTTTGAACCATTTATTTGTGTTAAGGCAAATTTTTTAAAACTCAAATCAATATATTTATAATAGAAATACATTTTTAAGTCGTTGTAAAACTGCAATAATGGATGAAGTATTTGATGCGATAATTAACAATTACTGAATAGAGGGGAAAAGTCGCAGATGCAAAGAGAACATTTGACCAATTGTATAAGATTATTAATTAAAACGAAAACATTTGAGTAAACATTTAAAGAAACAACCCGCATGTAGTTGAAAGTCAATATACAATAAAATTGCTCCCTGTCTTTCTATCTCAGTACCTATCTACTCTTCACTATCGCTTTAACGATCAATATCTGTTTAATATGTGTTTATTCAATCGTCCTTGAAGTTTCATGATCGATATTTTCGCTTTTTTAAGTGATGTAGCCAGTTGAGCCACCGCGTAGACTATTTTGAAAAAAGGCATCCACAAGCAAAATAGAAACATGTTAAGAACCATTATATAGAAGAGAAATTAATTAATACAAAACTTACTCGTTAGAGTGATATGTAATTTGTAATAAATAAAAATAATTATACATAATGTAAATAGTTATCATTTCAAAACTAACTAACATACTATATCACAATAATGAATATACAATTTAACAGTTCAGAATTTATACGAACATTTATATATACAAAAATACATACATACACACATACATACAGTCATACAGACATTATTATATGTGCATTGTTTTCGGATCCAATTCGAAACCCAAAACAGAGGCAAACGACAAACCGACAGACCCGGAACAGTCAGCGGCGGTCAGAATGACTCCCAAACTGTAGACACTTCATAGGCGATGACAATATTCTCTCGATGCTCTACACTAGAGAAACTAGGGGAAAATGTTACGAAGAAGAAACCAAAAAGACGTATGTAGAAAAGAATGTGGTAACTTTTTATACGCCGACATATCTTGCGGAAAAACTTGTGTACAAAATCATGTAGATCAAAATCCTCGCTATCTGCAGAGCAGAGCGCATGCCAGACACCATGGCAGCCCCAATGATGATCATGATTTCTCAAAGAACAGGCATAGGCAGGCACGTCCTCTTGAATCCATCCAATGAATGGAGGTCGTCGCCAGTATAGAGGGGGTTCAGCGTGCAATATCAGCTTTTAGCTCTTAGTTTCAATGAAGCGCCCTTGTAAACATCTCAACAGCAAAGACAACAACAACAAATTTAATTACCTATGTACATCAGCAACTCAGAAACAAAACTCTCTCAAACAACTAACAAACGAACTACTACAGTTTCAAAAACAAAAACATATAAAACCAATAAATTTAACCAAATTTACAAACGATTATGCTAGCAAGTAATTAAATGACACAATGAATCATATAATCCCCGCCGTCGTATATCCATTAGCAATAATCTTGCAAGACTATGAAAATCTCTCTGATTTAACGAATTGAAATATGTACATCTCTAAGGCTTTTCTTTCCGATTCCTATTCGATGTCGATTCTACAGACTGGGAGTAAAGTGAAAAGTGAAGTATTGACGACTTGCAAACGCAAGAAAATAGTTTATTGTTTTAAAAAACAGTTAGATATTCAATATTAACAATTTTTCATCTCAAAAGACAACACACATGATATACAACACAATTAAAAATTCAACCAACCAAATTTGTCAGTTATTTAAGAAGTTCAAACTCGATATTGGAGAAATATTTTTTAAATTCAATCAGTATATATTGAGATTAACTGATTTTCAAATATTTTACGTTGTGGTTTTTATCAGGTTTAGATATTAAATTATGTAATATATTTTTTACTCATTCGCTTCATTCATTGTCCGAAATTGTTCAATAAACCAAATTAAGCAATTGAATTTAACAATATAATTAAAGTTAAAATGACAAAAATACCTATAATAGAGATAATATATATACATACAAATATATATATATATATATACATTATGAACATTATTTATGTAATCTATTATGTACCTCTATGTACATAGCCCATTTACATAACATAAACTATTTAATACATTCAATAAATATTTAATACCAGCAGAAGACGATATCGAGAAGTTAAATATAATTCAAACACAAAATTTAAAAAATCTACTGATAATATAAAATATGTACTAACATTTTTCTGTAAACATTTTTTAACAAATTTGGTGATCTATAACAGTAAAGACATTACATCAACCAATATTATTACATTATATACATGTATATATTTATATACATATATATATATATATATATATATATATATATAAATATATATATATATATATATATATATATATATATATATATATATATATATATATATGAGAAAAGGATGGAGAAGAAACATGTTTTTTTTTAGTAAATCTGGAATGAACTAAATTTGCAATGTAACAAATAATGAATATAAGTTATATAGGAGAATAATAAAAATACCAACAACAACAACAGAATGATTATTTAACATGTTTATTATATATATAAATGTCATTAAAATGTTCTTCAAAACTGCCTACAAATAAAATATATTTCAAATAATTACAAAAGACTTTCAATATTGAAGTATTGAGGGATTTGAAGTAAAAATTTGGGAAAAGTAAATGTGATAAATACCTGAAGTTTTACTACTTTAATATAAAAGCCGATGTAGTTTCTGTTTTGAGCTATTCCGAATTTTTCCCTTCTTACACACAATATTTTTAATTTGAGAATCTCACACTAACATTTGCACTTATAAAAACACTTTGCACACTTATAAAACTATTGCTATAATTTTCTAATTTAACATTGATCATTTTTTACGATGAAGACTTCTCTTAAAATTTTCTACACTTATTTAATCATTTCTTTAAATTATATACTTTTTCGAAAAAAGAACATTTGATACTCTTTTTTTAAAATCGCTCTTGTAATAAAGCACAATAGGAATTATTTAAAATTTTAAAACGAGGTTTTTGCATCCGGACGTAGGTCATTTTCTGATTAGACTTTTAACTTTTGTTAGTGCATAAACCACGATTGATAATGAAACCTGCATCGACACATTTATTCCCATTTTATATTCGATATAATATTCTGAAAGATATTAATTGCAATATCCGCGAAAAACATTTTTTTAAAGGACACTCCGACCAGTAATTCGAACTGGAACCGATCGACTTTTGCCACCAACTGTAATCTATTACAATTTGACTGCCATTTCTTCAACTGACAGTTGTCAGAGCAGCCAACTGCGATAATTCGAATATCTTGCGTGATGAGCATACGAATGTCAGAAGGGAGCGAATGCACAAAGCAAACTTCGACAAGAGTTTTGGAAAATTTTCGCTTTCATCGTCTTTTGGCCTTTTGTGACGAAAAACGAGCAGAAGTCGCAGCAGGAAAAAATAAACGGGGAACGTCCGTTTTTATCATCATCGTCGCCTTTTCTATTTATATAATTTCCGAAAGTACTTGCAAAACGACAGGCAAAACAATTGCGGCAGACGCGCAGTGAAAGCGCAACGAAGGAGCAGAGAAAGCATTTTGGGTGCATTCGCGAAACGCACACTGAGTGGGCACAAAAATTATGGATCACAAAAAATCACCAGTGCGAAGACAGAAGCGACAATCGAAAGCCATTGAGGAGAACTTCTGGGACTGCAGCGTCTGCACCTACAGGAACACCGCGGAGGCGTTCAAATGTCGCATGTGTGACGTGCGAAAAGGTGAGTGACCCGAGGTTGGAGGTGACGGCCAACGGGAGCTCGGCTGCTCCTGCTCCTGCTCCTGTAGTCCGGGGCCCCAATGCGATTTAAGTTCATTGTGCTGGTTATCAAAAGGAGGAGGCTTAGTCTTCAGGAGAGTTCTGTGAAAGCCCTTGATTGAATCAATCGTTTAAAAATTGACACATTCCACGGCGATCAGCGACCGCACCTTCTGTTATTGTTGTTTTTGTTTTCGCATTTTTTGTTGTTCTGCTGAAAGAAAGCATGAAAAACCGCAATAATGAATGAATAAACGGTCAAAAGCGAAGAGGCGAAAAGCAAAGCAAGAAAGTACGGGCGAAACGTCACTTTTCTGGTTTTGTTTGTGTTTCTGCATTTGGTGTCGTGTCGCGTCGTTGTCGCTGTCTCGGTGTTGCTATTATTATTGTAATTTCGCGGCCAGTGGCCTTGTTGGCAATTCGACTTTTGCATTCTTCCACCGCGCCTAGCTGTCCTCCACCCAATGAAACCTTAACACCCCAAAGTAGTTCCATCGGTTTCCAAATATTTATTTCTCTAATTGCATACAAAAAGTGTTGAACTTGTCTAATCGTTGGTTGCTCTCTTCCAGGAACCTCCACTCGCAAGCCACGCCTGAACTCCGCACTCGTTGCCCAACAAGCTGCCACGCTGCCAGGTGCATCTGGTGCCATGCCGAACGGCAACAAATCCGCCTCCGGCTCCCGTCACGGCACCGGCCACGACAAGCACAAACACAAAAAGTACCCGGCCCGTTTGAAAAATGTCGACCGCTCAACGGCGCAAACGCGCGAGGTCACCGTCAACTCGGTGACCGTCTTCATCACGGAGTACAAGCCGAAGCCCGTGGCCAGTAGACGGGAGTCGAGCGAACAGAGCTTCAGCGAAAGCAACGATTCGCGAAGTTAAATGCAGAACAATTTACAACTATATTATATTTCGTAGATTAAACGTTTTTAGATATTTTAAGATTCTGAAACTTATGATCATTAAGTTAATGGAAGTATTCACAAACACTCACACAACACCCAAACCATACCCACATCTCCCACTCACACATACGGCTTCATTTAAATATGCATGATTAAGATTAATCATAAGTATAGATAAGTTTAGGATTTTTTAGCCATGGCACAGAATAACATTTTTTATATGTAGTACCAAGCAAGAACCATACAAAGAATAGCAAACAACTTCAACAGAAACTATTAGAAAAACAAAACAATAAGAGAGAATTCTTATACCTAATAGTTTTCCACTCTAAATGAATTGCAACAATAGTGAATTAACATTTATATAGATTTTTACAAGAACTTATGAAAATAGCAGCTACACTGCCTTCCGTTTTTTCACATATTTCTACAGCATTTGCAAACGACTCAACATACAACACAAACGACAACAACAAAACCCAAATATTGTGAAAGTAACAGAGAAGGGGAAACATTTCAGTGTCATGCTCTAATGATTGTTCTCTTTAATTAGCAACATAATTAAGCAATTTAAATAGTTAATGTGTTGAAAATTGTTTTTATTTGTTATTCCTTAAGTTTTGATCCTACTTCTAACTATAAGTTGATAGAATTGTATGGATGACTGTGAGATGATGATAATGATGATGATGACGATGATTAGGATGCTGTAAGGGCTGCACAATTAGCGGCCGAACCGTTTCATGTACAGTACAGAACCTAGTTTAGTTTGTAGCCTACAATTTAGTGGTACTCTAGCCTATTTGTAAAAGTGCAGTCGCTACTACGTTCAACACAGCCCAGAATGGTCAAGGCCGTGCCTTCGTCCGACCCGATGTCCCCGCTCCCCGATCCCCTCCCCGGTGGCTGCACTTTGTAAACACTGTAAAATGATTGTACATAAATTAGAGTTTAGTTTTTTACCTAGTTTGTTCTAATTTTGGTATTTAGTTTTGAATTTATGGAGATTACAAAAATGTGCTTAACCTAGAGAAAACTGCGTGTCAAATTCGAAATGAAATTGTTAATTTTAAAATTAGAGATTATTATTGTAGCATCGACATGGATCGATGATTCTGGATCCGATCAGACCCTATTTGATTAGATATTTCTTCTCAGACCACAATATTGAAAATAATAACAATAACAATTAATACGTAACTACATGTCCAGCAGCAGCCCCCATGTGTAAAAGAAAACAGAGCAAGAGAAATTTTGTCATCAAAATAGTGAATATTTAAATGAAAGACTGATTATTATAACATGTTAATTGACATTTAATTGATTAATGGTGATTAAGTTAATTTCATATTGTTTACAATGTCAAAGCTCTAACAAAAAATGTGTTTGTTTGCTCTCAACAAGATTGTATTATTTTTAGTATTATTAAAATTTTACTACTTCCAATGCAGACGCTAATGCTAATAGCCGTAGCAATTAACGATTCGCTCTAAATTAGCGCTAGCATTTAATCTGCGATCTATTGTTTTGTTATTGTACATTTCGTAGCGATTGTTTAGCGTTTGTTTTTGTATTTTGGCTTAATCTTTTCACTACGATTTTGTCACTTCAAGTTCAGCAAAGTGTGAAGCGAAACATAGTTAATTAAGACACATTTGCTCATGCATTAATAATCATTTAGTGGAATTCGTTTTGTAGATGCTCATTTACGACTTAGTTGAAAGCGTAGTTAAAAGGGAATTGAAGTTAAATTTACACGAATGATAAAAACCATGTAGAAACCACAACGAATACACAATACGCTTTTTGTAAACCACTTTGATTTTTTTGTAAGAAAAGCTAGATTAAAGATTAATCTAGAACGTAAAACGACGAAGACGACGACGACGCAGGTTATTCGATTCGAATACCGACATTCGAAATACATTCAATTATTTCCGAGCCGTAGGAGTTGGAGTTTGTCAACAGAAAATATTTCCTCGCGATGCCTCAGTTTCTCTCTGGCTCCGTCTTGTTCCGACGGTCGAATGATTCGAACTTCCAAAATAGAAATCTCCAAATTTTTCGTAGACTTTTTTGTATCTCTCCGTAATGGGTCTCCTTGTAAACTACATTAAAAATAATACCTTTGCATGCATATTTATCTAAGTTAACTAAGCATAAGTTTCTCATGATCACAAGGTTTTGCTAATGGAAACAACAACAACTTATTATAATGGAAACAAATTATATATACGAATTATGTAAAGCACGTTGAATGTAAATTACTAAAAGTGAATTACGAAAAACAAAACACACAAACAAACAAACAAAAGAAACAAAAACGAAACTCTGTAAAGTTGTTCAAAATTCCAAAATCCCACAATGTAATTCGAAATCCAGATTTGAGAATTGTATTTAGAAAAGTAACTGAAAATTGTAATTCTGACGCATCTGACGCTGTGTAAATTGAGTAAAGAAATCCAATAGAATTTCGATTTGGTTTTCCACAAATAAAATATATGAATTAAAAATTAATGGAAACATTTTAACCGCAGACTTCTTCCTTCCTTCCTCCTCCGCCTTCCCCACCACGACTCCATTTGTCCAACGTCCTCTCTCTCTCCCTCCCGCCGCAGCCGATGGGAGGCTCCGGCGCGCATTAAGGACGAGATAAATTTCTATCAGAAATGATGATTAAAATTTGCAGCAATTAAATACGATACTTAAATTTTATATCGCATTACGCCGGGCATAAAAACACTTCAAATTAAACCAGCGTCCGTCCGTGATTTATTGGGGAAATTTTATTTAACTCGGATACGAGCGATGCTTCCGCCGCCGGATCTGGCAGCCCCATTGTGGGGGAGGGGGCGAGGTCGGGCGGGATTCGGTTGGAGTTCGGCATTAAATTTGGCTTAAAGTCGTTTTTGCCGGACTCGGTGTTAATTTAAATTTAAAGCATATCCTTGCGATGCCAAGGATTCCATTTCATTTCATTTCATTCATCCTATCCCACTCTATCCCATCGGACTCCCCGCGCACTGTGTGAGTGTGTGTGTGTTCGTGAGCGCCGGGCCGTGTGTCCGTGTGCCTGTGTGTGTGTGTGTAGATATATTACAAATTGTTTCGTTTCATTTTCTTCCTCTGCTCTCGGCATCGACTCCCCTTCCTTCCTTCCTCTCTGCCTCCCTCCATCCTTCCTGCCTTCCGTCCGTTCGGCTTCTCCCGGCTCTCCCTCGTTCTCGTCCCCGTCCCCGTCCTCGTGTCCTCGTGCTCGAAGCAAGTGCGAAATAGTACGAAGCGTTGTGCGCTCGGGTTCCCGTTGTTGTTGTTGGCCGAGACTCCTTGCTCCGTGCTTTGACGGCACGACAGCCCCGGTCGCCTCTCTCTCTCCCTCTCCCTCTCACCCTCCGTCGCTGGCTCCAGCCCTCGTCGTCGTCGTCGTCGTCGGCGAATTTCTCTAAAATGTTAAATTCTCCGCCCTCCCCTCGCATCCCGGCCGGCGCCGCCACCCTTTGCTTATCGTTAGTTCTTATCTTCATGTTCGTTCATTTGTCTGTACATTCGCTCGTTCGTTCGTTTGTTCGCCGCTCGCTCGCTCGCTTGCTCGTCCTTTCCCCATGGCCGAGGCGACTCGAGTCGCGTCGCGTCGCGTGGAGTCGGGTTGAGTCGAGCCCGCTCGTCCCGCCCCTCGCCTCCATCTCGCCTTCGCTCCTGACTCGGTCTCTGCCTCCCGCTCCCGCCCTCTCGCCATGGCCGGCTCGCGCGCTCGCTCGTCCTGCGGATGGCGCTCGGACCTCTTCCTAACCCATTGCCGGGCGGCCGAAATGAACGAACGTTTCATTTGCCAGCATTTTGTAACGTTTCGTTCCGAACTTTGCTCGTGCGGTGGGTCTGGATCTGAAGCCGCCTCCCCTTCCATCATCATCTCTCGCCCTCGCCATCGCCCTCGCTCTCCCGTTCACCCCCTCGTTCTCGCCCACGTCCTCGCCATCGTCATCGTCATCAGCTGCCGCTGCCGCTGCCTCCGCCTCCTGGCGCACGCTGGGCCCGGCGCGATAACGTGCAGGACTCGCGTCGTTCGTGGCAGCAGCCGAGGGGTCGGGGCGGTTGGAGGGGTGGAGCACGAGAGGAAGAAGAGCAAGAAACTTTCCTCATAAAATTTGACGAGTTTAAATTGTGATAAAAAAAATGTATGCGAGAAGACGAAGGCGCCGACCAAGCGAGAAGAAGAAGCCGAGGAGGAGGAGGGCGGCCTACAGTCGAGAGGCGGAGTCGGGAAATAGTTGATAAATTCCTTGGATTCCCGTTTTAAGCCGAGGCTCATACCTTATCGCCATCGCTTGGCCAGGCCTAAAGAGTTGAGCGAGGCGCCAACGAAGCGCGGAGGAAGGGAAGAGGGGGGAGGGCGGAGGCAGCGTGAGATGGGGAGCGAGGGGGAGAGGAGGGAGTCCACACCAGGTCCACACCCTGACAACAGGGAGGCGGGGCTGCGCCGGGCCCCTCTGGCTAATGGCGAGGCGGCCGAAACGCGCCCCAGGAGGCCGGTTTCCCGTTTCAATCAGGGGCAGCGACTCCGTCCTTCGGAGACCCTCTCGGCCAGGACTCGGGCCACTTTGCCTCCGGTCCACCTGGCCACATTTTTGGTCCCCACATGGGCCGCGCAGTGGGATTCCCCGTTCACTGAAAGCCTCCGTGTGTTTTGGAAGCTTCTGCTACTGTTGTTTGTAGTACAACATGGTTTTTTATAAATATATATAATTGAAGAAATTCACGAACTCTAGAATTCAAGAATTTGGTATTCTTTTTAAAATTATTCTTCATTTTATAGCTTTTTTCCCCCTTCAACATTGTTATGTTGAGAAAAGCTGTTTTTCTTAGATAGTTTTTTTTTTAATTATATTTAAAAATAATTTAAAATAACTGACATTTGAAAATATTTCTCTATTTTCATTTTTTTATTATTCCTATTTCACTTTTATATTTTAATTTATAAAATTATTTTTATTTGTATTTATAAACTTCATTAACATTTTCTTTGTGGTACAACATCATTTTTTGTAAATATTTATATTCAAAAATAATTCAAGAATGAGAGATAGAAATTTTTCAAATGATCTCGAACAATTTTATTACTATTTTTTGATTTTTATGTATGTATTTCTTGCCTTTACCAATAGTATTTTAACAAAGTTTTATTTAAAATAATTAATATTTTTTTTTTCATATATCAATGTCTTTGCACTTCATCTTTGTCGTCATGAAACCTTCCCCTCATTCTTTCCAACGCACCCCCTCCCCCTTCTCTTCTTTCCCCAGCTCCACTCCTTCTATCTCCCCTCTATCTCGCCTCCATTGACATCGTTCCTCGTTGCTTTTTTGGCCACCCGGGCCACCGCCTCGCTCCTGACCCTCTTCAACTTTCCCAATCGACCCCTTCCCCAGGGTGTCCTCGAGCCCACCCCCTCCCTCGTCATTGACAGGAGCCCTTCTTCTTCTTCTTCCTGCACGCTTTAAGCTCCTCTTAATTCTTCTGCTTTCATCTCTTTGTGCTCCATATCTTTTATCTCGCTAACTCCTCGTTCTACTCTTTAGCATTCGAGTTTCTCTCGCGTCCAACTCATTCCAGTTCCTCGTCCTCCTCCCCCCCCCCCTCCTTCAGCTGCCTTTGCAATGAGGAAAATCCAACACCAACCAACACCGCCCCCCCCCCCCCTCCTCCACCACCAGCCTTCGCGACGGCTCCACGGAACCCTCTTCAAATTCCATTTTATATCCAATATTTTCCATCAATACATTTCCTCCCACGCTGGCAACGTCTCCGCTCTCTCTGTCTCTGTCGGCCCGTCTTCCTCTGCTGCCTCTCTCACTCACGCGCTCGCCTCGCTCTCTTGGCATCTCTCTCTCTCTCTCTCCCTCCACCTCCCAGTCGTCCACGTCCGTGCCCAACTCACTCCACATCGCGGGCCTCGCTCCCGTCCTCTCCATCCGCCTCCGCCCCTTCGTCTCCTTTCACATCCTTCTCCTCTCTTCTCCTTCTTCCTCCTTCCTCCCTCCTCCCCGTCCTTCCCCGCCTCCTGCCCCTTCCTGTACTTGCAGCGCATTCCTTTAATGAAAGCATCCCCTTTAAATATCCCTGAAATTCTGCTCCGTCCTCTCTGACTATTCCTCTCACACTCTAACCCCTCCAACACTCTATCTCCTTCTATCTCCCTCTCTCACGCTTTCCCCCTCTCTCTGTCTCTCTCTCCCCTGTCCTCCTTGCAGCCGAAATTTAAGGTTTCCCCGCTTTTAAAGTTCTCGCTCGCTTTAAGGTCGCGCCGAGAGCCGGGAGCCGAGAGCTTTCGATGCACGGGGTTCGAGATGCCCGATGCCGGCTCCCAGAGCAGGGTGGCTGCTTTGAGCGGGAGGGGGAGGGAGAGGGAGGTGGTGTAGACAGAGACGGAGAGTCTCGGGGCGGGGGGAGGGGGGAGCGAATGGGGAGGGAGGCGGCCCTGCCAGGACCCAGGCGAGGCGAACTCTTTGCTCTTGCTTTTGCATCTTCTTGATATCCGATGTTGCCGGCGTTGTTGTTGCTATTGCCGCTGCTGTTGTTGTTGTTGTTGTTGTTGCCTTCATTGCCGCCGCCTTCGCCGTTGCCTTCGTCCCACGCCCACTCCTGCCCCGCTCCTTTGCCTCCTCTCCCTTGGAGCCGCAGCGACGACGAGCCGAGTCCACATTTTTCCCTCTATTTTTTGTCTTCCTTTATTTTCAGCACCGTTTTTTCTTTCTCCCCTCTTCTTCTACTCGTCCCCCTCTTGCGCTTGCTTTTCTCATTCACCCCTCGTGCTCCATGTTTTTGCTCCATCTCGTTCCCTCCCCTCCACGACGGTCTACGTTTTTGCCTTATCTCTTCCTCTCGTCCTCCTTGGCGTGTTCTTTTTTCCTGTTATTTTATAGAATTTTTTATTTTATTTTCGGTTTGTTTTTCGCCTTTCCGTTTTCGTTTTTGTTGCTTTGCTTGACGTTGTTGTTGCTTTTGTTGGCGGCGAGCAAAAGTTTTGGACGCATGGACGCCGGCCTCGGCTTTGTTGCGGAGGAAGAAATAGAATACGTGGAGCTTTGTCGGGAGCCGAGCTTGTGGGCGTCCTGCCGCACCCCCCCCCCCCTGCTTCTCACCCCCTCCCTTCACTTGCCCGCTCGCAGGACGTCGCAAGGACCGGAATCTCTTTAAATTCACCCTGAACTCGAGGTCCGTGGCAACTTCTTCGTTGCCTCCCACACGAATCGTAAATATTCAGGTAAATTCATATATGCACGTGTGCGTGTGTGTGTGGGAGTGCATTTGTATGCGAAGCTCTTGGAATGGACAATGGAATTAAAAGGGCTTTTAATCCCTCCGAGCTGCCGATTAATTTATGTTTGGGCCCGGTGCTTCGGCTACAACCGATGAAATCTTAATCGTGCATTCATTTAAGGGCCCAGGAAAGCCCATGAAATCCGGCTCCTTCTCAAATGTCTTTACCATAATCCTGTGCACGGAATTGCCTCGAATCCGCCTTTCAGACTCCATTTGAACTTCGCCATCACTGCTCGATCACTTGCAGGATCGAGAAATTCTCGAAAGTTCAACTTGCTCCTCTCCTCGCCCTCCTCGTCCGTCCCCTCTGCGCCTGATACGGAAATCAATCGCCCTCTCGGGCCCCCTTCTGGGTCTCTGCGAGGGCCGCCCGTCCCTCGCTCCCCGCCCCCTCGCCCCAGCGGTCGTTCGTTCGCTTCTTCCTGCCGGAGTCAGCGTGAGCCAGGCCGGCTCGGCGCGGGCCAACGTCAAGCTGAGCGAACTTGCTTAGAGCTCAACACACACACACACACACTCACACTAGCCGAGTGTGTGTGTGCGCCCGCCAGCCCTTCTCCGACCGTGGCTCCGGTCCTCGCGCTATCGCCGAAAAGCGAGCTCCTGACGCGATTCCAATGGCGAAGACAAAGCTTCCGATGCCGCACACGGAGCAACAACAACAACGGCTTTCGTTACAATAATTACAACAGCAACAACACAATGCCCAACAACAATAAAAGCAACGTGAAGGAGGTCGAGGTGATGGCGATGGCGACGGCGTTGGCGACGGGGTTGGCGGTCGGCGGGCGGCGCTCGAGGGGTGGAGAAAGAACAACAAGCCCTGCGACAAGTGGATGAGTGAACGGATCGATGGGCGGCCCGGGCGGACGCCTGGGGGGTGGTTCGTGCGCCCCTGCCCTCGTTCCTCCCTCCCTCCATCGCTCGGCCGTTCCCGGTGGCGGTGGTGGCGACGGCGACGGCGACGGCGCTGCCGACGACGACGTTGGCTGCTTAGGTTCGGGCCAGACGCCTCTCGGCAGGCGTTGGATTTCACTTTTTCGCTGAAATTCTTCAACGAAATGAATGAAATGAATTTCGTGCGCCTCCCCGGCGTCGCCGAGTACACGGCGAGAAAATGATTTCCACCTTTCAGGGATCCCTGAAAGCAACCGCAGCCCTCCGCCTCCAACTCCGCCTCCGCCGTCGAGGGCCCTTCTTAAGAGGTTCTTGGGAAAAGCAGGCAGAATCCGAGATTTTCCGAATCGGATCGCGATTTCCTTCAGCTCCACGTTCGGATTTCGCCGAGCACTCGGAACTGCTTCAGGCGCTGCTGTTTGTTTTTCTGGCCCCTCGCGGAGTCGTCGGGGTCCTCGTTGTTGTCGTCGGTGTCGTTGTTGTTGCCGGCTTGTCAGACCCTCGGCCTCCTGTTCTTCCCCCTTCTCCTGCTCCTTCTCCACCTCCCCACATCGCTACGACTTCCACTCGACGAGAAAAACAAAATTAAATAAATTCTTCTTCCCTCGATTCCCGCCAACTCCTCCGCCCCTCTCGCTGACCTTCATCCTTCCATTCTCACCCCTTCCTCACGCCTCTTCCTCACCCCAGCCCAACTCGTCCCGTCCCGGCGCGAACGCCAGCCAAGGAGGAGCAGAGAAATTGTCTCAAATTCTATTGATAACCCGTCATCGCCCTTCCTCGCCACCCGCCACCCGCCAGCCGGCCCCCGAGTCGCCGTCGTCGGGCTCTGGGCTCTGATAAGGAAGAGGAGCCCGAGCCGAGTCCACGGCCTCGCCGTCGTCCTCGTCCTTGGCACCACCAGAGACAGAGGCCGAGCCAGCGACGACGTCGGCCCGTCCGAACGTCGAAGGCAGCCTCTGGAAATCGAGGAAAATCCACTGTCAGCGTCCATCGAGGCAGCGAGCGCATTCATGCATGTGGAGCCCCCTCTCTCACTCCTTCACTCCCTCTCCTCTTCGCTCTCCTCCTCCCCGCTCATCCCCTGCCCTGACCAGGCTCAGGCCCGGACTCGAACGCAGGCTGACGCCGCGCTCCGGCTCTGGCTCGGACCGAGGATGCGGCGGATGGGCGGCGGCTGAGGCGGGCGGCCGGTGGTTGGTGCTGCCGTGGACCTCGTTACTGCGGCGCTGGTGGCCGTGGCAGGGCGAGAGAGGGTGAGAGGGGGAGGGGCGACGGGGTGAGCGCGTGGTGCGAGGGGTTGGCTGTCGTAACCAACTTTAAAGCTTTAAAATTCGAAACTCTAGGATAAAAGGATTTTCTTCTCACATTTCTCTCGCTGCCTTCCTCCAGCCTTCTAGTATAGTTGTTGTTGCTACAGACACCGTGCTCATTTGTTATTGTTGTTGTTGTTGTTGTTGTTACCTTTGTTGTTGCGGTCCGCAGCTGCTCGCTTTTGAATTCTCGAAAGCCCCGCCTTCGCCTTCGCTTTCGCCTTTGTCGGCGACATCGGCTCCAGATGATGATGAAAAGTTCCCTGGACAATTTTTAATGAGCGGAAGCGCCCGAAAAACCCGAACCGAACATTTTGGCACCAACCAGTCCGAACAATCCGTCGGCCCTCGCCCTTCGTCCATCACCCATTGCTCTGCACCCCCCATCGTCCTTCGCCCATTCGATCCATCAGAGTTCAACCCGATGCCGTCGAGGGTGAGCGAGCGACGTCGAAGCAAGCCGATATTCTTCAGTGCACAGGTTCGGAAAGGCTTCGGAAATCAGACGAGACTCAATGAGAGGGCACGACGAGGTCTGCAGGTGATAATCAGGGAGCTTCCCAAGGGCTCTGAAGCCGAGCCGTCTCCAAGGGTTTGCTTCCTGGAAGGTTCCTGATGAGGAAGGCGAGGTTTGGTCTCTGGCTCGCCGGAATCGGAAGAGATTCTGAGGGGTTTCGCTGAATCGGAGGAGGTCGAAATGAAGAGAGAAAATGAAGGAGTGCAGTTGAGTTGACTCGAGCCAAGAAGCCTCGAGGTGTCTTCTAAGGTACCAGAAGAGCTCAAGGGAAGATCGAGAGTTCTTTGCGTAGATCGAGAGTTCATTATAGAGGTGGAGAGAGAGCTGATTATGAGGCTGGGGTGATGGATCATCCCCTGACCCCTCGACGGCGACTCCTAGACTGGGGGACCCCGGCCCCGGACCCCGACGAGCTGGCGGAAAGCTCACAACAGCTGACGTCACATGTTCCCGAAACTCGTGGCCGACATTCTCGACGATTTATGCGGCACACGTGCCGGCGACCGGGAAGGGCCGCGTTGGCGAGGGAGGAGGAGGAGGAGCAGAGGGACGGGCAACCAGAGAGCGACAGAGAAGGAGAGTGAGAGTGAGAGAGCGAGTGAGAGCGAGTGACGAACTGTGAAATTGTCGACGAGGAGAAACGAAGAGCCAACGAGTCGGGGCAGCGGAGGCAACCAGCGAGGGACAGAGAGGGGCGGGCGGGGGATGAGGGGGCGGGGTAGATGGAAAGAGAGTGAGGGAGACAGAGACAGAGGCAGATACCGGGAGTGACAGAGGGGAGTCAGACGGCGGAGGGAGGGAACTCGTGACAAAATGTCGAAATGTCCACATAGGAAAAAAACGTCGTCGGCGTCGATCGTCATTCGCGCCGCGCATAAATTGTGCAGGGCTGCCGCGCGACCCCCCGCATCACCCTTCGTCGCCCCTCCACCACGCAGGGCCACCCGCGCCGTTGCATTCGACGGCCGCCAGTCGATGAGGTCGTAAATCGAGCGTTCGATGGGCGGCGATAAAAATGCGACGAGCTCTAGATAAGCTTTCGGCGGTTGATAAGAGACGGCAACAACAACATCCACAGTACCAACAGCAACAGCAACAGCTGATGACGATGGTGCCGACTACGTGCGCATCCATCAGATGCACGCATTAGATGCATGGACGGACGAGACCCCGGTTTCAATGAGGGAGAGAAAGTCTGGCGAAGGGCTCGGCGGGGGAAGGAGAAGCGGAAGGAGTGACAAATCAGTGGACGGGAGCCGACGAAGGACGGACGGACAGAGAGTTGGAGGCCAGAGAGTGAAGAAGGGCCGGCCAGATGAAGAGACTCGCAGACAATTGGCATGGACAGCGAACTGGAAGGCAGAATGGCCAAGGGAAAGCCGGAATCCAATTGGGGAAAAGAGCTCGTGGCTTTGGTTAGCGATAGCGATGGTGGAAAACCAGGCGGAGGACGACGGTCGGACAGACGGGGGCGGACGGAGCGACAGATTGAAAGATGAACGGAAGGCCAGCCAGCCAAATAGGCAGACGACAACAGAGACCAGGAGGAGGGCAGGGCAGGACAGGGCAGCGTTCGGCGCTGGACGGTCGGGCGGCCTCGAGTTCTCGCCGCGATTTTCACATCACCCGGCCCGAGGGCGGTCGACTTGGGGTTGGGCCGAGACGGGTGTGGGTGAGTGCAAGCGTGTGTGTGTGTGTGTGTGTGTGAGGCGTGAGTGAATCGCAGTGGAATAAAACTAAATGAGGCCCGAGCGGCGGCAACAAAAACCGCATTATCGCAACGACAACAACAACAAAAACACCAACAGAAACAATGCAAAAACAACAGAACAAAAACACAGTGGGAACAAGTGCATTGCAGGGGTGGCCAAACTTTTCACTTGACTCGGACTTCGCACAGTCGAGGAAGTCGAAGGACGAAGGAGGATTTGAGCCGCCTTGGAAGGGCAAAGGGGCAAGGGGGCAAGGGGAGGAGGGTGAGAGTGGGCGGGGCTCGACTGGGGGCTGATTCGGGCCATTTGGTGGGCCTGGACGCAACTCTTCACGACCGACCGAAGTTTGATTGCATCGTAATAAAATTTATTTACACCCACACGGGCGCACCAATACAAAGCCACACGCTCACGCACACGCACACGGACGGCCGCTGCACATATGCAGATAAATAGATACATGGCCGCAGATACATATGTGCCCACGTACGAATGTATGTGTGCGGATACATAGATAGATCGACGGATGGATGGACGGAAGGAAGGATGGATGGATGAATGGAAGGATGGTTGACGTCGATGCACACGCACACGCACACGCACACATGCACACACAATGCACACAATTTACATTTGTCACCGACTCCCACACTCACAAACTGCCATCTGATGTACGCATATCGGCGCATCTGACGGATACGCCCAGGCAGCTGTGCGTGCCTTTGTTCATGTGTGTGAGTGGAATGAATGCGTCTGTGTGACTGTGTGGCTGTGTGTCTGTGTGTCTGCGTGTGTGTGCATGGCTGCAGTATCTGCGAATGCTGAATTACGTGCAAATGGCAATGCATGTATATAATTATTCATTACATACGCTCATAAATTAACACAAAAACACCAGCACACGCACGCCCTCCCACGCCCACGCCCACGCCCACGCCCCCGCCCACGTCCCCGAACACCCCACACACACACAAGTGTACATATATATAGGCATGTATGCCCGGGTGTTTGTACATTATGTGCCAGGCCTTCGTTTGTCGAAAATAGTTTTCGCCCCGAACCCATCCAAATTATATCTGACAGATTGCACTGCAGATCCAGACACCAGCACACACACACACACACACACAGACACCTGCCCCTGCTCGCACACGGACACCTGCGGCCCACGAACGCCGGCGGGCGGGGCCGGCGATCAGGGCGTGGCCTCGGGTTCCGCTCGACGCGATCCGCGGCTCCGGCCGGTTCGAGTCCGCCTCCGAAGGATCCGCGCCTTGGCGACTTGGGCGGACCGGCGGTCGTCGGTCGTCGGTCTGTCGGCGGCCGCTCCCTCCATGTGTGTGTGTGTGTGTGTGTGTCGGTGGGTTCGCCGTTTGCCCCGCGGCCAGGCTGGGCTTCCGCCGGTCACCTGCTGACGCTTGGAGTTTTCGCTGGATGCCCGCGTTGCTATTGTTTTAGGCCAGTTGTTGTTGTTGTTTGGGCGTTTTGTTGTTTAGACTTGTTGTTGTTCAGACTTGTTGTTGTTGCCTTTGTTGTGACTATAATGTTGCTGCTGTACAGTTGTTATTGTAATGACTACCTAAACGCTGAGCTTTGTTGTCATCGTTTGTTCTTCTGCAGTTGCAGTTGTTATTGTAATCATCGCTGTTGTTGTCGTTGAGGGGTTTCTCTTCTTCTTGTTGTTGTCGGCCGTGTCGTTGTTGTTGCTTCTATTGTTGTTGCTTCTATTGTTGTTGTTTTTCCTACTTCCCCACAAGACTCAACAAAGCCCAGCCTCGCCTCGCCTCGGTCGCTTCCAAAGGCCGGCCGCGACAACCTCACCCACCCCCCCCCCCCCTTCTCCACCGTTAGACGCCGTCGTCGCCGCCGCCGCCGCTGGCCATGAAAAACTTACAATTTATGCGAATTTCTTTGCTTTCCACAGTGAGCGCGTGACGGAGGCCGGGTCGAGGATGGGGTCGGAGGCGGCCACGAGGAGGGTCGGGGGCTCGCAGGGGTGCGATTGCGATTGCGATTGCATGTTGTTGCAGCCGTCGGCGTTGGCGCTGTTGTTGTTGTTGTTGTTGTGGTTGCCGTGCTTCTTCTGTTTTTTAATTATTTCGCCTGCAACCTGCGCCTCCGCCAACAGCAACAACAAAAACGTCGACGACGACGACGGCGGCGGCCTTCGAGGCACGAACGGGTCTGGTCGAAGTCAGCCGAGGGCCCACCACGGCGGACGGGCGGACGGGCGGACGGCGAGTGGTGCGAGCGAGGGAGAGGGAAGAGTGAGAGCGAGAGAGAGAGAGAGAGAAAGAGAGAGGGACGGGTGCTGCATCCCCCGGAATATTTCGCATGTTGAAATCAAACAAATTCCCGAATGAGCAATTTTTCATTCTCGAAAATGAAAACGAACGAACGCAGCGGAGCAGAGGCCGTGAACAGCGACGACAACAACAACAACAACAACAGCAATAACAACAACAGTAACAAGAACAACAACAGCAAAAGTAAAAACAATGAAAATGGAAAGGAAAATCCCAACAACACTAGCGGCAGCGACGTCATCGACCACGACAAGTCGTCTCTCGCTCTCTCTTTCCCACTTCCCCGCCTCTCCCCCTCTTCCTCTCTCTCTCTCTCTCTCTCTCTCACTCTCTCTTCCTCGGTGCCTCACCCCAGCCCTCGCCGCGCTCGCCCGTCGCAAGGTACGTCGAAATAAGGGAAAGTTTCGCCCGCTTCCTTCGTCCCGTCCGTCTTCCCTCGTCTCCCTTCATCGTCCTTCGCTGTCCGTCGTCTCGTTCGGTGTCGACTCGACTCGACTCGACTCGGCTCGAGTCGTGTCGCTCCGTATCCTGCATTCGAGGAATTAAAAGAAAGCAATGCGTGTGAAATTCTCTTTTTTCCCATCGCGTCCTGCGTCCTCCGTGCCCAGGGGTCTCTCTCTGTGTGTGTGTGCGCGTTGGTCGCTGGGGTGCGCGTTGTTGTTGTTGTCTTTGGCTGCCTCGTTGCCCTCCTCCCCTCCTCCACGCCGTCCGCGTCCGTCGATCACTCCGCCCTCCCCCGTCGGCGTCCATGGGGATTTCTCCCGATTTTTGTGACTATTCGCCTTTTCCACATTTCCTGTTCTTGTCCAGTTTTTTCTGCTTTTGTTTTTTGTGTTTTCTTTTTTACCTATTCTTTCCCTTTTTGTTGCGTTGCTCGCTTTATTTGCCATTGTTTTCCCATTTCACTTTTATTTCGTACGAGAAACTCCGCCGACGACTTCGGCTTCGGCTTCGGCTTCGGGTCCTCGGGGTCGAATTTGTTGTCCTCTGGACGATGGACGTCGATGTCCTCGTTGTTGTTGTGTTTGTTGCCCTTGCCGTTGTCCCTGTCGTTGTCCGGTCAGTCGCTGTTGTTGTTGTTGTTGCTGCCGTGGATTGTTTATGTTTGCCTCGTTGTCCCTCGGCACCTTGCGAGGACTCCGTCGACCGGTGACCGGCGACCTGCGACCGGCGACCGTCGACCGTTTTCCGCCGCCGTGTCCTTGGGAACCGCTTCCCGGGGAACCGACCTCAGGACTCGCACCTGCTCGCCACGGTTGTGGAGTCGACGCTTCACGAATGATTTGCGACGTGGTTCGATTCTGGGTCCACCCCCGGCCCCTGGGCGCTCAGACCCATCCTCGCCTCTGCCTCAGCCGCTCTCGCTCTCGCTCTCGCTCACAACCGCCTCCAAAGGCCGTGGGTCGAGGGAGTCGTCGTGGGTCGCATCCCGGTTCCTTCTGGAGACCTCCCGTAATCCCGGTTCCCTCTCGCATCCGCAGACCAGGCTTCCAAGTACCTCCTCCCTCCCTCCCCTCGCCAGATAATCCTCGTTCCCGTCGCCGCCATCGGATCTGCGGCACTTGAAAATTCAATTAGGGCAAACATTCTTCTGCACTCAGGAGGCAGGCGCCGTTTGAAGAGCCGCCTCCTCGCAGTGACGTCGCCGCGACGAGGCCCCACCGGCAGGAGGGGAGGTGGGGAGGAAGGGAGGAGGTCGGCTCGCGAGGAGCGAGCGCCGAGGGAGGGTTTTCGAGGCGGGGGTTTCTGAGGGACGGCTGGCGAAGGAAGTTTCCGAGGATTTCCGAGGAAAGGTTTGTAAAAGGAAGGTTTTCGAGAGAAGGTCTTCGAGTGAAGGCTTTCAGAGGGAAGTTTTCCGCGGGCGTTTGTCGCGGCGAGGCTTCGAAAGGCAAGAGTTCGCAAAGCAAGATTTGAGTAAAGCAGGTAAGACAAATGTCCGAAGGAAGCTTTCTGGAGGACCGTGCAAGGACCAAGCAAGGTTCTGGAGGAGGATTTCCGAGGAAAAATGTTCCAGGCAGGTTCTCCGAAGGTAGGTTCCAAAAAGAAGCATTTCCGAATGAGTATTTTCAAAGAGGTTGCCTCAGAGAGAGTCTCGGGAGGCGGACCTCGAACGGACGATTGTCCTGGAGTGTTTTTCGAGGGCCGTCGTCGACTTCCATGCGAGCGAGTGTAAAAATGGAAGAACCAATTGACGGCTAATTGCGTTCGAGGAACCCGGGCAAGGACATCAATCACGGCATGGTTGCCGCACTTCCTCGACCGCGAGGTCGCCGTTTGAGCGACGCCGTCTCATTTCGAGCGACTCCGCTCGGGCCTCGGCCGGCCATCGCCGAATGTGGAGGGCAGGCGGGCCCGAGGAGCGTCCGAAGAGTGTCCGAAGTCGCCCGAAATAATGCGAACTCGTCCGCTTCCCCCTCCTCCTCTGGGCTGGCGAGGATTCCCACCAGATACAGATAGCTATAGCAGGAATATATCGTTGGAACATCTTCACTTCGGGATTTCGTCGGAAATTTTCGAGTGTTCGAGGCGAAATTTCCAATTTTCCCTCATGTCTTCATCCGCAAGGCCTCCCGCTTCCTCCTCTTCTTCTTCTTCGTCTTCATCCTTCGTCTTTAGTTTTGCTCTGCCTCTTGCTTTGTTGTTGTCGTCGTCGTCGTCGTCGTCGTCGATGGTGTTACAGTCTTTGCTGGTGTTGTTGTAGTTCGACTCTATTGTTGTAGTTATCTCTCTGGTTGTTGTTGTTGTTGTTGCTGTTTCAATGGCTCTTGCTGTTTCAATTGTTGTAGTTATTTCCATTGTTGTCGTTGCCTCGATTGTGCTCGTCGTACATTGTTGTTGTTGTTGTTGTCGTAGTTGTTGTTACAAATTTTTAAGATTTTCCCATCAGAAGCGAACGAAAGCAAATTTAAAGGCATTTCCTGTCTATGTGGGTGTGGGTGCGTGCGTGTGTGTGTGTGATCTCTGCTCTGTCGCCCTCCCTCTCACTCTTCCGCCCTCCTTCCCGGCTCTTCTTATCTCTCACTCTCCATCACGTTATCCTTAGTCGGCTCCAGCAGCAGCAGAGGCGCAAAAACAACTACAATGGCGAGCACAAGAGCAGCGGCAGCAGCAGACCCGAGGAGTGAAGGGGACAAGACGAGAGGGAGCGGGAAGAAGGATGAGAGCAGGATGAGGCGGATGAAGAAAGAAGAAGCAGTCGATGCGGGCGAGGACGAGGGACGTGGCCGAGAGAGGTCGACATCAAAGCAACTTGCTGCGATACAAAGGATCATTTGTACCTAAGCAAGGATCGCTCACAACGGCTCGACGTCGAATCGATTTGTGAGCATGCAAGTGTGCGCCTGTGTGTGTGTGTGTGTGCGTGTGTGTCGGAGAGGTGTTTGTGTGACGTCGCTCTCTCTTGACGCTGGCAAGTGCGAGCGGGCGCATTTTGGGATCAACGGCGAGAAATCGCCGCCTACCGATTGCGAAAGGTCGAGGTCGATGGGGGCGGAGGAGGCGCGCAGCAGTCTCGAGCATCTCGAGGAGCCCCCGAAAGAGCTGAGAAGGGTCCAGACGAGGGTCCTCGAGGCGCAATTTCCGCGCCCGGTTCAGGCCGTCTTCGGCAGGAGCTTCGGGGACTCCTCGCTCCAGCCCCTCCCTCCATCCTCTCGTCGGCTCCTGTGTGTGTGCATCTCGCCTATATAATGTGGTGGGAATTTGGGGATTGCGAGACGTCTTCGCCGAGTACATGAAGGCTGTCCGTCCGTCCGTCCGTCCGCCGTTGAACCCCAAGCCGACCCCTCGCATCCGTCCAACCGCCCAAGTCTCTCCGTCCGTCCGTCCGTCCGTCCGTCTGTTTGCTCGCCTTCCCCTGTACTCGAGTCCGTCTGTGGTGGATGTGGGTGTGCGTGTGTGTGTGCAGCATCTCGACGTACGATCCAGAAGGAAGGCGAAAGCGAAGAAACCAACGAGCGAGTGCAAGGGAAAGGGGGAGGGGGAGAGGGAGAGCGAAGGAGGGAACGAGAGCGAGCTCGAGGGAAACGAAGGATGGAGAAAAACGCAAGAATTCGAAGCAGCGCCGAGGCAACTGTGCAAGCGAGTGAACTAAAATGAAACTCTGAAACTGAATCGACAGGGAACGCACTGAGGGACGGACGGAGGGAGGGAGGGACGGGGAGACGGAGAGACGGGCAAACATACACACAGACGGAGGGACGGACGGACGGACGGACAGAGGCAGAGACGGACACACCGAAATCCGTACAAACTCACGAACCGATAGACGGACGGACGGACGGACGGACAAACGTACGAACGCGAAGACATGGCCGAGAGACGGAGACACCGAGGGACGGAGCGAGGGACGGACGGTTGGACGAGTCCGCCATACAATAGCTGGAAGCTTCGCTCGCAGAGAACCAGGCGAGGAGGACGGCGAGGGGTGGGGGCGGGGCCAGAGCAAGGCACACAACTCCGTTGGCGCACAAACCTACGCGCAGACACACAGACCGGCCGACGGACAGACAGACAGACAGACAGACAGACGGACGGACAGACAGACCTACAGACAAACCTACAGCACAGACCTACAGACAGACGTACAGCGAGACACACAGAGGGACGGACGGACACGCGAACGAGCGAGCGACGAACGAACGTATCTCGATACGTACGTAGCGTTCGACGGAGCAGATACAGGGTCAGTCGGCAGAGCCGTTGGGCCGGCGGCGGCTCCGGGAAGCGATGGAAGAGGCTCGGGAAATTCCGGGAGGCCTCCAGGAGCCGGTGGAGGGCTTCGGAAGTCATTGGAAGAGGCTCGGAGAAGCGATGGAAGCCTCAGAGTGGCGCTGGAAGACTCGGGCAGTCGCTGGAAGCCACCAGAAATCGAGGCCCACGATCTGGGAGCCGAGCTTGAAGCCTAAAGTCGGGCTTCGTCGGTCCTTAAGACCCCCACGGAACCTTCCCTCGTCCTCCACCAATCGATGCGCGGACCCACGGACACCCTCGACAGGTCCCCGACACTCCAGGAACCAACGGCTGCCGTAGCATCGCACCATGGGCGGCTCTCGGAGCCCTCCGAGAAGCCTCCGAGAAACCCGAGCCGCTGCGGGTCCCCCGGGACCCCGTCCACCAAAATCCAGCCCCCAACCCCGAGCCTTCCCCGAACACGCGGACGCCTCGCTTAAAGCTTTAAGAACTCGCCTCCTTCGCTGGCGCGGCGTCCTCGTCGTCGTCGTCGCTCGCCTGGCCGGGCCTCGTGCACGGCTCCCTGTAAGAAACGACTACGACGGCGACGGCGATGGCGACGAAGGTGGGGGTCGGGGCCGGGGCCGGGGCCGGGGGCGAACGTGCAGCCATACTTGCTCTACCAGTGTGACATATACGAGCGCTCGGCTGTACAGCGGGCCCAGCGATTCCGGGGGCCGCGCGTCGGCTCCGCCAGGGGCGGCCGACTCGCAAGCACTGGCTCGACTTTACATCCGTCGCCCCAGCAAGTGCGGCATTCGTCGGGCGCCCCGTGAGCGCGTCGAGGAACCCCGGAGCTGATGGGGCGATTTCTATCCCCGTTCCAATGCGCCAGCAAGTGTGCGATTCGTGGGCCCGGGCGCCGGCATTCGACATATCTCGCTACTTGCTGGGGCGGCGCCCCATCAGCTACGGGGTTTCGGGCCGCAGACGCTGCGCTGGCCGGCTATCGAGATACTTTTTGGTGGCGCGCCGCCCCAAAAAGTATCGTGAAGTCCGCCCCATGCGCCGTGGCGGCGACGAACGCGCGCCCTGATGGCGCGCCTCGCCCCAGAAAGTGTCGGCCCGATGCTCGCCATGCTGGCCGTGGTCGGCGAACCCGACACTTGCTGGGTCGTCTCGGCGCTGGGCGTGGGGCGGCTGCGGCGAGGGCGGGCGGCAGCGGCAGCGGCAGCGAGAGTGGAGTGTAGAATGTTTTTCTTCCTCTTCCTCTGCCTCGCCGCCGTCGTCGTCGCTGCGTTCGGTTGGAAATATTCCGAGCCGCGTGAGCGAGAGCGGGAGCGCGCGAGCTGGCCCGTGAGAGGGAGCAGGAGCGAGCGACAGGAGTGGGGGAGAGCGCGAGAGCGGTCGGCTGGGCGAGAGAGTGAGTTGGCCCGAGTGCGAGGCGAGGCGAGTGCGTGTGTGTGTGTGTGTGTGTGGGTGCTGCGTCGCTGCTGCTGCCGAGCGTCGAGAGCGAGCTCGTTCTGAGCTTGCCGTGGTGTTGGTGCCTCGTCCGTGTGACTCCGGGCGCGTGTTCGTGAGTGCGTGTGTCCGTGAGTGCGTGTGTCGCGTGTGTGTGTGTGCGACGAGGGTTCCTCGGATGCCGTTGCAGGAATTCTACGTTTTGGCAGTGAACGCATTCTTTCAGCCGAGGACGATCCAAGTCGAGCCGAGTCGAGTCAACTCGGGTTGGTTGAGTCGCGATTGCGAGGATTTTCGAAGGCACCTGAGGGCAGTCGGGGCGTCCTCGTGGGGCTCTGGACCGTCCTCCGACATCGGCCGCCTGGAGACCGGCCTCAGAGCCTGATTCGGTGCACCCGACGTCCCGTCATCGCCGCCATCGTCGTCGCTCGCCCCAGCCCTCAGCTTCCTCGGTTTCTCCGGGTTTCTGTCCACAACTCGGAAGAAGCGTTGAAGCCAAGAGCTGGTTGAAATTTGAGGAAATTCGAAAAGGTAGCAGATTTGAAATTTCCTCCGGATTCCTCCACAAAACGCTTGCCGCACGACTCTGGCTCTCACACACACACTGCCGCTCTCTCGTCTTCCGCGACTGCCGTGGAATTTCTCTCCTTTCCTGCTGCTGCCTCTCTTTCCCACTCAACGCTTCAAGCTCCCTTTCGCCACTCTCTCTCTCTCTCTCTCTCTCACACACTCTCCCCCACCCCATCGTCCGTTCCGCACGATTCTCTCCCGCTCTCCCAATTCAGCAACTCGTCCGTGCATCCGTGAGTCGGCCGTTCGGTCGTTCGGTCGGTTCATGTGTGTGTGTGTGTGTGCGTGTGAGTCCGGCTCTCGCCTCCGATAAATAAACAGAGAGCGACGGCGTCTGCAGAGCGTCCGCTGCACGCCAGGGTTGCCAGGGCACGAGTGGCCGAGGTCGGAATCGTGGACACGGAATCGTCGGCCCCGACAGCGAGCGAAGATCGCACGGCCCAGAGAGCGGGCCGCCTGCCTGCCCTTGGCGAGAACTCTCGGGCACAAGTGTGCAATCTGCGAGATACGGCTCGCGAGCCGTGGATGCCGCTCGCGAGCGACGGAGGCAGACGGACGAAGCCCTTGAAACCGAGACACAGTTCGTACGCCAACACTGTAGCAGATGCATTTGCAACTTAAAATCTCACCAAAACCGAACCCAAAATCCCCCAGATGCCACTCAAGATCCCCTAGATGAAAATCAAACCGGCAGATACCGATCAATGCCCAACCAACAGACGACCGAGGCGTGTTTGCGATTGAAAATTCGCGAATTCCGACATTCTTCGGGGACGCGGATACAAAGCCACATGCGGATGACGATGACTCAGGCCGCCGACGTACCGGCAGATACACGACTCCCGACACGCCTGGGTCTCTCCGGAGATACTTCTCTGCATACGAAAGAAGCGCTCGCGTCGAGCCCCGGACACGACCTCGCAGATACGCCGGTGACTCAGGAGGCGGCCGCCGATAGGCGAACCCGAACGTATCGGATACGCGAGATACCAGATACCAGATACAAGATACAATTAAACGCCATGTTCGCCGCGCTCGAACGTTCGAATCCTAATCTTAAGCAAAGTTCGTTTCTCCCGCTCCAAACCCCCGTCCGCCCTCTATCTCTGCCTTTCTTTCTATCGCTCGCTCGTCTCTCCCTCTCCTGCTCCGGCCCTAGGAATGCATTCGCATTCGTGTGTCTTGTCGTGCCGTGCCGTGCCGTGGCGTATCGCGTAGATACGTCGTCGACCGTCCGTCCGTCCGCCGTTCGCCGTCTCCTCGCATTCGAATCTACGCCGAAGCACGCGTATCTAAGGTTTCAAGTTTAACTCCGTATGACAATTGCTGTTGCTGTACTGGCGGTGTCGGTATGTTGTTGTTGTTGTTGTTGTGGCGGCCGGTCCTCGTGCTGCCGGTGTCGAGGAGCTGCCTGTCTTATCTTATCAGCGCGCTCGCAGTAAGTCGATCTGTAACGGTAAACCCGAGCCTTGAGCCATGGGCCACGGGATACGCAGATACCCAGACCCAGATACGCAGATACGCAGCTACTCCGGTGTCATTCGCACGAACACCTCGTCGTCGTCGTCGTCGTTGTTGGTGTTGTTTTGGCTGTTATTGTTGTCGCCGCCGTCGCTCCTGACGACGCGGCCGCGACGCCGAGCCGAGCCGAGACCCGGCAGGACAACGTGGCAAGTCGCGGCGACTCGTAGGGATTTCTCGCTACGCCGCTTCTTCCTCCCCTCTCACCGCTCACCACTCACCTCTCACCTTGCCCTTGTCCTCTCCGTCCCCCTCCCCCTCCCCGTCTCTCCTCTCCTTCCTCGCCCTCCTCCCCGCTTCCTCACTGCGGCGAAGGGTTCGGTTCGGCTCGGCTCGGCTCGCTCGCATCCATCGGAGTTTTACACATGAAACGAATCCTCGAATCGATTCGCCCTGCCCCCGTCGGTCCTGCGTCCGCCCGGCCCGGCCCGGCCCGGCCCGTCGCATTCGCTTTTCTATTTCTTCCCGATTCTCCCCTCCGTTCACGTTCCCTTCCCGTCGGACTCCTCTCGACCCGTCTGACTCTTTCCGTTCCCTTCGGTCTCCTTTCGTTCCCGTCTCTTTGTCTCCTTCCTCTCTACTCACTCGTCGTCGCTCGGTCCGTCTCCCGGTCGGTCTGTCGGTCTTTTCGTCCTCCGTCGGCCTCGTCGTCCCTTTGATTCGTCCGTCCGTCCGCTCGTGTGTCTGTCAGTCGGTCTGTCCATGCGTGCGTTCGCCCTCCGTCCTCGCCGTCGTCGTCGCCATCGTCGCCGTCCCTGGGCTCGCGCTCGGGTCGGGGTCGTGGTCGGGTTCGGGGCACGCAGCGAGCAACCCTTCGACAAGAAGTCTCATTGTTTCGAACCCCATCTCACTCTCGCTCCCTCTCCCTCTGCCTCTTCCTCTCATTCCCACTGCCTTCGAGACCCCTGAACGCCTGTCGCGTTCGCGGCCAAATCGAGCTTCGAATTCCGTGAATTTTTGAATTTCACTTTGGGGAAATTTGCGTGACTTGCGAGGAAAATGCGAAGGCGATGAAAAACGCACGGCCAAAGCGACCGAGTGAGACAGAGAGAGAGAGAGAGAGAGGCGTCGGGGGGGAGTGCGAGGGAGGGAATTTTCATTAAAATTATTTGGTCCCCGGTTCGGCTCGTCGGCAGCTCCTGCGTCTCGGCCGAAATGCAGCGTGACCAGAAACAGGCGTCGCCGAGTTCGGGCCGTGGTCGCGGTGGTCCCGAAACCCAGCAGGGCACCTTCCTCTATCTCTAGCTCACACCCTCCCTCCCTCTCTCCCACACTCGCGCTCTTCTTCGTGCACTTGCGGCGCGGCTCGTCTGACCCTTTTCAAGATGGTCAGCCGCGATAGACCTTTACATAATCACACATTTCAGTCCCCGGACGGCGGGGCCGGGGCGGGCGGCGACTGGGCGAGCGAGGCGGCTTTGGTGAGCGGCCATAAATCGCTCCTCGAACGTCCGCTACCTGCCCGTCCGCCTGCCCTTCGACCTCCGGCGCACCGCGGCCGAACACCGAGCCAAAGAAACCAATTCAAGGTGCATCGTTCGCAGCGTGCTGAGCAGGGCAGGGCAGGGGCCGTCGAGCGGTGTTCGAAGTCCGGTCCGGGCCGGGCCGGGCCTCGCTCGCCGAAACCCGTACCCGGCCCTAGAGGAAGAAGAAGCAGCGCCGAGTTCTATTGTCTTGCACAAAAGTCTACGAAAGCGAAAGAGCCGAGCGGGAAAAGATCCAATGGAGGAAGGAGCGCGAGGGGGACGGGCGTAGGCAGTGCGTGAGAGCGCGAGGGAGAGGGAGAGAAATGTAAATAATCCGCTCTGAAAGGCGGAGGCAAATCAAAGCGGTTCCCTCGAACCGATCCCGATCCCGGTCCAGGTCCCGGTGTCGGTCCCGGCTCCGGTCCCTGCGATCATTGTTCGGACGTCGCATGCGTGACGACGGTGCGGCCGAGGAGGGGGCGAGGGACGAGTGAGTGAGCGACACACGAAGCTGTCGGCGTCGGATTCCAGGATATCTGTGCAAGGGAGGAGCGTGGACGGCCAAAGAGGGGAGGATCGAGGGACCGACGCGAGGTTAGGGATCTGAGCTCGAGTTGAGATCCTCGAGATGAACTTGTCGAATCCCGGGATCGAGCCCCGGCTGTTGCTGCTCAGGGGATTATCCACGACATTCGGAAGAGAGCCGCGATCGGGTCCCTAGGAAGGGCAGGTGCGGCTGAAGGGTGTGACAAGGGCAGGGATTCCTCTCCCATCAAGAGAGCTGGTGCCTGGAGGAGCAAAGCAGGCGTTGGCCCATGTTCGAGTGGGGACGAGGCCTCTTGCAGAGAAGAGAGTGGGAATCCGGAAGCATTTGTTCACTGGACGCTTTGACAATTGAATGCGAGTCCCGACGACTTTCTCTCTATCTCTATTTTTGAAATAACTTGAACCAACCTTGAACACTTCCCTGATGCTCCAAATCCTGCCAACAACGAAGGCCGACGAAGGACCCCCAAAAACACGCTGACAAAGGCCTCGTCATCGCTCGTCTTGCGTGACCTTTTGGTTCACTGGGACGGCGGCCTCTGCACAGATTCTCGTCGCCCTCGTTCCTCGTCAGCGCCTCCGCTTTCGTCTTCTTCCTCCCACTCCTCGTGGCTCGTCCTCGTCCCTCGGGCTCGTCCTCCCTGTCTTCCCTCTGCACGCCGTCTCACGCCCGTCCCCCCTCTCCAGCTCCCGCGACTTCCACTCCCTCCTCCCACTCTTCCTGCGAGCAGGAAATCCACGTTGACCCCCCCCCGCTCCCTTCCTTCCATCGCTCGCCACTCACACATCAGAGACGCCTCGAACGCCGGCTGATAAAGCACTTCCGGCCGATCGTCGTCCCTCGGCCGATCGGTCGCGTCATCGGGTCGAACTTTCGCTGCTTCTTCTACTGCTTCGCCTTCCCCTCCTTCCCCTTACGGCTCTGCCTTTGATTTCCTTTAAATCGTCGATTATCTTCGATTCCTACGGAGCGCGACGGAGGCAAATTCGGCATCTAATGATTTTCTTTTATTATTTATTTGCTCATTCGTTATTCCAACGACGTAGCCGGGTTCCTGTGCCAGTTGTGCTGCTGTTGTTGTTGTTGTTGTTGTTGTTGTTGTTGTTGTTGCTTTTACTCGTCTTACGATCGCTTCTCACTTCGTGCGATCTTCATTCGCTTCGGGCCCGATCGGGCTCTGCGGCGACTTCGCTGCTTATGTCATTTGTTCATTATTCCATTATTCTCGATGTCGTAGTTGCTGTCATTCTCGTTGTTGTTGTTGTTGTTGTTGTTGTCGTTGTTGTTGTCGTTGTTGTTGTCGTTGTTATTGCGGTTGACCGACGACGTTATTGTTGTCATTCTACTTCTACATAGTTGTTGTTTTCCTCCTCTGGCTCGCAAGCGTTCCGGCGACAAAGTCTGAATTTAATTGTATTTCATTTTATTTTATTCACTGTTCTATTTTCATTTCACTGTCGTTTTTACATTCGCTCCATCTCTCTCTCTCTCTCTCTCTCTCTCTTGCAGGAGGTTTTTTATATCGGTTGTTATTGTTCTTACGATTCTCCAGTCTACGATCGGATGATTCATCGAATTTATAAATAAAACTCCTCGTCTCCCGCCTCGCCGGCGACGTCTGCAGCGATCTCTTTTTCGCTGCTTGTCTCTCGCTCGATCTCTGGGGTGCTTGTTGTTGTTGGCCCTGGTGGGACGTTGTTGTTGCTGGAGTCGCTGTTGTCGTTGTCGTCGTCGTTGTTGGCTTGCTTTTGTCATTTTGCGGAAATTGCAAGCGCAGGTTTCGTTCAGTTGAGTTCGAGTTTTTCGAGCGTGATTTGTGGCGGCCTTTGGAGGCTTCTGCGGAGATCGAAGCGGCCCGAGGTTCCCCGACCCGCGACCCGCGACCTGTGGGCAGGATCGACTGCCATCCATCGCATTCCGCGCGCCCTTCCACGAAATTCCCCCGTGCTTTTATTTTAATTTTCCACCTCGAACCCTCTTCGGTCGGGTTCTCAATCGGGCCCGGTTCGGGAACCCAAATTCCTGGCTAGATTTATGGCCGCCTGCGACGTGGGCCGCATGCTAATCAGTCCCACTGTAGCCGTCGCCGCGTCTCTCTCTCCCTCCCTCTCACTGCTTTCGGGAATCGGGGAGCGGCTCAGAACGGGGTCCGGCGGAGGCGGATCTGGCGACGGCAGGTGATTGCGATGGGCGAGAAGAAGAAGAGGGGGATCGAGAAGCAGATGAAGAAGAGGAAGACGCGGATGCCGGTCCTCCATTCCCTCGGGAGTCCAAGACCGAGGCCGAGTCCTTTGAAGACTCCCAGCCGCAGGCCGAGCGTCCGAGCGTCCGAGGGAAGAAAAAATCCCACAGCGATCGTGCCTAACCTATAAATGGGTATAAATTGTTGTTGTAGCCTGTGTGGTTGTTGTGGTCTGCATGATTTTTGTTGTTTGCCTGTTTTTGTTTTTGTAAGTTTTTTGTTGTTTGTCTGCCGCTTGTCGTTGTTGTTGTTAACCCTGTTGTTGCTGTGGGTTTTTTCTCTTGCTGTTGACTGTTGTTGTTGTACTGGTTATTATTGTTGTTGTGCAACCACGCAACCAGCTCGAATGCAAAAATGTAAATTTTATTTTCAACTTGATTTTTTTCGTTTGTTTTCAGCGTGTTTTTTTTTTTTGTTGTTTCTCTGCTTTTCTTCTCCATTTCACGTCGTTGTTCGCCCGACCAACAACAACGCAAGTGAGTGTGTGAGGGAGAGGAGAAGAGAAAGAGGGCGAGGGAGAGGGAGAGGGGGGGGGGGGTGAGGGAGACGGAGGGTGGGATGGATGGAAGGAGAAAAACGCTGCCCTCAAAATAACTTTGAATACATAATTACAAGCCTTTCGTCGTTGTCTTCGCATTCCTGGAAACGACGCACAACAACTACAACAACAACAACGACAACAACGACAACAACACAAGAGCAACGTTGATATAATAACAAAAACAAACGGAAGGCACCAACAACACCAACAACACCAACAACACCAGCAACAACAACAATAACGACAACACCAACGACAACAAGATATGATAATAACGAGAGAGAAAAAAGTGGAATATAAAGAAGCACGAAATACAACAACAAAGCAACAACAACAACAACAACAACAAGAGGAACCACTTTTGGCCTCTTCCAGTCCATGGACGAGAGGAAGAAAGGCAGAGAAAGCGGCGAGAGGAAGAAGAAGAAAGAGAGAAGGCGAAGACGAAGGCGAAGGCGAAGAAGCCGAAGGATGCAGGAAGAACGAAACGAGTGAAGGGTGAAGGGTAGAAGGAGAAGAAAAAGTAGAAGAAGTAGAAGGAGAAGTAGAAGTAGAAGAGGGAGAACAAGAAGAAGAAGGGGAACGAACGACAGCCAGAGGACGAGAAGGAGAGAAGTTGGGGGAAGGACAGGGACGACCGACCAGCAGGAAGAGCAGGGGTGAGAGGGAAGGCAACAACAAAAATGAGTCAAAAACTAGTTCAGTTCAATATTGGGGAGACGACACGAGAGTTCCGAACACGAAAATTAAAAACCAATTTGCGAGATTCATGCGACTCCCGTCTTCGTCTTCCAGTCTTCGCTCATCGTCTCTGCCGCCGGCTCACCCTCTCCCTGGCAGTCTCCTTCTCGCTCTCGCTCTCGCCCGCATCGGCTCGGCAACTCGGTCTCGTTCTCTCTCGTCCCGTCTTTCTCGGAATTGTGCGAGTTTCGATTTTTCGAATTCACCTTGCATCGCGACGTCGCAGCCGCGGTCGCAGTCGCAGTCGTCGTCGACGTTGACGTCGGCGTCACCGCTCCGCCAACTGTCGTCGTCGATGTCGTTGGCGGCGACGGCAGAGGGTGGGCGGAGGGCGGAAGGCGGAGGGCGGCCGCCACCCTGGGCGCTGCTGCATGCGGCGCAGAACAGCAATGACTACAACAACAACAACAATGACAACAATGAGTACAGCAACAACAACAACACCGCCGACAACGTGTTCAACAGCAAGTTGGACAAAAACATGCCCAACAACAACCACGAAACGACAACGGAAAAAAATCAATATATTTTATTTTTTTCTGCTGCTCGCCTTTGTCGCCGTTTCTCCCCTTCCCTCTCTTTCACACTATCTCTCTCTGTCTCTCTCTCTATCTCGCTCCCTCTCCCTCCCTCACCTGCTCCCGTTGTCGCCTCCGCTGGCTCTGGTCGCCCTTGTCTTCTTCATCGGCGTCCGCCTCGGCCTCTTCGTCTCACCCGGCATTCCCTGCGTTTTCCCCAGAAGCAACGAGGCGCGGGCAACGAAGAGGAAGAGGAGGAAGCAGCAGGAAGAAGAGGAGGAAGAGGAAGAGGAAGTAACAAGAAGAGTGAAGGAGGGAAAACATAATAAGAAAGAATTAATGAACGGGAACGAGGGAAAAAATTGTTATTCATGCGACGGACGACAGAAACGACAACGATGACGACGACGACGACGGCGAAGGCGACAGCGGGACGGACATGAAGTCCAGTAGACAGACAGACAGCCCAACATCCAGATAGACAGACGGACAGACGGACAGACGGAGCCGTGGAAAGATCCTCGCCCAAATGGACAGATGGACAGATGGAGAGACCCGGAGCAAGCAGCGAACAGCCCGAGCAGGCCGAGGGACGGACAGGGGCCAGACAGATGGAGGGGCCGAGGGACAGACGGACAGACAGAAGGGGAGAAGGAGGGAGACGGAGATAGAGATGGACAGGCGGCTGACGATGGCTGGAATGAAAGACGTGCAGCCGACGAGCGTGGACTCGGGCTCGGGTTCGGGCTCGGGCTCGAGCAGCGGCGTCCGCTCGACAAGTGGACGCCGCCGGCGCCCTCAGACGGTTCGCGGGACCCGCCCCGAGCCCTACCTTCGAGCGGCCCCAGGCCTCGGTTGGCCGCGTCCGTGGCCAGACCCCAGTCCCAGTCAAGCTGGACTCACAGAAATGTCTCGAGTTTGGCTCTGGTTTCGACCTCGGCCTTGGGTTTCGTGGACTTGGTTCGACCGGGGGTCCAGCGGGGCAGGGGGCCAAGCGGTTTTCCCGGTCCAAGCCCTTGCCCTTCCTCTCGCTCCCCACTCACTCGCCTTGGCCGCGGCCGTGCCGTGAACCGATGACGGCACCTGGTCACGTGTAGCGTTTCGCAAGATCGCATGCATTTCTACAGCAACAACACCAAGGAGGAGAAGGAGAAGAACAACAACAACAATAGCAGCAGCAGCTACAACAACAAACACGAGAAATGAGAAGAACGACGGAGCAGCAACAACGAGATGGCAACAACAACGACAAGGACTGCGGAGTAAAAAGCGAACAGAAACAAAAACAACAACGCACAAAAGCCAAGATACAAAGTTTCTCGCAGAAGGCGGCGACGACGACGACGACGACGACGACGACAGAGAGGAAGAGAACCCAACAAGAGGAATAAGAAGACGAAGAAGAAGAAGAAGAAGGAGAGGAGAACGAGCCCCAACCACATTAGCAACAACAACAACAACAATGAGAACCGCAATAAGAACAAACGCCAGAACTCGCAGCGGGAAAAAACGCCAGTAACAACAACAACGACTAGAGGGAACAACAACAATGGGGCGAAGAAAAAACGCAGCGAGGCAAATTAATTTTTTCTCTTTCTCTCGTTATTTTTGTTCCTTTTCCTCTTTGTCTCTTGCCTTGTCTCCCGTCCTCCGTCCCTCTCTCTGGCATTTTATTTTTATTTTTATTCTGTTATTTTTTTATCGAAAACCTGGTCGCCGACGAGTCTTAGCGGAAGAAGAAGAAGACAAAGAAGACGATGGGAAAACGGCGGACGAGGACGGGAGAGCGAGGCGGAGAGAGAGAGGGGGAGAGAGAGAGAGAGAGAGAGAGATGGTGAGAAGAGACGCGAGCTCGCAACAGAAGCAAGTCCGAGGGGGCGGGGCGGGGTTGACGACAGATTGGAGGGGAGGGGACTAAAACAACAACAACAACAACAACCAATAGTTGTTCGGTCCGCTCCATGGCGTTGTTGCTGTTGCTGTTGTTGTTGTTGTTGTCATTATTATTATTGTTGCCAAGAGGAGCGTCGGAGCAGCGAGTTCGAGAGGCAGGGCTGCGAAGAGGGGGTGCGGGGCGAGGGGCGAGGGGGAATGGGCTGCAGCAGATACTTGGATACGGATACGCGGTTTTTGCACTACGAAAATTCTGCTGTGCTTGTTGTTGTTGTTGCTGTTGCTGTTGTTGTTGTTGTCCCTAAACATTTTCAAAATAAATATTATTGTTGTTCCTGTCACAACTGTTTGTTGTTCTATCAATTGCTCTTGCTGTTGCCGTTGCCGTTGCTTTTGTTCCGTTCAAACTCTCACATTTGTTTATTTTTACAATGGGTGTTTTTGTTGTTTTTGTTGTCGTTGTCGTTGTCGTTGTCGTTGTCGTTGTCACCGTCGCCGGCTCGAGCTCGAAACGAGACAGATACAAAAGTCTCTCGGCCGCCGCGGTCGTCGTCGGGTCGCGAACGTCGTCCGGAGCAGCGGCGAGCGAGGAGCGAGAGAAAACTACCCCGAACAACAACAACAACAACAATAACAACAACAACAACATCACCTACAAGAGCAACTTGAATAAAACCAACAACAACAATGCGGCATCGCAGAAACACCCAGAGTCGAATGTATCTTGTATCTGCAGCTGAGTATCGCATTCGGTCGACGGCGATTCGGTCGTTCGGGTTTCGTGTGGGACAAATTCTGGTTTTCGGGATCTTGTTCGGTGCGGTTGGCTTGTTGTTGTTGTTGTTGTTGTTCTTCTTCTTCTTCTTCTTGTTCTTCTTGTCGTTGTGGTCGCTTTGGCTTTTTCTCGAAAGCTGCAAACGTGGAAGAAATTTAAATGCAACCAGCAGATATGACGACGACGACGACGTCGAAGCAGCAGCCGAAGCAACAACAACAACAACAACAACAACAACAACCACAACAACAACCACAACCACAACCCAGCAACGATCGCGCCGGCGACTGCACGCAAGAGGCCGGCGCCGTCGCAGTCGCCGTCGCCGTCGCTCCGGAGCCGAAAACGCGCTTTCGCAGACGGCGAGCCCGACGACGAGCTGGGCGAAGGTCGGCGGGGGGCGCGGCGCGGTCGGTTCGGAGGCAGCCCGACGACGACGACGACGACTACGAGACACCTGCACGCGGCTCGCATGCGCTCCGGGCCCGCATCGGAGCCTCGCCGCCGTGGATCGGCGGCCACGGACGGAGGACGGAGGAAGGCGGGACGGGACGGGACGGGACGGGGTTGCGGTTTCGGTTGCGGCCGGGCGGGGGGCGGCAGCGACTGGCGGATCGTCGGGCGGCCCTCGCTCGTCGGTTTCTTCGTTTTCGTTTTCGTTTTCAGTTTCTGTTGTTTGCCCTGCTTGTGTTGCTGTTGCCGGTGTTGTTGCCATTGTTAATGTTGCCTTTGTTATTGTAGCTTATGTTGTTGTTGTGCTCAATTATACGTTATAGTTGTTGCAGTTTCCCCCTCGTTGTTGTTGGCGTTTTCCATCTCCACCTTCTGCACGCTTCGCTTCTGACGTCGATCGACGGAGATGGTTTGGCAGCATGGTGTTGTTGTTGTAATCGTACTGGTCATGTTTTGCTTGTTGTTGTTGTTGTTTCTGTTATAATTGCTATTGTTTCTGCTGTTGTTGCCGTTCTTGTTTTTGTCTGTCTCCGTTCGCTGGCTGGTTTCATATTGATTTAATTCTATTGTTGCAGTTGTTGGTCTTGTGAGTTTTTATTAATTATTTTCATATGATTTCGTTCTTGTTTGCTTTCGTCGCCACCATCATTGTTGTTGGTTTTTGCCTGATGTCTTCCCTGTGCTTCCCCAAGAGCTTAGATCAATGGGTTTCTGTGTTTTTGCTCGATGTCCCGCAGACTCCGACGACAGGAGAATGTGGAAAATACTGAAAAATGCTAAAAAAATAATTGCTCAGATACCTTGTTGTTGCCGACGTTTTTGAGAGAAATTTCTCAAGGTCGCCCTTTAGAGCTACGGCTAAGGAAAGACAATAAAACTTGAAGAATCCAAGTCAGAAATTCAGGATGAAAACACTTTCCTTCTCCCCTCAAGCCTCCTTCGCGACTTCGAGTTATTGTTATTTGGAAAAGATTTTACCTGAGTAAATTCCCCTAATTCATTGACTCTATTTACTCAAAAATTCCTCGGAATGAATATTTTATTTATAAGGCCAATTTTATTCATATACGTATGTTATTTTTTATAATTTCTATATTTCATGTTTATATAATTTTCTCCGTTACGCTTTAAGCAGCTTATGAAAATTCAGCAATTTCCAAGACTCATAAATTAGTAAATAAGTTATAAATTTCGTAATATTTTTTATTAATTAATTTAAGGAAATCTTCGAACCGCAAACGAGCTTCGCGCTTCTTGAAAACCAAATCGAATCGCATCGAATCGAATTGAGTTCAGTTGCACGCGGTCCGTTGTTTTAAATTAAATTCGAGCGCTTTTTCTACAAACTTGAATAACAACAACAACAACAACAACAACAACATAGAGCACACTGACAAAAACAACAAATAGCGAAAGCAACAACAACAACAACCACATTTTATCAAGTCTAGATAAAATTGAATTTTATTCTTAAAATTTTGCACCCGCGACTTTCGTCCTGCTCGCTCGCTCCCCAGTCGTCCTTTTTCAATTTATGTCTCTCTGTGCGGATGGGCGAGTGTGCATGTGAGCGTGTGTGCGTGTGTGGGTGTGTGTGTGTGTGCATGTGTGTGTCGATATTATTATTGCTGTTGTTGTTGTCGTTGTAGGTGCGTGTGGAAATTTAAATTGCGTATTTTTTGCATAAATTTCATTAAAACACAAAAAGGATGCGCGTTGCCGGGCAGGACGAAAAAGGACGAGGCGCGCGCGAGGCAAAAAACGCGATGGAAGAGCAGCAAGAAAACAACAAAAAACAAGAACAAGAACAACAAAGCCAACGAGCAAAAAGCAGTACATACAAAAATTAAATGCAACGAGGAACTAAAGTTATTTCAAAGAAAATATATAGAAAACCAAATATAATGAAATAAAACAAAAAATTAAAACAAAAAAAAAAACATAAAAAAATTAAAACAAAAAAATAAAAAAAATATGATAAAAAAACATAAAAGCAACAAAAGCATAAAAAGTAATGGGAAAAATTAATGAAAAAATAAAATAGAGGCGGTGTTTTTATGGAATTGCATCTCATGCGGAGAAACACACACACGAACACGCACACACACAGGCAGGCGCGCGGCGCGTGTGCGAGCGAGAGGGCGCGATAGTGGCGGCCGCGATGCATCTAAAAAATAGTCATTAAAGCGGGGGCGGCGGGCGTGGCGCGCGTCGCGCGTCGCGCTGGACTCCGCGAGGGGCGGAGGCGGGGCCGGTCGCAAAGAAGCTGCATTTAAATATTTTATTTAAAATTTATGCAACGCATGTGTTGTGTGTTGTTGTTGCTTGGCTTTGTGTCGATTCGGTCGGTCGCAGCTCGCTCCGGGCCTGCGTGTGTGTGTGTGGGGGAAAATAAAACGAGGCGAAATAAAACGAAACAAAATGAATAATCAAATGGGAAATAAAATAAAATTGTGCGTGCCTGGATGCACCGGACGGTCGTCCACGGCTGCCCAACGCGGCCGAGGGACGGACCGACGGATGGACCGATGGACCGATGGACCGATGGACCGCTGGACCGATGGACCGCTGGACCGACTGAGGGCAGGAGAGACCGAGGGACGGACGGCAGTGGGTGGGCGGGAGGCGCACGCACAAAAATTGATTCGGATGCGCTGCAAAAGCTCGCCTTGAGGCGTGGGTCGGAGCCACGCACACAGCAACAACTCGGACGCACACGCACGCACGGCCAGCGCAAATGAAAACGGATGTCCATCTCTGTCCGCCTGCCTGCTTGGGTAAATGCGTGGCTTGCTCGTGCTTTTCCATTATTATTCCCACTTTATATCATTATTATTTGCACTATTATTGTTGTTGTATAAGATAAACTGCATGCGGCGAACGCCCAGGGCGAAAAGTTCGCAGGCCGAGCCTGAGGCGGGTCCGCGTGTCCGACCTGGCGTCGTCGGGAGCCCGGTTGGGGAGGCACAGGAAGGATCGACCTCCAAAACTCCTGTTGCCGGGCCATTTTTCGAGCTCCAAGTCGGCTCTTTCGTGAGTCGGCAATGAAGGCCCGAATTTCCGAAGGACCCGCGCTCCAGGAGTCGGTTCTGAAGGCCCGGCTTCGAGCGAAGTTGGTTTGCAACCCAATCGGGAATGAAGGCCTCGAATTTCCGAAGGCCCGGACTCCAGGGCCCGCTGCGGAGCCCGTTCGAGGGCGCTCGGCGGCAGCGGAGGCGCCAGGACGCGGAGCTGAGGACTTCCTGGAGTCCGGCGGGCTCGAATTCGCCCCGCCTTTCACTGGGCCAGCGGAAGGACGTTTCGGGCTGCGTCCGAGCTTTTGTTTATTATTGTTAACCTCGAGCAACGTGAGTGCGTGTGTGTGTGTGTGAGTGCGCTTTAATGTCGCTGCCGGCAGCCCGGACTGCGTTCGAATTTATGCGTCCTTTAATTTTAAACCGCACACACACACGCGCACGCTCACGCACACGTTCGTCAGTCGGTTCGCCGGTTTGTTTCTCGCTCCGTCCGTCCCTGTCGGCATGAATAAATGTATGTGTGTTTGTGTTTGTGTGTGTGTGTGTGGCTCGTATCTGCATCTGAATAAATATAAATTTTATATCATGGTGATAAATGTTGAAACAAAAAACAAACAACAACAACAACAACAACATCTGCAATCATATGCAAACACACTGACGTGACAACAACAATGACAACAACAACAATCAAAAACTACTGCATTTTACGCACTTTTTTCGAGCAACAACAACGAGGGGAGAAATAAATTTAATTTGTTGCTCAAATACTTCGGCAACGAGGAACAAAACCAAATACGAAAAAACCACAACGATAGCATCTAAAACAACAACAACAACAACAACAAAAACAACACCTACACAGCGACACTAAATAAGTGAATAAAAAAACAGAATTTTTCCATTGTTGTTGTTGTTGTTGTTGCTGCTGTTGTTGTTGTGTTGTGTTTTGCTCAAAATAAAGTAGAATAAAATAAAACCCTTGCATTAAGCTTTGAAATATGAGCTGCATTATTTTCCGAACCCCCGACCCCAACCTCCGCCCCTCCTCGCCGCCCCTCTTCATCTGGCGTCCCCACCTTCTTCGTGGTTGTTGCTGCTGTTGCTGCTGTTGCTGCCGTTGTTGTTGTTGGCGTTGTATTAAACTTGAAGCTTCTCGAACACACCGCGCGAGTCGCATTAAATTTTACCCTATAAATAAATAGCCAAATGCACACACACACACAGGGAACGGAACGGAACGCACAGACATAGCCATAACTGCACACACACAAGTGTACATGTGTGCAACAGCAACAAGAGCTACAACAACAAGAGCGACAACAACCACCACAACTACACCAACTACCCATAGCCACACGACATGGAAGCTTCCATTTCAGTGGTTTTTGTTGCTGCTGCCGTTGTTGCTGTTGTTCTTGTTGTTGTTGTTGTTGTTGCTGCGAACATAATATGCGTGGTGAAAATTCAAGAGAACCGCTCCATTGCATAACTCACTCGGCCCTCGCCCTCGCCCTAAGACTCCCGCCGTCCCTCCACCCTCGACCCAGCTCCGAGCCCAGAACTTAAGGCTGCGTCGAAAGCCATGGAAGCTTTAAGTTGTGGCTTTTGGCATTTTCGGTCATGCTGCCCGGCGCCCGGAGCCTCGGGCGAGCCTCAGCCGGTCGAGGGCGTGGTCGACTCGTGCCCTCCACGTCGCCGAAGAAGAACCTTCGGCCTCCTCCTCTCTGGACGACTCCACGCGACTCGCTTTGGTCTGCTTGAGAGGCGACCTGGGGTTGCGCGAACCGCCCAGGCCGCTGAACCGGCCCCGTCCCCTCGCCAGGGCCCAAAGAACAAGGGCTTCCGACAACAACCACAACAACGAGCCAACTCCCCTTGAACTTCAGCTCAGCTCAGCTCAGCTCGGTTCGGCGCCAAAAAAGACGTCGCCTCATGCCAAGTGGAGCTTGACCTACCTGCCAACACCAACCAACCCCCCCCCCCCCCACTACCCGCCATTCCCTCGCCTCGTGAACCCCGTTGTCACTGTGAAAAGAAAAAACAAAACAGTTTTTTAATTTGATTTGGTTTATTTTTGTTTCCGGACGCTTCGTGCTTCGCCCAAGTATCTCGGGTTCAGTATTTGATGTGTTTGTCTGTGTTTTTGTAATAAGATTTTCATAATATTATTTCTATACATTACATTTATTTCGCTTTAATAACAAAAGGTGTATACGAAACTAAAACGGAACTTAGCCATAGAACTAGAGGAATTATTTAACACTAAAACTAGTTGAGTGGGAGAACGAAATAGAAAACAGAAACTCAACGATGGTAAATTAAGGCAAACGGAACGTGGTGAATGAACGAAGGTGGGCGCGATTGCGGGGACCAGGGGACCTTCGGACTTGGGGAAGGACCTGGCTGGAGGCACCTCAGCGCCTGCTGAAGAAGTGGGGGAAGGAGCAAAGCCGAGGTCTCCAAAGCCATCGGCAAGGGGTCTCAGTGATCTCTGAGGATAAAATTTTGAGCCAAGTGAACCAATAAAATGCCTCCTCCTCTCGGCAGGTCTCCAAGGCTTCCCCCATCCGAATCGAGTCCGAGTCCTTCCGCCATCGAGCCGCGATCATGAGTAAGAAGAACATTTCGATTAATTTTGAATTTCGCTACAATTTCTACAATTTTATTTTATCCACTTCTTCGGCCTTCTGCTTCTGCTTCGGCTTCGTATTCGTCTTCATCTTCGTCTTCAAAACATAACGTACTTAAAACATTTAATTTAAAGTATTTCCTCAACATAATCAATCATAATTTATTAATTTAATTTAGGTCTGGCGATGTCTGCATCATCGTCGTTAGTGATTTTTTGAGTTTTTTCAGTGATTTTTGTTTTTGTTTTGTTTTTGTTTTAGTTTTGTTTTTACAGAACCTACAACTTATCGAATAAAATCATTTCATTTAGTATTCAATTATATAATATATATGTATATAGTATTATATCACAATAGAAAAGAATTGGTTTTTCTCTTTTTTTGCTTAAATTCCTCCCCACTCTCTTTCTAACCTCCCACTATCTCCATCTCCATCTCCATCTCCATCTCTGTCTCTGACTTAAGAACTAAACAAATGAAAATAATATTTTACACAATTTAAAGAGTTTCCCCCGGTCGTCCTTTGTCCGCGCCCTCCGCGAAGGGAGTGGGAGGTCAAAGTCGGAAGGAAGGAGTCCTTTTGCTGTTGTCTTTGCTTGAGTTCAATCGAGCTGCGATTGCTGTTGTTGTTGTTCCTGTTGTTGATGCTGCTGCTGCTGCTGCTGTCCCTCTTTAAATAATAAATTGACTAAATGGTATTCTCTCTAAAATTACAACGAACTAATTAGAGTTAAGACTAAACGTCGAACCGACGCGAACTTCGCTGCGTCGGGGGCCTCAGCCTGGCTCGGGAGCCGCACACGGGGAGCCTTTGTTGTATTTGTTGTTGTTGTTGTTGTTGTTCTCCTCCTTCTCCGTGCTGTTCTCGTTGGTGCTTTTGTTGTTGTTGTTGCCGCTGGCAATGGCCGTCTGGCGCTGCTGTCGGCCGCTCCATCGCCACACACCAATGCACGTGGTCATGCCTCATGTGTGCGAGCGAGCGAGTGTTTGTTGGTGGTGTTGTTGTTGTTGTTGTTGTTGTTGTGCGTGCTGGAGGTTTTCTATGCATGCGCCTTAAACTCGGCGATTCGACGTTTTGTATGGCAAACGAAAGCTATACGTTGTGTGGTTGTTGTTCATGTTCATGTTGTTGTTGTTGTTGTTGCTGTTGCTGTTACTGTTGCTGTTGTTTTTGCTGCTGCTGCCTCGGCTTCTGTATTAAATAACCTCTGGTCGTGTTGTTCGGTGTGGTGCATGAGTGTGTGTGTGTGTTCGTATCGTGGGTTTCCTGTGGCTCTGCGAGTGCGTGTGTGTGTGTGTGTGTGTGAGATGTCTGTCTGTAATTATGGGTTGCCGTCTGAATTACACAGTTCATGGTCTGGCATCGAGCGTCCGAGTCCGACTCCGGCTCTGACTCCGACTCCGAGTCCGGCGTCCGTCCGTCCGGGCTGTGGACGTTGCACGCAGGTAGCCACGGCGTTGACGCTGGCGTCGACGCAGTCACTGACGTCAGACGGCGCACGGCGTTGGCGGCGGCGGCGCCCGGGCAACTGAAGAAGCCAAACGACGAGACGAGGAGGCAGACGACGATGAGAGAGAAGATGGAGGGAGGCCGAAAGCGACTCCGAGACACGGCCGAAGCTCGTCCTTGATGTCGCCGGCCGGGTCGGCGGACGTCGGGATCTCGGGACCTCGGGCCGCCCTTGTCTAGGCCTTGGCGGGGCTCGTCCGAAGCTCCTCGCGAGTCCACTCGAGCCAGTCGACCATCCCGCCGAGCTGCGGCGACTCCTCCTCCTCCTCCTCGATCTCCTCCTCGTCCTCGTCGTGGTGGTCTCCGGGGTCGGCGTCGGCGTTGGCTTTGGCGTTGGCGTCGGCGTCGTTGTCCTCGCTGCTACCTCCAGTGTTGCTGCTGATGATGCTAACTGCTTGTCCGGGGCTGCGTCTGCACTGATCGCATCATCTCACGAGCCACAATCCGAGGTTCAGCTTGAGCAGCTTCGGCAGCTTCATGATCACGTCGATGCCCTTCGAGGAGAGCTGCGTGCAGCCGTACAGGTCGATCGTCTTCAGGTTGGTGAGGTCCTCGGCCAGCGTCTGCAGGCCCTTGTCGGTGATCCGCGAGCACTGGCCGATGTTCAGGTGCTCGAGCTCGTGCAGGGCCTTCGCGATCTTGAGCATGCCCTGGTCGGTGATTTGGCACTGGTTGAGACTGAGCGACCGCAGCCGGTAGAGGCCCTGGGCGATGTGGCTGAGCGCCTGGTCGCTGATCTTGTCGCAGAAGCTCACGTCCAGCGAGGTGATGCCGCTGCCGCCCTCCGTCAGGTAGGCCATGCCGATGTCCGAGATGTTGTCGCACGATCGCAGGTTCAGCTGCTCGAGCTTCGGCATGCGCGCCAGGTGCTTCAGACCGCTGTCGGTGATCGAGACGCAGAAGCTCAGATTGATCGACTTTAGTGACGTTAGACCTTGTGCTATGTGGCCGAGGGCCTCGTCGCTCAGCCGCTGGCAGTCCTGCAGGCCGAGGTACTCCAGCTCGAGGTTGCCCTCGGCGGTCTCCTTGCTGAGGCCGGCCAGGTGCCCGATGCCCTGGTCGCTGATGTGCCAGCAGGAGCGCAGATTGAGGTGCTTCAGCTTCTTGAGGCCCCACGCGATCAGCAGCAGCCCGGTGTTGGTGATGTTGCAGCAGCCGCCCAGCTCCAGTGTCTCGAGGCTCTTCAGGTGCTGCGCGATCCGGCCGAGGCTGGTGTCCGTGATCTGCTTGCAGAGCGAGAGGTCGAGGACCTTCAGGTTAGGCAGGTCGACGGAGAAGGCGTGGCCGAGGTTCACGTCGGCCACGTTGAAGCAGCCGCTCAGGTTGAGCGACACCAGCGACGGCACGCCCAGCACGAGGTCCTTCAGCGAGCGCCGCAGCGACAGGATCTGGACCTTCTTGATGCCGCGCCGCACCAGCGAGTTGAACAGACTAGGGCTGGAGCGCTTCAGGTGCAGCTTCGCCTCGACGCCCTTCCAGACGCTCTTCGCGTAGGCCGCGTCCCGCCAGGCGGTGCAGACCTGGGCGGCGCGGCCGAGGTCGCGCACCGGCAGCTTCTGGAAGATCATCTCGAGGATCTCGGGGAATAGGTTGCTGATGTGGGTGCCCTCGACGGGCGGCGGGCTGTCGGGCGAGGCGGGGCGGTGCTGGTGGTGGTGATGGTGGTGGTGGTGCTGCGCATGGGCCGCCGCAGCGGCCGCAGCAGCCGCGGCCGCCGCCGCCGCCGCGTGCTGGAGGTACAACGCGGGGGGGATCGTCTGCAGCTGGGGCCGGTGGTGCAGGGCGTACGGCGTGAAGCGCAGCAGATGGTGGGCGCTGCGCGTGAGGCCGGGCAGCTCAGTCTGTTGGTAGAGATGGTCGTCCATGCTGTTCCAGGCGGCTGCCGCCAGTTGCGTGGCCGCGGCCGCGAGGCTCCCGCCGCCGCCACCTCCTCCGCTGCCCCCTCCGCCGCCGCCGCCGCCCCCGTGGTAGTTCGTGAGCGCGGCCGCGGTCTGCAGCGAGATCGTCGTCTGGTGGTGGAACGGCAGAATCTCCGTGTTCGTGGTCATGGCTGTGACGAGGTCTCCTCCTCCTCCTCCTCTGTGGTTCTCGGTGGTGCTCCTGGTCTAATCCAAGCCTGACTTCGCAGCGATTCGCGCGTTTCTTGGTCGGGCTCGTTGAATTCGGCTCGGTCGATCGCTCTCGGCTTCAGAACTGCAGCATCGTCCGGCGCCAAGGCCGACGGAATTCACACGGCGAACAGACCGAACACAGACCGAACCGAAGTCGGACGCGAGATTCCGAAACTCGGCTTCGACTCTGGACTCGGTTCGAAAAACTTCAATTCGATTCGATGCGCGACGCGTTCGCGCTCTGGGCGAGTTTTCTTCGCGTCGACGGTGGTCGCTCGGGGCGAGTGTGTCGTTGTTGTTGTTGCGGAGTGAGCGGGAGCGCGATGTGCTGCCCTGCTCTTCTCTTAGTCACTTAGTGGTGAGACAATCAGCCGTCTCTTCTCGTTCGCTCTGGTCTGAGGACCGTTCAGTACCGCACCGGATAACGACGTTTCACAAACTAAATTCAAATTCCACACGGTTTCGTTTATAACTAAAAATGCTGCCTCCGCCACTCGCTCTCACGCACACACGCGCCCAGGTACCGCGCCGCTCTGCTCCACTCACACACGCACACAGAGAGATGCGACGGAGAGAGCGACCGCGAGAGCTCCGTCGGTTGCTCTGCAGAATTCAGCCGTTGCTCTTCTCGGAAGGCAGCAGGTAGTTCTCTCTCCCCTCACCACACACACACACACACGCACAGACGTCGCTGCCGGCGACGAGGCGGCTGAATTGCCTGCTGCGAGAGCCCGAGAGAGAGAGAGAGAGAGAGAGCCATGCGGCTGTGCATGTGTGGTTGATAAAAGTAAGTGTGGCCGTGGTGCCGGGTCGCGGCCGTGTCCGTGGGTCGAAAAGGTAGTAGGCTTCGACGAGGCCTCGGCTTCTGCCTTCCGAGCTGGGGCTTTGCATGGGGCTCGGAATTCCCGGCAGCTGCGAGGGATCCGGGGTTCCCGGCGCTACTGGCGATGGGTCGCGGAGGAACCACATGCAATTACAGTAGGTCGGATTAAGATATGGCGTAGTTGAGTCGGGGGTTTATAAATATACTTCTTGTAGAGAATGCCTATCCATAACGAACTGAAACATACCGAAATTTAGAGTAAAGAAAGTCGAATTCGATGTGATTATTTAGACAAAACCCTCAGAAGCTATTTTTGAATCCCTGAGACTCCTGTGGATAGATTGGAATTGAAACCCCAAGATTCCGAGGATGACGAGAAACCTCTGCAGCTCCAGCGTCTGATGCCAGAGCCCAAGGCCTACCGCCAGCTCAGACAGCTCAGCTCCGATATCGCAGGCTCGCTGTCTGAGCTCCCTGGCCGCCGTCTAAGTCGAGTCTCGACCAGCCTAAGCTTGGCTCTTCTTCCCAAATCCGGGGTTTGCGATCGCCCGATCTGCCATCTTCCAGTTGTCCGACCGAGCCAGCGACCTCGGTCTTAATCTCGTCTCGGGCCAGGCGACGCCGTCGGGGACTCGGACGCGGACTCGGGCGCGGACTCGGGCATCGGAGTCGGCCATCGGAGTCGGACTCTGAAAGTGCAGCTCGTGAGTGCGTCGTAGGCACGCACACAGACGCACAACAGGTACCGTGGCCCGGCTGCTCGTGTGGTGGTCTCGGTGGACGGATGGATGGCTGGCTGGCTGGCTGGATGGTTGGGCGCTGGCTGGATCGATGGGCCGTGGACGGCGTGACACGCACACACCCAGCCGCGGCGCTGCTGGAGGAGACCTTTTTATTGTTTACCCTGATTCCGAGAAATCCACACAAAGTCGCCGCTGTGCAGGGCTCTCTCGCTGCCGTTGTTGTTGTTGGTCTTGCCGTTGTTGTTGCTCTTGGTGTGGTGTTATTGATACGCAAGAAGTTGAAACCAACACGCAGGAGAAAGAGAAGGTCGGCAGAAGGAGGGGAAGAGACGGAAAGGGAAGGGAAGGGGGAAGAAGTGAGAGAAGAGACCTTCGAAGGCACGGCACGGCCGGGCCCGGGTTTGGAGGTTGTCGTTTTTTAGAGGCCGGAGAGAAGTATTTTTGGAATCCGAACTGATTTTTTCAGGGGTCTTCGAGAAGAAGAAAAACTAAAACTACCTGCTCGACCAGGACCCGGCCGACTTCCTCCGGCGATGCTTATAGTTATAGTTCGTGTTGTTGTTGCCGTTGTGATTGTACAGTTTTCCACCCTAATCCTAATCTCGGCAGCATTCCCGAAATGCCTCGTCCTGCTCTCGACCCTGCCGTCGCCGCCGTCCTCTGGGCCTCGTCCTGTCGCAGCCTCGACTCGGCTCGACTCGACTCGAGCTACCTGTAGAGCAGGTTCCTTTTCCACTTAAAATTCCTCAAAAGCAGCCGCAGCAACAACAAGTAGAACTTCGAGCAAGCAGAAGAAAAAGTACAGGGCACGAAGGAGATGAGTGAGAGAGAGAGAGAGTGAGAGGGGGGGAGAGCGATAGGGAGAGAAACGAAAACTAAGCATTTTGAACTCGAAAAATAATCTGTTCGTCGAAAACGGCTTGCGAAAGAAAGATCGCAGAGATAATCAGCGATAGTCAGGCCTTCGCTCTGTTGTGTTTGGTGCGCCAACAACAACAACAATGCCAATAACGACCAGCCGACCGACCGAGCGTCGACAGTGGGCGAAATCGACGTTAACCAACGCAATAAACTTATAATCGATGACACACTTTGAAGATGCAAATGCTCCGGTATCTCGTGGGTGAGATTCATCATTGTTGCTCGACAAAGTAGTTGTAGTTGTAGTTGCTGTTGTTGTTGCTTTCGTTTTGTACTTCTTTCCTTTTTGATTTTTTGTTGTTTTGTTGTTTCGTTGTGTACTCGGATCTACTGGGTGGAGGGCTGAGAGTCGCCGGATTCGGATTCGGGTTGTCGACGACGGATTCTGCGAACTTGTCAATGCACCGAGCAGGCGGGACAGAGAACCGGAGACCGAGACCGCGGCCGGCAGAGGGAGCGACAGAGGCCGTAGACAAGGCAGCGGCCCACAGATAACGAGTGGGAAATTTGTAGATGGAATGGCGGACAGATCGGCTGATAGATAGGCACAGAACGTAGACAAGAATATGGGCTGAAAACGGACGGACGGACAGATCGATAGGCCGTGATGACCGGCCGGTTTCGGGTTCCGAAGTCCCTCGCGATCCCGCCACGCCACGACTCCAGCCGCTCATTTGCATACTGTTGCGACTCCGGGCCATAAACGAGCGCGTCTCGCGAACATTTGGCTAATGTCCCGTTCGGTCTCGGCCTCCGCCTCCGCCTCTGCCACCCCTCATCGACCTCCTTCTCTCCAGCCTTGTCTGCCCTCCCGCAATAAAACGAGTCGTAAAAACGGCAACGGCACGCATGCGAGGCGACCGACCATCGCAGGCCATCGGCGGGGATCTCGAGACAAGGAGTCCGAATTCCTGCTTAGTCTAGCGATGAGCGCCGAGCGATTCCACGAAATCCCACCGCACTCTCGCCCTCTCCACTCGGCTCGTTCGAAGGAACGAACCCTAGTTTCGATGTTTTATGCATTCGGTTCCTGCCCTTCGCGCGAGAACCGAGTTTAGGGAAATCACAGTTTGCTCAGCTCTGTTTCGGGATCCGCTTTTGTGGGCGCGTTTGTTCCCCTAATGACTGTAATTAGTGAAATTTCTCGGACCTCTGGACGGACTTCCCAGAGTCCCAGAGGTCCGTCGCTTGCCGCGTGTCCGCATGTGTGTTTGGAGGGAAAGTCCTTGGGGTTTGAGTGACTTATTTTATTGGGAAAACGAAATTAACTGACTACTTAACTGAAACTCACACGTTTCACGGTCAACTGCCCGACACCTTCATCCCGAACCCCGAACCCCGCCCTGACGACGCTTCCTCGCCCACTTTGCCAACGTCCTCCACCGATGTCTCCTTCACCGGCCGCCCTTGACGAAGCGACTGGAGACGCGCTGCATGGGCAGCTCGACCAACATCACCATCAGGAGCGCCGACGCCGCGGCCGTCAGGATGACGCCGATGAAGTCGATGCCGGAGCCGACCTCGCTGAACGTGGTCGCCTCCATGCGCAGCCCGAAGGTCGCGATCACGATCGTCGGGGCCACCATGTAGATGCTGTAGGAGAGCCTGTCGAGCAGGACGAAGGCGCGCGCGCTCATCAGCCGGTCGAAGGCGCCGCCGCGGCCCCAGGCGCACACCACGATCACGGCGCCGACGCAGAGCGCGAAGAGCAGCTTGCCCAGGGACATGATGGCGGCCACCAGCCAGGCGGGCGTCGAGCGCCAGTAGGTCATGAAGTTGGTCGCCACGTAGACGCAGCCGCAGCAGAGCCAGAACCAGCCGGTCCACCAGCGGCCGCCGCCCTGGGCGGCTGCCTTCGACGTGGCTCCTCGGCCCCGGTGGCGGTGCAGCAGCCAGCCCAGGGCCGCCCCGCCGAGGTAGGGCGGGACGCGCACCCAGGGCTTCACGTACAGCTGGTCCAGGGTCGAGTAGACCACGTCGAATCTGGAAGAGCGGAAAAGTGACGAAGTCATCGCCGTGTCACAGGTGTATGTGTGGGCGGGACCTACTGGAAGGTGATCTTGTTGTAGTAGTTGCAGAGGAAACTCGTCAGCACGAGTCCGACGGCGAGCAGGCCGTAGATTCCCTTGGCCAGCCTCTCGTCCTTGGCGTAGACGAAGAGCAGGGCGGTGAAGAGAACGAAGAACTGCATCTCGCAGCCGAGGTACCAGGTCCACGAGCAGCAGATGTCCTTCATGTCCAGGAAGTTGTGGATGTAGAGCAGGTTGTACCACCAATTGCTGCGGGGAATGGGATTTCAAATGAACTTTTGGTATTGCGGGGAAGGGGGAAGAGCGGGGGAAAAGAGTTTCCCACAGGAAACCGCATCATTCGAAGACTCTGATCGGGGTCTTCAGGGTCGATCTGAAGACATCAACGGCCGGAACATGAGGGACGATTGTGAGGGTCAATTACGGAGAGATCAAATCCTCACTCCGATCAATTGAAGAGCAATTTGTAACCAAATTCGGATGGAATCTGAATGCATAATTAGGCTCGGGCCGATGCGATCGAGATTTCTCTTTATGAGCGCACAAAAGACGAAACCGCACCGAAGGAGGCCCGTATGACACGATCAAATGACGCATTGTCCGATGGGTTTGGAGGGCACGAAAAGGATGTGGTGGTCGGAGGAAGGAGGGAGGGGTTCGACTCACTCCTTGCAGTAGATGCCGCTGTGGACGTCCAGGCGGAAGGGTGACAGCATGTTGAGGAAGTCGTAGACCATGTCGCCCAGCAGCATCGTGATCACCAGGATCGGTGTCAACCTGGGGAGAGGGGGAGAGCGATGTCAGAGGCCGATGTCAGCGACGAAAGGGCGACAGAAGGGCGAGCAAACCTCAAGTAACGATGCAGGACCGCCTTGCCGAAGAGCCGTAGGTTGGCCACCAGGCCGTTGGCACGGATGCTGCGCATTTGCCGCTCGTTGGAGAGGAAGTTGTAGACCAACAGGAAGGCGCTGCAAACACAAGACGTTCATCGTGATAGTCGAGGTCGAGCGGAAGCGCACCTTATGACGAAGAAGACGTCCACGTAGAAGCAGGCCTGCAGCACGGGCTGGAGGACGAGGTTCTCCAGCTTGGCGAATATCATCGGCGTGTTGGCCATGGCGAACAGCGAGTAGTAGTAGACGTGGAAGACGGTCACCCACAGGCAGATCACGGTCCGCAGGCCGGCCACGACCCCGTGGAAGTTCTCCGACCGATCGACGCGCGTCACCCGCGCCCAGTTCTCGCTCCAGCGGAAGCAGAGCAGCAGCTCCTCGAGCCAGGAGCCGGAGCCGGCGCCGGTGGGAGCCTGTGATGCAGCGGCCGACGTTTCCAATGCCGCCATCGCCGTCACCGTCGCCGTCGTCGACTTCCGGTGCAGCTGCGACTGGAGCCGCAGACTCGCCTTGGACTTGTAGAGCAGCTCGGCCATGATGATCAGCGAGACCACCAGCAGGGTGATGGACCTGGAGAGAGAGGGGAGAGAAGCCATGAAAACGCAGGCTCAACATTTTCGACGCTTCACAACACTGCCCACGAAGCTTTCGCTCCCGAAAGCTCTCAGAGAGCGACCTCTGTTTACTTCGCTCTGACAGGCTCTCGTGCTCCCCTCTCTCCATCGCTGTCTCTCCCTGGGTATACGTACGTGAAGAGAATGGTTCCGGTGTGCCGAAAGAAGCCCCACTGGAATTCCGGATTCCGCACGTCGACGGCCTTCATCTCGAGCGCGAAGCGGCGCTGCGTCTCGAATGCCCGGCTCTGGAAGTAGGCGTCGCTGTAGCGGAGGAGGTCGCCGGAGTCGCAGGAGCGCGGCAGACACAGGCCCAGGTGGATCAGGTTCTGCGGAAGGCAAGACAAGGTAGCCAAACACACAAAACACGTTGGCCTCGTCGCTGCGACGGCGGCGACGGCGACGGCGGCGTCGTTGGCGGCCTCACCTCGAAGGGCAGCTTCAGGTCGATGTAGTGCGGGGTCGCGAAGCGCAAGTAGACCATGGTGGGGCGCAGCGGGAAGGGGCTGGTGACGTTGAAGAGCCGCTCGCTGAGTCGGCGGTCCGAGAAGCTGATGCGGTAGGGCGCGTTCAGGTCCTCGCACAGCTCCGGCGAGGCGAACCAGAAGTAGTTGCCCCAGGCGAACGTCCGCGGCGCCCGCCCGAACGAGTCGACCACTGGAAGGAAGGAAGGACGGGCGGAATCAGTTGAGATCGTCGAGGCCAATCGAGTCGAACTCGCCTTTCAAGCTCCAAAACTCGGCGTCCGCGATGGCCTTCAGGAGCCGCCCAAGTTCGTGGCCACATCGGGTGCCGTTCGCCAGACGCACCCCGACTCGGGCGACGCCAACCAGGAAGTTGTCCGGAGCCGCCTGCTCGGCCGCCCACCCGGCCTCCTCCCACCCGGGCCCAGCTGACTGCGGCGACGACGGCGACGACGGCTCCTGGTCTCGCTCCAGGTCCAGTTTCAACGTGTTCGCGTCCACGACCGCCACGACGACGGCGACGACAACGCAGAGCCAAACGAATCCGAGACGGCGCTTCGACCACGACGACGACGACCACATGTTGTTGCCAATTGGAAGCGCGAAAACCAACTGATCGCAAACCGATCGGCCGACAGTGCATTTAGCGGCGACGGCGACGGCGACGACCACGACGATGCACCGGCTGCAACCGTTTTGTCGAAGAGCCGATGAAGGAGGCGACGTCCAGGGTTACCGATGGGAGGCCGCAAAACAGAATTTCTCCGGAATTTTCCCAACTTGGACCGGAATCAACAGAATTAGTGTTTTGAATACTCGATTGATTGGTGCTAAGAACAAATGCAAACAATGTATTTGGCCAAATGAAAACAAATTGTTGGCCAAAAATTAGCATTCCGTGACGACACTCGTGTCCGGCAAAAATCGTATATAATGTATGAATATGTATATTCAGTAGTTGGAAGTCCATCCAGCAATCAAATGACTGCATTCTATTTTGGGAGCTTTATGCAATTACGAATATTGGGTATAAATCAACACCAATCACAATAAAGTCATATATTTTATGAGAAAAATATATGAAATTCGTATCGATGATTTGCGACTGCCACACAGTCGATTTAAAGCAAAAGAATGCCTGGCAACCCTGGCGACTACGGTTGTGGGTCTTGCGAAGGCTCCGATGCGACCGATGGGGGCGGCGGAGAAAGTGGGGGGGGGGGGGTCGAAACCGCAAGGAAAGCTCTCTTTCACGAGGAAAACCGAAGAAGGGTTCGCGCATGCGCGACCGACTTCACTTGCTCTCTCTCTCACTCTCTCTTTCTCCTACTGCGGTCGTTATATAATCTCGCCGATATATTAATTTATTATTTTTATTTGTGTTTATAACTTTTATAGCTCCTTTGTGAAAGACAATCCAATAAAACGGCGTAAACTCGTTTGCTTCTTGTGGTTGCTTCAAGGAGTGCTTTTTGGTCCCACTGGAATTGGCGTGCTATTTGTTATTGCAGCATTGGAAGTTGCTGCAACAAGGTTTGCGTCGTAAACATATAGATCAGCTGATTGCTTTGTTTTGATAGCATTTCGCTTTTAAGCTCGATTTTCCACCTCGCCACACGTCGAGGTCGGCGCCGCGGACATCTGCATCAACATTGAAGATCGCCATTCTTGGCGTTCATTTCCATTTGCCAAAGTAGGTTAAAAGCACAACGTCGTGGAGATCACGCTCCGTGTTCAATTAATTCCAGGCGCCACGAAGCGTTTAACGCAGTAAACAATGGACTTGTTGACGTCGTTTCGTCTGTCCATCTGTCGCAGGCTTAGGCAAATTTTCTTGATAGATTCTCCTCGCCGACACCTGGAATTCTCGACCCTGTAAAGCTTTTAACAAAATTAACTGCATTTGCCTCTGCGTTCCCCCAAGGTCTGCTCAAAATATTAATATCATTTCATCATCCCAGCAGTGTGGTCTCGTCATTCTCTTCCCTGGCAAGACCGCGAGACGATGGAGTAACCGAATCCAACGGCCGTGTTGACATGGGGCGAGTGCATTTCTGCAATTCAGCTCGAGAAAATATGTGGCAGGTGAAAACAGAAACCAAAATCAAATTCAATTATTACTCAATCAACAACTGTCTCGCTCGGTTGTGAAACCGCAAATCGGTTGGCAAAGGTCGGGCCCAAAAACAAACAGACCGGGTACTTGTATTTCTCTTGAATTATATTTGTCAAAACAAAAACAACTTAGCGTAGAGCACCAAACCTTTGATGCAGATCCCTGGGTGTGTTAAAAGAAAAGCATGGCAGTCGAATCACAAACTCAACCGCGCAGTACAGTCGACTAAGTAGTCAACTAGTATATGATAATTGGGTGTTAAACAAAACAAAAATAACCCTTATTAGTGAATCGGTAGTAAAACTAATTAAACTTAGGTCTATGGATGTTCAACGAATTCATCACAAGATTCTTCTATATACAATAACAACAACAAATGTCTATAAATAAAGATGTTAATTTAAGTAATAATAATGGAATATATAATAATTACAAATATAATTAATTTAGCAATTGCTTGAAGGTACAGTAAGGAGAGCTTGTTGAAAAGGGTCACTTAATGTAATCGAATTAATGTGTTTTTGGAGCTTCTCGTTTAGGCAACTTTGGGCTTATTGCGGCGCAGCATGAGGCACGACCAATTGCTGTAGGGCATCTCGAAGGCCAGCGAGAAGACAATGGACGCCAGGTACACGATCACTGTGAAGCCGCTCGCCACCACGCACTGAAATAGCAGGAGAGGCAACAATTAGAACCTTGGTCTAACCAAAGGCTTTGGGGACACCTACCAGCATGAGTGGGTCGACGTTGGAGCTCGTTTTCGCCAAGCTGTAGACCAGACCGACCACGAACGGATTTAACAAGTAGATGGCGTAGGACAGGCGATTGATGTGCTGGAACACCTTCGCCTCCAGAATGCGCGACCACCAGCTGCCGCGCCCGGTGGCGCTGCCCACGATCATCCAACAGGTGGCCAGCGAGAATAACAGGCGGCCCAGGACGAAGAGCGATGTCGAGAAGAAGCACGAGATGTCGCGCATGATGGTCGAGTAGATGCAGCAGATGATGATGAGGATGGCCAAGTTCCATAAGCACTTCTCCTTCAGCGGGCTGATCTCGAATTCGCCGCGCTTCTCGGTGAAGTACCAGGCCGCGATGGTGCCCAGGATGTAGGGCATGATGCGCACGAACGGGTTGATGTAGATCACGTTCCCGGTGGCGAACAGGACATCGAAGGAGAACTGGAACTTGACCGATAAGCCGGCTCTGTACGACCAGGCCATGGTGGCGGCCAGCGCAGCGACGACGACCGACTTCACGAACCTCGGGTGTCTGGAAAAGCACCGTAGTTGAGCATTAGAGTTTCATACAAATTTCTAGCGGCTCTCACTTGACGTAGGTGAACAGGAGGACGGTGGCCAGAATGAAGAACTGCATCTCGCAGGCCAAGGACCAGGTCCAGTTCAAGCACATGTGCTCGTGGTGGAACAAGTTCTGGATGAAGATCACGTTGCGCCACCAGGTCTGCGAGCACCTCTGGTCGAAGCGGTCGTGTATGTGGAAGACGGAGACGTCATGGATGTAGGCGGTCAGGAGGTCGACCACGCCCATCACCACGAAATACAGAGGAGCAAGTCTGCGAGTCAAGAGAGATAGAACTTAGTGCGGGAGCATTTGAAAGACGGCAGCTGGAAACTACCTCAGGTAGCGGTGGAAGAGCATTTTGAAGAACTGCCTCGCGTTCTGGGCCAACGAGTTCTGTCGAATCGCCTCCATCTGGCGAGAGTTGCGCATGAAGTTGTAGGTCTGCAGGAAGCCACTGCAAGACAAGATCGAAATGGTTAGCGATGGCTACAGAGACGGCGAGGGCAACTCGTCTCGCGCGGTTCACCTGATCGTGAAGAAGACGTCGACGAGCAGCGGGGCCGAGCTGACGTACTGGAAGACGGCGCGCTCGGCATACGAGATGAGGAAGGGCTTGTTGTCCACGGAAAAGTACATGTACCAGAGCACGTGGAAGATCAGGATCCAGACGGCGGAGACGGAGCGTAGCCCGTTGATGACTGGGATCTCGTTGGCGCGGTTCTCCTTGGTGGCGAACATCTTCTCGCAGTTCTGGCCGACGTCGTAGCACTTGACGAAGTCTCGCAATTTACCCCAGACACTCGTCGCGTTCCTCGCGCTCTTCGGATTCGGCAATGTTTCTTCCGTGTCTTTTGTTTCCGTTGTCTCGGTGGCTGCGAGTTGCGTTTTTTCCACCACCCGCTTCTCGGTGTCCGCCTCCGCGGCCGGCTTCACCGTCAAGACGGAGGCCAGCCCGATCATGGCGCAGGTGAAGATCAGGAAAGACCCGAACAGCTTGAAGCTTTTCTTCTGGTAAAAACTCTCGTTGAGCTTCAGGTCCTTCATGTAGAGCACCTCGGGACGGATGTCGTACAGGTCGGCGTCGACGAACCGCCGCTGCTCGACGTACTCGCGCGCCAGGTGCTGGACCTCGTCCGAGGAACAGGACACGGGCAGACACAGCCCGATGTGGATGATGCGCTCGGACATCAGCTTGATCTCCACCTGCCACGGCGAGTGGTGCCGCAGGTACAGCACGCGGTAGTCGACGTCGAAGGGCGCCAGATCGTCGATCACGCCGCGCTTCATGACGCGCTGGTAGTCCTTGGACAGCGTGATGCCGATCGGCCGCTGGACGGCGCCGCAGGACTCGCGGCTCCCCAGCCAGTAGTTCTGGCCGAAGATGAAGCCTGCCGGCTTGGAGCCGGACGCGTCCAGAACTGCAAGGGAAAAGAGTAGAACAAGGTCAGTGGGGAGGTTTCGCATTTGACCACAGCAACGCACCCTTCATGGCCCAGGGGTCGCGACGTAGGATGCCCTGCTCGATGCTCTTCAGGGCCTTGAAGCAGTGCTCGTTCAGCTGGCTCTCGTTGGCCACCTTCGTCAGCCCGAAGATGACTGACGAGGCCGCCAAGTGGCGCTCGAAGTTCAGCACGTTCGACGGCAGCTCGATCTCGGCGACGGTCGCCGTCGTCCCATGGTCGCGAGCGACGAATTTGGCAGCCGTCAAAATCGCCTCACTAATGGTTTTGCTGTTGTTGCTGCTGATGTTGTTGATGACGGCAAAGTGACGGGACGTGTTGGTCGCCCGGTAGAAGTTGGTCGTGTTGACGGCAGCCTCGGCCTCCAGGCGGGGGAGGGAGGCGTGGCAACACAAGGCCGCGATGATCAGTAACTTCCACATGGTGGGAAGTCTATCTCTGTCTCTTTCCCAAATATCACAGGAAGGCTGTTGAAAACGAGATTCCGAACAGGGTGTTTCAGCTGAAAATAAAGAGGAATAATCAATTGGAGAAAACGTAGCATACTTTCAGGCATTTCTCTCAAGCACTTCAATTAGAATTAAGACCGAGACGATCATCAGACGGCAATGATTTTCAAACGGCTTTGCTTGGCTCACATTGGGCCTTTGTTTCTGCCCATTCGTCACACATCGATCTTCGCCCCGGGAATTCCCTGACGACATGTTGGCGATATTCGTTAGCGTCTGCGATGTGCGTGTACATTTGCTCAACAATTAGACTAAAGAATCTCCTCTTTTTCCACGTCCAGACATATATCAAGAGATGAAAACAACTCAGCCGCGCCATCAATAACAGAACGACAAGAACAACAACAACAACAACAGCAATAACAAAAAGAAAAATAACCCTGCAACACTGAACTTGAAATGTATTTGAAATAAGATCAGTCGCCAAAAATATGGGCTCGGTTTCTGAAGTTGTTAAAAGCGGAGTCTTGGGCTTCGTTAATGGCTTGGGCAAATACCGCAGGCAACAACAAAGAAGGCAATGCGCAGCACCAACAACAACAACAGCCGCCCAGCCGCAGGCAATTGTTGCAAATGTCGTCTTGATCAATGGATTTTCAATTAACAATAACAGAGGAACAACAACGCATGGAACAACAACTCGTGGAACAAACACCAACCACAGCCATCAAAAATGATATGAATCATTTGGAGTTTGAATCGGTGGGGAACCTTCGAGCCGCGTTAACATTATTTGCCATGCACCCCGAAGCCACGCGCAAAACACTTGGCCACGAGGTCCGGCGACTGGGCGACGCTCGTCAGGCGCCGTGACACTCGACACCCCGGCAATGGCGATCATGATAATGACGCTGCGCTGACGCTGATGATGATGATGATGATGATGATGAAGCTCGTGATGGGGCGAGTCGTCGAAGATTTTGACAGAGATCGAAATAGCAACCACACGCCAGGAGCTCGGTTGACACAAATGTTTTCGTGTGGAATATAGCGCAAATTTAATTTGTTTTCTGTCTCTAGGTCGAACAAGGCGAGAAGAATTGCCCTATGGAGAGGACTGGGAAGTTTGGAATTGCGCAGTTTCCAGGTTTCTGCACTGGAGGGCAAACATCGAGAGAGTTTTCAACTCGAGAGATTTCGTTCATAACAAAAACAACCTGCAACGCGTCGCGCTTTGAGAGCCATTAGTGGAAATGGCGAAAACACTTTCCGAAGATGGTGACGATATTCAAGATATTCCCTTGCCTATAACTCGGTGCCGTTCCGCCGCACTGATCCCAAGTGCTCTTGAACCGCATGGACACGTGTATTTGTAGATCAGGGGATCACAACACGCCACCATTCGACGACTCCCTTGCACGGCCCGGCCTCAGATCGCTCGCCATAGCTGGGCATTGTGCAAGCTGTTGTTATTTTTGTGGCTCCCTTGACTGGTCCCAGGCCTCGAGTGATCGGGCGTTTGAAGCAGCTGGGCCGGAGTCAGAGCCAAAGTTGGAGCACCCAAGGCGCATGCGCGGCCGCAGATGCTACACCAAGGTTAATTAAAGTCCCAGGCGAGGGCTGAAACGCGACGCTCCATCAGCGACCGCCACGGGCATTCACCGAGAGCCATGGCTAACGCCGAGATGGAGGCGCCGTCGCCAACATCCCACCGACAGCCGAGCCGTCGGTCCGTCCGCCTGTCGGCCGGTGGTCGGTCGATTGCGCAACCCTTTGTTAGCAATAAATTGTTGAATTTTGTACGAAATAGCGTGTCGTTTTGGTGTTTTCCCCCTTTTGGGTCCGGCCGGCGAGGGCTCGCGACGCGACGACCGGATCGAACGCCGGTCGCTCGGAGTTCATCGGTCCAGTTTGGCCCAGTTTGCGCTTTTGGTTTTGCTTTTGCTTTTGCTTCTTTTCTCCTCCATTTCCATTCCACCTTTTCACAATTCATTCAAAATTCAATTTTGCCTTTTCTGAATGATTTCATGTATCTTATGGTTTTTTTCTTTGTGATAATTGCAAGTGCGATTTGTGTTGCTGTCTCTTTCGAGCCTGCGACGTGCGAATCGCTTCGTCGCCGGCGCTCGCGTTCGACGCCCATCGTAGTCGTTGTTATTGGCGCGTTTCTAATTCGTCTTTTATTGTATTTGTCTTGTTGATTTCCCCCTCGCCGTCTCGTTCGCCTCGTTTGAATCGTTGGTTGGAATGGCTGGAATCTTTTTTCGGTCTGCTTTTTTTGTGAGCTTTCAATTTGAGCCTCTGCTCCGAATTTCAAGGGCACCGATGCTAGTTGTTATTTTCTCGTTGTGCCTGCGGCCATCGTAAACTGCACAAATGACCGTCTGTCTGTCTGTCTGTCTGTCTGCGTATTCGTCTATCCGTCAGTCTGTTGGCCACATCTCATGTCTATGCATTTGGGGAGCGGGCGCCGGGCCCGGCATGGACGGATGGACGCCAGATACGCGGCTTGTTTATCCAAATTGGTTGTTGTGGTTGTCGTCGCTGTTGTTGTGGTTGTTGTGGTTGTTGCTTTCTTTCACGAAAGTGTTGTAAGTCATTAACAAATTTATGTTAATTTAAACCCGGCGACATGAAACAACGCCATCGTCGTTCGTTACATTTGAAGCGTTTGTCAATCGCCCAGCTGGCTTCTCTTCTACCTCAAGGATGCCTCGTTGCCTCGTTGCCTCGTTTGTCACTCCCTTTATGTGTGTGTTTGCAGTCATAGTTCTTGCATTTCAGTGGCCCGTCAATGTTTTGAGTCAACAGTCATAACAATCGATAATCCGCCGACGACGACACGCTAACGACATCAGCTGAAGTTCAGCGCGACGTGGGTTACGCAATAGCGCCTTTTGACAACTATAACAACCAGAACAACAACAACAACAACAACAACTTCATCATTACAACAACTACAACATAATCATCATCGGCCGCAACAACAACCGTAACAACAAACAATGACATTAAGGTATTTTTTCATTAATGAAATCGCGCGATACAACGGATTTCATTGAAAGTAAGTCTGTTCCTCTGAGCGTATGTTGTTGTTGTTGTTGTCTTTTAAACCCAATTGGCACAGCATCGAAGATCAATGCTAAGAGAGACAGGTAGAGAGGGAGGGGTGGGGGGTGGGAGGTGGGAGGACCCGGGGCAAGAGGGAGAGAGGCAACAACAAGTCAAAAAAGAAGGCATAAAAAGCACAAGGGGAGCGGAGAGCGCGTCTTCGGTGGTCAGTTTGTGATCGTTGTTGTTGTTGTTGTTGTTGCTTTCTTCTCAGCCGTCTCACGGCAATGACAACAAGCACAACAAAAACAGCGTTTACAACACCTTGGGCATTCATCACTTGACGACAATGGCACAACCGACAACATCCCCAGCAACAGCATCAACAAAAACAACAACAACAACAACAACAACAATAATCCAGCAACCACAACTACAACACCACCAGCAATATAAACGACGACAACAACAACCACGAAAATAATGTGTTTAATTCATAATGAATGCTTCCTCTTCTCTCCATTGTATCCCTCAATTTTTCCAAATTTTGTTCATTTTCTCATCTCGACTTTTTTTCGAAAGTTGTGCCCTTCTCGCTCTCGCGCTCGCTCTCTCCTGCTCCTTCCCGCTCTCTCTCTCTCTCTCTCTCGGAATGCGCCTCGGCGAGTGTCTGCGCTGGTGTTGGTGCGGCGCATCTCCGGATACACGAGACTAAATGAAATAAAACGAAACGATACGAACTGACATCGAAAACGAAACCCAAAAACCTACAGCCACAACAACAACAGCAACAACGGGCGGACAAAATAATAATATAAGAAGCAAACTCACGCGTTATTAAATAAGACGATCGGACGCCATGCGGTCGTCGTCATCGTCGGCGGCGTCGTCGGCGTCGTCGGCGTCGTATCTGTCGCGTAATATTTACCATAAATATATATGCTCTACATATGTGCACATGTGGCTGGCGACACAGAGCGAGAGCGAGCGAGCGAGCGAGAGGGAGAGCGCGAAAAGAGTTGCAGAAAGACCGACAATGCGAACTCGGCTAACGAAAGTTCAAATATCGTAAACGTCAATTTCGCACTAGCGTCGCGATCATTGCGCAGGTGTCGCTGTCGTTGTCGATGTTGCTGTTGCTGTTGCTGATATCGTCATTGCCTCTGTGTTGGCTTCGTTATCTGCAACTGCAACTGCAACATTCGTCTCTTATTTCGGTTTGTCTCCGGCGGCCAGCCTTAGGCCTATTCCATGATTTCGGCCACACATCTGGACTTCGGCCAAGTGGGTCGATCGGAAGCTCGTCGATCGAACCGGATGGGCCGACACTCGATTGGTGCTGTCTCTTTCTACATTTCGTCTGTCTTCCCACTCTCTCGCCTTTCTTCGCTCGATCGGTTTTTATTAATATTTGCTCAAAATTCGTCAAAAACGACCTTGAATTGATTAAACAAATTGCATTATGTATGCATACATACATATATATATCTATTTACATAAAATGAAATTTGTTGCGTTTGTCAATTAAATATTTATTTTTAAATCAAACAAGTTTTGCTTTCGTTCGTCGAATTGTACCAAAAAATTATCCACATTAAAATCTATTTCACTTCCTAAGATAGAATTTCTAAATATACTAAAGGTTTTCGCTCAACTCGAAAGTTTGACAACATTTCAGAGGCTCCAAAATTAGACAATTAAACGATTTCAAAAACATGTATTTTTTAATTAATTTTTTAATTTACCGCAATTGCGCCTTGGAATATTGAATTAATTTGCATGAATTTACGAAGTTTTATATTCGGAGAAATTATTTGCTTTGAAATTCATAAATATTTATATATATTTTCTCCCCAATATTCACGGAATTTATTATTCTGTAAGCAAATGTCAGTGTTTTCTTTACAAAGTCGGTTTAAATCCAAAACCGATTGAAAATTAATTGTTCTCAGACAAGCTGTAAATATTAGTGACAATTAATCGTTCTAATAATTGACGCAAATATAGGAGGCATTTAATGTTTCTAACGAATGGTGCAAATATAAATAATGCACTTTATCGGTGTGCAATATGTAAATAGCTACTGTATTAGCTCTAGTAACTATTTTTCCAATTCTTCAAAATCAAGCTTCGAATGTGGAAATGTGTATTTTAACCCGAATGTGATAATTACAACACAAACATCTTGATATGTGCAAATTAAACCAACTATCAACTGGTTCTAAAACTGAAAAAAGTAAAACCATAAAATTTTCGTATAGAGAGATCGAAAATTATTGATGGAAATTGACGCAAATTAGAATGATTTGGGAATATTTAGAAAATAATAAAAAACACATCGTCTTAGCCACTTATGGTGGCTAAGACGACAAACCCATTCATAGCCGATTGAACAGATCTCAGAGACAAATAACTGCAATATTTCATTAGCAGACTTCTCTCAGATCACGTTCCAACTGTTTCTGTTTCTCACACAGTTCGACGACAGGTCGACTCGAGGGAGCTCATTAAACGACAATTATGTGGCCAGGTTTAGAAAAGAAACATCAACGAACAGGCCGCAAGTCGCACCTTTTGGTTCCCGATAGAGAGAAATATATTTGAATCATTTGTTCAGCACAGAACACTTAGTGTCAACAAAGAGTCGGGGACCCTCTTGAAGCGATCATTCTTCAATGACAAATGATCGCGGATCTGGCCGAGACACTGACGGTTATTCAAACAAAGGGACACGGGGAACGATCAGCGCCAAGATCCATCAACATGGATCAAGTTCAACCTCTCTATGAAGAAATCACCCTCGGGGACCTCGCCGAGTTGAGTCGTGCTTGGGGAATGAGAATGGGGCCTGGGGGTTTACTCTGGATGAATCGCAGTCATATGCGAGAATATTTGCTCTACTCACCACTACCAGCTTGTGTCCGTGAGTTGCTCGACTCCTTCGCCACTGGATGCAGTTGACGTAAGTGCGAATTGCGCGCGTCTCGTCTGCCGCCACAAGACCACACAGTCGGCACTCCTCGCTCGCGGCACACGGCTCCTCTCGAAGGGGTGGCACTGCTACCGTTCCTCTTCCCCTGATGCACCGAGGATTTACTAGATTTTCTTGTTTGGCTAGAACGTTAACGATAACTGATGACAGTAACACAATGGCCCCGAAAATCTTCGAATTAATTTCAATTAATGAAATCCGCGATTTCTTACGTTTAAATTATTGCACCCTTAAATATCTGATTATCTTATCGTTAAATTCGATTTTTTACGACTGCACTTGGCTAATTGCAGTGACAATGACAACGACGATGACTGGAGTGCGAAGGACCTTTTCAAAATTTATTTTTAATCGATTTCTTCCGTGAACGGACACGCTTATTTTCCGAGCACCTTTATTGTTATTTTTAGGTCAACCAACGTATCGAATCGTTTTTATCGCGGCAACGGATTCCGAACGAATGTTCGCCGCCTGCATTTGGCGGCAAGTTTTATAAACTTTGACCGCCTCGAATTCTCGGATTCGAGTTCCGTTCCGTGCGCGTTGGGAGCGCGGAGCCCGATCGGGCGCTGTGACTGCTGCTGCTGCTGCTGGTGGTGGACGCTGCTCGTGAGCCGAGAGATAAACCACTCGAGCATCTTGAGTGGGATCGGACGTTTACGTCACAGTGTGGACACCTGTGTGTGTGTGTGTGTGTACGAGAGAGAGAGTGTGTGCCGGCGGATGGAGTTTCGAACGAATCCCGCGATCATCGGGCAAACATGTGGAAACTTTTTACTGAATTCGGCTGCCTTTGCGGCGAAGAAAGCTCTTGATTTCGTTTGCATCTGTTTGACTTTCTGATTTACACGGCCGCTGTCGAATCTCTGTGTTGGGCGGACTCGAAGCTCCGGTGCCGGAGCCTGAAAGCTTGGGCGACTCGTCACGTGCAGATACACGCGATCTTAATCTGCGGCCGGCGTTCCATTGGCCAACTGAAGAACAACTTTTCGTTCCTCTAAGCCTTTCTTCGCTTGAAGGGATACTTGTAGTCTTTTTGTGAATATTAATTTCTTCCGAATATGATCAATGAATATTAAGATTTCCTTTGCATCGTTGAAATCGAATATGATTTGCATGGTCTTTTTTTTATTACATCAGAAACTGCATCAATAGGTGAAGAGTTGACAAGTCCTCATATGCTTGTTGTCCTATTACATGAATTATATTCCAAATGTTCAAGAAATGCCATTATGCAAAATCCAATGCAGCTACTTCGCAAATTTAAAGAATTTTTCAAACCCATCTGTTTTTTGTGGTATTACTTGCAGTCTTAGTAGAAGATAATTATATATTTAATAATCACAGTATATATTGGTTACATTTGGCAGTCTTTCGCACATCTTAATTGTAGTAACAAAGTTCTGACTTATGATATTTTGCATTTCTCGATGTGTAAGAACTAAAACAGGAAATGATAGCTTTTTGCACACGGAAAATGACGCTTATCCGCCGAGCAAGATGTACACTCGAAAAAGCTCTCTCTTTAATGCAGGAAGTTTTTGAATTATTTTATTATTATTGGCCTATTTTCATTTTGTAAATCTTGCACAACAATAGAATTATTTTTTCTGACCGATTTCGTTAAATATAGCAAGAACCGAACGAAATGTTGGTGTATTTAAATTTAACTAATTTGGAAATGTTCACTAAATATTGCAGCCACGTCGACCGGAAGCGTCAATCAAACTGCTCGAACTGCCACGAGGCATAGTTCACGAAAGAAGTACAATTCGAAATTGTAGTAAAGACACCCACCTGAACTGCTTTATCCACCATTTCGATTGTTCGCTCCCTGTCATATGGCTGGCGCTGTTGTGCTCTGGTATTTTTGCGTTCTCTTTCTCTGCTGCTTGCCGTTCGCAGCTCTCACGAATCCGCTACGAATCGAGACACAAGTAAGTCAATAATCAAATATGGCGACTCGTGTCAAGTGTTTTTCTTTTGTACGTCGCTCTGTTACCTGCTGAAAAATTGCCTAAATATTGCAGAAAAACGTGAAATAAATTGCGAAAAAGGTGAAAAATAGTTTATTAAATCAATAGTGCATCGTTTGCAATCACTACAAAGTTGAAGCAAGTAAAGTTAAACGAAAAAATTGCGAATGAAGATTTTTGCAAAGGCAACGGCAACGATAAAAATCGATTCTTCAGTAAGTCATAGGAAAGAAGTCAGAGAAGAAGAAGCACAGCGGAGTGGAGTAGAGCAAGAGAAGAACTAAAAGTGAAGTGTTTGCAATTGTTGTTGGTGTTGTGAGTACGGCACAAGGAGCAGCGCCAAGAGCTCTGCCAGTGGAGCTTCAACAGAGGCCGCCGAGCTGCTTCCTCGAGTGGACGAACGGATGGAGAGTGAAAACAACAAACAACGTACTGCATGAAAATGAGAAACAAAGAAAGTGTTTAATTTCAATTCTGTGCAATTATTCTCCCTTCGTTTGCATAAAATTCGTTTTGTCAATTGTTGTTTTGTCGGGTTGTGCGTGTGTGTGCTTTGTGTATTTGATCCACTATTTACTATATTATCCATATAGTCTAATTACGTGTATACAACGAGATTTCGTCCCTTGGCTGGCGGTTGCTTCACAATAGCAGAAAAAAAAATTCCACACTACATCGAATGCACAACAAAAAAGCAAATAAAATCAAATAACTCACTTCTAATTAAACTGACACAAAACTCACTCCCATAAATAAATAAGTAACCACTCGCGGCGGCCCCCAGCGACATCGTCTGTCTCCTACTGTAGAGTCGCGCTCTGTTTATCTGTCCCGCAATTAAATAATTACGTTTACTTTGTAAATACGCGACGTCGCTTCGGACTCCTCGCGCACTCAGGCCCAGCGACTCCGACCACTGGAAACGAAGTCGAAAAGAAATTGGTAACTAATACTGAAACGGATGGCAAAAAAGTGGCGAAAGTGCAACGAAGCCTAATTTGATCTCAGTCGAATACCTAGCACGAAGCAAAGCCACTCGGACGTCATTCCAACGCAATCAATGTCACAATCAGCTGCTGCCACAGTTAGCGTCGTCACAGTCATCGCCGCCCTCGGCACCAGCACGAGCACCGCCACCACCGCCGTTCCCAAGTCACTGGCGGAGTCGGAGCCTCCCACCTCCTCCGTCTCGAATCAATCAACCAGTGGCGTCCATTTGAATTTCGCGTGCGTCGCCTCTAATTAAACTCGTGTCGCCTCTTCCTCTCCTGTCTACTGAGTCACCACCACCGGCCTATACGCGAGTCCTTCTCTCTTCCCACCAGCAGGAGGAGTGCGTGTGTGTGCTGGAACCTATGTGTTCGTAGCAACGTGTTCGTGCTAACGAATCGGACGAAGTTTTTTCAAAAATCAACCTAAAAACGTGCCGTGCCGCGTCAGGAGCTCGTGAGCAGCTGGCGGGGCAGAGAGTGGTGTGTTTACTCATCGTAATAGAGGAAATAACGAAAGGAAATAAAAACATTTCCCGTCCGGCCGCCCACGACAACACCCCCAACTGGCGCTCGTGCTTCGGCAGCCGCCCAACATAATATAATATAAACACGTTCACACAAACACAGCAGCATGTCGACCGATAAGATCAAAGTGGCTGTTAGGGTGCGACCCTTTAATAGACGCGGTAAGTTTCGGAATGCTATGTGTTAACCTTGTTTCGCTCCTCCTCAAAGATCGTTCCCCTGTATTTTGCAACATGGTTTCGATTCGAATCTCACTCGAAGCAAATGAAAATAGTAGTGGGTTTCTGGCTAACCAATGGTTTTGTTATTCTCCAACTCGTCTCTTGCGAAACCATTCGAATTTCCCAACTCCCTCTCTGTTTTTCGTTCGATCTATCTCTCGTCAATAAACTTATATAAAATACAGCAGGTCTAAAAATGCGTAGTTTTATCTTATCTTCCGTTTAAAGTGTATTATCCGATAAATTTTCATACACTCGATCTTAAATTCACATATTCTACTGTTCCTACCCAACACAACTGTTGAGTTTTTCCACAAAATTTACTACATTATTATTATTCAAACCCTCATCTGTCCGTCGCTTAGAAATTCTGAACTTTCTCGCCTCTGCGCCCATTCATGCTCAGATGTTTGCATCATAATGGAGCGGCATAACAAAAGACCTCTCATTCTATTCTATTCACTTCCATTCTAGCGCTTTCCTTTATTTTCCTCTCAATGAAAATCCCTGGTGTGGCTTCCATACACGAACACACACTTGCACACACCATCTGTCCCTGCTGACACATCTCTTGTCTCACGTTTACTGCATCTACAGCGACTTTCGAGGCATGCATAGTAAACTGTTTCTAAGTAAATTTATTGTACTTGTTGTATTTGGCTTTATTGTCGAAATTTACATAGAAATTTGCATAATTAAAAACATAAAAAGTTTTCAAACTACAATGGTGTTTTTGTTTTTCTTTTTAGTCTTTGCTTTTGCTTCCAGAGACTGAAGCTTTCCTTTTTGGTTTCTTGTTTTATTATTATGTTAGTCATTATTTTTTGTTTTTACATTGCGGCAACGTCTCTTGTAAAATGTGTTGCGAATAAACTCGTGGATTTTGTATTTCTCTTTGTTCGCTTTTCGTTATTAATATTTACCTTTGTTGGAGGGAAAACGATTTGAATTTAAGTTTCATTCAGGTGAGCGTTGCCACCTCGTTATATCTACGAGCTCTTATTTGTTTTCAAAGGTCAAAATATTTCAACTTCAACCTTTATTTGCTTGTGTTCATAAATTGCGTTGAACCTCTTTCTCAAGAAGTCGAATAGTTTTATGAATTTTTCCCTTCAAAGGAAATGATTTGACCGATATTATAGTATAGATATAGATGAATTACATTGATTGATTGATTTTCATTGCAGGACGATAAACATCGTCTAAGACACTACGGCAGGTTCAATATTGAATTCATTTGAATTCCCCTCTCATAACCCTCAAAATCCATGGGGATATCCCTATCTCGTTCTCCCCCTCTCGAAAACACGATGGCAGCTTACTGTGCTAAATGAGTTTATAATAATTTTTTCTGCTTTATTGCCAAAGCCAATGTCGTGTTGTTGTTTCTGCTGTTGCTGCCGTTCGTTGTTGTCTGCCGTTCGCGAGCTTCAATTTTTCACGGATTGATTGCCACATTTCGTTGTGCCGCTGACTTTTGTTATTCCTTCGTTTATCATGTGAGTCACTGCGAATAGTATGCCGTACTTCGATGAGTGAGTCTCGAGGTTATGAGCTTCTCACTCTGCCTGTCTGCCTGTCTGTCTGTGTGTCTACATATTCGTCCGTGTTTTGCTTTTCTCCCATGCTTCGGTCTATTTAATTTCTCGTTGCTACTTTTGGTCATTTTCGAATGGGTCTCGAGAGAGGTGACGACGAGATTTGTTTTCCCGCAAGTCGTAAGTCAGACGTTAAAACTTATGTCATTTGCACGCGTTGATGACGACTTGCTATTGAGTAGTATGGAGTCATTGGCTGTTTGAATGATAAGAATCATTATAGGGAATGTTTTCAAGTTTTTCTATCAGCTGATTTTACTAGTCGCTGATTAAGAGAATCGATTAATGCTTCATTTAAAAATAGGGAATGTGTCAAGACCACTTCCTACCGTTGAATATTCGTGAAGTACTGATTCAACCTATCGTTGTAGTATTTATTTTTCCGCCAGCACGCCTACGATAGGAGAGAATTAATAAATCAAGAAGTATTGTGATATAATAGAGAAATTCCTAGAATAAAAATTCTTCAAACTTCCATTTCGCATTGTGGCAAAAGGTACTAATTTAGTTAGCAACCACAAGCACCATATTTGAAGACGCGATGAGCTAGGCCAGCCAGAATTAGGCGAAAACTGACTTGCCTACCGACTAGACCGGCTGTCACTCTCGCTCTCTTTCACTCCTCCCTGGCCTGATCGCTGCTTGGGCTAACTGGCTAAGCTCACCAAACAAGTTTTTTCTTTTTCCCGTATTTTTCGTCTATGTTCACGGCTGTGTCGTAAACCCCGAAAAAATATAATTATATTAATTGGACAATGTTTCTGCTTCAAATTTGAACGTATCTACTACTACTACGGAGTTGTACGGCTTTTATAGCCCTCATAAAACGAGCGTCGCCGACTTGAGGGCGGCGGTGGAGAAAGAAGTTAACTATTGTAAAACCCAAGGAAAGTTTCAGCTCTGTCGCTTTTCTATGTTAATACTTACTTTTTCCCTTTCAAACCAAGCACTCGTTCTTTGTTTCATTGGACTAGTTTTGTTGTTGTTGCCCTAGTTGACCTACCGCGCCGCCCGTGGGTCAATTTATTTCTAGCGTGCTGAGGCGCCATCTACCTTCGTTCGTCAATGTCGTCTTGGAGTTATTTTGGTTTTCCGTTGTGCTTTGTTTTTCTTGTAGAATTCAACATGTTTGACGTTCATGAACACAAGGCTGTTTTTATTGTTGGTGCCTTTTTCGTATTGTGGTTTCCATTCACTCCTCTGACAAATGGGAGCCCTTTTTATTATCATATTAGCACCAATCTCTGCGACATGTCATGCATGTTCATTGTTTGGATAAATGTTGACTCGCGAGACCTTCTCTCCTTTACAAACAAACACATCATGCTTGGTATGCGTCACTGAAGTCTCTCGCGTCTGTCTCTAGGGATTCTTTTTGACGAGTTGTACTTTTACTTGGATTTTTATTTTTTTTTTTTTTGTAATGATTTATTTTTCATTTGAGAAAAGTCAATATCATCTAGCCATAAGTGTCACTGCACAAATGCCTTTAGACCTTATGGGTCGTGGCTATCAGTGGAAATTAATAATATACACATAAAATTATATATATTGATTTGCTCTGACTGCTATTTGACGTTCGTTGTGTTCTGCTTGTTATCACATCCTCTTATTAATAAGTTCAATTATCTCTTTCGACTGTAAATAACCTCCCACCCTCTCGTTGCCTCACCCCACCCCATCGCTCCTTTAATCCCGACATTATGTGTTCTCCATTTGTCTCTCCTTCGATCGCTACTAAGTAGAACGTGGAATAATAAGATGTTCTAAGTTGTTTTTAGTATTCGTATTCAAGGTTCTTGTCGTAAATCATACATATTTCCCAAGAGCAATGCAAGTTCAATGATAAAAACTAGTTCTCTCCGTTTTCACTTAACAATAGCCAGTCATAGTCATCGTGTGTGACATCGATATTCACTACATGAATTGTTTCATTGCTATTAAAATAGCTTGTTTACACTTAGGTGATAAATGCTCTAAAAATATTTCATATCGTATTTCCAGAAATCGAACTTGACACAAAATGCATTGTCGAAATGGAAAAACAGCAGACAATTCTGCAAAATCCTCCATCGATAGACAAAATGGAAAGGTATTATTTATAAGAAGTGATGTTAATTCTGATATTCCAAGCCATTTTTTCACTACAGGAAACCACCAAAAACATTTGCATTCGATCACTGTTTCTATTCCATAAATCCTGACGATGGAAACTTCGCCTCGCAAGAGACGGTGTTCAATTGTGTGGGACGCGATATACTCGATAATGCATTCCAAGGCTATAACGCGTGCATTTTTGCATATGGCCAGACAGGTAAATGATTCATGGTTTCAACAAAATCATGTTTAATTGACTTATTTTTTCCATTCAAGGATCCGGAAAATCGTACACAATGATGGGTTCCCAAGAGTGCAAAGGCATCATTCCACGTCTCTGTGATGAATTATTTTCAGCAATTGCCAATAAATCCACACAAGATCTCATGTATAAAGTTGAAGTTTCGTATATGGAAATTTATAATGAGAAGGTACATGACCTGCTTGATCCAAAACCAAATAAACAATCGTTAAAGGTGCGAGAGCATAATGTTCTCGGACCCTATGTTGATGGGTTATCGCAGTTGGCAGTAGCTTCATATAAGGTAACATTTAACATTAACATTTATATAATCTTTTGAAAATTATTAATTAAAAAAATGTTTAAGGATATTGACAATCTAATGACAGAAGGAAATAAATCACGTACAGTGGCCGCTACTAATATGAATGCGGAGTCTTCGCGATCCCATGCTGTTTTCTCTGTAGTCTTAACACAAATTCTTACTGATCAGGCTACTGGGGTTAGTGGTGAAAAGGTGTCACGGATGTCACTTGTGGATTTGGCAGGCTCTGAACGTGCTGTGAAAACTGGCGCCGTTGGTGATCGTCTCAAAGAGGGTTCAAATATAAATAAGTATGTATCCACTATAATGCATATTTTAAGGATACTCATTTAAGCATGATAATTCTAGATCTCTAACTACCCTCGGTCTTGTGATATCAAAACTTGCCGACCAATCGAGTGGCAAAAAAGGAGGCAATGACAAATTTGTACCCTATCGTGACTCCGTACTCACATGGCTTTTGAAGGACAATTTGGGTGGGAACTCGAAAACAGTCATGGTCGCCACAATATCTCCCTCAGCCGATAACTACGAAGAAACGTTATCGACGCTTCGATATGCAGACCGCGCCAAGCGAATTGTCAATCACGCTGTTGTCAATGAAGATCCAAATGCTCGAATTATTCGCGAACTCAGACATGAGGTGGAAACGTTGCGAAACATGCTGAAGCATGCTACGGTATGTAATTCAACATCAAGCACATGGTGTTCAAAATATAATATTTAATTTTGTAGGGTTCGCCCGTTGGTGATGTGCAACGTGTAGATATTCACGACAAGCTTGCCGAAAGTGAAAATCTTATGAAACAGATTTCGCAAACTTGGGAGGAGAAACTTGTAAAAACCGAACGTATACAAAATGAACGTCAGCAGGCATTGGAAAAGATGGGTATCAGTGTCCAGGCCAGTGGCATAAAGGTCGAAAAGAATAAATACTATTTAGTTAATTTAAACGCTGATCCGTCCCTTAATGAGCTGTTAGTGTATTATCTTAAGGTACGATTAATATTTCAATTTTGCTGTGATAAAGTATTGAATAATGTTTTTAACGTAGGAACGAACTCTTATTGGTGGTCATAGTTTATCAGGACCACAACCGGATATTCAATTATCTGGCCTGGGTATTCAGCCAGAACATTGTGTTATTGCAATCGAGGATGGTGGACTCTATATGGAACCCATACAAGGCGCACGCTGTTTTGTCAATGGTTCAGCTGTTTTGGAGAAAACTCCTCTACACAATGGTGATCGTATTCTTTGGGGAAACCATCATTTCTTTAGAGTGAATTGTCCTAAGTGCGCCAATGCAAACTTAACTTCGGAACCTCAGACCCCGGCTCAGCTGATCGATTATAATTTTGCGCGCGATGAGATTATGCAAAATGAACTGAGTAATGATCCCATCCAAACTGCAATTGCACGCCTCGAAAGACAACACGAGGAGGATAAGCAAGTTGCGTTGGAGAAGCAACGACAAGTAAAAATACATATAATGCATAATACTTCAGTCTATGAATACATTTCACTTTGTAGGAATACGAGAGACAGTTCCAACAACTGCGCAATATCCTATCACCGAGTACGCCGTATGCACCTTATGCACCATACGACCCCTTACGACTAGGTAAAATAACTCCTAATACTCCGACATCTCAACTGCGCGTTGAGAAATGGGCTCAGGTGGGAAATTATCTTCATATACAGTTTGACAGGATCTAATATTTTGTATATTTCAGGAGAGGGATGAAATGTTCAAGCGCTCCCTCGGTCAACTGAAAACCGATATAATGCGTGCTAATGCCCTGGTGCAAGAAGCAAATTTCTTGGCCGAAGAAATGGAAAAGAAAACGAAATTTTCGGTTACGTTACAAATTCCACCTGCTAACTTGAGTCCTAATAGAAGGGTATGTTTAGAATAACCATTTGTTCAATTGTTTGTTTGTAATTGGTACTATATTTCAGCGTGGAGCATTTGTGAGTGAACCAGCAATTTTAGTCAAGCGCACAAATTCTGGCAGTCAGATCTGGACAATGGAAAAGTTAGAAAACAAACTAATCGATATGAGAGAAATGTATCAGGAGCACAAGGATCGTGTAATGAATGGATTGGTGAGTGTGAGGGTAGTGGCAGGGCTATAATTGTAGTTCACAGCTGTTAACCTGATTTAGTTCATTTCATTTACTAACAATACATTATTTGATCCATTTACCATGCATTCCAAACAAAGCCTCTTATTGAGTCTTTCTCAGATGATGAAGATTGTGATGAGGTAATTTAACAACGATTTTTTTTAAGTTGATTGTTTAAAATATAATTTTTACATAAATCACCAATTTAATTATTTGAATCTGTTCTTTCGTTCTTGAATACAGGATAGCGAAAATCCAAAAACTCTCGACCCCTTCTATGAATCGCAAGAGAACCATAATCTAATCGGAGTTGCGAACATCTTTCTTGAGGTTCTTTTCCATGATGTGAAACTCGATTATCATACGCCCATCATCAGTCAACAAGGAGAAGTTGCAGGACGACTTCAAGTCGAAATCCAACGTATTGCTGGACAACTGCCTCAGGATCGCATGTGCGAGTCCGCCTCTGAATCGTCCTCAGATTCACGCGATGAATACGAGGATGCTGCGGATCCAATGGCGAACCAAATAACCTGCCGCGTGTCCATTAAATGCGCCACCGGTTTGCCACTCTCACTGTCGAATTTCGTATTTTGTCAATATACCTTCTGGGGTCACCAGGAAACAGTTGTTCCGGTTATAAATGCAGAGGCTCCATCTCACGATCAGAACATGGTGTTCAAATTCGAACACACCAAAGATTTTACTGTGACTATAAATGAAGAATTTCTGGAACATTGCATCGAAGGTGCTCTATCGATTGAGGTCTGGGGTCATCGCAGCGCCGGTTTCTCAAAGTCCAAGGGTTGGGAGGTGGAACAGCAGCAAGCCAAAGCGCGGTCACTAGTCGATCGTTGGGCCGAGCTGTCTCGGAAAATTGAACTTTGGGTAGAAATACACGAACTAAACGATAACGGCGAATACTCTCCGGTTGAGGTGACAAATCGAACGGAGGTTCTTACTGGTGGAATTTATCAGTTGCGACAGGGTCAACAGCGTCGAATACACGTTCGTGTGAAACCCGTGCAAAACTCTGGAACTTTGCCCATCATATGTCAATCAATAGTAAATATCGCTATCGGCAGCGTGACAGTTCGGTCCCGTTTGCAACGCACCTTGGACTCATACCAGGAGGAAGATCTCACCGTTCTCCGTGAAAAGTGGAGTGAAGCCCTTGGACGGCGACGGCAATATCTTGATCAGCAGATTCAAAAACTGATTCGAAAAGAAGAGAAAAGCGAGGAGGAGAGCGAGCGTGAACTCAGTCTGGTGCAGCAATGGGTGTCACTGACAGAGGAAAGAAATGCAGTGTTGGTGCCGGCGCCAGGGTCAGGTATTCCTGGAGCACCTGCCTCTTGGGATCCTCCCGCCGGCATGGAGCCACATGTGCCCGTACTTTTCCTCAACCTAAACGCTGATGATTTATCTGCTCAGAACACCAATGATGAGTTTTCAATTGCCGGACTGAATTCGATTCTCTCCAAGGAGCACGGACATAAATTCTATACGCTTCAAATCCTACAGCACTTGGATAAGGATGTCTGCGCGATCTCGAGTTGGGATTCGTCAATGCACGACAGTCCGGCTCTCAATCGAGTCACCGAAGCGAATGAGCGGGTCTACTTGATTCTGCGAACCACGGTGCGCTTGTCGCACCCTGCCCCAATGGACCTTGTGCTGCGCAAGCGACTGAGCATAAATATTAAGAAGGGACAAAGTATTACCGACCGCTTGAAGAAGTTCCGCTTGGTGCGAGGCGAGAACGCGATTTCCCAAACCGGCGTAACTTACGAGGTTGTGTCGAACATTCCCAAGGCCTCTGAAGAGTTGGAAGATCGAGAATCCCTTGCACAACTGGCTGCCAGCGGAGATGATTGTTCAGCGAGCGATGGTGAAACCTATATTGGTAAGTTGGAAATATTTGTGAAACGTTAAACATGTAAAAATGTTTTTCTTATGTCATGTACAGAAAAATACACACGCGGTGTTTCGGCAGTTGAAAGTATTCTTACCCTTGATCGTCTTCGTCAAAACGTTGCCGTCAAAGAACTGGAAACCGCACATGGTCAACCTTTGTCCATGCGAAAGACTGTCAGTGTTCCCAACTTCTCGCAGGTAATTTACTGGGTGCCCTCGTGGTATTTAGTTGACGAATGTATCTGTAGTTGTTGCTGCAGTAAAATTATAAACACTCTATTACGATTTGAATATCTATTAGTTATTGATGCAATTTTAAACACAAACTATGTATACTGTTGCTTTTATTCTAACTTTAACTTCATTCGAAATGTTATAACCAAAATTCTAAATACAATTATTTCTTCTCTCACATTTTGCGCTTTCACCTAACCAATTGTAATGTGTGTTTTGTCCTCACTTCTCAACTAATCCAATAAAAAAAATTACATATCTCACTAACCACAATTAATAACGACACACATTTAAAACGTAATTGCTGTAAAATTCTTGAAATTGATGGTCGTCGACCGTATAATAATAATTAACAGGCGGTTAAAGAAACAACAAACACGGGAAGTGTAAGTATTGAATTCAACAACGGTGAAATTAAAGAAACATTTTAAAGTGAATTACTTAGAAGCAGTAGCGTTGATATATTTGAAACCATATTAATTGTCCTTTAACCATTTTCAAAGCTATGAGTAATCCACTTGTGTCCACTTCATACTCAACTGTACTGTATTTTTTCGTAATATCCTTTAGTTTCTTCATTATATTCAAGTGTTTTTTGGCATTGTTGTTGCTTTTTAGTTTGTCTGTGTTTGTCTACACGATTTGATTATCAATCGATATCCATTATTAATTTTAATATCCCTCACCATCTCTAGATCATGCGATTCGATGCCTCGATGGAGTCATTGCTTAATGTCGGTCGATCTGAATCGTTTGTGGATCTAAACAATTCAGACTTCTCACGACAGTCATTGGGATCGAAATTCCTCACACAGCCAGGTATGAAGAGATGCAGTTTTGCGATAAAGTCTCATTTGATTGATTGCACTTTATTTTCTTTTCATTTTATTCCATTTCTTTTTTTTTATCCGTTTTTTGTAGCACAACAAGGCATGCGAGACTTCGGCGTACGTACACGCCATAGTTTTGGCGGCAAAGGCAGTAATGATGACTCACCAGGCAAACCATTTGGCATTGGTAAGAAAGTGTTTTGTATATTTTATTTATAATTTAAATATGACTATTTGAATTGTATAATTTACTTTAATTTTCGAAGATTTAAAACATTTTTGAATTAACGAAATGTTTTAAGCGGCCTTACTAAATATTCTCCAAAAGAAAACTTTACATTGATTAGTTTTTAAAGAATTTGCTTGTTTGCAGAATCCGAAGCAAATTTTTCTAAATATTTATCACAAATTTTTGAAGCAACTCTGTTTGTTAAATCATGTATTTGTTATGTTCTCATCTACAAAACATGAACTTTTTGTACCAGAGGTCACTCCACCATCCTGTGCAGCCTCAAAACTCATGAGATTTTCTTGTGCACATTCTAAGAGATTTAAGCACCCACTTTGCGATCTCTTATTTCTGTGAACTGGGAAATCAATCTTAAACCTTTGGTTAGATTCATCAATTACGCATAGTCAACATTCGAAGAAGGATTTATCTTTTTATTAACGATGAACAATGTATTGTAGAATACGTAAACAATAGTTTTAAAAGTATTTACTAAATAGTAATGTATTTTTTAAAGTAGATCTTAATTATAATATTAAGAAACGAAGAAAGTAGAATTTAGTAACTTCTTATGAAGAAGATAAATTCTTAGACATCACATTTCACAATCTCTCATGTATTTAACTCTGGTACAACTGCTTAAGCTTTACTAGCAATGTAGCTAAATTTTTGTAAACGATATTTTCACATTAATATTTTAGAACAAAAAAAAAACGCCACAATCATATCGTATGCAGCTTATGCGGTTAATGATTGAATCTTTTAAAAATTTTTAACTCATATATATTTAATTCCGTAATTCAACCCATAAACAAACAAACTAAATTCACTTAGTTTGTATTACCTTTATTTTCTATTATTGCCAATGAATAACAAAGAAATCAACAACAACAAATTTTGTATATTATTTTCTCACCTTCTATCTTACTTTGAACTACAAAAAACAACAACCAACCAACCACATTCAATTTCACCAACCAACAATTACATCTACAACTGCAACTGTGTTGTTAATAATGAACGCGCGTTCCTACGATCATCGCTCAATCGATCGATCGTCGTTCGTTCGTTCGTACGTCATTCATTCTTGTTTTCTGTCTTCGTACGTACTTCGTTCTTCGTTCTATGTCTCGTCTCTATGTCTCAAGGCTCAATACTGTCAGGTAAAAGTTAAATGCAAAGCAATACCGTTTTCTACATGACATAAAAATGTTAATTTTGTAAATTGTTGAAACCTTTCGTTTGATTCTTGTTGTTTTCAAACTCTTCCAATAAAACAAAACATGTAAAACAAACAGCTAAACCATCAAATCTACTACTAAAACTCAATTCAACTCAACTCAATGCTCTCTCATCTCTCTCGTGTCTCTGTACAAACTTTTTTCACATTATATTAAGATCCAATATTAACCAGACTGCCCTGTTCCATTGATCCAACCCAAAAACACTCACTGCAAATTTCACAACAGTCATCACGTCATACGTCCTGCAATATATCATATACAGATATCTTAGAACACGAGCTTCTTCTTCTCTTGACTTTGGTTTTATTTTATTTTCACTCAAATGTTGACTGTTTTTTGAGTTTTCATTGTATTGCACCTAGCATCAAAAATCAAAAATTAGCGCACACCTTCTGAAATTCAATGTTCACAATATTGAACAGTGGTATGGAAAATTATAAATTTGTACAGTAGACTATTTAAAATCTAAAGTAAATTGGCATTCAAATGTAGAATAATTTGGTAGAAGTACAATCACTCCATCGAATTTATAGAATGAAGACATCGCGTGTCATTTGACAATATTATAAGTCGTCCGTTGACGAAAACACAAGACTTCAATTCCAGGACAACTTTCGATGACGTTACATCGTGTCCAACATCTTACTTATACCATACATCAAAATGTACATAACAATAGACCTTGACATATCAATAGACACAAATTTCTATCCATGTAGTCACATAAATTTATGTGTGTGTATATGTATGTGAAAGAAAATAGTCTTTGTGATAAATGTCACCTAGTTTTACTTATCTTGTTATCAGAGCTGGGGTGCACATTATCCAGTTAGATATGGGTTTTTTATTCAATTCGATAGACAATGTGTTGTATGGCGTGTATGCGTAGAACTTCACACATACACACACACTCTCACATATGCAGTTACTCAATTAGCGGTTTGATTCACACCAAAAAAAACAACAAGCAATCCAATCATTTCTGACATTGTAAATGTGTTTCCTATTGATTTGATATATATCTGTAATGTTCTTTTTTTGTTGTATTTTGTGTTTCTTGTTTTCGATTAGCGCTGATTGTTGTTGTTGTTGTTATTATTTTAGATATGTAAATGTTAGAGCGTTAATAGTTTCTAGAAAGCGATTGCATTGGATTGCGGAACATGCATTTAGCATCCTGCGATCGAACTCATTTCTCGTTCACCAACACCGCTGTCATCATCGTCGCCACAATCATCATCGATCATCGCTATCACCATGTGAAACCTGTTGCACATTCAATTCGAAACCATTTCGTCACAATGCGAAAGAGCGGATTGCTTTATTTCAGGGTTTTCCGCTCTTCTCTAATATTGCAATCCATCAATCGAACTCATCTATTCCTCAGAGGGTTTTCAAACTACATAAATATATAACCGTTTATTTTCTGCTCGCAAGCTGTCGTTCATAAGCATTCGTTAGTTCGCTCGCTCGCCCGTTCATAGTCACCTTCTTTATTGTTAGCAAATAGCTTTGCCTTTACTATTTCTTGGTTGAAAATGATTTTTAAAAATGTTTTAAACCCCACCATTTGTTTGTGCGTTGCGTTACGAACACCCCGAATAGTTTATTGACTTTAGTTGACTTTTCAGTTGAAGCTTTTCTTTGTGTTTGTTTCACCCCATTGCAATTGGTTCACCTCATTTATAATCTAATCCATTCATGTTCTCATGCCTACTTCTGGAAATGCAGCTCGTCCAACGTTCTTGAATCTCAACTTAAATTTGAATTCGTTGAGAACACAGCCAACAAAACGTAGGTGGATTTTATTCTCTACTTGAACGATAATTGTTTTCTGAATATGGAGATCAGTTTGTCATTCGATTGTCCACTCTCTCGTTATTTCGAATAGCATCTCCTGCCACGGGTAAACTGTTGGGCATGCGTATGACAACGCTGCATGAGGAGCCACTAGGAGGACACCGTTCGCTGGCCGAGGAGCCGGAGGACAGCTACAGCGACTCCGAGTACGCCGCCGATTACGAACAAGAAAAGAATCAACGCAACAACTTCAGCGCCAGATCGCGCCTCACCTCATCGAAGACCATGGACTCCTTCATGGACGTTGGCACCCATTCAAACCAAAGCTACTTGAGCTACACTTCGAGCGCCAACACGAATCTGAAGCATTTGGCAGGCCTGGCGACGCCTAGCATGAGTTCCTCTACCTCCAGCGGTTATGGCTCTCAGGTAAATTGATCGCGCCCGCATTTTATTTAAGATTCTGTGTTTGATTGTGTTTGGAATTAACAGGCGGTATCGTGTAGCAATTTGACAAACGATGACATCGTTTCGATGCGTTCAATGAGCATTGATGAAACTCCAGGTAAGACTTAAAGAGTCATAAGACGTTGGTATATATTTTGACTCTTCTGAATTATTCAGACTTTGATCGAATCAATTCCAACTCTCCACCCAACAACAATTCCAATATGCAAACAGCCAATCGACAGGCACGCTTCAACCCATTCCTAAAAGATATGCCAAAATCGAACAGTAAACAACACCAACAACCAGGGCAAGACTTGTCGCAAGTGGAATGTAAAGGCGAGACTATGGAAGAAACAACGGAGCCAATCACAACGACCACCACAGATCCTATTCAGCCCGCCACCTCGTTGGTGCCAAAAGAAGAACTAAACAATCGCAGCCAAATCGCACAAAATGACACCCATAACCTTCAAAACGACGCAAATCAACCACAACAAACCGATGAGAACTTCACCAGAAACACATCTACAGTCGAAATGAAGAATAACAATAACTTGCAACAGCATTCCGCACCTACAGACAATCAGGGAAACGGCAACGAAACCACAAGCCTTCACGAAGCGATGGAAGAAGGTACTGGTATTGTAAAGACTCAACTAACACCGGGTAAAGTGGTCCGCAGGAAAAAGACTCCTCCCTCTGGGGTTATGTCGACGAGCGCAATTATTTCGAATTCAACAAACAACAATACAACAACGCGCCCTAATGCACTTCAGCGAACGTCTCTGGCTAAAATGGAAGGTTTATCTTCGTCCAATGATCGCTTGGACGTGTCCATGACAAGCAGCATGGAAATTGAAGGTATGCAAAACCATTTTAATTTATTTAGTAAACGGTTTTTATTTAAACTTTGTGTTTATTTTTCTTAAATCAATAAATTTTTAATTCAGATGAAAGCAAGGAAATCGAATACTCGCTCCCCGATTGGGTTGTGGTTGGTGAATCTGTACTCATTCGTCCTTACAACACCAGCGGAGTCATTAGTTACATTGGCACCACGCACTTCCAAGCTGGTAACTGGATTGGTGTTGAATTGGACACGCCCACGGGCAAAAACGATGGTACCGTGCAAGGAATACAATATTTCCAATGCAAGCCAAAACATGGAATCTTTGTGCGCTACGACAAATTGATATTGGATAAGCGCGGCAAGGCAATGCGTGCATATAAGGCCGAGAAGAGTGTAAAAGGTAACGATCCTAATTGACATAATGTATGCTGTAATGTATAATTAATTGCTTTGTACTTTGCAGAAGCATCAATTCCACGTTCAAAGAGCCGCAACGACACATTGAGCACTCTCGGTACATCGCGCAAATGATTATATCCGAAATGTTCGCATCAGATGCGAAGCTGGGTAAACTGCAGGCAATCATCACTGGTGACAACAGCAATTACAAACAGCGCAAGTGGAATGGCAACACGAACATGCACAAAATTAAGAGAGAGAGCAACACCCACTACTGCACCGACTTCAAATGCGAACATTAAAAACGAAAAACTTTACAACCGACGTTCAACGGCGTTTTAGAAACACGTAAGGAAATGCCAGCGAGCAGTATGAATTGTGAGCCACAATCGTCCACAATTTGATGCCAATATTATTGCCCTCTTAAACAGAATCAAACTAATAAGAAAAACACTACCTTATAGTATATGTATCTATGTAAAGTGGCACTAAAGCTACTTTATTTTTCTTCCCAAAAAAAGAATTGGAAACACATGTATGTAGTATGTGTGCGAAGGTGTAGTTATTTTTAATTCAAAAGACACTCAAGAAATTTAAGTTATTCCTGGAATTATTAGCTTACTAAGCTCTGTACTAAGTCAATGGTTTTTATGCTTCACTAAAAATGTGCCAGCGAAAAGCTGCTGCGAGTTTTGGATTTACGGTTAATTGAATAATGCAATTATAAATGAATGTAATTATGTATACATGTAATTGTAAAATGTAATTATAGCTCTATTATGTTAAACATTATTGTATTATTTTGTGCTTTCATCTTCGGAACAAACTTTAGAAAGCAATTATGCAAGGCTTTTATTGCAATTTTCTTGCAATATTTGCTACTTTAAGCTCGACTATATAAAAATTATTGTATCCATTGTATTTATATGTTGGCCCTCAATTGTATAATTCCTGATTGTAATATTTGTTAGTTTAAATATTTGTTTACTCATGCATGAGTTGCTTAAAACGCCTACCCATAGAGCAGTAGAAAGTTAATTTCATAATAGAAAAATTCGTGAGTGAATTATTTTTCCTTTGTCAATTGTGATGCTTTTTTTACAACCAAGTATTGTATTGGTTACATATTATTTTACATAAGAGAATATATTTTTATTTAAACTTAATGCTATATTGAACTGTATTGAAATTTTTGAATACAATAAGAAGTTTTGTATAATTTTATGTTTAAAACAATTTTATCGAAAACGAGCAAGAACAGAACTACACAGAATTAGCGCATTTATTCTAATTCAAATATACAATATTTTTTGCAATTTTATTTCTTGAATAAAATCAAAAATTTTTTGTGATGTATTTAAATTCTTTGTTTTATTTTTGCATAATTTTAAGTGCTTTTTATGTTGCCTTTACGCTTGTATTAATTAATTTAACTAACATTAAGAACTGATGTCTAGAATGTGAATGTTGCATTTATGTTGTCATACGATTTAAAAAATTATTCTATGTGCAATAACCCTCAACTTCTGTTGTGTGCTTTGAGGCGACAGGAATCGCTTTCTCTATTCATATTCAATAGAAAAGAAAAGAAAAACTAAACACTTAACGTAATGTAGTAAAACGTAGCGTAGCGAACCGCACTGTAGTGATTGGTGAAACGATGAAAGAGAGAATTATTTCCTGATTTCTATGAAGAAAATCCTCAAACAGCTGGCCCCTCATTTTATACATATTGTGTATATTTCTTCACATTTCAAATTCTTATTGTCTTTAACTTCAATTACCAGAAACCATTGCGAATGTTTTACTCGAAGTATCTTCCAGTGTTTAGCTGATCTGAAGATAATCTCCTATATCGATCGATCATTTGTGTTGGTTTTCGGAACTTCTAAAATGAAAATTGATAGCACTTTTTTGTAATATTAAATTAAAAAATAAAAGCAATAATTGCACTTAGTTTAAACGTAACTAGAATGCCATTAGAGATAAATGTTAAAGTACACTTAAAAGTGTCGTAAATACATATGTCGCTCGATTTATCGATTAAAAGTTTATTAAAAACTACTCACACCAACAATAATACTATTACTAAAAGTAATTCAAATACATATGTTGATAGAGAACATTTCCAAAGTAAACAATTAAATCCGACCTAAAACGAATTACAAACATATATGTCAAATTTATGGACATTTCTATATACAATGATTACAACAACCACAATAACTATAATTAAAAACATACATATTTAATACTCGGTAAAGAGAACATTTACGTAAGTATCCATCCAAAAATTATGTCTGAGATAATTGCAAATTAAAACAATAACAATTAACTAAATATTGCAAGTTTACATGAAAACCAACTAAATTGTATAACTACAACAACAACTTTTTTTGTGTGTAAAAACCAATAACAACAAACTCTAGATTGAATTTGAATTTCTTCGAAGAGAAAAAAGGAAAGACCTAAAAATTATATATCGAGAACTGTATATTTTTGAAACTGAAGACATTGTATTGTATATTTTTTGAAATGAGTTTTCCCTATGTTGATTTTTATTTTCAAACGCAATGAGAAAGAATGATTTAATGAATGAAATTCATTATGAGCAGCCGGAAACGGAAACTAAAACGTCCAAAATTCATATGACATGCATTTTAATGATTTTATATTTACATATATATATATATACAACAAAAAACACAACCTAAATTATCTACAAAAAACCAACATTAAGAACAAAAAATATCCCATACGTGATCATGGGTAATGAGCCTAAATATTTTTATAATTTCTTCTTAGTTTTTATTTACAAGCTTCCATTATTGCTTTCGAAAGGCACAAAACAGAACTATTTGCACTTAATAACAACCACAAGGGAATGCGGCCCGAGTCAGTCTGCATTCAAACATAAACGGATCTAGACCTAGGTCTTACAGCATCACAAACATACAACTGCATCAAAACCCTAGCCCAAAACGGAAATTAATGCATTTAGAATGGATAACATACCAAAGTTAGATATTTCAAATAAAGAATTGTAAATTTAAATTCATTAAATTAATATTTACGAGCTTCTAACTAAACTTTCAATGCATGAATGAATTAAGATTACTATACATTACAAACAGAGCAAAAAACGACAAAACTAACTTCAGTACATGCTTGCACTTGACATTAAAATGATGACAAATACTTAAAGAATTCAATTACAATGGAAATGAAACTCAAAATAACCTGCGAAAAAGCTCAAAACCCTCTCAATTACGTAGAGCATATCCCATCACTAACGACTATAGACATATGGAAATAACCACGCCCCCAAAAAAAGAGAGAGCGACCAGCTTCTCATGCGCTTCACGGGCTTCTCCGCTAGCACATGGAACCCACAGGCATCACAGGAGGAGAGGGTTCCTTGTAGTGCGACACCTGAATTGCGACTCGCTCCAAGCGTACCTTACAGTTCATGATTTCAATTAGAGAGTAAAACTATGCAAATAACGTGTTAGTTGTTCACGATTGTTAGGAGAGCAGCTGGAATTAAATAGATTCTAATTCAATCGTATATAGAAAATATATGGAAATATGCAACAGAGATATTTTAGATACTTACGGCATGAGGAATATTTAAATTAATGCATTTTGCAGAGAGCTATATTTGAATAACAACAAAAACAAAAACACTCCCCCATAGCACTCACACCGAAACACCGACAAACATACACAAGCGTTGCCCAACTGTAAAGTATTTTGTGTTCAATACTAAGTTCATTATGTTGTCCGCCAACTTTTAGCTGCAACTGTGAGAGAAACACGACATACGTAAGACTCACATGGATGTTCACGCATCCACACACACGCACGCATCGTCATTCACTCACACACCACACATTCAGCGATAATCAGCAAGCAAACGTACGTTATTCGCATCGTTAGTTGCATTTCTTAATATTTTAATAACATTCAAACAAAGTAAAAACAATTAAATTATCATTGAAAGCAAAACAGATAATTACAAAGAACAAAAAGTATTATTATATTATATATGAATATATATACAAATATATATATTGAAAACAAAAGAGAAACACAATACAATTATGAAAATGATCTTTATTAAACTCCAATTTTGATGTCTTAAAACCCCCCAAAAAAAAAGAAATAAGAGTAACAAAATTAATTATATTAAAAATAATAAAAACTATGAATTATACAAAGAATAAAATAAATGTGTTTCATTTCACAGCATAGAGAAATTACTCCCGAATGAAAGAACATTTTGATATTTAGTAATTTTAAATTTTATTTCAGCAAATTTATTCCGTTGCAATATGTGGATTTGTGTGTGTGCGCAGTTTGATAAGAATTAATAGTATAAAATTGACAAACAGTTTTGTATTTGTTTTTTGATTTATAATGTTTTTTTACATAAAGATTTTTAGTATAAAATATATGTATATATATATATTTTGACAACCATTCATTCAGTATATATAAAAATATAAGCCGCCATGATGTTTGTTGCAAAATTACAATCCACACTTATATTTATGGTATATAATATCTTACTGTAAAAGTTCATTGGAATAGTATTCATACAAAAAGTTTTCATTAATTAAATATTAATATATAAATATTATGTAAATGACTGTATTTCTTATTAATTCTATTCATATATTCGAGAAAAAGGTTTCAAATCGCAAAAAAATTATTATTATTCTTTAATTTTATACACTCTTCACAATTGTGACGGTTGTCGGAGTAAATGCTTTTAAAATATATACTTATTTATTTAATATTAATTATTAAAGCAAGGGCACATTATTTTGATTGGCTACAACATAAACTTAAATAGCTAAATAACTCACTATTGCAAATAACAAAATGTACCGACGATTTAATCCTAATTAAAAACATATAATATCCTTTCTATATTGCAATACAATTTCATATAATAATTTATATTGAAATATTGAGGTCGTGTCCGTTTATGGAACTCATGAGTTTACTCGTGTTTTACTTTGCATTTTAGTTATTTTTTTGTTTTTCTCATATTTCTTGTTTCTTGGTCAGTTGCACAGTTTCATTATTTGTATTCTCAGGCGAATTACACTCTAGATATAACAAATCAAATAACTAACTTAATACACAATAAGCTCAAAATCACTGTACGGAATGCTTTCTTAGTTCTTATAACAAAGATTTTAAATATTCGAGTTCAAATTCAAATTAGCTAATAAACTCATATGTGGTTTGTACAAGTAGTTCTTGACACTTTTGTAATAGTTTATGGAAATATTTATATAATTAGAGATATATAGTAGAATCATACCTTATCGAAGACAAATCTTTAATATTCACCCCTCAATCGTGTTCTATCTGCCAACGTTGAGAATCACTGTGCACATCGCAGGGTGCTACCTGTACATCGTCCATGCTCTTGAGCCCTCGATGGTCCAAACACATTCCCGTATTCATGTGTATGAAGCGCTCATCTTCATAGTTCCACTGCTCGTTGTATTCCTCGTTTTCGATACATGGCACCATCACCACAGGATGTGTCGGCGAGTCTCCGCGTTGTACTGTTGCACAACTCAGCTCGTTGCGAATCACTTGATTGTTGGTATAGGAGAAGAACTGAGATTTTGAAAGCGCCTTTCCACAGGAAAAGAGACCCAGATTGTAGGGTTTCTCGTTGTTTTGTAGTAAGTCATCAAGGCACAAATGACTATTGACTGCTTTAAATCTGTACATGCAAGAAAATATGTTAACAACACAGTCGAACAACTGAAGTAAACGTCAATTTTTTTACAAACCTGCCGTAGTTAATCACATTCTTCGTGGGTACGAATTTCTCAGGGTATATATTTTGCAAATACCAATCGAAACTCTTGCAACGCAACTTCTTTCGCAGCATCACGCGATGCGTTACGTCCCCAATGTCCGAATTGAACTTCAAGTCAGGACGATTAAGGAAGAATATGTTGATATAATCGTCCATCCAGACAAGGGCCATACGAGCCGTATTGATGCCGTGAGTATCGCGATCATTAGGGAATCTGGTAAAGTATTCGATTACATTGTGAACAACAAATTATTGTGTTATGACTTACTTGTACGGATGGAAATCTCGAAATACATGACCCACTCTAGAGCAAGGAATCGTTTCAATGGTGCCGCCACACTGCCAAATTCTGAAAGACATTTCCAAATTTTCGCCACCCCAACCATCCATCTGAAATTCGGTTTTGTTATTTTTAACAATTGCTTTCGATTATTTTGTTAAATTTCATACCTGTTCATCGTAACTTCCGACCTCCCAGAAATACCGCCGATCAATAGCAAATAATCCACCCGCCATAGTCGGACTATAGGCTGGACATATCTCGCGCACGTGTGGGCATTCACGTAACTGGCGCTGTTTCTCACGAGCTGGGACATTGATCCAGTCAAAGTGGCCGGACCATTGGAATCCGCCCACTTGGAAGGACTTGTAACCGTTTGTGCTGTATTGGAAGTCCTTGGCGTCGATCACATCGATTATAGGAACTAAGACACTGGTGCGTGACTCCCTGATGCGGTTCAGCAGAGGCTCACACCAGCCAATATTGGCCTCGCAATGAGCATCCAAGAAGATGAGAACGTCTCCAGTGGCTATACGCGCTCCAGCCAAACGTGCACGAATCAAACCCAATCTAAGTGTTTGAGATAGTTTGTAGAATGAACATATGGCAATTGATAGAAATTCTTACCGATTCTTTAACCGCAGCACCTGCACCTTTCCATTGGGGATACGCGACTTTATGTAGTAGTCCAACTTGCCACCCAATTCCATGTTGGTACTGCCGTCGTCGACCAGGATGATCTCCTTCAGGACGCGTGAGTTACATGTGTTCAACGTGCTATGCACTGTGCGTAGCAACACCGAATATGGCTCATTATAAAAAATGATGACCACACTGGCCGATGGCAGAGCGTCGACATCGAACTTCTGCTTGAGACACTGGGGATGACGAGAGTCGGGTGCTGTTCGATTATAAGAAAGTCGTTCACTCAACTCCTCATTTAGGGCTATTTTTTGGTAAATTTCATCGCCTCGTTTCTTGGCCTCGCCATGAAGATAAACGGCCTTGCCTTCATCGCCGAGACCAGGTTCTTGTTTCTTTAAATCCAAGCGAATCGACAGCTCGTATGGTGAATTGATGCTGTCATCCACAGCAAGGCGATTGGGTGCTTGAATTTCATTCTCTTCATCCTCTGGAAATATGTTAGAAGCGATGTTTTCTTGCTCACTAGACCGATGCGACTGTAGCGCTTGACTGCGTGGATGGTGTGCTCCCAACTCGTATCGGTGATGACCCTTTTCCGTCGCCACCAGATCGTCGATATTCAACACTTTAATGTAAAGTATAAAGCATAGGGCGACTATGGAGAAAATTATTAGCCTTCCGTATAAGGAGCGAAATCTGGGTAGCATTATGTCGGATCTTCTATGCTTCAGAATTATATTCCTTAATTTGATGAACCTACTGCTAGAGCTGCTCCAGACCTTATACTTAGTTTGACATTGGTGGATATGTTGGTAGACTTGGGTGAATGGCAAGCACGCGTGCTCTCGATTTAGTCTTGTTTCTTATAATCGTTCTTAATTGTAAATATTACAGTTTCTATCAAAAATTAATGTTGGCTCTTTGCCGTTGTATGGCACAGTTTCTAGTTTCGCGAGCGACGGGAACGCAACGTGTTCTCAACTGTTGACTGAGTTAGTGATGTGGCTAAAACTCGAATGAACCTTTATTCCGGACGGTCAACTGCTGAGTGCTGGCTTCTTCACTGTTTTACCTTTGTCTTTTAATTAATTGTTTTTATTCATTTCGGTTTCACTCTCATCACTTCATCTTCTTCTCGTCAATGTCCACGCCGCTCTGGCCAACCATGGAAGCGGCAACAACAATAGTAATAGTGAGAAGACCAGAATACAGTAATCAAGCGCGTTTATTGGCCAAGCACCGTGGCTCGGTCTTCTTTCACTCCGTGTCGTTTTCCCCCAACTTTGGTGTCGTCTCTTACCAATCTTAACATATGTGGCATTTGGCTTAGTCGCTGTTAGCTGTGTTTGTTACTTTTGCCGAAGCAGTTTGTCCTCATTTTCTATTTTTTGTGTTTTTTCTAAAGGTCGCTCATCCATTCAAAAGTGTCTTCGTCTTCCAGCCTCTTCGATAAGATATTCACCGTGGGATGCGCTGTGATCCAAACAAGTTTGTGGTGTGTGTATTTTGTGTTGCAAGAATTTATAAATCGTTGGATACTACGATAACGTTAACGACGACGGCAAACCCTGTTGCGCTGTGAAACCAAAAAAAAACTAATTCTTGTTTTTCTGTTTCTCTCTTTTACACCTGCTTCTGACTGACGATTGTTGCTTTTCTGTCGTATGCCACTTGTCACTCCTTACTCACCACTCGTAAATAAAACTCACCACATTCGAATAAGACATGTTAAATAGTTTGAAACGTAAGCAATCACAATCGGCAATGCAGTGCACATGTCGATTGTGTGTGTAGGGATATATAAAATTTTCAAATTTAGCTGCCAAATGCCGGAAACTGCATAAAAATATATTGATTTAAAATTACTCAGTTTTGCGAGTTAATGAAAGGAACTAGATGTTTTAGAAATAAACAGGTTTTAACAATTATTATATATATGTGTATTTTCGAATAAAATTATGTATCATTTCCGTCTACCGGAAATAGTCATCTGAACTGTTGTAGATCTCTGCATATAAATATACACTTTTGAAAGAGTGATCCTTTTCGTAAAAAAATTACAAATTATGAATTCATCTCAACTACAGATCAAAATTAAGGTTCCTATCAATACAAATTATGAATAACCTTCGTCATCATACTTTGCTCAAAAATTAAACATATTTCTGTATCAGCCATAATTGCGTCTCTCCTCCGGATCTTTATTGTAGAAAAGCAATCAGCACAAAACACTTTCACGAGACGTTTTGCACGTTGTTTTTCTCCCCACTTTGGCACTGTGATTGCACTTCAATTCCATCCCGCACGCTGTGAAGTGGGCAGCGCCCAACAATTCCGACGCCATGCACTCTACGTCATCACATTTTTTACTATATCAACTCCATGACCTCTCTTCCGCCCTACGTCCGTTCGACCAACAGCCTTGGGTGGATTACAATTATTGCAGCTCCCTTCCGCTGAAGTGGGTGGTGGGAGTGGAGAGGAGAGAGACACAGCAGCCGGGGTGGGCCAAAATATGGTGTTATGAGCATCGGACGCCTTGGCAGACGAAATTAATTCATGACCAGCGCCGGGAAGCTAGTGGGGAGGAGTGGATAGCGCAGAGCAGAGAGCGCAGAAGGGCGTTACCGGAAAGAGAAGACATAACCTCATAAAAAACTCACAGACCGGAAACCAGTAGGTGGAACTGGAGCGCTCAGTCTGCAAATGGAGTTGGAAATGACAATGCTGCTGGCCAACCACAACAACAACAAAAAAAGAAAATGAAACAACAAAAAGAAGAAAACATCTTATTTTTTCCTGCGTCGTCACCAAATTGCGTTCAATAATGTTTTTATGGGTGGATACCGTGGCATAAATTGCGACCGGCCACAACGACTTTGGTTTTTTAAATGTTTTTCCTCTGGGACCTTTTAGCGATGCCGCTCTTTCTCTCTCTCACACGCGCTCTCGGTCTGAGTATCGTCGTTTGATTTTTCGATGATTGTGCTGATTGTGTCCTGGGCAGGCGAGTGCGAGTGTGTGGCTGCGGAGTCAATTGAGGAGCAACGCCAGCACAGCATGGTGTCTGTCCGTGTGCCCAACTGTGCGTGTGCGTGTGCGTGAGCGTATGTTTTGCGACCACATAGACCAGTAGATTACTTCCGATGATGACAGGCTCTTGCGTTTCAAGCAAACGTAGGAGGAGACCCGAGTTCGGGCTCGAAATTTATGGCATCGGCCGCCCAACGCACACACGCAATGAATTTTAATTCGTCACCATAACCATCGCCATCACCATCGCTATCATCAGCGTTCGATATCGTCCTTGATTGTTGCGTTTAAATCACTTAGCTCCTGATTTGTTTCCGCGATAAACGGTCCGTCGCTCGAACTCGTGTGCAGTGATTTGTTATGTCGGGCGGGTGGCTTCCCTTCTCAGTGATAAATCGGCCGATGCGATCGCCGACGACGACACCTGCCTGTGGATTTGTGTCTGTCAGTTGCACTCGTAAACCATAAACCGTGTCCGCCACACACGGCGACACGCCGACGTCACAGTGGTGCGTACGTGTGCGTCCCCGGGTCCGCAGGATATCGGGTGCGGTTTCGTAAGTGGTCGGAATCTGGAATCCGAAATCTGGAATCTGTCCCGGGTGGCAAAGTCTGCGTTACGGTTCCGCTGTGTGTTTTGTATGCAGGCGGCGAAAAATTAACTCAGTTATCTCGAAACCACGTAGTGATTGTTCCATTGTTTTCCCAACATCCCTCTGTGAACCTCCTGAACGGATGCTCCAATCATCTGCCAATTTCGATCAGACCACCGAAGTGCCGAAAACTAGAAGCCCAGTCCGCACCTTCTTCCTAATTTCCCGATCTTCCGACATGTGCCGAATGGGAGGGAGTTCCCATGGCTGTTGTGCATTTCTGTCGCCACATCGAGGCTTCCAGACATCTGGACACCCTCTTTTGATTCCCCACAACCACCATGCGTGTCCATTCAAATTTAATTACTCCCATCCACATGACAAATTTTGACAAATGGCTTCCGTAGCCTATGAAGAAGACCGCTAGATAAACTCCGGCGATCGGTTGTAGAAATTAAAAAAGGTGATTAAAAGAGAAAAAACCCCAAAAGCCGCCAAACCCCGTGAAGACGCCGCATTCAATGCCCGAGTGAAGAGTTTTGATGTGACGTCGGCGGCAGCAGCGGCGGCGTCGGCGGTTCAGACAAAACAACCTCAGCTTGCATGGAATTATTATTAATAAGAATAATAATAATTGCCCGCGTCTGCTTTCTCGCTCTCTCCTCGCCCAGGAAATCGGCTGGCGGCTTGCGGCTGGCGGGACGACGACAGACAAGTGAACGGACGGACAGACCGAGACAGGCTGTCGCAGAGACAGACACAGGCTCAGAATTAAGACATTAAATCGTTTATCGATGTCAGTTCGTATACAAATTTACATTGTGATGACTCGTACGTGCCCATAAGTCATGGGAAACTCGAGGATACCGAACGAAATTCACCCAATGCACATATCCCCATCACTGTCCCCCGCTCTCCCTTTCTCTCTTTCTCTCTCTCTCTGTCTGTTGCCGGGTCCTCGAATTTCTCAACGAATAAAACAATAAAACTGGATAATTAATTCATAATGTGAGCAGGGGATGGGGTGGGGAAAGAAAACACTGAGGAAAAATAGAAAAAAGAATATCCAGATTTAACGATTTTGTATATTTTGTGCAATGCACGACGTCGCCGCCGCAGACATCGACTGATTAGGGATTCAAGTGCGGTATTGCATTTTTCGGATTTCTTTGGAAGCAATGCTAAATACCAGACTGGGCCCGTCCGTCCGCCTGCCGAACTCTCCTCCCCTCCCCTCCCGGCCCCTCGGCGACCGAGGCACCGACGGAGCCGATTCGATTGCATTGGTTGCACCGCCGACAAAGTCGATGAGGGGCGATTTGAGAAATCAATACCATATTTCCCCTCGATGTTCTCCCGATGCACGGACAAGTGGTTGGAGCACCTTGCCCCGAGAGCCCACTAACTGATGGCTTCAGCCGGTTGTCGTTCAGGTGCCCATCACTCACGGACATGCCAATGGTTTCGAATCGATTCGGTTCGATTCGACTCGACGGTAGGTAGCAATGTGTGTGCGTTTGACGCGTTCAACATGATCACAAACATGCATTTCACGATTAATTTGACGATTTGCATACAGCCAACCGTGTCGTTTTATTGTGAATTTCAACATAAATGCGCCTTAATGACTCTTTATCGGCTTTCTTTCAACTCCTCAGAGACCCGTCCGTGCCAGCTAATGAGGACTTCGTTTAATTAATTTACGATGCAAGGAGTTGCCCACGACATGTTAATCTCCATGGAACTTCGTTCTCCGGATGTGGGTGGACTTGGACATCATGTATTTTTAGAAACGCATTTCGGACGCATCCGGCATTGAACTATTTACTCAACTTTTTTGATTGCAAAATGACTATACACAGCTATCTCTATATGTCTCAATTTTATAACGACTCCATTTCAGGAACGTCAAATCAATCAAATCAATCGAGAGAACTCAAATAAATCAAATCATGAAGAAATGCTCAGTGCTCTTTGGTTTAAATCAATTATTCCTTAAAACCGTTTCCTGCCCTCCCCTGCAATGCAGCAATGAGAAGGCATCCTACGACACGATTATTCAAATCCGAGATCGTTCACCCGCATGACTAGCCCTGTTTGCCTGTGTGCTTGGAAATCCAGTGCCGACGCCGGTGACACTCAATAGTCAATAGGACAAGTTTCGGCAATCGGCATCCATTTCTAAACATATGTCGGCGCAGTACATGTTCCGAACTAATTGTGAGCAAAAAGTTGCAGTGCGTTGTGTTTGCTGTGACAGAGGAAGGCGTTACCACGCCTCATGACAAATTATGACAGCACACAATTTGTGTGATTTACGAGCTGAGCCGCCGATGTGCCGCGATGTTCGCGACCGACCAACCGCCCAGCCGTCGAACCGGCCAACGGGCCGATCAAGCGAGCCCGGCGAACGCCTTACGATCTACCGCCATGCATCGGCGAAACGTAAGCGTGATCCGAACAAATGGCGACAACGGAAAAAAAATCGTAATTAAAAAAGAGGCTGGATGGCGGAATTAGTGCCCGTAAGTCGAGGGACCTCGCACTAAACACACAATTATAAAACCACTTTGTAAAAACGTAATTAATGGCAAAATAATGTAGAGCGCTAGCGACAGTCGACAGTCGCCCGGCCGAACTGATAGGGGAAAGGACAAAGAGTGGAAATCCTTGCCGCAAGAATCTATTTTAAATTTCCCACCACAAGGCAACAGCACGGCACGGCACGGCGATATGGAAGAGCATATGGAAGGGAACTTTATGACAGGCGACAGTGTAGCATTGTGCAAAAGTTTCCCCTGCCGCCCGGTCCCCCCAGGGCAACCGACGAGCCTAATGTGCCCGGGGTTTTCCTTTCTTTCGATGCCAAGCCGCCTTGGGTGTGCGCGATGGCAATATAAAAACTCACTTGGAGGCGTGTCGCAACATAAACTGAGCGGGCAGACACACAAAAGACTGCATACGTTCGGGGGTTGAAACCCTGCTGCCGTCGTCCCGGGCAGGCCGTTGATGGATGCGAATGAAATCGCAGCTTGTTAGGTCCGTTCGTCCGTTCAGTTCTCGCTCGCGCGCTCTCTCTCTCTCTCTCTCGTCGGCAGACTGTTCACTTACAGTTCGAGGCACGGAATCCGACGACAAATTAGCAGGCGGCCCTGGAGGCGACCCGCCGCTCTTTGGAGGGTCTCGCGCCGAGCGAAAGCGATTAAAAATGTTCCTACACAATCCTCGTTGTACGCATTAGCTAATAAGTCAACCTCAGGCCTCGGCCCGGCTCGGCAGCGATGCCTGGCAGAGGGTAGGCGAGCGGAGGGCATCGTAGGCAACGAACCCAGTAGCGCCCCTAATGTGTTGGATTCGGCTGAAAGGGCGTGACGCGTGAGACACCTGGAGTGATTGTTTGTCGCTGTGAATTAGTGTCAACTTCTTCGATAAATGCTCATTTCGCTCTCGCTTTCGTTTCGTCGGCTCTTGGGTGTTGTTGGTCCAGTTGTTTGTTGTTGCTACTGTTTACTCCCGACACTGATACGTTAAATTGTTACAATTTGGTGCGTTAAATTGGACGATTCGCCACGGACCCGGGAGTGCATTTGACTTCTCACCACGACCGGGGCAGCCGTTTTAATTGCACTTCAGAGTCGAGTGGCCCGAGGTGAAGCCCGAAAGTGTCCTCTTCGGGGCGTGCTAAATCACACAAATGGCCAATTACCATGGTCCATGGGGATTGTTTCCAGTCACACCGTGGACTCCTGCAAACGGTCAAAGGCCAAGAATTTCCTGTACATGAACATCGATTTCATATCGTAAAATTTTATTATAATTATTATAATCGACTCTCCTCCTGCGAGTTCAAGTTCACTATTTACACTATTACACTTAGATCTACGAAACACAAAAATGAGAAAAACAGGCGAATTGAAATTGCGAATTGACTGCGGCCGGGAATCGGTTATTAGTAAATGTTCCGGGCTAATGTTAAGGCGCCGACTGTGACGGAGTTCGCGGCCGCGGCCGCTGCTGCTGCCGCCGCCATCAGGGCCGCCGAGGAGTTGCTGTGGCCGTTGATGTGGTGAGTGCTGTTGTTGTTGTTATTGTTGTTGTTGAACTTCTCAAATCCACTGACTTCGGTCGGGATCTTCTTCCGCAGGTCGGGCTTGGGTCCGCTCAGGCACATCTTCTCCAACTGCTGGTGCTGCGAGCGCACCGCGAAGCGATTCACGTGGACGGGAATCGGGACCACGATCTTCGTCCCGCTGCCGGCTCCATTTCGGCCCAGGCCATGCGACGTCAGACCCGCCTTGACGCGTTTCCACTTGGCGCGGCGGTTCTGGAACCATATCTTGACCTAAAGCGACAGGGACGAGCGGTTATTGGTATAATCCTGAAGAGAGGGGGGGGGGGGGGGGGACTCGGTAGGACTCACCTGGACCTCGCTCAGCTTGAGACTCGTCGCTATCTGGCTGCGCTCGGTGAGGCTCAAGTACTTCTTGGCATGGAACTCCCGCTCCAACTCGAGCAGTTGCTCCGACGTAAATGCAGTCCTCCTTCGGCGGGACTTCGAGCTCCCATTGCCGCCGCAGCCGCCGGCCGCGTCCTTGCTGGAGTCGTTGTGCACCGAGTTGCCGTCGTCGTCCGAGCAGTCCTCGCTCTCCGAGTGTGTATAGGCTGGCGGGGGAGAAAGAAGCATGTCAAATTAATCAGGGATTCAGGCAGACGTACTACAGTAGTCTTTGATTTATAAGCTCTCCATGTTTATAAGCCCGAGGAAGCCCCAAACTCCGCAACCCTTGGTTAGTTTTTATTGGATAATTCGCATGTCCTGCTTCCGTCCGCGGTCTATTCTGGGACCATCCTCCGCCAATGGTTAATGAGGTGCAGCGAGCTTCGTGGCTTCTCCTGACGCTATCGCATCTCCCGCACCCGCACCCGAACCCCAAGTCCTGTCCCTTTGGACATCCGATACTTCTCGTTACTGACAGAGCGTGACGGCGGACGGCTTGAGAACGCAAATGTTTCAACGGTTCTGACGGAGCGAATCCGCAGACGACACTTCCCCATCCACCCGCCGACGACGACGACCTCCTGCCTCATTTCACGACCCGACCTCGAACTGAGCGATGCGCGATGAAAAAACAACCCCTCGCGAATCCAGTTTAAAGACAAGTGGGACGTCAATGTTGTCAGAGGACAATCGTGATGGTGATGATGATGATGTCGAGGGGGCAGCGATTTGTATTTTCCACTGAACGCTTTCTTAACACTTACACGCTCGACTTGATTGAGCGTCAACTGATTTCATACATTCGTCCGGGGACTCGTGGGGTCCACGACGGCGGCGTGGAGTGGGCCTAAGTTGTGTTTGCGGTTCAATTACGGCTCGCACCCCCCGCCGTCGACCGCCGCCACCCCATTCGGGCCGAGTCGGTGGGCGGAGTGCGGTCCTTGGTCCTTGGTCGCCGCAGTTATGAATATTTAATTCGTCTCGCCGCCTCGCAACAACCACAACAACAACAACAGCGACAACAATAATGTCTGCAAATTGAATTTTGATGCCTTGATAAATTGCGTAGCCAAGCATCGCACCCAGAGACCAGGGACCGACCCACAGCAGGAGCCAGTGTCCTGATGTTAGCCACGACTGCCTCATTGTTGTTCCTGCAATTGTCGGTGGTTTTTGTTGTTGTAAATGTTTGTCTGCATCGCTAATTCATGAATGAAGTCGTTGCTGAAGGCATGGCAAAGCGTGGTGAAAAGTTTTCACTCATTCACTCCTGATTTCCAGCACGAAACGTAATTCACAAACCGAGTGTCAAAATGTCAGTTAGCGATGAAGGGCGAGCAGCAGAGGGAGAGGGAAATAGAGAACGAGATAGAGAGTCAGAGAGAGAGCGGGAGAGCGCGACCAAGAGTTGAAAGTTTTGATTGACATCTAACACTGGGTCTTAATGCCTTGCCTTTTATTATGCGAGCCATAATTAAATGGGATCGCGATTCGGACGTAGCTAATTGGTAAATCCGGAAACGAGTCCGTACTCAAATGGATCATCCACACGTATTTGGAAAGGAAGTCCGGAAATACGTCCAGGTCGAGTGGATACCATGAGGAAATCGCCAGAAAAGTGATCTTGACATTGCAATAAATAAAGATCGGGAATAAAGTGGATATTTTCAGAAACTTAATGTTCTCTATTTAGAATAGGTTATCGCTCTTTTCTCCCCACCTAGTTTCGTTCTTGAAGTTAAAACCCTGCAATAATCCCAATTCTACGAAAATCTCACTAGGAACCCTTTGTTCCGATCCTTATACTCTCCGTACTGACTTTAGGGACAAGGAACCCACCAAATACTCTTATTAGAAACGGTTTAAGCCAGCGTCTATATAAATCCCCTATTCACCTCGATTTTTGCTATCCACATCGGTGCTGTAGTTCCTCGGGGACATGGTCAGGCTGATGTCGCTGCAGGAGTCGCCGCTGCAGTCGAAATCCTCGTCGACGCCGACGTCCACGGCCGACTCGGGGCTGTGCGAGGGCGCCGAGCTGTTGCCTGGGTTGGCCGTCGCCAGGTTGGCGGCGTCCCCCGCGGTCCTGTTGCCGTTAGCGTTGGCGTTGGCGTTGAAGTCGCCGATGGCTGGCTTGCTGACGTTCTGGAAACGGGCGTGCAGACTGAGGTTCTGGACGTAGTCGCTGTTCATGAAGTCGGTGAGACGCTGGCGCGGATTGGACTCGTTGGCAAGGCTGGGCTGCGACGGGTTCGGCGGGCTGTTGTCTGGCGGGAGTGGGAGCTGCTGCTGCTGTTGTTGCTGTTGCTGGTGTTGCTGGTGTTGCTGGTGCTGGTGCTGGTGCTGGTGCTGGAGCGCGCTGCCGACGCCGACGCCGAAGCCTGGCAGGAGAAGCTTATCGCGGTAGCTCTGCTCCGACGGGTGGAACAGGAAGCGCGGATGGAGCTGCGGCTCGAAGGCAGTCGGCATGAGGCGTAGGTTGTTGTCGGTGGCGGCGTCCAAAACCTGCGACGGCTTCGACGCCTGCTGGCTGGCGAGGGGTCCGGGGGCAGCGGGTGGCATCGCGGCGCCGTGGGCGTCGGGGGCGGCGAAGTCTTTGGGGAAATTGGCGAGGTAGCCGCCGGTCGAGATCAGCTGCGACAGCCGGTCGTGGTTCTGGGCGAAGTAGCCGTGGATCCACGGGTTGTACAGCGAGAAATTGGTCAGGCCGAGGGCCGACGTGGCCGCCATGGCGCGCACCTGGATCTCGTCCTGCTCGCGCGCGGTCGGCGAGTTGTTGTCGAGCGATTTCGGCGCACTTTGGTTCGCGATCAAACTCTCGATCGAGAAGGGCGTGGAGAACTTGGTGAGTTTCGTGGACGCGTTGGTGGCCGCGGTGTCGCCGCCCAGCTGGCGCGTGCTGCTCTCCATGTCGATGTGACGTCGTCGCGTCGGCGGCGCTGGCCACGACCGCTGGAACTGACGGGGATCGAGGGTCCGACGCAACTCAGAACACGGAACTGTAACCACAACAGCGGCGATCACGACGGCAACAACTACTACAACGACGATGGCGACAACTACGGGGGCTTCAGCTCCAGGTGGATCGGATCGGATCGAGCCGAGTCGAGTCGTGGGGAATCGAGCCGAACAATATAAAAGTGAAAACCCGAGCGGACGGCAGGCAGTGAACCGTTGAAAGGTCTGCGATGAACTGAAACTCGGCCCGGAGCTCGTCGCCGATTCTCTCCTCGCCGGCTCGTGGACGTCTTCCTCCCCTTTGCTTTCGCATCACGTACTCGGCGAGCACGTCGTCGTCGTCATCGCAGTTGTCGCTGTCGCTGTTGCTTTCGCTCTCGTTGTCGCTGTCGTCCTACTCAGCGATTGCAGCGAGCAACCACCACGAGGAACCAACCAGCGACGGGCAACAACAACGCGACTCCGCCCGCGGCCGCTCGAATCCAACATGGCGCATGCCAATGGGCGAGCAAACAGGCTTCGCTCGGGAGACGGCGCCGCCTCGCATTGGTCGTCGCCCGTCTCTCGGCTAATTGTGTCTAATCAGCGGATTTCTTCGTCGGATATATTTCTTTTACTTTATTGCGTTGTGTTGTGTTGTGAGTTGTTGTGGGATTTCTTGTTGCTGTTGTTGTTGTTGTTGTTGTTGTTGTTGTTGCGGTGGTGGCTTGTTAATTGCGTTCTGCTTGGATCGTGTCATAATGAAACTGTCCAAACGCAGCCCGCCCTCCCATTAATGAGGAGCCCGCTCGAGTCGCCGCGACCGAAGATTAGTGACCAATTTGCAAGCGCTCGTTTTTCAATATGAATTCCCTCATCCACACACACACACACACACACAGTCATCGAATGTGTACGTGTGTGTGTGCTCCCGGATACATCAGTCACACGTCGTTAGCTCTGAAAGTTCTTAGCCTCGTGTTTGTCTAGTTAAGTTTTATTTTCTGGTTCCTCATTCTCCCCCTCTTCTGCTTGCTCTCTCTCTACTTCTTCTTCGCTGTGATTCATTCTAAACACTTCTAGCCCCAGTTCCTCGCCCCTTCTGCGCGCCCGGATCTGCTTATCGCCATACTTTGTCGCCCTCTCGCCGGCTGTCTTGCCTCGTCCGTCGAGCGAGACGGCGAAATTAATTCATAATTTGCGCGGACAGACCAAGCAATTTGAATGGCGGCGAATCTCTATCGAATTCGCCCCGCGTCCTTCTACTTTTCAAGCTTTTCTTTTTATTTCCCTCGTTCACCACAATCAAAACAGAGAAATGTGATATTTTGTCAGCGAAATATTCAATGTGCGGCCTTTGGTGTGAGCAAGTGACAAGTGTGAAGTCTGTGGGAACCTATCGTGGCCTACGGGTCCTCAAGTCCTCTGGCCTGACACTTGGATCTCTGGTGGCTTCTGGGGAACGCCTTTCAGAGGGTCGTTAGGTATTGGGCAGTGGCCTCGGGGATAAAAACGAGTGTGGAATATGCCATTATAGGTGAAGGAAGACCCTCTCATAATCCTGGATAATTCTTCGTTCTTAAATTTTTTAGGACAAATTTGAATTTTTTCAAGGCAAACATTTCTTGACGGCAATTCTCAATTTTCACATTTCTTCAAATTTTACAATATCAACTCTTGAACCGCGATCTTCTATCGAGATATTCAGAGCCCACTCCATGCCCATCCCTGAGGAATTAATCACGTCCGCGTTCATGACCGTAGCGCTTCCTTCGGTCGCCGACGGCCGCCAGAGAAACACTTGTTCTTCCCTCATAGACATATGTACCATCTCGGCGTCGACATACGCACACACAAAGCCACATTTAAGCTAATAATAATATTTCCGAAAGAAAGACGAGCGCGAACCACCGACGCGAGCGGCCAACATCGCGACAGAGTGAGATGGGTATGCAAGACAGACGACGGTTGAAGGAATCGGAATCAGAATCGGACAGGGCGACAGAAAGACAGACAGACAAATTAACACGAAATTTATTTGCATGCAGAAAACGTTTTCAGGCGTTATTAGCAACACATCGGATTTGCCCAATTGGTTAACAGAATTTTTTGCACTTAATTAGCCATAATTAAAAATTGAAATTCAAACTCTCGGAAGAGGGGCCCGAGGAGCCGGAGAAGCGGCCGGACGCCATATTTACACGTAGAGCTATAAAAAATTTAACGACACCTCATGGAAGACTTCAGGGGCTTTGGAAGACACCTCAAGGGTTTCTAAACGAGTCAGTTTTTGTGGTCTTCGCGTGTGAATATCTGAGGGAAAAATGAATGATAGTTTTCAACCTCATACTAAAAATAGTCTGTTGTTCAATAAGATGAGTTGACGAATTGACTGCTGAACCTGGCCATGGAACAACGCACATCGCTTTCCCACATTTTCGGCAAAACGCAAAGTTTTGAGCTCTCAATTATGTGACTGCATTTAAATTCCTCGCGATTGGTGGTTCGTTATAAGAACCACAAGAACCCGAGGATGCCAGCGCCCCAGTCGCGGCCCCAGCCAGACGTCCTCAACGCCGCGACCGCGACCGCGACCGCGGCATCGGAATCGGCATCAGAGGCCGCATCATCAAGCGTACATACAGACCTACGTAAAAAAGCAGAAATTAACAAAAGTCATTGAAGCATTTCATGTTCCGAAATAAATCAGAATGTTGTTGACACTCGGGTGTCGCCGCGCGCCAATAGATCTTCCTGCTCCCCTCGGTCCGCACCGATCCTGGGGTGGCTGCTCTTGCATCTCGTTCTTCACTCTCGATTTCAGTTGTAGGCAGTCGGCAGACGCCAATGTGTGAACGCGCCCCAGTGTTCGAGTGTGTTTGTGTGCGTATGATGCACGCCTTAAATTTCAAATATCTCTAAATGCAGAGACAAAAGACAAGAGACAAATTTTATGTTATTTACTGACAAATTGTCTCAAATAATTGGAATAACTTTGCCAGTCAAAGACTCGTTCGTCTTAGTTCCGCCAAACGACTCTCAGCTAAGGGAATTTCAAGGAGTATTTCTGATTGAGTTCTAATTAAAACCACACAATAGTCTGAAACAAGTGAAAATTGAATTGACAAAATGTACACATTTTAGTATTACTACTATATTGTATCGTAATCCATAAAAATACATCACAATAAAGAAAAAATGCCAATACATTCGAAGTGTTTATCCCTGTCCAGACAATTGGAATCATTATGGAATAGTCAATAGGATGTGGTTTCAGCTCCTCCATACTTCGCAGTCAATTTAAATAATAAATTGTCCTGTGAAAAACTTCATGTGGCCTGTGCTGCATGCATTCGGTCTGCCCGTGCGTCCGTCTGGCCGCTGGCTGTTGGTCCGTCCGTCCATTTGTTTAACCAACAATCAGCCCGCCCACTAGGTGGTTATGCCCTTTCGTGTGCATAGGTTGAGCAATAATTGTGTCATTACCTCCGTCCCCGCTGCTAGGCCAAAGGACACTGGACACTGGCGAGAGCAACCAACCCCTTGGACTGAACTCAAAGGGTAGGCATGCTAAATGAATTTTAATTCGCATTCGTGTAATTAATAGAACGAGCGATTGTTTACATCGTTTTATTGAACGCTAATTATATATCTGTCAATATATCCTATCCGTAACGGTAATAAGCAGGCAGTGCTCGATAGGAACGTGAGCATGGACAGCTACGATAATTACCCTCCTCATCGCCAGCGTCAGCAACGCCATCGTCGCCATCGGTTGCGAACAAATTGTAAACGCTACGCTAGAGGTCAAGTTGTAGGGAATGGATCCCGGTTATTACTTTGTGGTTTCCATGAATTCCAATGTAGTAGTAGTTGTGCGGCAGTTAATTGTAGATTACAGTAACTTCTATTGGTATTCAATCGAGATCCTTAGCAGCCTTAGACCCTATAGAATATATTCGTATGTCTATAATTATCTTGAACTTGGTGAACAAGTCGATTCATTCGTCGTACATGTCTTAAAAAAAGATATGGGTTTGAATTGTATTTTTCAGATTAAAATACCGTGTCAGTCACAACCATGCCTAAACCGTAGTCGATATTGCAGTATTTCACACATATATCCCAATATGTCTCAAACTGAACACAGCTATGTTTATTATGAGTAATTCACCTTTTACTGAGGTGTATTCAACAGCTGTTGTTATGATGTTTTCATTTCTTTGTTTTCGATTTTATCGTTGATTTGCGTGGAAATTATAGTTTTCTTCAGTTAATGTGTGCAACGCTATCAACGAATCGACGAAAACCATTGAAAATACGTGCATAGCTTCAAAACCAATACACCTTTTTTTTTCAAATGTGTACATCTTAAAATATGTTGTAAATGAGGTAATGAGAGCACTATTGAAGTCATTTATAAAGCTTTAACTATATGTGTGACGTTTGCTGTAGCTCTTTAGGCTGCCACTTTTAAGAGCCTATCTATTCAACGTAAATAATTTCGACTGCCCAAATAGTTAAGCAGTTACTATTCATTGGAGTTCGAAGTTGTCTCCACCGTTGCGTGAGCAGTTCGCGTCTGCAAACTTGATTCATGGGCAACAATATCACCTATGAAATGGAAGATGATGATGACTTCGACGAAAATAGCGACGAAGTAACATTCTCGCTCGACAGCATATTCTACCGTGAAGAGATCACCAATGCGCTTGGGCGCATGGTAAGTCATATTGAGTCGTCCCTAACACATCCGACAGCTGAAATGCCTGTGATACGCAAGAAACCAGATTTACGAACATTTCGCGTAAGTCCCCAGATTCCTTTTCTGTTATCGATTTATATTGCAATTATATTGTTTTAAAAGCACACAATGTTGTACAAAGAAATTAAGGCTCTATGTGGTTTGCCTGCCAATAGCAAACGGCCCACTGATCGCTGGTCGTTGGAACGTGGCCTTTTGAAACGTGAAAACGGAATTGCTGCACAACCCCCGGGCTCGTTTACGCCCAACCAGCAGCGCCGTATCGCCAATCTTTACGTGCCCAACAAAAAGGAGGAGCGCCTGATGTCGCTCGAATCGAAGGTGTACATTAGTAAATTTAACAAAGACGGAAGCAAACTGATCACTGCCTGCCAAGGTGCTTCCTCTTGTTGCGTTTTACCACGATTCCTAATCATTCCGTACCAAATACTCTTTCAGACTCTATTGTGAGAATTTTTGATGCCTCCAAAGGAACATATCACCGAATCAAACGCATCAAAGCCAAGGACGTGCAATGGTGCATAACGGACATCGACTTCAGTCCGTGTGGGCAATACTTCACGTATTCAACTTGGTCGGACTATTGTAAGTTTAATGATATCATAGAAAACGTGTGAAATAATATTGTTCTTTTAAATAGTTTTTGTCGTACCTGTAAATGGGACATCGGAAGAATTTCAATGGCTTGATCTCAACAGCGACCAAAGTCGTTCATGTATTTTCTCAGTGCGCTTTTCTCCATGCGGATCTTCCATCATTGGTGGCTGCAATAATTCATGCGTGTACATGTGCGACAGGGAAACGCGATCTGTGGACAAAATTCAAGTATATGTTTCTATAAAATATTGAGAGCCAATCAACTAATATTAAATATCTTTAGACCCAACGAAACGTGCTGGTGGATATAAATGCAGTGAGCTATGTCAGCGATCAAAATTCCAATGTGTTCGTCACGGGTTGTAATAATGGTATTATTAAGTTGTGGGACTTGCGATGTCTGGGAACGCATAGAAATACTCCGGCTGGCGTGTTTATGGGTCACCTGGACGCCATCACCTACATTGACCCACGTAATGATGGCAACTATGTGCTCTCAAACTCAAAGGACCAAAGTATAAAAATTTGGGACTTGCGTAAAGTAACTCCATCGGATAAAATAAGTAAACACTGCAACTTGCCTTTGTTAAACTGGGACTATCGGTGGGACACCGTACCGAGAGAATGTATTATTGTGATTAGTAGTGCTTAAATCGATTACTAATTAATAACATTCACAGATTATAATCCCACAACTACCTTAGATGGCGACGTCAGCATTATGACCTATCGAGGCCATCGCGTGACTAAGAGCTTATTAAGAGCAAAGTTCTCACCTGCTAATCAAACGGGACAACGATATATTTATACCGGATGTGGAACCGGTCGCATAATAAGTGAGTGGTGTAAAATTTGTTATCAGAAATATGTCTTTAAATGATTTCTCGTACAGTTTATGACGCTCTAACCGGTCACATCAAAGAGGCTATTGAAGGTCATAAGGACATTGTGCGTGACTTAGCGTGGCATCCTGTACGTTCGGAGATCGTATCCAGTTCATGGGATACTCATGTCAATTTAAATATGTTCAAACGGAATGCTTTACTGAAACGCGCCAACTCCGATTCGATTCATGGACCGTTGAGACGCTCACGTCGAATCGCTCATCAAAATGGAGAACTGGAAGACGACGACGAGGAAGATGAGGTATTGCGAATTTGAAGCAATGCTACATATACTGGAAAAGTATAGAAAATAAATTTTCCTGGAAGCGTAATTACCAATGATAGCATTTGCCGCACAATCATTTGCAAAACATGATAAAAACCTCTTAAGTAAAAAAGAGCTTTTTGTAAATAAATCTAGACTGGAAAATGAAAAATGTTTAAATCTTTCATTAAAAATTAATAATACAAAAATTATATCACATTTTATTATTAAATATTTCATACATTAGCAAGTTTACAAATTTAATTGGTTTATTACAAAAATATTTTTTATAAAACTGAGAACATGTACAAACACATGTTTTATTTCATATTCAGTACACGAATTTATTCGCTATCTAATTTTTCTGTTCGACCTTTTTATTTTTGTCATCATTGTTATCATCTTGACTTGGTTTTCCCTTTTGGTAATCCTTTTTTTTAATTGCATCCATTTTAATTGATGTATTTCTTTCAAATTTCTAATAAACTCAATATCTTCATTCAGCTTTCCTGTTATTCGACGTGAAATGGTATCTACTGAACTAGCCGGATCACCTCCATCTTGCTATATATCCACTGAACTAGTACTACTTTCCAATAATTCCACTGATTTACAAGGAATTTTGGAATTATATTTAATTCCCAAAAACAGTTCATTCAAATAACGGTACTACTGATGCTATACTGTCAAATGCACTAATATTTGAAGACATAAGCAAGTATTAAAAAAAGGTTTTTCAATTATATAAAAAATGAAATGCATCATATACAGTTTATTGAAATTAGTTAATATAACATTTACATGCTTATTAAAATTATTTGTAATAGTTACAAAAATATATATTCCACTTAATAGAAAGTAAACTAATATCATAATAGCTAATATTACTCTGAAAGATAATCCTAAAGAACACTAAACGCATTTTTCCGTTTGAATGATTTCACCTTCAAACGAGGAATCCTTTGTCTTCTTTTTCGTGCTTCTAAAGCTTGTGCCCTATAATCTTTATAAATATTCTTAGGAGGTGCATTTTTATATTTATTTAGGGTGCATTTCCACAAGTTTGTAATACGCTCCTGATCTTTTCGGTTGACCTTTATGTCCAATTTAATATCTTCGCTTAGACCATAGCCTAAAATCTGTTGTATGTTCGATCCGATGAAGCGACTTAGATTTGCGTTCCCGAATTTTTCTGCACAAAATGAAGAAGTTGAATAGACATTGTATGAGTTACTTTTCGCAATTAATTCATCTAAAGTTAATTCATTTTGTGGGGAGTTCGATTCGGAATTAACAGTACAGGCACTTACATCTTCTGATTTCTGTAAACATCTCTGAGCTATAGTTGTATCGACCTTTTCTTCTCCCGAAATAGTTGTAGATTTGTTTTTCTTATTATTTTTTATAATAAGAGGATCTACTTCACTTTTCTCTGGGTTTATTTCAATGTTAGTCTTTTCTTGAGTAACTTCCAATGCAATCTTTACTGGCACCTCCTGGTCAACAATCTTTTGCTTTTTCTTTTTCTCCCTCTTTTCCTCACCATTGCATTTATTTTCGAAAGGATTTTTTGCGTTCACTTCTTCAGAAATTTCATTCACACCTTCCACTTTGTTTTCAGCAACAATTACAGTTTCATTACTAGTTTTATCTTTCTTTTTAGATTTTCTACATTTTACTAATTCAACATCAACATCCAGCCCAGTAGATATTTCCTTTGCATTGGCTACACTTTCAGCATTTACTTCTGCAACAATATCAGTCTCAACATTTGTGACTTGTTTTTTCTTTTTCGATTTTTTACTTTTTACTAATCCATTTTCTCTATCTATTTCAGTTGATAATTCCTCTGTTTTGAAAGAATTTTCATCATTTACCACTTTTGATTTTTTGAAATTCTGTTTGCCGTTGACATCCACAGCACTTTCTTCATTTATACTCTTTTTCATCTTTTTTTGTGCTTCTTTAAATATCTCTTCCAAATCCTTTTCCGGAACATCTTTCTCAGAATTTTTCTTCTTTTTTTTCTTTTTCGGTTCTTCAGAATCATGCATATTGTCTGCGTTTGAGATAGTACTTTCTTGCATTCCATTTAAACCATTTGTCGACGGTTCTTCTTTCGATACAGTTTCGGAAATTACGTTCTCAGTATTTTTCTTCTTTCTTTTCAGTTTTGGTCCATCTCTATCCTCCAAATTATCTATGGTTGTTGAAGTACTTTTTAGGTTCTCATTTGTTGGCGCTTCTTCAGATACTTCACTCATTACAGTAACCGCAACGTCCTTTTCTTTCTTCTTTTTCTTATTAATCTTTTTCGGCTCATCATTATCATTCAAATTATCTCCGGTTGATGTACTCTTCGAATAACCATACAATACATTTGTTGGCGCTTCTTCAGATGCATTTTTCTTCTTTCTTTTATTTTTCGGTTCATCACTATCATTTAAAAGGTCTGCCTTTGAGGAAGTATTTTGCTCAACCACTTCTTTGTTTCCATTCAGTTTCCTTCTCTTCATTTCTTCCATTTTCTGCTTAAAATAATCTTGTACTGACAAACCGATGTTTATTGTTTCTACTCCAGCTAATTTCGTTATTGTTGGTTCTTTTTCTTCTTTATCTTCAGAATTTTCATTTTGTTCTACTTGAATCGCTGTGAATTGTTCATAGACTCCGTTGACATTTTCCTCTGAAGCCTTCTTTCCAAATATGTTTGCCAAGTCTTTCTCACTGTAAAGTGCCAAATCTTTTCCGCGCGTGAATTTTTTATAATGTACTCGAGCTTTGCTACTCTTCGACTTCTCTTCTAAAGACTCGCCACTAAATTTTTCTTTCAATTTTTCTTTTTTACTTTTCTTCGGCTCACTTTTGAATCCGAAACCAATTGTTTGCACCTCAGAATCATCTGCGTCATTTTCTTCATGAATATTTCCATTGGTGCTCTCCTCGTTGCCATTAAGACTTTTCAATAAACCGCTGAAGCTCTCCTCATGCTGTGTCCACTGATCATCTCGATCCTCGTAACCCAAGCCATTGGCGTCATTCTTGTAGCGAACTCGTACAAAATCCATCGATCCATTTTCGTTCGCGCCGAGTCCTTTACCTTTTGACCAACCCATTTTCTCCAACATCTTGGTACCATAGCGACTGTCATCTATAATTCACGCACGAGAAACATCCGGTTAAAATCACTTTAAATTAAATGTTGGATAAAAACTCACCTTCGTAAAGTGCTTTCCCCCTGGGTACCAAGTTGTACCGCTTTCGCTGACGCCTTTCTGCCAACATAGCCATCGTAGACTTTTACGAATATGTTTCGTACACTAGAATTACACTATATAAATTACTGATATAAACTATAAAAATAAAAACTATCGACGAGACGATCGCCAATTTCCACAAGAAACACAAAATGAGAATTGTCAGAATTTGACAAGCACGTGTAGTGGGCCTTGTTCAGTGTCAAGACAATTTATACGTAATTTTCTCAACATTTCAAAATTACCACTCGAAATATGTTCGATACATTTTAATGAACACCGGTCATGAGTGACATACTCAATCAGCTGATCGCGAATTGCATTTTGTTTTCATTTTTTCAATATTATTGTTTTCTTCGGATTAAATATAATAACTGCATTTTCCTTAAAACCCAATTTTTAGAAAGCTAAAAGATTGAACATGGAAGTATCAGCAAAGGCTGATGAAATTATTTCCCAAGCGAGTAATTGGACATTCGCTGGCGATTGTTCGTTACTGGATTGGATGGAGGAAATTGGAAAGGTATATATATTAATAGTATTAAAGGGAGCTAGAGCTAAATCAAATTTCTTACTAAATTAGAATTTGGAAGAACGTGCAAAAGCTACGAATAAAAAGTTTGATCAACTGTCTTCGTACGTGAAGCGAACATCAGTTGCATTGGACAATGCGAACAATAGCTTGACCGCTTTGCAGTACACCCAATTTATTGAGAATCGCTGTCATGATGATGATGAGACCATCGCCAACGCCTCTGATGTTCCAGTGGAAAAAGTTAAGGTAAGTTACAAAACTATTAACTTGCATAGATGTGCGTGCACAATCAAATTCTCGACCGTATATTATCTCTCAGACCATTCAAGAAGAGGAAGAGGATGACTCAGAATGTGATTGGAAAGCTATGATAAAAAAGAACTTAGATATATTTCACAAATTTCATGAGAAATATTCTATAGATATGGAGGATTCGGACGATGAGGATGCAGAAGATAAGTAAGTTTTTGTTAACTCTTCAAATTAACATAACCGTTGGTAATTTAATCTCTCATTATGAAGTGTTGTATATCAACTTAAAAATCCTTATAATGATCGACCTCTACCGCACATTTATGGAACCAAAGAGTGGAAGGAAAACTGGCATGTCGGTCTCTTAGACGATAACGATGAATTTTCTGGAGATGATGTTTCCGAAGTATTCTCAGAGACGTCTTCATCCGCCGAGGATCGTGGGTCATTTGAAAGTACTGCTGACAATCTCTCTGAATCGGCTTCGTCTACATCTATTGCAAAAGAGAAAAGAAAGCCTCAACTAAAAGTACAAAACGCATCCTCATTAAAGGGATCCCAACTGTTTCCGGAAGATAAATATTCAGGAACAGCTGCTGGCAGCGATTCCGGTTCTTCTGCATCTAAAACAATAAGCCAACCGGTAACAAACGTCGAACAATATCGTGAACAACCTCATTACGATTTATTTGCCCCTATACAAGATACGCCACCTACATCCTCATCTTCATCCGCTTCCTTGCACCATCAATTATCGAGTTCAGTTCAATCCTATAAAAAGTCCGTCGATTCTGATCACACTGAGAAAATCGATAACAGCAATTCGTTTCTTGGTGAAAACCCGGAGCAACCTACTCCTAGTGTTAAATCAAATCCCAGTCAATTACGTCGTCGACCGGTTAATTTATTCGATGACGATGATTTCAATTCGTTTATGACTGAAATAGTAGATAAGGCCAACAATAAACAGGATGCACCCGTCCCAACAGCTCGAAAGCTCTCTGCATCATCATCAGGTAGTAAATCGATTGAGCAAAAGATTAAAGCTGCTGGAAATTTGTTTGATAGTAGGAGTAATAATCCGACCATGCCCAAATTACCACCCGCACAGGAAAGCAGTTCCAACGCAATAGTGAAAGAGACACCTAAGAAGAAGACTCTCAATCTATTTGATAGCCCCGATAGTCCACCCGACGACGACATTTTCAGTAAAAAACCAATTGTGACTGATAGTAAAAAGATAAATAGCGCGTTGCCGAAGTTAAGTTCAAAAAATCTGTTCGATGACGATGATGATGACGAAGATTTCTTGAATTACTTCGCATCGAAGAAACCATCCATTCCAAAGATAATTAACAAAGGTCCACTATTTGAAGACGAAACTATAACGGAGGAACCCAAAGCACGTAATGACTTGTTTGGAGAACCAGACCAGCCGAATGTTGCACGTAAAGAGTTTCAGAAGCCTGCGAGCAATGACCTCGTCGGAGAAACAGATCCGAATATTGTTACGCCAGAAGAGACTAAAAAAACGACTGGGAATTCGAGAAAGCTTGATCTGTTTTCGGATATTGATGATTATGATTTATTTAAACCTAAGGCTCAGCCTTTGCCTCTTCCAGTGGAGAAGGATTCTATTCGTAGTGCGTTAGTTAACAAAAATAAACTAAAACTGTTCGATGATGATGATGATGATGATGATGAAGATGACAATGATGATTTGTTTCCAAAGATATCACGAGTGTCAACCGAACCGTTACCAAAGAAAGTTGATCTATTTTCTGATGAAAAGGATAATTATATGAAGCCAATAGACATAGAGAAGACACCGATTGTCCTGCAGGAACCACCAAAGGCGGAGAAAACGATCACTCCAGATGCAGTTGCCTCTATAACACATCCAAGTAAAAGAACGACTGAAGACAAGGTTGTGCCAAAAGACACTATTACAAATTTATTCCAAAATGATGATGATGATGTAGTAGAAGATATCAAGAAACACTCAATGGCCCCGGAAAAAGAACAAATAGAACAAAAGAAACAAAATATAAACAAATCCTTCCCAAAAAATCTCCAAGAATCAAAAGAAAATTTGGCAGTACCTGAGAATATGGACTCTGGAACAAAGGCAGATAGCATAAATGTTGCGTCAAATACTCAGGATCCTACAAAAGGTTTCTTCGCTGAAAGTCCAATTGAAGACACTTCTGCCGAGGATAATTTTGAGGAAAACTCAACAGAAGAAACGGAGACTGCATCGTTCATTACAGAAATTACAACGAAAAATCCCATTCCAGCTGGTCAAAATCCAGTACCAAATGCATATACTGGGCTATTCCTGGATGAACCACCTGAGGACGACGATGCATTTTTCCAAACTCTAGACAGTAATGCGTTAGCGAATTCAAAATTGTCTACTGAGTTGGAGCCAGATTTCTATGAACCGCCCCTGCCAAAAGTACCCACCGATGTGGTGTCGCCATCAACTGTAAGTTCCGCCAATACTTACAGCAGCTTTGGGTTGTTCAGCGAAGTTCCTCCAGATGATGATCTCGATGAGTTGGCGTCCCCAAGCAGCAGCAACAACAGCACTTCTGGACCCAAACGTATTCACAGCATTTTTTACGATGACTTCAGCGAAACAATGGAAGCTGTTAGCAAGAAGCCAGCGGAAAGCATTCCAAATGTCCACTCTATCTTCGATGATGAGCCTCCACCAGATGATGATTTTGAAAGCCTGCTGAACGCCCAACTCAGTAAAAAGCCGTCACACCAACAACCAGTAGTTAAATCACCAACTTCAGTTGGCAGTAAATACCAAGAAGTGCCTTCGAAAGACGTAAACGACCACGCCAAGGTATCGGGTAAAACCACCGATATTAAAAAGGTCTCTGAAGACCTGATGGAGCCTAAGCCTGTTGCTGCAAAGAGCAATACGAATATATCCAAACTACAAATGCCTAAAATCAACATAAATGTCCAGGCTTTGCTGCCAGGGGCAGGTCAGAAGCCAAGTTTCAGAAAATCATTGGAAGATCAGAAGATCATCGAGAACATGCCTGAAGATAACATGGTAGAAGATAATGAAGACAAGAGTGAACCTCAAATCACGGCATCTCCATCGACCAACAACGAAAATATTTTAGTTAATGTGTGTAAGAACCGTGTTCGTGCACCTGCCAAGCGACGTCCTTCAACGCGTAGAGGTCGGCAGGAAAACTACAGGAAGTCACTGATTGCTGAACAAGAAGATATTGAAGGAGCAGAAGAAACAAGTGAAACACCCAACAGAGATTACGACGAGACTCGACCGCTCAGCCAAGTTAATATAGTCGATAGCAAATTGTCATCTCCGGAGGCAAACCTCTTTAGCCAGACAACCGATTCACCGGCGTCGAGTAGTCCGACAAAGTCTCTATCTAAGGTTGATGAGATTAATACTGCAAATAATAATCCCAAGAAATCAACGGCAAATATCTTTGGTGACGATACAGAGGATGATTTATTTGCAAATACAATTTCAAAAAGTAGTAATTCATCGACAACAGCCAAAACGAAAATAATTCCTAAAGTAACTGGCGGACTATTCGATGATGATGATAATGATGATGATTTCCTATTTCTGAAGAAAGAAACCCCTAAATCAGAAGAAGTGCCAAGGGCCTCACCCATTCCTGAAGCTTTGACAGTTGAGCCTATCGCCAACACAACTGAATCAGCGAGGAAATCACAAGAAGATCCTCTGTTTGGCAGTGTTTCAAAAAGTAAACCTACAGCTTCGGAAATTCCGGAAGCACCTCCACAAATATCGAAAGTCAGTGAGCCTGTTCGGAAAACTCCTGATGTTGGACTTTTCAGCGATGATGATTATCTCTTTGAAAAAGTGGCCAATGAACAAACAGTAAACCCTCAATTTAAAAAGTCAATTATAAAAGAGCCTGCGAAAACGCTCTTGTTTGGAGACGACTCAGAATCAGATTCAGATGATCTGTTTGGCCCAAAGAGCGTAGACAAAGTTAAAAGCAAAACTCCATCCACAAGCAACGACAACAATCCAAGAAGGGAGGCAGGAGCTGCACTAAGTAAACCCACTTCTATCTTTGATGAGTCCGACGAAGAGGCTGATGAGGATGACTTCTTGAAGGCGTTAAAGAAGGGACCAGTGAATCTAAAAACGAAAGCGATACCATCTTCTGAAAGCAAGGGACTCTTCAGCGATAGCGACGACGATGACGACGATCTCTTCACAACAAAGATAACAAGAGGTAATTATAATTTTAAATGCTATATTGGATACCGTTTCTCACATTACATTCCAGCTCCAAAGACCGTGAATACGACACATAATTCTTCAACAAATACTGGAGCCGTGAAGTCATCAACACCTCCAAGAATAATAAAATCCACTGTCGATAACCCACTGGCTGATTTATTAAACGATTGAACGTTTTTGGTTTTGTTTTCCAAAAAGTTGTTAATTATGAAAAGTAGAGAAATGTTGGCTTGTTATTGAAAGAGAAATATGTTGGTTTCGTCAAGTTTACGATCTATTATATTATATAGACTTTGTTTTAATACACACACATATACATACATATTTTACAATATTAAGTAATATGAACTTTAACAGGATTCGTATTTTGTAAAACTATAAATAAATATTTAACGAAATATATTTAAAGTACAATCGAAATTAAAAGCGAAAATAGGTAGTTAATCATTCAATTAATCTTGAGTATAATTGTTATGACTTAAATCGCGAAGAAGAACCACAATATTCTCTTTGAAATCATTCTTGCACCAAGGAACCAGCAGCCCCCGCCGGACTCTGGCCTCTTTAGTAACTGGATCGTGAGGTTGCATTAGGCCCCGGAATTAGGGTTTATCTTTAGAGTATGTTTTGAAGCTGAGTTAGTTGTCTCTTTGGTTGATGGTTGTTGTCTTTGCGATTAATTAATATCTTTGTAAACATACTATTCTCGTTGTGCCCTTGGCTTGTGATTTGGCCAACTGCTGCTTCTACTACAAAGCCACATCACGGTATTTGCGGTAGTCGTCAGACTCATTGCCCAGCGACAACTTGCTGTTGGCCGTGATGTAGGGGTTCGTGTAGTTGGCGTAGCCAAAGCCGCCGTAGTACTGCAGCTGCTGGGAGTTGCGTCGCTGCAGCGGCTGCGCTAGCACCGTCCCCGAGAAAGCGCCGCCCACCCCGGTGCCGGAGCCCGTCGACGACCGCCGATAGTCGTTGAGGTTGCTCTGCTGCGGACTCATATAGCCGCTGAGCATGGCCAGGTAGTACTGCTGTTGCTGCGTGTAGTTCTGTAGCAGGTTGTGCCCGTAGGCGGCGAGGTCGTTCTGGACCTTCGCGATCCCGTCGAGATTCTCCAGCGACACGCAATTGCGCGCCAGCTTCTGGGGGGATTTGTGTGACTTGTGCTTTTGTGACTTGTGTCCTTGTTGCTGTGATGCCTTCTGGTGGTGCTGCTGGTGCTGAGCGGGCAGGGGCGACGGCTGTTTGGGCTCGATGGAGCAGTATATGGGATCGTTGACGGAGCCAATGATCGAGGGCGTTTGATTCTTGTTCGAGTCCTGGATGTTGTTCTTCAGATCGTCGATGGTGATGTTGAAGTATTTGCCGTTCTTGTCCTCGGTGTCCAGCACGTAGCGGGGATTGTACATGCCGGGCAGCGTGCAGCGCAGGTCCATCAGCGACTGGGCGCGACTCGCTGCGAAACGAGAGTAAAGGAATCAGCCAAATGAGAACAAGACAGTTCCTCCTCAATGCTTACCATTCCTCCCCATGACGCCGTTGTTGAAATTCTGTACGAAGGGAGGCGAGAAGATGCTCGCATTAAACTCGTTTTGCGAGCCGAACATGGGATTGTTGTTGTTATTGACCCCGCTGCCGGCAACGAAATTCAGCCCCAGCGGTTGGGAGCCAGCCATGTGGATCTTGGTTGGCTCGCTGCCCTGGTAGCCGCCGTTCTCGAAGGCCGTCTGGCTTAGCACCCGCTGGCTGGAGCGGCGCGAGTCGGCCTTGGTCAGCGGTGCGCTGGGCGGCGGCGTCTGGAGCTGCAGCCGCGTCGCCAGGTCCTGAAGCTGTGACAGCACCTGCGACTCGCGGCGCCAACTGTGCATGGAGAAGAAGGCGGAGACAAACAAATGGTTTAATAATGGAACTAGTGCTTCGAGGCGATTGCTTACCGCAGCCCCGTGGGAATCACACAGATCAGGGCGAAGCAGTTGATCACCAGCCGAATGAGGTAGGAGATGAGCTCCGTCAAGCCATGCACCGACTGCAGCCCCTGTAAGTCGAACGTATGGTGTGAATTCATCAGCGAAAGTGGTAGAATCGTCGTAGTCGAGGCCTTACCCAATGCTGCGTGGTCATGACCATCACAAAGATCAGCTCCGGAATAGACAGCAGGCCGATCACCACCGACCAGGCGAACAGGCCCCACGACAGGCCGGTGACGAGGCCGTGGATGAGGATCGTCGTGGCCACGAAGACAATGAAGAACTGTGTGCACAGAATGTACGCCGAGACGGGGAGGTCACCGTGGGCCTCCAGTATCCACGAGACCTCGCACGAGAAGGCGCCGAGGTAGACGATCTGCCGCAAAAGAGGAAACAGAAGAGGGAGTCAATAACCAAGGTGAGGACAGACAGCAGGAGGCAATGGAACGACAACAGACAGCCCACTGTGTCGAACACACAGAGATCAACAATGACCAGTCTAGGCTTTGTCTCGCCCTGTCTCCCCTCCAAAGGGTCGTCCATCAACTGAATTTATACGAGTGCTGTCAATTTGAAAGATTTTCATTTCGTTTTCACTTAATTGGCGACTTATAAAAGTTCGAAGTGAAAAAGAAATACCATTTAAACACGCAAGAGCGAGTTAAGAGAAAACACGAACCAAACACAAAATACAAAACAAAAACAAAAAAAAAAAAAACTAAAAATAGTAATTGTGATAAACGGTAATAAAAACATACCAAGAGTAAGCCGGCCGCCACGCAGCATATAATAAATAAATTGGCCTTTATGAAACGCTCCATTATACGGTCATTCCAAAAGCTCTGTATGCTGTTCTGTTTCTGCGTTTCACTGGTTTTTTCATAGTTCATTTTGGCGTTGGGAATCCAATCGTTGGCGGAATCGGAGTTGAAATCGGAGTCGACGTCGAAGTCAAAGTCGGCGTTGGAGTTGGAGTTGGAATCGGTTGAGATGTTTTATGTTGATGGCGAATAATAGAAATTTTTGTTAAATTTATTTTCTATTTGGTGTTGTTTGCTGTTATATTAAAGACTGTTTCGCTTGTTATTGTGTTATTTTCGGTTTTCTATATGTTTATTGGAGAGCTCTTGGTTAGTTGGCCATCTATCTTTCTTTGTGTCTGTCTGCGAGCCGGGAAGCTCTCTTGATTCTTATGTTAAGTTTGACCAAGATCTCTTTTTAGGTTTTCGAATAGCAGGTTAAGTTTGGATTATAATCATAACGGTAAGTCTATCATCGATGCTGTGTGGTGCGATACGATACGATGCGGTGAGGGGAGGTTAGACCTTGATAAAAGCCCGGCGAGCAAAGCAACAACAACCGAACAAATCAGACGCTTTGACTTCTGGATGATGTTGACGATGTCGGTTATCGTGTTGTCGGCAATGATTACGATGTTGGGGAATGGTGATGATGACGATGGTGATTAGGTTTATAGCATTATAGATGTATTGAGCTGCAAATGAAGAGGTATTGTGTGGAAAATGAAAATCACTGATAAAATTCAATTCGAAAATGGAAAGACTTAAGACCCAAACTCGTAAGGAATATTGAAATTCAAAAGACTTCGGACACGAACTTGAAGACAGTATTCAAAGAAAGACTTAAGAAAGGAACTCGTCGTCAGTGTTCGAAATGAAAAGACTTACGAAGCGAACTCGATGACAGTATTACATATCAAAAGAGTTAAGAAGCGAACAAGCGCCGATCAAAATGCTCTCGTGAATTTCGTCAGGAATAATCCAGGAGTACAATACATTTAAATACGTTTTAACGGTGAATTCTCTACCCCAACCAGTCGCACAAGTTCAAAGCACATTCTCCAGTAGAAATCACAATGCTTTTAGTGGAAATATTTTCGATAAAAACAAACCAAACGATTGTACGCGTTTTCATGGGAAATATTTTAACTTCGGGTTTAGTTGGCCTCATTCTATGCTTCTTCGATGCTCAGTGCCATCCAGGGGCACCGGGCCTTGGGGATTCGCCCATGGCATCTGGAACTGCTTCGCCCCCGAAGGTGTTGCGGCACTCCCAGCTGTCGTTCAACACGCCCTGTTTCATCAGGGCTCCCACTGATATGGTTTTCTAGTGTCATCAATTGCCCACTCACGCACACACACACGCAGACTCATGCAGAATTGTCGCTTCCGACGACAAGGCGACATTAACAAACACGCCAGTCAGCCAAACCTAAACAGTTATTAATTATTGATTAACGCGCGATTTTTTACCGACTCAACGTTATGTCATAATTTAATTCACACACACATACACACACACACGCATCCACGGTGCCGCATATGGCGGTATATATGCAAATTAATCCAAGTAATCGAATCGTATTAAAGACGCCCAGGCAAACATGCAAACTGACAGACAGACGGACGGACGGACGGCAGACTCTTCAGAAGTCATCAACATGCGATCGCTGGTTTTTCTCATCATCGTCAACAACAATGTGTTACCTTGTTGTTGTTGTTGTTGATTTTTGTTTATTTATCTGCCGTACCGATGGTTCAATTGAGCGATCATTTAGGTGTTTATGTTGGCTGCCTCTTCACATTGGTTTTTGTGGATAATTTGCTCGTTGTTGCTGCGATTACCATTGGTGTTGCTGTTGTTGGGTTTTGGCAACCACACTCAACACCAACAGACCATTCAATGGCACACCGGATACGCTCCTAAGTTACTCGCATGCAGGTTCTTCCAACAATGCTTCCCGTTGTCTTCCCACTGTGCCGTACTCCGTCGGCCTATCCGTTCGTGGGTCCGTCCGTCCGCCCGTCCATCCGTACCTCTGTCCGCTTGACCGTCAATCAGTCATTCGCCCGTTCTGCCATTCATTCTTTCTTTTATTTCATTTATGGAATTATGGAATATGAAAATTGATAATGCTTGGTGGGGACGCGTCGAGTCGAGTCGAGCCAGCCAGCGAGCATCTGACTTGACTGAATAATGCGGGGAACGTGCCAATTGGGAACAGAGAACAACTGTAAATTCTGTAGGTCTTCTCCAATGCCCAAAGAGAACGACGGCGAACGAACTACGGCCCTCTGGCTCGACGCACCAGAGGCCTCCATCAGTCGTCGGAGTCGTCATGGTCGTCTCTTTGGGATGCGATGTTTGCGCTGGCAATTAGCGAAGCTGGGCTGGTCGAAATATTTGAAATAATTTCCCAATTCACAAGTGCCCATAACGCGAGCCATCAACAACTGGATCTGAATTTCTGAATTTAGGCCTCGGCCAAATCTTCCCCGACTGACTTCCACTTCAGCTTCTGTTTGAGCCAGATGACTTGTGTATTTCTGAGCGGCTTACGACGATTACGATTACGATTTGGAAATCATCCGCCAACCACTCGCACTGGGAGCAGTTCGTAGCGATGCAGTTGTGCGGCGTCGCCGGCGATGTGTGGCAATGCCCCACATTTCACGGGCTACTCCCTCCCGCCCTCGTAATCCGCGGAGCCCCAAGAGAAGACCTGGGGCAAGCTAGTTGGCAAACTAGCCAACTAGCCACTGACTGCCAATGGTCGGCGAACGTCGCCAGAACACTCTCGTTCGTTCGCTCGGTCGCTCGCTGGCTCCGTCTCGATCTGTTCCCCTGGCTCTTGCCGTGGCATGCGGAGCAACTTTTACTTTTCTTTGTATTTCGCCAACAATTAGCTCCAACTCGGGCACGGGTCGTCTTCAGACCCGTTATGCAAATGGAGCTCTTTACGCCCAGCCTCAAGTGTCATCATCATCATCGTCGACATCCCCATCACAAGAGTAGTAAAGCAGCAGAAACCCCAACGCTAACGGATTTCATAATCTTCACACGAAAGGTGAGCTGAACTACATATTTCATTTGCTGTCTGTAATTTCGTGGCTGCTTTTGTTTTGTCTGTTTGGCTCGGCGGATGATAAAAGAAAACAGAGGATCTCTCGCGTTGCAAGAGGTCAATGGCAGCAATAGGGCAGGTTCGTAACTTAAAGTGTATGAAACAGAAGCCAATAAATTATGCAAACAGCAAGAGACACGCCACCAGCCACCAAACTCCAAACACCCAACCAGCCACCACAATCGCATATTGTTCGATCGAACGAATACAATTGCATGCCGAAGCGAAGCATATTCAAATGCCTGCCGCCGATAGTTCAGTCGAAGAGCCTGCGATGTGCCGATTACGGTCGCTGCTACAGTTTTCACAATGCGTTTTACATGAAAATAGTTTTCTCTTTTTCCGCATAATTTTACCGAAACGAGACACAAATGGAAGCAATAAACCCACCTTTCACTTTCGATGCAGTAATATCGATGCACGGATTGCGGCGACTCTGAGTGGGTGACCGACTCTGTCTATCTAGCCGCAATAGCCGTCACACAGGGATTCACCCAGCGATGCGCCCTGGTCGTTGTCACCAGCCCGGAGCAACAGCAGAGCTCGGTAAATGCAGGAGTCGCGTTGCGTTCGGCGCTCGAGGATTTCACTGAGGCGGAAAACGAGGCGCAGCACGAGTCGTGGTATGATTTCATAAAAGCCCGCTCAATACAAATTCCGCTCCGGCGACGACAGCGACAGCGCCTCCGACACCGATTCCGAGTCTAGCGACGACTCCGACGACGATGGTGATCGTGATGATGATGATCGCAAAAATTGCTTACGGATTAGTCATACGCGGCAAGCTGAGCCGAGCCAAGCCAAACCAAGCAACAACACACAAGGCTCAATATGTGATGAGCGAGTTCCGCAAGAATTTTCTCCGCTTTTTGTCACTTGCACTATTTTCTTCTCGATTCCTTGGCCAAGAGATTTATGTGGGGTCGGGTCGTCGTCGTCGTTCACACGCAAGAATGAGGGGCAAACGGCAAAGCGACAAACAAAAGCGAAATCACGGTAATTGGTTTTTAATTGTTATTGTCGTACATTTGGCCTCACAAAACAAGTGGCAGAGTGGCAGAACAGCATTGTCGACAACAACAACTTCTACAATAATAATAATAACCAAAACAAAAACAACGTCAACAAAGTGAGTATCATAAACAATGACTTCCAACGGTATCCGATGTCAAGAGTTTGCGTGGCATCGACAACACGGCCAACAACAAGGGACAGAAAAGTGAAAACGAAAGACTTCAGCACCGAACCCGACGACTCGCAGGCCACGACGTAGACACCAATTGCGCGTAGAAAGAAAGAAGAACGCGTAAAGCCAACGACAACGATCTGCACGCGACTCCAACTGAGCAATAACTGAGCGGTGAGCGCGTCTCGGAGTGAGCAGCCACCGATGTGGAGTTGATGGAATGCCTCAGTCGCCGCCTCCCATTGCTCTAGCTTCTGCTGTCGGCTCTGCTCGGCAAACACATATTGAGGCAACGACACAGGCTTCGCATTGGTGTTGTTTTTGTTTTTGCTGTCTTTTCTCGCTTTTGATTTTCTAATTTCGAATTATGTTAACTTCTTAATTTTCCATTCTGCGCTAGGGTGTCTTATTGAGAGAACCGTAGAGAGAGAAAAAAGCAGTTAGTTTTCAGCGCGTATAACTCAATTTCGTCCGTTGCTCTCTCCATGCAATCGCTGATAATGCGTTAAGAAATAAAAAAACACAGACAACAAACCAAAAACAAAAGACTCCCAGAAACAAATCGAAATTTAATTCTATTGTCTGCGTTTCTACAAATTGTGGGCTCTTTGTGGGAAGCAGAAATGTTGGGAATCTTTGCGGTATGAGAGAACCCCTACAATAATGTATGGTTTGGTCTACATTTTTACAATTTTCCAACATTATTTGCATAACTTCTCGGACATTGAATAGCCTTCAAATTTGATTCAAAGGCCACGAATCTTCCTGGAAATTACATTGTGTTGAATAGAAGTGGGATTGTATATCATCAAGTTGTACATTTCATTTATTCACGTTCTACGTTTTTCTTTAAATACAATTGATATAAAAAGATAGAAAAGGAACGATAATGTGATTACTTTACAGCTTATCTAGTTTGATTTATTGACATTTTTCATGACTCTTGAGCAGTTCCAGTGCTTGTTCGACATTTGGCGGAGCATTGCGCACCTTGAGGAGCGTTCTGTACGCCTCACCTATTTGTCCGGAAAGTGTGTATCTGAAAAGCAAGGTCGGAGTGCATTTGAGTGATCGCCATATGAAGAGGCGTTCGTCAAACTTACAAGTAGGCCGCACCCGTTAGGTTTCCGGTGCTATCCAAATAAGAGATCCACTTGTTGATTATTTGCTGCAGCAGAGGGTCGTCTTCTTGCAAGTAGACACGTGCCATCAGCAACGCTTCCTTGAAGTAGTTCTTCTCGATCAGCATTTGAATGGCCTCACTTTGCTTGTGTAGGGCAGTCAAATAGGTTGCCGCTTGCAAGGCATATCCCTGCTCCATTAATTGCTCCGCAAACGCTTGGCAGCACTTCTGCCAAAAACTACAATAGAATCAGAAAGAAATGTATAATGCTATTAAACGAGGGTTAGTGCTATAGAAGCATACTTGTAAGAGATCGATGGGGCCAGCGACACGTGCCATTCATCAAGCTGCTTGTTCTGAATGCATTTTATAATTTCTTCCTTCATTGACGATTTTAATTGTGGCATCAGGAGACTGGCGATACCTTTCGTCTTTGAATGGTGATGGTTTAGTACTGTCGAATGAAAAAGTGATATCAAAGAAAAGTTCGTTTAAAATATCGCTTCTTACTAACACTCCTCCTCTAAAAGCACCTTGGCGTCACATTTTCGATTGAAGAGCTTTGCTGTCAGAGTTGACTTTGTTGAGTGTTTGTCATTATCTCTGCTCAAAATAAAGATCAGCTTCTCTAATGCGTTCTTGTTTATCTCCTTTGTAGTCAAATACAAAAGTGTGACTGGATTCTATATCGATATCATGTTACTGTTAATTATTACGAAACGACTACTCATCAAAAAAGTTACCTTCATGTAAATGGAAGCCGCAGACTTCTGCTCTGAAACAGTCTCGAATTTTTCTTCACTTTCAAAATTATCAGCATCTCTCTCGATTTTCAAGCTATCTAACATATTGGTAATATCCTCATTTTTCTTTATAGTCTGAGAGCTTTCCTTCACACAACTAGCGTGGGTCTCTTTCATGACTTCGTCCTTAGCAGAGGCCCTTAGTTGGCGACGTTTCTCCTTGGCTGTTGAGGCCTTTGTTTCTGGGTGGGTTTTTATTTTCAACGCCCATTTTACGTGTGGGGTGGTATTTGCATTGACACGTTTGCATTCGGATTCCGACTTTTCAATGCTCATGTTAAACAACTCCACGGAGGTAAATTTTCCAGCGCAAATAACGATCTGTTCATCAGTAGGCAAGAAGAGGCCGCATGTCATCGGGCTAGGGAATGATTTGAGAAACTTTTCGTCCTCGTTGTTAGAACTCAAGTCCCAGATTCGTACGCCGCCATCGAAACCGCACGTTAGGAATTCATTCTTATTACGATTACTCCATTTGATGCACGAATTGGCATTTTTTGGATTTTTTATTTCGATTTTTCGCACAGGCTTGACAGTAGCTGTGGCTGCATCAAAGTTAAAGACATGAATTCCATTCGTCATCGAAATGACGGCGAATAGCTCGCATGCAATGGGACTCCATGCGATATCCGTAATATACCGAGGACCGATTTTTATTTCCTGCAATAACTCGTAATCCAACTTTTGCGGCGTTCTACGTCGAAATACTTGCAGACCACCACGTTGAGTGCCGACAAAGAGGAAATCACCACGGACAGAGATCGTGGACACACTTACAATTGAGTGCAGAATATATGAATCTGGAGGAAAAGAAACATGTCAAGTAATATTTACAAAACAACTACACACAGTAAAAGAGTTACATATTAAATTGATGTCAAAAATTCCTTAGCAACGGACTTTGGTAGTCAATAAAATCACACTCGTATTTTTATTTCGGGAATTTATTTAATTGAATTATTGAATACGTTTATAAACCTAATTATGCAAAGAGTGGACATTTTAAACAAAATTGTGCAACAATTCATAGAAGAATGCCAAAATCGAGATCTGAAAGTGGATAGAAAATTCGCATACCGATTGGTAAACTTACTCGCTCATGATTCTAGAGAAGGGCTAGAACTGAACTTGAAGAAATTCAGTGAATGCAAAGTGGAAAATTTTCTGAAGAATTTAGTCCAAAAATATTCAAATCCTTTAGATGCAACAATATGCAATTTAAAACTTTCACACTATTTCAAAAGTTGTCGGGAATTAAATGTCGAATATGTTAAGGAAAAATATGAATTGCACTTCAAAACTAAACTACGACAACTCATTGAAGACATTTTGCAGTATCCCGAAACAAGCAACAACGAACAGATCGAGAAAATGTTCGGGAAGATGCAGGTCTTCATCATTGCCTGCTACAACATTGGATGTCCCAAAAATCACGTTGTACGTTTGCTTTAATTCGTTTTGATTTCAAATTACTAAGAAATCTTTTTGCAGCTTTTAAAGCAAACGAAGCAGAGTTTAAACAGCGTCTTGGGTCGCGGGGACCTGCAAAACTATATACTCAAGAAGAAATACCATCGCCTAGATTACTTAAAACGTTTGAGCGCCACAGTGTGTGGGATTTTGATATATAACAATATGAGTCCGCACGGAGAGAAGGAAAACATGCGCGATAGTAAGTCCATTCTTTCTTCAGCAAGTTGTCCCCATACGTTGAGTACTGATACTTCCAGTACGAGTGGATTTGGAAATGGCGCAGCAGAATACAAAAGAATCTCTGAAGGCATCACTTATGAAGATCGGAGAGTACAAGAATTACGGGGTCAGTTCGATAGAAAATGTAATTCAAATCAATGTGGAACAGAAGAAGGTCCATTGTTATTGGCCCATTGAAAAGGTGCGCGAAATCAACAAATTCCTTGTGCTCTACAACATCTACGAACGTTACCTGAACAAGTTGGTTGAGACGTTTGAGAAGACTGCGTATTTAATTGAAGTCAACTTGGAAAAGTTCAAATGTGTTCTGAACAAAATAAACGAAGTATTAAAATTTCGCACTGCAATCGAATCGGAACTAATTTTTGTAAGTTAATTAGTAGAAATTGCAATTTAGATTACGATTGAACATATTGCAGCCCCATTTTGTATATCTTTCGGAAGTTTGGCAGTCGTTGGTTCTATATTTGAACCATTTAACAGAAATCAACAAAATACGCGATCAAATGGAAGCGTACGTGTCGGATGATCTCGAAGTTCGATTTTTGGAAATCGTGGAGGAAGTAAAGGCGAGAAGTCAACAGAAAAAACCGTGGAATCCGACGTTTGAAGAGCTGATGGAACGCACAAATAAAAAAGAAGGCAAATCTGATTTACTTAAAATCGTAATTAGAACGTAATATGCAAGAAAACATAGGTTTAACTATATTTTTTTTAATATAGAAAGATTTCTCTAATGAATACTGCGCTCTAACGATTGCTCTAACAAATGGCCTCTTAGTACCATCCAAATTGCAAAAAAAACTGAGTAATAATCTAGATCTACAATTTGGATTCAGAAATACTGAATTTTCTAAATATGCTGAGCGTCATATGGACGATTTTTTAAAAGCATTCAAAAATGCAGTGTTTACTTCAATAGATCTAATATCACTTTTTAATTTGGAGGATGAGATTCTCATATATGGACATATGAACGACACTATAGAAACTAAAACAAAAACGAGTAACTACGATACGCAAACAGAAATGGTAATTGTGGGAAATGTTTCTGTGCCCAATCGAATTAATACTACATGGAATAAATGGGATTTTCATCGTGAGACCATTCGACTTGCCAACATCAGAAAACGGCAAACGCATTCATCACAAACTGCTTTAACATATGGACAGAGAAATGCACAAAATCAAGCCTATAACACTAAAAAACATATTTGAGTATTGTCTTTCTAAAACTTTTTTTTCTTTTTAATAATGTAGATCTAAACATATAAAAATTACCTTTATTGGTACCCTGATCGTCGTATACTCCTAACATTTCATTGCAGCATACATATATGTAATTTTCCTTCCAATCCATAGAATATATAGGTTTTCCACAAAAAGGATTAAATATGAATGGTGTTAATTTTAAGTTCTCGACATTTATGATGCCAACCTGTAAATTTAAGAGCAGTAAATACAAAGTTTATTTTTAGCGATGGCCTATATACCCTTCCTTCGACAGTACCGAATGCTAGCTTCTTATTGTCTGGACTCCACACTAATGCTAGTACCGAAGCATCAATACGTTGTGAAAAGTTTTCTATTGTGACATTCGTGGAGCTGATTTTTGAAATATCTATAATACCAATACGACGATCAGAAAATCCAAGAGCAATTCTATAAAACAATATAATTTTAAATAATAATCATTTTCGAACATATTTAAATTTCTTTTACTTATTCATGTCATCCGGACATTCGCACATTGCTGATACATTCGTGGAAGCACAACAATATTTAGCTATGAGTCTTTTCGACATTAATTCCTCGCATCCTATCTCTCGATACGAAGAAATGGTCCAAAGTAAATCATTTCCTTTGCAAATACTGAATGAAACAACACCACGTTGGCTGAACTGTCGCTTCTGTTCAACATATTTGTAGCGATGATTGCTGCTTTCCTGGGACATCATAGTCCACCAGACAATATCACCTACACGATTGGTGGTAAGGAAGTTTTCAGAATCGATCCAAACAATTTCCACATGGGTATCTAGGAAATGGGTATAAAGGAAAAAATTAATTGAATACAATATATTACTTATAGTAACATTTTACTCTTTTTGGCCTGTCCGCTAGACCGTCCCCGTAAATGATCACAGGCACTACCAGTTTTCGTGTTCCAAATCCAAAACGTTGCATCAACACTCGCCGAGGCCAACAATATATCATTAGTCATTTCATCCGAATTATTTGGAAATGTTTTTGGAAGGGAGTCTATAGGTAGCTCAAGTTTTTCGTCCCGTCTCTCCAGTGTTTGTGTGGAATGCACTTCCGCTTTATGAATTATTTGTTGTCGATCGGAAACCAAATTACACGATAATGATTTTGCAACTTTCGGCTGAACTCCATCTACATCCACATCATCATCTGAACTTCGATCAATTAATTCTAAACTTCCTTCGGTTGAGTCACAGGAAGAAGACATCTCAGCTTTATTTTCCACCTGTTGACAATCTTTTAGAGTGACTTCATCGTTCGTACTGTGTTCATCTTTAATTGCGTCGATTTCCTCTCTAAGGCTTTGGCAGGCTTCGACAAAATCGAATTTCGTTGATGTTGACTCTTGTGGTTTTTCAATTCCTACAAATTCTACACCAGCAATTCTTTCATCTGGTTCATTTGTAGGTGCACCAAATTCATTTTCCAAGTAATCATAGTCATATATATCGAATATATCATCATTAGCGCAGCTGAATAACGCATTATTAATAGCCGATTTATTTTTGTTACGTTGCTCTGACTTCTCAGGAGTGTTGACCTTCTTCTTTGACGTAGTCAATGAGTTTTTATCTACTATAATCCACGATAAAGCAGTTATGGGTGCATCATGACCACGCAAAGTGTAAATTATTCGCATCTTCTGTAAATCACATACAAGAACGAGGCCCCTGTTAGTCCCAACTGCGAATATGTTTTCATTGTACGGCGAACAACGAAGCACGGTCAAATGCTGATTTCGCGCAGGTATGAATGATGGCTTGCGACAATAACTGTTGGATGCAACACAGTAAACAACAATATCCGTAGAGCCAATAGACAAAACATTACGATGTTTCATATAACACAGCAGAACTCTATCATGCGGTGGCATTCCGTTACCCTCTACCGACATTGTCTGAAAGTGCGCCTTGTGACCACTGACCGCGCAGCTCTTATCAAAATCCCAAATTTGCACAGAATTGTCTTGTGCAAGCACCGCAAAATGTTTTGTTGAGGATTCGCCATTGCACCAGCCAGGATCTATGGCAAGGCTGAGGATATTTTGGCGCGTATGAAAAACTTTAATAACTGGAGAGGAGCCAACCGTGACTTTGGATATGTAGTTTATGGTCTTCGACCCGATATATAAGAATCCTCCGTCAGAGGTTGCAACGCAACCATTGGATAAATTCCATACTGGAACAATTGGTACTTTTGACAATGCCATTTGGAAATACTTTAACAAAAACTATTTGATATTTCTGGCTCTCACGCAAAATAATTCTTTATAAATACCGTTTCCAAATTAATGTTTTGCAGTACAAAAAAACTACGGCGGCAAAGGTGCGTTGCCAATACTTGATACGCTTTGTGTTAAATATCCGATCCACCAAAATAGTTTATATTTCAAACTTTTAATTACAATAATATAAAATATTTTAAATATTCATTGAATGCAAATTCATCAACAAGTAATTCTTATTATATGAGAAAGAATATCATAATTTGCCAAAACATTCTACGTTATTGGCAACGTCAAATATACCCGACACTTTCCAACACTTTTCACATCAAACTAACAAAACGTCAAAAATTCGTCCTCTGTATAGTCGAACAGAACTTCTTAGATAAGTTGTTTTCTTTCCAACTTGATTAATATTCTTGAAGAAAAATATACAAAAAATGGAATAATTTTTTGTGTTAAAAAATTTTAAATAAAAACGATTTATTTTTTAAAAACTTTAAATAAAGGATAAGAAAGGTTCATTCGTCCCATTTAAAAAGCTTTAAGGAAGGCGTTAGAATGGCGTTCCGAAAATTTGCGAAATCAGTGCTTATAGGAATTCCTATTGGCGTAACAGTTCTTGACTGTGTCGGTTATGTGGCTCGAGTTGATGGTAAGAGGATATCATTATATTACCATTCATAAAGTAATTGCTCTCGTTCCTAGGCATATCCATGCAACCAGAGTTAAATCCCGATTCAACTCAAACAGATTATGTGTTCCTTTCGCGTTGGGCAGTACGTAATAGTTCTGTCGACCGAGGTGATATTGTTTCATTAATCTCCCCAAAGGATCCAAAACAAAAGATAATTAAGCGAGTTGTTGGCTTACAAGGCGATGTTGTATCAACACTCGGGTACAAGCAGGAGATTGTACGCATTCCCGAAGGACATTGTTGGGTGGAGGGAGATCATACTGGACACTCACTTGATAGTAATACATTTGGGCCTGTGGCACTAGGACTGATGACAGCGAGAGCTACATACATTGTATGGCCACCAGAACGGTGGCGAAGTTTACCAACCAATTTACCACGTAGGCGGAGACCAATACAAATAGCCAAACCATCTTATTATAATCCCTGAAAATGGAAAGAATTTATCAAATGGTTCACTTGACATTCACAAGATAACCAGATTGCCGGCAATAGAAATATGGATTAATAGATCAATAGATAACTAATCAGGTTAAGAATACTAAACAAATAGTAAATGTTTCGAAGAATATTGTATAAACGGGACTTTAATTTTAATAATAAAAATTAATTTAAAAAAAAACCGTGATAATAACATATATAAAAAGAAGTGTGCAAACTTTTGCAATAGCTTCACAAAATAAATCCTTAAGTAATGAATTATTAAAATGTTTATTTATTGCGCTATATTACTACTGAACTTAAAATAAATTATACAAATTTAACGAAGCAGGGGCTTAATCCCAAATTCCTCCATGACATCTAATGTTTGTTTAAGCGCAACGCCTTCTCGCACAATTTTATATTTTCCTGGCAATGCCAAATCAATCACTGTCGATGCTGAACGACACTCCTCTGTTAGACCAATCTGGCCAGCATCGACTACTCCTCCCAATTGCGACCATAAAGACTCAAACTCCTGTACGTTTAAACTGCTCCGTTCCGCAGATCGATTTGCACTTGTCAATGCTAATGGTTGCTCATCGACAAGTGCACAAAGTTGTTGAATAAATTTAAAATCCGGAATTCGTATGCCTATCCTACTGGTACTTGGATTAAGAAACCGATTGCTTAAATAGCATGAACGTTCAATGACTATCGTTATGGGTCCTGGCAAAAGCCGTTCCAAAAGAGCATCACTGATGTGTTCCGCCTGTCCATACCGACGAAACGCAACAAAATCTTTAACACAAATGGCGACGGGCTTATGAAAATCACGACCTTTAATTTTGTACAGCTTTTGTATCGCCTTCTCATTATTAGCGTCACATGCTAGACCATAAACGGTGTCGGTAGGTAACGCAATAACCTCACCTGAAAGCAAAGCATCGCGTGCTAATTGCAGTGTATTTGGATGATCTACTTGAAGGATTTTCATTGTCTTATTCAGTGATGGTAACATGGTGCAGGAGGAATGATTTCGCAACAGAGGATGTATAATTTTTTTTATCACACTTTGACTTGGGATCATTTGAAACTATTTTTATAAAATTATTCGCAAATGAATCAAATATTCGTTTACTTTAATCTCGCCAATTATGACCACATAGTTGATTACAACACTTGTAGAATGTGGTCATGGGCTCATCGGCAGAGCGTGTTTGCATTTGCATAAAATATGCTTTTTTGTGAGAACAAGCTGGACACTCTGCGTCCGTTGAATCTACATTTTCCCAGGCAGCAGCGCCTCCCATAACATGATCCACTTCCTAATAAAAAATAAAAAAATAAAATAAAATAAAACAGAAATTCAGTGTATAAACTATATTCGTAAACAACGCCCCACTAACCTTAAGACGGGGATAAGTTCTTGTTGAAATTTTTCTATTTATATTGCAAATGTATGGACAAGTGTTGCACGAGAAGCGGTGACCAGCGGTGTCTTCTTCGACCATTAAAATGTTACCACATGTCGGACAGAACAACAACATACTTCGTGAACTTTCTAATAACAAATCATCTCAAATAAAAATTCTATTAGTTTAAAAAGTTAACCCGTACAACTTTTCTAAACTGTTTACAAAACGTGCACGTTTTTAAATGTAAACAGCTGGGATCTGTCAAGAATCAACGTTATTTGCTCTGTTCGTTTGCATTTTAGGAATATGTCAATATGGAAACATATATCAATTATCTAAAAACTATCATTGGCAACGCAACCATCAAATGTAAATATATGTTATCTGGAGTCATTACTTTTAAATTAATATTAAACCACAAAAGAAGAGAAATTGCTTGCATTGTGGAAGACTATGTTTTCCAATCAGAAGCAAGTGCAGTATAAGCAGGACACTGGACTTCGTTCGCGTCCATATCGTGACGATAATATACCATTTCCTAAAATCGATAAACCTTTTCCACTCGGTTACTTCAGTGTCACAACGGCCCGCGACTATGAACCTACCGCAGTGAACCTACGATACTACAAACCACCCAAAAATTTTCCTCTAGATCTAAACGAAGGTCTTCAACAGGCCATCAAAAAGCCAGAATCTGCGAACGACGAACGTCTGGACCACCTGTTGCAATTCATTTATGATAATCGCAAGAAGTTAGTTCATCCACCGGAGCACAGGCAATTCAATAAACGCCCCATTGACGCCGAGTTTGTGTGCTGGAGGGGATTACTACGTCTACTTATGTGCACACCATATGAGTTCAAGCAAGATTGGTGTATTCACGTTACGAAATATATGGGCACATTCTACATGTGCAAAAGAGACTCAGAGTATGACAAGTTCCAACGGGCCAATCAGACCGAGGAGCAGAAAATCATGGCCGCATGGGGGTTCAAATATGAACAATACTGTTTATCAGGTGCTTTATCACTTTATCAAATTACCAATTATGTTAACAAATATTTTACACAGAATCACCCTTTATGGATCCGGATACACAAAGTCCTGTAGATGAATGTGCAGAGTTTTCATGCGTGTTTAAAACCAAGCTTAATGGAATAGAACTTTTGTATGGCGCTGAAATGGATGGTATTATTAGCGAGCAACCAGCACAACTGTGAGTGTACAATGATTAATGGTTCTACTTTTATTATCATACATTTTTCGTATTTGTAGAGATGAACAGGGAAGCCTACAACAGTTGAAATTTGTTGAACTAAAAGTACGACAAGGACACTTAAATCCACGACAACAGCAAAGCTTCAACCGTTTTAAGACACGCAACTGGTGGTGTCAATCATTTCTCGTTGGTATTAAAGATTTATATGTAGGCCTGCGGTCAGAAAAAGGAATTTTACAGAATATCGAACATATCGAGGTGCGTTCACTACCTAAATTAGGAGTGAATTATTGGACACCGTCGGCTTGTGCCAATTTCCTCATTCAATTTTTAACAACATTACGAAACTTAATGGCAGACGAAAACTGTCCATACACAACGTATGAATTTTACTACAACTCTTCCACGTCACGTGTCACCTACGAATGCTTCGAAGGAAAAACACCCCATTCATTTTTACCCGATTGGTATTTGGCGATGCTGCAACGTACCACGACAAATGTGGCAACTTAAAAACAAGAAAAAACATTAGAAATTATCTTTAGTATATTAGTTTTAAGGATCATTTATAGTTATGAAATAAAACATTTTGTTAAAAAAAATTATCTTTGCATTTATTTTAACATCCTGTATCAGAACATCGTAAATGCTTTTCTTGTTTTTACTTTTTACAGCTTAAACATCTTTTATCACTAATCGCATTGTTATTGATCGAACAACTGAAATATAAATAACTTCAATTGGAAAATGTAAACATTTTACATGGAAATGTATGAGAAGATGTGATTCGGTTCTATTGTTTAAGTGAAATTAATTGTTTTATATCCACTACTCCCTCCCTATTACACTGTGGTCCCCTTCCGAAAGCCGCCTTACAATTCGGTCTTCTTTGGTTTGCCGCTGCGGTCAAAACCATTCAACTCATTGGTGGCATGTTTAGCAATGTATTTCACGAAGTCATCGAGCTCGCGACCCTCATTGTATGACACAGGTTTGTCCTTGGAGTCCTTGGGCAGCCAGTAAAGTGTTGGGAAACCACGAACGTTAAATTCTAATGGTACATCGTTGGCTGTGGCATCCATTTTGACAATAGCGACTTCTTCATCCTTTAACTTCTCTGCCAGTTCTTCATAGATTGGGGTCAACTTCTTGCAATGACCGCACCATGGAGCGTAGAATTCAACCAAAGTATCTTTGCCATTATTGATTACCACATCATCGAAGTTCTTAGCAACAGCTACTTTCACGGGTGCGTCATTACTCTCGGGAATGGGTTCAGATTTGATGAACGGTTCCAGTTCACCGTTCAAGAGTTTTTCGGCAAAATCATTCAAATTATCAACAGAGAATTCTTCATTCAGGCTGTACTTGAGATTTTTGGAATCACGTGCCAAAATGACAGGCTTGTCACCGACAAAGTCATAACCATATTCGTTCAATTCATGTTGGAAATCATCCTTGGAACTGATAGCGAAGTTTAGTTTTCCAACGAATTCTTTAGCAACCTTGAGGACACGATTGCGCCAGTAGTTTGTACCTTTCGGGTTCTTAACGTAATCAACACTGTAGTATGCAGTTATCAGTGGGTTTTGGAAATCGCGAACAGTATCTTGGGTACGATGACCAACCAAACCATGGCTGTAATTAGGTGTTTATTTATTTCTATAGTTATTTTATAATTAAAATATGAACTTACTAGTTATCCTTAACGAATTTTGTTAAGTCGGACTCTGATGAACCTTCGAATTTAATAGTTGACGACTCAAACTTATTGGACAAGTGTGGAGCTCGAATGAGGACGACAGCATCGCTATATATGTGAAATATATGAAACGTATAGTTTATTAATAAATAATCTTATTTTATTAAAAAGTTAATTATACAAAATATATTTAATACAAAAATATAAATCAGTCTTTTTAAAAAAAAAGTGTAATCTTTGCTATTACACTTACGTTTCTCCTTGCTTTTCCAGAACATCTGCACTGCTCGAGTGACCAAAGCGATATTTCTCCCGGTTCTTGTCGGCAAACTTAAGGAAGTTCTTTGCCAATTTGGATTCAGGATTCTCGAAGTATCCGAATATGGTCGTATCCTTGGTGTCCAGGAATTTCACCAATTCTTCCACCGATTTGATAACCTTAGAAGCTGGGCCAACCTGTGCACGCATATACTTGGCAATGCCATTTGCTTCACGTGGACCATTGTAGTCTTGCGAGACCTCATCACCACGGAAGATCTTCAAAGTAGGATAACCGCTGACCGAGAATTTCTGGCAGGTATCTTTACCAGCCTCAGTACAGTCCACCTGTCAGTACAATATTGTTAATATTTGTTACTCAATTGAGAGTAAAGGAGTAGTTTATACCTTGGCCAAAGTAATTGGGGGATCGTCATCTTTCACAATCTCTGCGGCTTTGGCGTATTCTGGTTTCAGTCTTTTGCAATGGCCACACCTACATCAAAAATTGAAATATTTCTATGAGAAAACGTAATCACTAGTAGGGAAACAAAACTAAGTTTATGCTCATTATCTAATCACCAACATTAGAAACTTTACTTGATGTATTCTTTCTATCAAGAGCGTCCCCGGCAATTTCAAACTTCTCAACAAATTAGTTTCTTATCTCTTCAAAACCAACACAGAACATGCATTAACAAATAACAAGATTTCTAAAAAAAAAAGAGTATATGGGTGCGGTACGAGAACATCTATCCATACAATATTAATAAGTTTGAAATTTGTAAATAACATAATAATCTAAAAAAATATAAAACAAAAAAAAAAAAAAGGTTATTCCCACCTTTCACCTATTTTAATTTAATATAAAAAAAAAAAAAAAAAACAATGTATTCGCATTCTAAAATACCACAACTACGTGGCCTTTGTGTCCATCGCACATTTTGCTTTCAGTGTGAAGGTAAAAAAAAAAGTGATCGTTTCTGCACATCACTCATTTCAGAGAGTACGATGACGTGTACTTGGAAGAGCTTCCGAGATTAGCAATTCCATCTATCATACATCTGCCTAATTACTGAAAATCTATAAATGGGGGTTCATTGCACTTACCATGGTGCGTAGAACATGACCAAAGTGGTCTCATGTTGCTTCAATGTTGACTCGAAATCGCTGTCCGAGAGCTCAAGCACATCTTGTTCAGCGCCGGCTACCAAGGCAACGGCCACGAAGAGAAGCACAGCTACTCTTTGCAACATTTTTGTCAAGTTTTACAAACAAAAATTGAAATATTTATATTATATATGAAAACAAAACCTTTTTAAGTAGATTAGAAACAACCGCAGAACCGCGACCAAAGTGAAACCGGCTTCTTCTCAAACACAATTTTCAAGTAATTGAATTCGCAGAGAACAGAATTCTAATAGAGTTGGCCGTCGCCGTTCCTCAGTTCAGCAAGATGGAGTTCACAGTATTTTCCAGTCTACAGTCTCCAAAATTTTTGTGTTGGCCTCCTGTGATTGGTGGAATTTTGTAGAGAAATACAGTTCCTTTCGTTTATCTATCCGGCTTTGTTCGATTTGTTTTATCATAATTTAAATATATAGTTTTTTTTAATGTTAACACAATTATAAAGTTAATAGATAATATATATATATTTTTTTAATAATATTGAGTGGTTTTTCGATTAAAGGAATATATCATATATTCATTAACATATATCAATATCTATCAACATATATTAAAAAGAAAACATGTATATGTCTAGTAGTTCATAAACTGTCAATAAAAAAAAAAAAAAAAACAATACAGAATTAAAATAAAATCTATTTGAAAAAAAAGCCACATATATAACTCTTTCACTAGAAGTATTAGAATATTTACGAAGGGAAATGTATCGATTCAATCGATAGTTTTTGACTATAAGTAAATCGAACAGAACTTCATTACTTTCAGTTTTTGTTTTTCTTTTGTTTTGGAATGATAGAGAAGTTTATTAACTAAATTATTTAAATTCCAAGATTCCTATAGAAAATGTTTCATCTAAAGAACAAAGGTGATTTCAGCTTTGAGGGATACACCGTAATTATCCCGAGTATATGTGTAGGAAACGCAGCACAACTGGCCTGTGATTTGCTCATATCTTCCAAACAGCTGCATCGAATTGGAAACATAACGCACTCGGCTCTGATTCCTGTGTTTGGTCCATCAGCCTACCAACATGAGCTCCATGAGAAAGCTGCCTCCTGCGAAGTATATGAGAGCGAGGATGACAAGTTAGTTGTAATACAACTACGCACACCCCTCATATCAAAGCATACACCAAACTTCCATGCCGACCTGGTTCAGTTGGTGGAAAAGGCGCATCGGGTGATTATTCTTAGTGGTAGCTTTGGTTTCGAAAAGCGAGTTATAGAAGCATCTCCTTATGAGTATAAGGCAACAGAAGCATTCAAACTTTCGCATGCAGAAAAGTTGCCCGTGGCGAAGTGGAAACAATTTGAAGGAGATGTCATCTTCGGTGGCGGAAATGGCATGCAGCTTTACAAGTTGTTGGAGGAACGAAATGTGCCAACAATGCTGCTCTTCCGCTATTTATTAGAAGGGGATAATACATTGGATGCGTCGATGATCCTACGGGAGCTGAACGAACTCTGTGAAGACTTCCTTCAGATGCAAGAGAAGACCGGGTCTCTGAAATTAACAGTGCCTGTCTCCTGGAAATTGTTATTCGGAAACGACGTGACAGAGTTAATATTTTAGTCCTGTATGGGGCCGATGTTAGAATTCTAAATTGGTGGTAGACATGTAAAATAAATCTTAAAACTTTAAATTATTTACATAAATTGTCATAAATATAGACCTAATAAAACATGATTTGACATTTTCGTAATGGCTTTGTTCGATTTTTGAAATGCTTAAAAAGTTAATATCGATAGAGTCAATGTTGGAACGAAATAATCGATTTCTTCGGTGAGTTGTCGCCAAAAACGCCTATAATAAATGTTTGAATAAGTATTGTTAACTTTTATTATTTCTATATTTCCAAAATAAATGGTGTAGAAATCAAAAGCTATAAATTCATATTAATATAGGATTATTCTGTGTGCTTCTCCAGTGAAGCCAACTTCTACATATAAAAATATCGATAAGTCTCTGGAACGAAAAACACCGGAAATTCCAGCGACCGGCATGCTACCAACGTGGCATTCCAAAAAAGAAGAACATCGCCGCCGACCGAGGCGTTTCTTTTGCTCGCATCCAACCTCTCGTTCACTTTGTTCGGGTCTGTTGCCGGATTAGCATAGACTTTGTGATTTCTCGTTTCAATTTATTTGAAAAGTAAGTTTCTTTGAATTACTAATAGTGTTGAAGTGTGATAAAAATTAACTATTCCAATGCATCTGATATGAAGAATTGAGAAAATAATAATAGAACATTTTAAATATAAACAATTTTGTGATTACAAGAAATCAAAATGTGCAATATTGAAAATTTCCAAAAGAACAGACGTGTTCCGCATAGCAACAAAAGTGAATAAAGGAAAAATGTGATTCAGCACGTGGCAGTCCATTGAATATAATTAAATTTAGTGTTCTATTTTAAAGTTTTTGATATTTCTGTCAATAAACTTTTCATTTAAAAAATAATATTCTGGGAAACATGAGTGATCACATTTTTCCTTTATGAGGCTTGGTGTTCGGCCAAGTTGAAATAGTCTTGTGCATTATAACACCTGACGGCTACAGTTTGTTGTACAAGTTGGTAAAAAAGCGTGCAAATATTGCCGAAAGTTGTGAAATTTTGAAACATGTTGCCGCTTCGTCTAAAAACGTGGTTAGGAAATTTCTCTACTCATTCTAGAGTTTCAAGATGGCGTCTCATTGAATAGACATGAGTATCTGTTTGAAAAAGTGCGTGGCAAATGAGCCCCCAGCATTTCACCGTAAATCAGAGCACTCAACGTTTTCTTAAAACTAATCAATGTTTCTGATTGTAGTTTTAAGTCTGGGTGTGATTTTGGTCGTAGCGCATCATCTCGGTTCTATGATAGCACTTTTCCGTTGTCATTCAAAATGGCCGACGATTCATCCCTGCGCTATCTATACCGCTGAAACATACGATCGCGTTGCCAATTTAATCGCACGTACACACACACACATCTCCCAATACATTGAACGCCATTTTTGATTCAATTGCCGGCAATGTGCTCTATTTGCACTTTGTTTAAATTTAAAGAAAATTGCCAAGCCGATTAGAGTTGCTCGTGGTCATATCTTGTTCTGGAAATTTCTCTATATATATTCTATTGTTCTCTGCATCGTTCATACTAGTTGATGACGTAGTAGTTAATTTGTATATGGAACTTTCGAATATTTTCCTTATTCTTAAATGATGATCTAATCAGTTCTGCTACTGAGTAAAATTGACGATAACAAAAATACCAAAACCACTGAAATAAGAAAAAGGGAAATATAAATTCGATAAAGATAAATTCTGCTGATTGGGGAGTTTGCAAAATTATTAAATATAATAAAATATGTATTATTTTTTTTCTATTCTATTCCGCATGTGTGTCCTTGTTAATTTTTTGTTGGTCCATATTCTTCGCCAGAAATGTCAATTTTTCCACATTCCTTAGTCCTGCTCGAAAATGTGCTCAAACACGTTTTTCATAGAGGTTAGGAACGATTTGGCTGTACTAGATTCATTACACACACACCGACACATATAGCTATGCACACATTTAAGCGAAAGTTCGACACTCGCATACAAGCATGATATTCCAAAATTTTGCAAATGATCCACCAATTACCAGAACCTAAATTCACATTTTTTATTCCTAAGTAATCCAAATTATTTTCCAAATAATTTACCCCGCCCTCTAACATATATTTTTGTTTCCCTTTGTTTCTTCCCTCTCCATCTCCTTTGTAGCTCGTAACACTTCGCCATGGGTAAGGAAAAGGTTCATATTAACATTGTCGTCATTGGACACGTCGATTCCGGCAAGTCCACCACCACCGGTCACTTGATCTACAAGTGCGGTGGTATCGACAAGCGTACCATTGAGAAGTTCGAGAAGGAAGCCCAGGAAATGGGCAAGGGCTCCTTCAAATACGCATGGGTTTTGGATAAATTGAAGGCCGAACGTGAGCGTGGTATCACCATTGATATTGCTTTGTGGAAATTCGAAACCTCGAAGTACTACGTTACCATCATTGATGCCCCTGGTCACAGAGATTTCATCAAGAACATGATCACTGGCACCTCTCAAGCTGATTGCGCTGTGTTGATCGTTGCCGCTGGTACTGGTGAATTTGAAGCCGGTATCTCGAAGAACGGTCAGACTCGCGAGCACGCTCTCTTGGCCTTCACCTTGGGTGTCAAGCAATTGATCGTTGGTGTCAACAAGATGGACTCTTCTGAGCCACCATACAGCGAGGCTCGTTATGAGGAAATCAAGAAGGAAGTCTCCTCCTACATCAAGAAGATCGGTTACAATCCAGCTTGTGTTGCTTTCGTGCCAATCTCTGGCTGGCACGGCGACAACATGTTGGAGGCCTCCACCAACATGCCATGGTTCAAGGGATGGAAGATCGAACGTAAGGAAGGTAACGCTGAAGGCAAGACTTTGATCGATGCCTTGGACGCTATCTTGCCCCCAACCCGCCCAACCGAGAAGCCCCTCCGTCTGCCCCTCCAGGATGTGTACAAAATTGGCGGTATCGGAACAGTACCAGTCGGTCGTGTGGAAACTGGTGTCCTGAAGCCAGGCTGCGTTGTTGTCTTCGCCCCAGCTAACATCACCACTGAAGTTAAGTCCGTTGAAATGCACCACGAAGCTTTGACTGAAGCCGTTCCCGGAGACAACGTTGGTTTCAACGTTAAGAACGTTTCCGTTAAGGAATTGCGTCGTGGTTTCGTCGCTGGTGACTCCAAGAACAACCCACCCAAGGGCGCTGCCGACTTCACCGCTCAGGTCATCGTGTTGAACCACCCTGGCCAGATCGGCAACGGCTACACCCCAGTGTTGGATTGTCACACTGCTCACATTGCTTGCAAGTTCGCTGAGATCAAGGAGAAGGTCGATCGTCGTTCCGGCAAGACCACCGAAGAGAATCCAAAGTTCATCAAGTCTGGCGATGCTGCCATTGTCAACTTGGTCCCATCCAAGCCTTTGTGCGTGGAATCCTTCTCTGAATTCCCCCCATTGGGTCGTTTCGCTGTGCGTGACATGAGACAGACCGTTGCCGTCGGTGTCATCAAGAGCGTCAACTTCAAGGATGCCTCCGGTGGCAAGGTCACCAAGGCCGCCGAAAAGGCCACCAAGGGCAAGAAGTAGCTGCGCTTTGCTGAGTATTTTTTAAATAACAGCATAAACATCTATTCCAACAACAACTGCAGTAGTAAAAGAAGAAGTAGTCGAAGAGGAGGAGGAGCAGCCAACAATAACAATGATACAATTTTCCAACAGAAATTAATAGTAATGGTTAAACAAAAGTATAATTGCTTCCATCGCAAGGAGTTTCGCAGGAAACGAATGTGCTGCGATGTTGCGGTTGCTGACGCTGCTTAAGTGGGCGCGCGTGCGTGCCCACGGTGGGTCCAGCTGTACAACATCAAGAACTACAACACCATCTCTTAAGCACAACAGCATTTTTGTTTTTCTTTTAATTTTATATATTATTATTTTGTTGGAATATTCATTCCATCTCTAGAAATAAATGAAAGCACAACTACTCTTACTCTTACACACACACAAACGCAAAACATAATATAAAAATAATTTTATTTAAAAAATAAAAACTATTTTGTATTCTTTTTAAAAACGTATTGAATTATAATTTAGTTTCATTCGTCCATATATTTATCTTCCAACACTCATACAATAACACTCCAATCAAACAATGCGTTTGTGTTCAATTATATATGAATTATATAATTTTTTTTGACAAAGATGAATGTTTCCGATTTTTTTGGTTAATATTTATGTTGGGAAGGTGTTTTTGGTTTGCTTATTGTTTCGTGTGCTTCCCAGATTCAAGCTTAGGAAGAGAAACGAAAGTACAAAATCTAAAACAACTTGAAGAATTTATTTACAAACTGGAACACATTCCACACAATCCGTTTTATTGTATCTCATGAAAATAAGTAGTAGTTTGTATTCCTGAAATGCTCCTCTCCTTGAACATTAAATTCGACAAGCAGACCCCATGTGTTAACAAAGTCACTCCTCTCCAATATCCTGCCCTTTGATGAATCTATGTGAATCAATAGAATAAATAAACTCCATTTTGGAAGTCTGAAAATGTTTTATTTTCTCTTCATCAAGAAGGTCAAATGGAGACGGCATTAGGTGTTGTGTTTGTTGCCAAGCGTGGTTTTTCTCATGTGGCTATTTTTAGAAAGAACGCCTCAGAATGGGAGTAGACAGAAAACCGGCTTGTCTGGGCTACAGGAAACACGCCGGTATGGGTTCTTTGAGTTTGACGCGACGGGGGGGCTCAACAGCATGCTTGTGAAGCCAAGCGAACCGAATTTATTGCATCTGTCTGTTTAGTCGTCTGCCCATGGCAGTAAAATGGAAAATGAAGGGAAGCACCAAAATGGTAGACTGTTTCGAGACACGGCAAGTATAAGTTTGCGTCGCTTCTTTGCTATTTGAGCGACATTCTTATCTGGGTCTGAGGAGCGGTGCGAATTGGTTTTAATGTGAAACATGAACTTGAAAAGCAATTTACATGATAGTGAACTTCTCGCCTTTGCCTGAGTCACAAATTCGTAATGAAGTTTCTTAGCATGTTCAATTCAATTTCAAACGATGAGCTCTAGCGATCGGGGGTCACCGCACGACGTTTGTATATGACTGCTAAAAGTATTGATTATATTCGGATTTTTATGACGTATTTTCAATTGTGAATTCAATCACTTGTTGATGCGACGGGTTCCGAATTCTCTCCACATTTCTCGAGAATGCAACTTCCCTTTCACCCATTGCACAATTACTTCTCTCAGAGGGGGCATTGAACTCATGTGCTGCCAAGTGAAAATCCGCTCACTGGTCCCCCGCAGTCGCACAATGCAGTGGCACACGAGGCACGGCGTGGGTCACGTTGCAAAGGACTGGCACGACGTCGCATGGACGGGCGGCACATGTTTAAATGGGTCAGTACTGGAAATGCATACATGCCATTTCTGCAATACATGCGCATTGGTTGCCGTATTGCAGCAACAAGTTGTTAACCTACGATTAGGCGCTATGCACTATAGGGACATATTCCTATAGATTGAGCAGCTGACGTGTTTTCAATTGTTATTTAATAATTTTTGGATTATGATGCAGACGACATAATTGAAGTAATGTATACCCGTATTCCGAGAAAGAAACACATTTATATTATATACATTTACCTAAATCTTTATTAAAGTCAACAAATGAATTAACTACCTGTTGTAGTTAACGACATGTTATTGTCGCAATATATCGAGTTAATTAAAATACTTAGAGCTAGATCTAAAATTATTCGTTTAAAGTTAAACAATTTTGGACCTATTTGGATGTCGAAAGTTTTCCTATGAAAGTATATTCTTAATTTGCCATGTGAGTCTTTCCATGTGACTGGTTGCCGGCTACTGACTTGTCGCTGCTGCTGCATTCAGACGGACCACATCAGTTACCGATGAGTATTTGCTAAATTTCTGCAGTTGCATGTGTGTGATGCTGTCCAGAATCCAGTATGGGGTGATGTAGATTTTGTCCTCCAGGGCTTTGTTGGTGTCACCCAGTATGTATTTTGCACGTTTACGTTGCTCCACCGTCTTCCCACCGCATAGTTCGATCAGTTCGATTATGTGCTCCTTGGGAATGGGGCCACAGCGTGAAGATATGTAAAAAGAACCCAGGCCAGAGAAGAGTTCGCTTTTATAATCACAGCCAAACGCCTGGCGTTCTGAGCGGCAAATCTAAATGGGGATGAATCGGTGGCTCGATGGTTTTTCGAAAAGAGAACAACTAATAAATTTACCTCGACTGCACGCGAAAAATCGCGTAACTCATATTGTTCTTCGCCCAACCATTTTCCGGCACGCAACGACTCTTCGATCCAGGTGAATTCCAATATCCAAAGACCGCGCACAAGAGCACGCAATATATTCAAAGTTCGACGTGGCTCCAAACTCACAATGTGCGTCGTCCCCTCACCCACCGTATCTTGGAGGTGGAAGCGACCAAGTTTCGCAACTGCCTGAAATTAAGCGAGTGCACGTTAAGACAGTGACTACAGGAACAAGGTGGAAACTGGTAGCAAGGGCTGAAGTAAAATTTATTGCCAAACTTCATTTCCTTATGGTAATTAATAACAACTTTCAAGATTTGCAATGCATGAACGGTAGGTTTCGTAGATAGACATTTTATTTGTTTACTCATGAAGCAATCAAGTTCTCAATTTACATCCAATACAAATTTAATAAATGCACTTGCATGTTATGAAGAATTTGATAGAATACTTTAAAAAATTACTGTCTACAGAAATTGTGTTTAATTATTGCAAATAAATACAGCGAAATTATATTTTACTTACGAAATTATTCTTGCTCGACTCTACATATGAACACAATTCAAAAATTAAAGTTTGTGTTTTTTATTAATACAATTCAATTAAAGAAATATTTGTCTAACAAATTTCAAGGAGTCAAAATATCTAATATCAGCAAAATACATAATAATAATGAATAATTTTTATATACAATTTTACGCAGCAAATCCTTCTAACTAAGGTTCAAACTAATTTAAATGTTAACGTAGGGTAGTACGAACCTCTTTGATCAGTTCGATCTGTTCACTGTGCATATTTGTGTAAACCAGAGATGGACCTTGGGGAGTTTGTTTGGCTATTGCGTCGGAGTTAGGCAAAGATTCCTGACTTGCAATAGAACTCGGTTTTGATCCCGCAAGATTCTTGATGCCAGCCAGGGAGCTCTTCGCCTTCTCTATTGCTTCAAAGTCCATTGTACTGCGACGTGGTGCACGCTTAGATTTAGTTGCAGCTGCACTGGAGGTGGAGATTTGTTGTGGTGCAGGTGGCATTAAACTGCGACGTTTTTTTCCTATCGACAAAGCACTAGGGCTAGCTGGCGCTTGGGTCAGCAAGACACTTTCGTTGGGCATAAACAATTTCCGCTTCTTAGGAACTGTGCCATTATCAAGTGCTTTGTTTGTAGATGTCTGTTCCATGCATGACGTTTTCTGTTCAACTGTACGTTCATGAAAGAGTTTTCGTGAGGTCTCTTGTGATGGCAAATACGGGGTGGAAACGCTTTCAATGTTTGATGGCGATTTGCTTAATGTTGGAGTTTCCTGCTCAAGTGAGTTGCGACGAACTTCAGAGTCAATTATACAAGGACGTGCAATGGATCGGCGAGACGATTGATTTATGTTCTGTAAACGCTGTGAAATTATGTCCATGGATACATCAAACAAAGTTCGTCGTCCAGGCTTTCTAGTGGAACTGAAACCAGGTGCTTTCGCATGCTCCTCCAGAAGAGAAGTTACTTGTTGTGGAGTTTTTGAATCAATAAGTGTCTCGTGGTGCAGACGTGTTGAACTTGCAACATTGCTTGGAATGGGTGTCAGGGGATTGAATGTTTTACTAGATTCCAACTGTGTATCGCTAGATACCAAACGATCCGATGATTTAGTATGTTGTTCTTTAGAAGAACAAGAAATCTTTTCTAATATATCATTGGAAGCACTCTGCTGTATATTATGTTCATTAAACATGGGGGGCTTTCGAACTTCAGGTGTCGCCTTTTGGGGGGTTTCAGAAATATCCTTACTAAATTCAGATATTTCCATTGTTTTGGTATTGTACATGGTTTTTCTGGTGGAAGAACGTTTCTTTTCAGTTGTAGTTTTAGAACCATCTCCGATTTTGCCTTCCTCTTCTATGATTGATGAAAAACAGTTTTTAGTTTTCTCAGTTGACTTCAAAAGATCTTTCTCTTTGGTGATACTCATGGTAGTTGTGACATGTATAGAACTGCGCCTTCGAGGAGCTTTTCTTGGAGTCCTACTAGCTGCACTGGGTGACTTTTTGCTCGGACTAATTGACATCCCTTCAATAGAATTTGTGGTGGCTTCTATCGACGCAGCCATATGAATCGTGCTTCTCCTTCGCATAGACACGCGTCGACTAGATTTTGGTGACTTTTCAAGCGGAGAATATGTTAAGGGCTTTCTAATATCCTGCAAATTTTTAGTAGAACAACCGGAAACAGCTGACTCATTGCTTGCCTTTTGATTGTCAGACTTCGATAACGGAGTAAAACAATTGCTGTTTATTCTAAAAATAACATACATTTACTATAAAAATGCTGTACGTGACCAAATACCCACCTGTTCAACAAATGTGTAGCAGGTGAAACAGTCACGGAGGAATTCACGGGAGTTAATGGTACTTCACGGGGATCGAAACCGGCTTTAGGCGTGTCCTGTTTACTACCCAATTGAGTAAAAAATCGACTAATATCAGTCTTCTTATTGCTAGCTGATAATGGTGTGCCATCGATCAGCGTTGAAGTCTTTTTCAGAGCACCTTTTTTGGGTGTAGAGTCTTTTGGTGTGGCTGCCTTCACACGGACTCGTTTATTGACTTCAGAATCCGGCTGCATAGATTTGTGGCGCTGTGAATAATTAAACTATATTTGTAAATATGAATTTAGAACCACTAACTTTGCGAGTTACCTTCATTTTCTCATACAATTCGGGGTTTTCATAGCGATCAATATTAGAAATAGGAAACTCGGCAGGGTCACAAATTGTACGTTTATTCTTACAGGCTTCAATCCACAGAATAGAAACCACAGGAATATTCCAGTTCTTAGCTTTCTTATAGGTTGAGAGAAGGCCATCTTTGAAGATCACGTGTGTTGTATCGCTAAAGAGTTTTGGTATTTTGAAAAATTAAAGGAAGGTACTCTAAATATATAACTTACCGCAACAATTTGTCATTAACTTTCGCGCCCAGCGCAGAAATCACTTTTTTGACACCAGCAGAACGATTATCTTCACCAGTACGCACCTCAACATACACAATAATGTTTTCCATTAACTCTTGGATGGTTTTTGGAGGCTCTGGGGTACGACGATCTTCTTCTGTAATGATACTTTGCTCATCGTGTGGTACATCAAATTGAGCATATGTGGACTTGGATGGACTTCTGTAAAAGTTATTGTACAATTGAGTTGCGTTTCGAGACAAAGTGAAAGTTGCAATTACTTACTTCAAAGCTTTCATGGCGCGTACACGTACTGATGCCGAGGGACTATTGAGATCACGTTGAATACGCATTAGAATTGGATTATCCTTGGGGGTGCAAGGTACATGGGCATCCGAGGACAACATGACATTCTGAGGAGTGCTGGGGCGCTCCAAGTCCACAATCTCGTCGGAATGTTGTGATGTGGCGGAATGGACGTTATCCAGAGGGTCATTGAAGTCTGCGGAGCGCCAGAGTGGCGATTGACAGGGTGAAATGACGTCCAAGACAACACAATTGATTTTGAGAATATAAAATAAAAATAAATAAAAAAAATAATAAATATATAAATTTCTTTGTTTGACTTAATTTGACAACTAAGCTTGTTATTGTTAATATTGCGGTAGGGTTACCATTTATTATTACAAATTTTGTACACATTAATTTTGACACAACTATTTTGCTACAATTTCAGTAAAAAAAAAGGCTTCGATTACAAGCACATTAATGAATATTTGACTAGAAAACTTTTGAAAAAATTATCGCAGTGAATTATAGAAAGAAAACATACTCAAGTGGATTTTCTCAAAAACAAGGGGAACATTCTCGACATCTGCGAGTTGACGTCCTTGAGGTCGACCGACACAATTGAAACTTTCACTGGAACTGCTGCAGCCACTGTCACTGGTGTTGGTTTCAACGAGAGGTTGATCCGGCTGAGACGCGAAAATCTTAAGCAGGCGATCATCTCGAATACTCAGTCGTCTATTACTGACACCTTTGGCATTAAGAGCGTTTTCCTGTAAAACTCCCAGAGGCTTCTTTGAAGAATTCGACTCTAACTTGGGTGTAGATTTCTTGCTATTATTATTGCGGCTATGGCCAGAGGAAATCGCAGAGTAATTCATGGTCTTCCAGGTCGGAGTACGCGTTACAAATTTATCCATAATGCTGGATGGTATTTGGGTTCACAAAGTGCTTTCGAAGTGCTTTACAGAATTTCATATATTTTCCAGACAAATATCATTTATCTGCACTTTTGTGGAGAAATTATTCGTGGGAAATCTGAGTAAATTTCTATTTAAAAAAAAGGAAAAACGTTTGCACCAATAAACGAAAATTCCTTCAACGGCACTAACAGATTTCAAAATTTTCTTTTCATAAGTATGAGTGTTGCGGCGATAACGTTTTTGACATACGTAAGCGCATTTAAGGGCGCGTTCAGAAATTGACCGACGTCACAGTCGAACAGAGCTGGAAAATTGACGACAAGGGAAATTTTGATGAAATGGTTTTACGAACCAGAAATTTAGATATTTCCTTCATATCGTGATTTCTAAATAAATTTAATTCGAGTTTCTAATAAAACATAAAACCACATATTATAACTAATAATAAAACAAAATGTAAATTATGAAATATTTCCGAATTCCAGGAAAAAAACAACAGTTTCTATATATATATTTTATTAAATCGTATCATTTATGAATAATTACTTAAATACTAATTATTGAATTCGATTGAAATACAAGAATTCATATGGTTGTAGATAATGATAAAATTAGTTATGACATTCGTTTGATCAATATTTACATAATAGAATAATATTAAAAATATATATTTACAACAATACAAAAAAAATTTCAAATTAAGACACTTGCGATACGGCAGTTTCAAGTTACACTGATAAAAATAAAATAAACAGACTAAGATAAATACTTGTAAATGTAGCTATATAAATACATCCGAACAATTTCGATGTGAATTTGTTAGATCGAAATTTGGATAAATCGATCCCAATCACTTGGGGCTTCTGCTCATCTTTCAAGTAGGACATTTTTCAGTCTTTAGCGATTTTTATAACTATGGCAAAATAATGCTTCTCACACATAAATCTCCTATGAGGTTATGTTTTTTTTTCTGTGTTTTTCCTTTAGTTTTAGTTTTAGTTTGAATTCGCTTGACGAGACTACGCGCGTCTCGAATAAAATCTAACTATATCATATCGTTGAGTATATAATATCCGCTATATCCGTGACATATTAATCGCAATCGCAATATTAAACGGCAATCGATGTGCTCAATTACTCTGTGAATAAGAAAACAAAAATACGGTTCGCTTAGTGTCTCGGAGCAAACTGGGGTCACTGTCGGACTTACCCACGGTGCTGATGAGGCTGCGCGCGTCCCAGAGCGAGAGCTGTGACTGCGACAGACGGTGGTGCGGCGGGTACAACTTGTACGGATAGTAGGAGTGGGCCGGGTACTGGTGGAACGCGGCGATGGGCATCGGCTGTGCCGGCTGTGGCGCTAGCAGTTGCTGCTGCTGGTGTTGTTGCTGCTGATGGATCAGCACCTGCTGAGAGGCCGAGATTTTGCGGGACATTTTCGGCTCCTTCTTGCTGGACTTGCTCGGCTTCGATGACTTGATGAAGTTGGGAATGCGTGCGAGGAGGCCGCAGTAGTAGGGGTCGTCCTGCTTCTTGCGCTGCACGGACACGGACTTGCTCTTCTTCTCGGCGAGCATTGGCACTGATTGGTTGTAGATCTCGTAATCGGGCTGCACATAAACACACCCAATTAATTTTCAATAAGTTCACGAAATGTCGGATTGGGCGAACTCACCTTTGGCACGTACGGACTCTCGTCCAGGAAGCCCGCGTTGTAGACGCTGCGGCGGCCCTTGCTCGAGCTGTTACTCGAGTTGTTCGAGTCGTCGGAGGCGGCGGGCGTCGGGTAGATGAGGCCCACCTGGCTCTCGATCGTCGAGTAGGGATCCTCGCTGCCGGAGGTGGGGATGCGCAGCCCCATCGCGTCGACGCTCTTGGGCAGCGTCTGCATGCACTTCTTCAGCATGTCGATGGCGACCACGTTGATGACCAGAATCCACAGGGGACTGTTGATTAGATTGTTGTTCGACTTGACCAGCGAGATGGCAGACAGACACTGGCGCTCCAGCCGCCTGCTCTCGGGGTAGGTGCGCGTGAGCTCGCGGTTGATGTTCGTGTTGAACTTGCGCATGTCGAAGAGCTGTGCGGGGCAATCGGACGATCGGAAATCGGTTCGGTGAATTAGTGACCTAGAATCGGTCGGTCGGTCGAGTGAACTCACCTTCGCGGAGGTGCCCGCCGTTAGGGCCATGTTGGGCATCTGCAACACGTCGGCCCCGATGACCGTCTCCTCGCTGGCCAGCGCCGCGGTGTTGTGGACGTAGATGTTGCTCTTGCCGTAGCGCTTGATGAAGATGTTGCCGACGTCGTCCATCTTGATCTTGAACCCGTCGCCGATGGACTTCTTCACCACCTTCGTCTCGGAGTCGCGCATCGGGTTGTCGAAGCCGTTCAGGCCGATCCTGGAGCAGAGCCAGAGGAGAAACCAACGAATTGTGGTGAGTTCGATGTGATTATTATTTATATTAAGAAACTCACCTCACGCCGTCGAACCCGTTCTTGGAGCCGTTGATGGAGATGACCGAGGAGCGGGCGTAGGCCTTGGCCACGCGCCGGTTCCGCTCGAACACGATGATCTTGGCCCAGATCTCGTCGTCGATCTGCTGCCACTTGGAGAGCACCTCGTCGATATGGTCCTATCAAACGACCCAAATTAGCTAGGGGTTGTTTTTAGTTAGTTTTGTTGGTTCGACGTACCCTGAAGAGCTTCTCCTTATCCTGCCACACGTCCTCCTCCTCGTCCGCGTTCGGCCCGATGGCGTCCAAGTTGTCCAGGGAGCGGGAGATGATTTTACGGCGCGAAATCATGTTGCTGGTGACTTGTTGTTGCTGTTGCTGCTTCGACTCCTGCGAAATCTCGTATGTTCAGTCTTGAAGGCTGCAAAGACGAAAGAACACACGATCAAAAGGCGATTAATTAAAGAGCTACAACGAGGCGAGCAGAACAAGTGAATTCGGAGGAAGGAGAAGAGAAGTTTTGTAAAAAGCTCTTCAGAGCCACGCCTTGGGCTGGCCACAGCAACATTCGGTTCGTTCGTTCGCTCGTTCTCGGCCGGATCAGCCTCGACGATGTCGTCAACAATGAAAACAATCATAATTTTCTGCCGCTCCGAGGCGTAGGTTGCTGACTTCATTTAATTTCGAATTTGTTTAAAAAGCTTATGATTTTCTGCTTGGCAACATTTCGCCATGTTGTGCTTGCTGTTGTTGTTGTTCTGGCTTCTCCTATTTCGTTGTTAACAAATTGCCATCGCATGTGCAAACAAAAACCACATCGAATAATTGTGACCCAACATGAGGGTGTTTTTATTTTATTTCCTTTCTTATTTTCTTTATTTTTTTTTTTCTTTCTACACTTTACTTTTTCTACATTCCTGATTTTCATTTTGAACACATTTGTTTTATCTTTATTTTGGGGAATGACTCGTTTGATTTGCTGCCGTGTCTGCTGTTGATATCTGTAATTTTGTCGAGGGTTTTATCCATAATTAGAGCTCGTCCCGAGCCGTTCAAAGAGGAGGCAAGCTCCTCAAGAGGCTATAATGATCCGATCGAAAGGGTAACAACTTTTGACACGAGTGCGATACGCACTGAAACCTCAGACTTCCGCCATTTCATTCACGTCAACTCAACACAAACACACATGTGGTTTGATTTTTAACAAACTTATTGTTAGGAGCAGCTCTGAGATGATTTTGAACATGTTTGAAGTGTTATATTTGGATATTTGTGTCCGAAGCCGTTGAGGTTGCGGCTGAGGAGGTTCCGAAGTTGCGAAAATCATCGCTGAATTAGCGAAGCTTTTAGGGGGGATTTGGAACGTTGCAATTATGGCTACCTAGAGAAAAATTATCGAATCATCCAGTGATTAGTTACCAATATTTTAGGTAGAAAATATCGAACTTAATAGCTTTGGCTTCTATTAGCAAAATTGTGTTTGAGTTTTTGCAAAGATTTTTCTCAAACTCACCTCTAAATCAGTTCTAAATAAATGGGCAACAGTTGTAGAACGTTAAGTGTGGTTTCTGAAACCTCCCTTGCCCGAAACTTGGCCTGCCTTCGACGCGCCCCTCGGGCCTGTTCGTTCGTCGCCCGTTTCGTCGGTGGTTTCTGTACGGAGTCTTTTGTTCGGCGGCGGCCTCGGCTCGATTCCATTGAATGTCATTTGGCCCCAGACGTTCGCCGACTTTTCCGCGAAATCATCGGGCAACGCCTTGGAAATCGACACGAACCCCCCGCGGACCGTCGACACCTGTCGAACGCCGCCCGGTGCTGATGGAACGATAGAGGAATGGCAGAAAGTAGAGGAATAGACGAGAGAACACACCTTTCGATTCGCACATGTTCGCACAAGTCGCTGGTGGTTGATGTGAGAATTCTGGTTGTAATTGTTAAGGCAGTATTGTTTTTATACTTATTGTTATTGTTGTTGTTGCTATTGTTGTTGTACGTGCTGTTGTTGCTCCTGCGTGTGAGAACTATAACAAGTGAATCAGCGACGAAATCGCGACTCTCGTACATGAATTTCATTTCAATTGAAACGCAAGCAGGCGAATTGCTGTAATTTTGTTGTTGTTGCTCTTATTGTTGGCGGCTTAATTTCGAAAATTTATGCTTGAAAAATTGACAAGTTGATGGCGCACAAGAAGAACAAGACCAAGAATAAGAAGCAGAAAAGGGAGAAGAGGAAGAGGAGGAGGAGGCGGAGGGTGAAGCCGAGAAGAAGAGGCAGCACGAAGGCGCCCGATGACGATGCGGACGAGCGGAAGACGCGGAGCTCACGTTCCGATGGAATTGTTTGGTGTTTACGGCGGTTACGTGTTTGGCATTTGGGTGCTTCTTGAGTGCCGTCGTTGTTGTTGTTGTTGTCGTTGTTGTACTCGCTCAATGATGTGCTTATGATACAGGTTGCTGTCATCATGATCATCCTCGGTGCTGCTGCTGTTGTGTTGTTGTTCTTGCAACATTTATTGACTGTAATTGAAACGCATAAACGAATTTCGAATGCGAGGAATTTTTTGTTATCGATCGCAAATGAAAATATGTTCACAAAAGCACCGCATTTCTTGAATAAAAATGGTAGTGAAGTATTTTTTCAAACCGTTGTATAATCGGTTGATCGGAATAATGCATTCTTAATGATTTACGATTCGGCTACTGAGGAATATTTAAATGGCTTGGATGGGTGCAGTTGGAGAGGTTGGCTGGGGAGAAGTTCGGGAACTTCATATTTTCATATATTTATAAAAATAATCCGCCTGACAATGACAGCCTTTTGGCTCTGCGAAGTTGGGCTCGGGCTTCAGGTGCTTGTTCTTCGATGTCTTCGATCGCCGGCTGAAGGAGCTTCGTCGAGCTTCAGCCAGCCCTCAGTTCTGACTCTCTCTCTCTCGGCCGGACTCAAAATAGAGCAGTCGGAGGCTCCATTTTGAGCAACCACTAATTGTCGACTCGACTCGACCGCTCGACTCGCCTCTGGCCGCGAGATCGATCCGTGGAAAAGAAACCTCGTGGGCTCCGCTCCGTTTTCCGCTCGCTCTGGAATTCCAATGCCATTCGAACGGGGTTGGCAACACACACACACACACACGAACACTCGACGGTCGACAGTCGACACTCGACGTTGACGGGTTTTAAAGTGACAAAGGCAACAACAACAACAACAACAACAATTACAAGAAAACGATCGCAATTAAAACCAACGCGATCGAAATGAAGCCATCAAAAAGTGCTCCAATTTTGACGCCGCACAAGGGGCACACACACACACACATACACACACACACACATGGGCAGCCCAAATTAAGGGCAAACGCACTTTAAGCCGCTTTCCGACGACGCGTCGCATTTCGTATGGGCCCCGGGCGAAGGAGCTTTCGAAAGGGGCTCCGTCCGCCTCCTGGCCACATTCTAGCGGAATTCTAATGGTGCGTGCGCTCGTGCTCGACCCCCCTGTCCACAGTCGCCGAGCGTTTTACGTGTTTCTGGCGAAAACGTGGACGCCTCCGAGGCAGATGCCATTCGAATGCAGAGCAAGTCCGACTGCAAGGCGGCCGGGGCGAAGGGAGCGGACGCCTCATTCCAGCAATACATTCGGTTGCAGAGAGAGTCCGCCGAAAGTGTCTCGAGGGCCATAAAAAGGCCGCGTGTCGCGTTAACGGCCCGTTTAAGTGTTTAGAGGTTCTTAAGGAACCTTTATGGGGGGCTCAAGCGCGGTCTCCCCCCACTTAAGCGGCTTCGTGCGGCAGCTGTCGGCTTTAAGTCGAAACGATTCGTACCCGGCTCACAGTAGTTGCGACGATGCCAAATAAAAATGCACTAAAGTCGGGAGATGCGGTCATCAACAGAGGGAAACCCGTAAACAACGAAGCCAATTGCAAAACGAAACACCAGCGATTGATGGCCAGCTGATCGGGTGTTGGGAAAACAAACACATGCATTTTCTTCGTCGTCTTCCACTCGCTCGAGCAATCAGCGAAAGCTTCTTCGTGCAGGAGCTCAGAACGGGTCAGAGAAGGCGGTGGGCGAGTTCGCTGTTTGCGTTTGTCGTCTGTCGTCTGTCGCTTTCGTCTCTCGCTCGCGGTCCGCCAACCCAGTTTCGGCATCTGCTCGTGTCTGTTTTGGCAGAACTTTCGGTCGTCGCCGACGGTGGAAGAAATGGAAAAATAATAGAAATCAATTGCGTCGCTGATCGCGGCTGGTTTTCTGCGGAAGCGAGGGGCGGCGAGTGGCAGCGTGAGGGGGCAGCGTGAGGGGCGGGGACGGGAACGAGAAACACAATGAACGCCCGCCCACAGCTGGCGATGGCGGCGAAGTCGCCTCTTTGCACCGTTTATTTAGTTTTGCCGTCTTCGTCTTTGTCTCTTTGTATTCGGACTCGATGCGGCAACTGGCAGCTTCCATTTTTGGCGCTCGGCCAACGACCAATTTGGGTGAATGAACCATCTGCCAGTCGGCGGAGTTGCCCATGTGCACCTTACTTCGGCCGCCAGCGAGAGCTCGAAAATGCAAATGCGGCCTCGAAACGGGCATTAGAGCGACTTAGCTTGAACAAAACTTAACAAAAAAATGGAAAAAAATATGAATTATCTTCTTAAAACCGTCTTCAAAAATTGTCATTAATTGAAATTGCCATTTTTCAAAGCGAAAAAAACTAGCTAGCACCAAATAAATCGAGCGGAAATTAGCTTCCGAATTAGTGAATTTTTGCTCAAAATTAAAGACCTACGAGAAAAACTCCCCCGCTATAAGAGTATTTTCCTTTCGGGGCCCTCGCTCAAGAATTTCCGATTCGATTCGAAGAACTTTCGAAAATCACGTCGTCCCGCCCGTCCCTTCGCCGCTGCCCTAATTTACGTTTTGTGTAGCAGACGACAAAAAAATTCGACCCGATTCCGTGGCTCCCACTCTTCGTCTACTTCGTATTTTCAAGTCCGACATAGAGTGACATGGATTATTTGTTTTTGTTGCTGCCGTCGTGGTTGTTGCTGCAACTGACCGACCGCTCGCTCTGGCTCTTCAAAATGCGGAGCACGCGTCAAATCAATAACACAAATACAAAATAACAATGGCTAAAACAAAACCCGCCACAACATGAGCAATGGCAAGAGCAACTACTGTGGCAATAGCAACAACAATGACAATGTCAACAGCAGCAACAATTGTCGAGTCCCGAACATTTGTCAACAGTCTCGTAAGTTATTGTTGTCGGTGTTGTTGTTGCTGGCGTTCACGCGTTTCGACAGCGCTTTCGGGAGCGATTGAAATTCTGGCTTCGCTCCGTCGCCGGGACTCGTGTGTGATTTTCCCATTGCTGTTGCTGCTGTCGTGCGGCGACATTGAATTTGGGGTTTTCCGTTTGCGCTGGAACCTCGACGGCGATGGCGACGGCGATGGTGACGGCGACGGCGGCAGTGGCAAAGACGAGGAAATGGCTTAATTTACGAGCTTTCGAGAATCAATTCTGACTATTCCTCGGGGTTTTATCGCCGACAGTCGGGTCGGGTCGGCTCTTCTTCTTCTTCGTCATCCGTCGAGTTCTTCATTTCCCCCACCTGCTCTGGGGCGAGGGTCGGTGCACATTTTGTGCATGTCATAATTTATATTTTTCGAACGACCGCCTCGGGGAAGGAACAAAAGTCTCGAGCCACGAGAACGCGATGAAAATCGCTTAAAAGTCGAAACTTGGGTAGAAAACGAATTAAAAATTAATGAAAAACACACTCACACACGCCGCAGCAGGTTGGCGCACGCACACTGCGACACATGGATATGAATATAGGTGTTTATGAAGGGGACTCTGGGTGAATGCAAAGAGCCGGAGCTGGAGGTGGAGCTGGCCAAGTTAACATTCAGAATCAGCGTGATTCATAAATAATGCAGGCAACAAATACCACCAAAAACAACCAAAACATTGTGATCCACCGCCGTCATCGCAACCACCATGGCAACAACAATCAGAACAATAGCAGCAGCAGCAGCGGCAGCAACAACAACAACAACACGAACGAAATGTCGACACTCCAACGGCTTCAGGTGAAACCGACGACGATCTCGTTGTGAATGTTTTCGCTAGCACTGATCATGATCGACGATGATAACGATGACGATGATGATGATGATGTTGCAAATGCTGAAGGTGCTGGTGTTGTTGCTGTCATTGTTGTTGTGCCCAGTGGTGATTTGATTGTTTGTTTTCGTGTTGTTGTGATTGTCAAGAAAATAATGCTAATGCCGTTGTTGATGGATTACGATCAGACAATGCATTAAATAGAGGAAGAAGAAGACGCTGAACATCATCATGACTGCTGATGATTTATTGCTTTCGAATGCAGTCGAAAATCTTCGCCTTTCGACATTTCGACAAGGCAATAAAGCTGGGGTTCGATCGGAAACATTGCCACACAGCGAACTCTCGATGACAAGGAGGAAGGCGGGAAGGGGGGTTGCGATCGAAGAAGAGAATCTCAAGGAGGTCGAAGAGCGAGAGGAGATGCAGAGAGACCGAGGACGCCACGACAGGAGGGTGCGAGTCGGCTGCTCAATGCGAGCCGATTGACAAAAATACATGGGTGAGAACACGATTCCCTGCTAATTTCCGTCGGCTTCTTCGAAATTGATCGCTGGGGCGAAAAACACGACGCAGAGTCTTCAAAGTCCATGGACGGGCTGCCGTTAACGCACATCATCACCGACGATTAGGATGATGATGAACAGTTAAGTCGAAAGATTCAGAATACCGACAACGACATCGGCAAAAAGCACCGGAGCATCGAAAGGCCAGCGAGTTAATTATTGAATTTAATGAAGCTGGCTCTGGCGATCGTCGTTGGGTTACTGAGCAGATGTGATCATCGGCGAAAAATAACAAAACCCCACCAGAGCCAAACACAAAACCAACCCAGACCCCAGACTCCCAGGCCAACTACAAAACATCGTAAACAACAACACAGTAATGAGAAGCATAAGCAATAAGAGAAACATAACAACAGAACGGAACGACGAATCATCTCGCAGAATCTCGCCCAGAAACCGTCCCCGAATGACACATGCTAAAATGTGGCCGCCGCCGTCCGGGCCCTGCCGGAGCTCGCCCAATGCGGAGAAATGGCTTCTCTTCTTCTTCTTCTATTTTCTCCTCGCTTTCCCCCTCTGGCTCCACTCTCTCCACTGCCTCCACCTTCGGCATCGTCCGTCCGCCTTGGTCTTCCCCTCTGCGCCTCTTCATCCTCCGCGTTCTGGCTCCCCACGATCGTCTTGCGGCTGCTGAAGGCGTGCTAATTTCGCTTAATTTCATTACAACAACAAGGGCTCATAGGATGACGTTGTTGTTGTTGTTGCTGTTGTTGCTCCCGCCGCACGGGACTCGACTCGACTCAACAGCCCAGGTGATTTTTTTTGGTTCCAGCATTCCGTCGCAGCGAAGAGCCTTCCTTGTGGTTTTGGGGACTTGGTGATCACTGCTGTTGTTGCTGTTGCTGTTGTTGTTGGGGTTAGTAATATTTGGGTTTTTTCTCGTCTGCAATTAATGTGCTCGCTAAAAATAGAAGTATTTCTCATATGACGAAAGCTCGTGCCTTTTGCCTTTTGCCTTTTGCCTTCGCCCTGCCTTTTGAAGGCAGTCTCGAAGACTCGAAGGCCTTTCCGAAGGGATCTGAATTGGAAATCAATTTTCATCGAACCAAATTGGCGAGTGTGCCCGAGTGCGTTTTGAAAGCTTTTTCCTTCGCCGTGGAATTCAATGTCACAACATTGAGTGTTTTTTGTTGTGTTTTTGCCGTGTGGTTTTTTCGTATTTCTCTTCATGCGAAGTGAACGAATCGGTTGAGGAAATCGCTTTGATTAATGGTGAGCCTATTGTTGTTGCAGTTGCTGGATTTAATTGTTGTTGGCGATGGCATTGTTGCTCTTAAGTGTTACAAATGCTCACCCCAGCAACAACGCCGAAACTGTAACGACAACAAAAACAAAGCAAACCAAGACAGACCAAACCAAAACAACAACAAAAAAATGAAAGTCCAGCGGCATGTGTGACAACGCGTTCCATTAGAGGGCAACAATGATAACAGCAGCAACAACAACAACAACAACAACGAAAATACCACCAGCCAACAACGACAACATGAACAACAACAAGAGATCGAGACGACGTCTCGAAAGTGTTAATTTGTGAGCTCAGGAGGCCCTTTGAAGTTGGGCAAAAGCACTCGCAACAACAACAACAGCAACAACAACGACACTGAACTAAACCAAAACATTTGTAAAAGTCCAGAGCACAGGAGGAAGAAGAAGAAGAAGCGTTGAAAATTGGTTTTGAATAATTGAGTGTTGTTTCTGTTGCTTGTTGGCGTTTCTCAAAACAAAAAAACACTCTCGATAATTGTAGGTGGGAACGGGCTTGAAGATGTTGCAGTTGGTGTAGTAGTGGTAGTTGTTGTCGTCGTACTGTCTGTGGCAACAACAAGTCGAGAGCTCTTCAAAAGTCGCCCTCAAGTTCGGCGCTCAAGTCTTTCGTTTCGCTGCGCCCTGTGGACGAAGACAAAGTGCTTCAAGTCGGTGCTTCTGATGCACTTGTTGTTGACCGAACCAACTCCTCCTACCCTTGAGCTTCTGTAGCTCGTTTTCGTTGTTGTTGTTGCTGTTGTTGTTTTGGTGAACCACTCACATGTTTATTCTATTGACGTCTGTTTGTGTTTGGCAGGAAGTTCCGACGAGGCGCCGAGAACTTCCTGGATTCCGATGCAATGAAGCGTGTGCTGCACGAAACACAAGAGCGGAATATACAAAAACAACCACACAACAATCTACTGAAAATGCTGCAAAAATTGCAAATAAAATACAGAAATACAACCACAACAACAACGTGACCGATACGACACGATAACGTGGGCCTACTGCAATTAATTATGTAAGTTCTTTCAAGGTCGCCGCGTTCACACAAGGCCGCGGGAGCCGAGCGGGAAGCGAGAGATCGACAGAGAGCCGGCGGCGAAATGTGAATCGTTGTTGTTGCTGCTGATCTTGTTGTAGCCGAGTCAAGCCAAGCGCAACAACAACTACAAGAATTAACCATTAACCAGTGGATTCCACTGTGAACCAGAAAAGAAATCGACGACGACGACGAAGCCGGAGGGAGAAAAGTTCGCAAAAAGCGAATTCACAGTTAACTCTGCAGGAGCGCGTGGAGCGCGCGAAGGGTTCGCAAATTGCCGGAGCGCGGGGGGGGGGGGTTGGAGGAGAGGGGAGGGCGATCGCGATCACATGACAAGGTCGTTCGTTGTTCAGTCGCCGGCGGATGATGACGGGGCAGAGCGCCGTGGGCAGCGAGGGCCGATCGCGTAGATCGAACGCCGAACAAGAAGGGAGGGAGGACGGAGTCACGAAAAAATTCTTGAAGCCTGAGTCTCTCGCTTCGCTTCCTCGGCGCTGGATTCCTCATATTTCGCATAGGAAAATGTTACCGAAATACATTTGGTTCATAAACCTTTTAGAGCGGCTCCGATCAGAACGAGGAAGAGGTCGGTTTATGGTTGAAAGCCATAAAGGCAATGCGAGGCATCAGAATCATCGTGAACTCCGAGCAGCCCTGAAGGTGTTTGTTCGAACGCTATGTCTGAAGCCCAAAAATAACTGCTGATGGCAGAGACAGCGATTACAGCCCGACGACGTTGACGTCGTTGGCCAAGGCGCAATATTTAATTAATTTTTATTTTTAATGTGCAAATAATTAAAAGAGGCGATTTCGAAATGGCCAAAAGCTGCCATATAGCATTCCGAGATTGAGTGCTTCTTTTCGACGGGGGAAAAACGTCCGAAATATAATAAAAAAATTAATAAAAATCGCAAGACAATGACTAACACGTAGCCAGATACATCGACTGATAATAACGACGATAACGAACGACATGAGAACCTCGCTGCTCGACATGTGTTGTTGGCGGCGGCGGCAACAACAACATCAAATAAAAACAAAAAAAACTTCCAAATAAACAACAACAACAATCACAAACAACACGTTGCTGGCCCAAACAAAGATGAGTAAATTCAGCGATTGTTCGGCGGTCGAGCAGTCGCTGAACTTAGCGTTGGCAACGCGACGATGCTCTCGAGATCGAGTCGGGTTGGAGAAGCGACCGCAACAACAACGACAACGACAACAATCTGAACAGCACCTACTCGAAGCAACAACAACAACGCCAACAGTACCGCCAACAACACCAAACGGAAGTGCGCGTTTTTCGTTTCCGCCTGCTCGAGCGGCTGCCGTGGGCGCCGCGGCGGGCCACGCCCCCTCGGTGGGCGGGCTACGAAATTGCTAATTAAATTTGAAAATCGTTTCTGTTCTTCTTCGCCGCAGTTGTTGTGGTTTTTGTTGCTGCTGTTGTTGTCTCCCTTTCATCCGGATCATCGATGAATCGAACCCGAACCCATGAATTCAGGCCAGGCCTCGTGTCGCATGAGGCCGGCGACCGCCGATGCGACAGCGACATAAAATTCATAATGTTGTCGTCATGTTTTTGTCACTGTTGTCGTTGTCGTTGTTGTTGCTGTTGCTGTTGTGATTGCGTCATACTCTCAGAAATCACCTGGATGGAAAATGAAATGGAAAAATTGCATGTTTGAATGGCAGGAAATTTCGTGCAGCCGTCGTTTTTGTTGTTGCTTTCTTTTCGTATTGTAGAAGTAGATGTTGTTGTTATTGTCATTGTCATTGTTGTTGTTGTTGTTGTTTTCGGCTCCTCACGAAAGGAAAGCTTGCCTGGCTTTTTGTGTTGTTTCGTCTGCATTTCATCAACGTCGTTGCTGCCGTTGTTTCTCGTGTCGTGTCGACGCCGAGCCCGGGAAAATAAGTCAAATTACTGAGCAATTAGTTTCGTGCTGCGGAAGAGGTTTTTCAGCCTCCTCCACCTCCACCTCTTCTTCTTCTTCTTCTTCGCTGGATGCCCCGCAATTCGACAGACGATTTTCAACTCGATTGAACGAGAATTCGATCGGAGAATTTCGACTTGTTCGAGCCCAAGAATTCGGCATGAGTCACGCCCGGGGGGCAGGGGCTGAAGGTCGTCCTGGGATTTCGACTGCGGCGATGTTGGTGCGTTGTCATTGTTGTTGTTGTTGTTCTCTTCTCACACCTTTATCGCTGGCAATCGCCATCAATCAGAAATCAATCAATCCATTGTCCACGAGGCCTCCCGTTCAATGAGAGCTGGTGGCAATGGGAGCGGGACACGGAGAGCCAGAGGGAGGCGGGGAGGCGGGGAGGGGTCGGGACGGCTTCTGTTCTCTTGAGTGGCGGAAAATCGCTACAATTGTGGTAATTAGAAGACTGCCAACAACAACAACAACTACGACAACAACCCTGCGACGACCATCGCTGAAGGAAACTTTGCTCTTAATTGCTGCTGATTTTGTAATGAAGTTGTCTTTGTTCGGCTCGTTGTTGGTGCCATTGTTGTTGCCATTGCTGTTTGGCATGTTCGTGTTTGTTGTCGGCGTTGTTGTTATAATGAGCTTTTTTCCGCATTCGACAGAAAATTGTTAAAGACTCGGACTTGAGTCGACTCGAGACGATTAAGTGAATGGCGGCCGAAAAAAAATCGAGGGACGTCGAAGGAGGCGAAACAAAGGCAGCACCGGTCGAGCTCGAGCAGGGCTGCGAAGGTTGGGTGGTGCGCTTGCAACACTTCTAACAACAACAACAACAACAACCATAACCACAACTTCTTCTACAGGGGCAACAACAAGAACAGAAGAAACCCCAAGTTCGAGCAGCAGCGAGAGCAAAAACAACAACAACAACAACAACAACGAGTTTCATAAAATATTCAATTGCCAATAAATGCAATTTGTGAACCCCTCCCTCTGCCCCCTTTGCCCCTTTCCCCCTCCGCCCTGCCCTGTCTTCCTCGCCTTCGTCTTCGCTGCGGTCGGTCGTTTTAGGTTTTAGTTTTTAATTTAATTGTCGGCAATTGTTGTTGTTGTTGGTGTTGTCTTTGGGCGTCTTTGGGCGTCCATCTGTCCATCCGTCCGTCCATCCATCATTTCATTTCATTCCATTTTCCATTATTCATAATTTATCGCTTTATTAGCCGGCGAAGCCAAATCGCGCTGCACTTGCGAAAGCTGCCCCCTCCCCCCACCGCCCGAAGGCTCTCCGGGAGAGAGGGTTCGAAATTGATTAATGGTTGGAAATCGCGCGTGTGTGTGTGTGTGCAGGGCGTGTTCGCATTCGACGGCCCTGAGACGTTGAAAAGGTTTCGACATTTTCAGCCCGTCCGACGCCCGAATTGGGTCTCGTTTCATTTCGATTTCGGCTTCGATTTCGGTTTCGATTTCGGCGTTCGTGGCTCGGATTTTGATTTTCGATTTACGATTTTCGTCCGTCGATTTTTGATTTTCGATTTTCGTCTTTCGGGTTTCGCCCGTGCTCTTCGCTGTTCTCTCCCAAGCTCTCGGTTTCATTCGCCTTGTCACGGCCGCTGCGTCTCCACTTAACTTCGTCCAATTGGCCAATTAAGCGGACGAGCTTCGAGATCTCGGGTTCTCGGGTTCTGCCGGCGCGAGCCAAGCCTCGATCGGCCAAACGACCAATGGATCGATCGATCAACGCGTCTCGCGTCGCTCGTGAGGGAAGGAAAAACTTGGGCCACGAACGCGACTCAGGAGGCCCTCGGCCGGCCCTCGCCTCACGAGCCCGAGCCGCGAAAAGTCGTCGCTGGCCGCTGGTCGTTTGTCGTTTGTCGTTGGTCGCGCCGAGCTCTGCCACTGACCTACAATCGCTGCAGATTTCATCATCGTCATCATCATCATCATCGTCGTCGTGATCGCCGCCGTCGTCGTCGCTGCGATTCGTCGCGGCTCGTCTCGCGCTGTCATCGCGCCGGGGAGGGGAGCGAGTTGATGATTAGCTCCACCAGATGACATTCATGGCGCAAAAACCGACACCACCACGACAACAACAACAACAACAACAACGACGACGCATCGCCAGCTCACGCTCACGCTCACGCTCAGACTCAGGCCGACTCAGCTCACCTGAACCGAACTCGGCCCAGCTCGACCCAGTGAAATGTAAAGCAATTGCGAAGCTCAAGGAAAACCGGGGCGGGGCAGCGATGGAAGAAGAAGAGGGGGGGGGGGGGGCGGTTGGTTGTTGAAGGAAAAGCACTCGTCATGAGCTTCTTCTCCACTCTACACTTGTCGGCTTGTCGACATCTCCTTAACCGCCGTCTCCTCTTCCTCTCTGCCCCTCGACGAGCTTCGCAATCGTCTTGAGGAGACGTCGGACGTCGGCGTCGCAGTTGGCGTCGCCGCTGCAGTCGCTGCGATTAATGTCAAGCGCTGTTATTCAATTACGAGCTCGTAAAATCGCCAGCACGCACACGAACACACGCACGCACACGAACACACGCGACGCCTGCTCGGCTCCAGTTGCAGGCGGCGAAGAAGCAGCAGCAGCAGCCGAGGGTTTTCTAAAGTTCAGCCGGCTGTTGAAATTGGCATGAAATGGGCTTGCATTGTTTTTGTGTTTGTTGTAGTTGTTTTTGTTGTTGTTGTTGCTTTCGTGGTTGTTGTTCTCCTCGTTGCCATGGGCGTAAATTTGATGTGGTTTCGATGTTTTCGCCAATGGTGAAAAACCGGAGGAAGCCGCGGCGGACTCGAACCAACTGAGCGCCGACTCGGCTGCAGTTGCGTAAATTAAAAGCTCGTTTGTTGCCTCTGTTGTTGTTGTTGTTGTTGTTCTTCTGCGGTTGCCGGCTGAGTTTTGCCAGAGAAAAATTCTGCATTTCACAACTTGAAATGCATTTTAAAATTAGAAACGATCGATTTTCACAATTCAAAATTCAAAATTCAAAATTCACATTAACAAATTGCCAGAAAAAATTGGAAAATTTTAAAATTTTCCCATCAGTCCGTGAAATCCGTTCGTTTCTCATCATGAATTTATTCGCTTTTTCACCTCGCCTCGCTTGGAGTGAAATAATTTTCCATTTCCAAACGGCCAACGGCTCGAATTGACAATCAATTAAATCAATATTTTTCTTCCGCCGATTTATTTTCCGCTTCATCTTCACATGCGCACTTACGTAATTGCAACAACAACAACAAATTATACTTTCGACTAATTTCCGATTCGATGAGAAATAAAAGCCATTAATAACGAAATTATTTCGTGTAAAGAGAGCGAGCGCACATTGTCGACATGCGCGCGTGTGTTGTGTATGTGTGTTAGTGTGAAATTGGGAAAATATGGAGAAAAATATGAAATTCAAAAATAAGCCGATTTTTTGTTTCTCCCCCACGACCTCCCTCTCCCGCTCACCCGCTCTCCCGCTCTCTCGTTCACTCCCGCTCATGGCGAATCGCGATGAAAACGAAAGCGTTCGCTTTTCATGGCTTTAATTATGTTTATATTTATATATATTAAATCATAATTACACAACAACAACAACAACAACAAAAATCACAACACCATCTCTTTGGTCTATTGTAAAAATAACAATAACAACGACATGGCAACAGCAACAGCAACAGCAACAGCCATCACAACAACAACTACAGCAACTCGCCTCAGCCACACGCGATTCAATGAAAGCGTAAGTGAGAAGCTCCAGATTCATTGTTGTAGCTGTTGTTGTTGTTGTGGGGGCGGGGGAGTGGGCCGGGGTCGGCACGAGGGAAGCCCACGAAAATGAAGGAAGGGCTTCGCCAGGTGGAGGAGGAGGACGGGAGACGCGGAAGGAGGAAGGAGGAAGCTGCATTCACTTGTAAAATTTCACGAAAATCTCGTCGATGTTTTCGTTGTGGTACATGTTCTTGTTGTTGTAGTAGTGGTTGTTGTTGTTGTTGTTGCCATTGTGGTCATTGTGGTTGTTGTCGTTTACTCCTCTATTGTTGCTGAAGCTCTACATATCCTCTTCGTCATTTACACATCTTCCTCTCGTTGCTCGTTACGTTTTCTTCTCTCGTGTTTTTCAAAAAGGTTTGGATGGAAAAAACCATGTCGACTTTTTGTTGCTGTCGTTGTTGCGGAGCTGATGGAAGCCCTCAGAGGAAGGCAAGGGGAAGGGGAAGGGGAAGGGGAAGGGGAGAAGACGTTGAGTTCATGATTCAAACTCGAGTGCAGCGCGTTTGTGTCTTAGGTCTTTTGTTTCCAGCACTGCCCGCCATTCGGGCCGCCGCCGACAGGGGCGGAAAATATTAATTGCTATTGTTGTTGTAGTCGTTGCGGTGGTAGTTGGTGAAAAATATCATTCAAATTTCGAACTGCAACGAATTCGGAATCTGGGACGCGTGACTCATGCGCTTTTCAGGCCACGCGTCGAAACTTGGCAGCGCTCTCAAGGCGCCCAGGGGGCGTGGCAGGGGCCGGGGCCGGTGCTGGGGCTGTGGCTGGCAACTCGTGCCATTCACAATCAGAACCAGTTCGCCGTCGGCCACGGGAGTCCTTTCACGCACACATCGAAGGCTGCGCTTAGATCCGCATTGTGTTTATGGCGATTGCCATTGCTATTGCTATTCGGCATGGCGGGTTGGTGTTGTGTGGTTGTTGTTTCAATTTGTATTGTTATCGTCGTGTGGCTGTTCTGGCTGCTGTTGTTGTTGGAGGTCTTGTTGTTACTGCCGCTGCATGACTTGTCAACAATTAAGCAATTGTTCGCAGCCACCAAAAACATTTTAACAACAAGTTTCGGTTCACCAGCAGAGTCAGCGGAGTCAGCGGCAACAAAAACGAACACAGCAACAACCACTACAACAACGACAACGACTAATGGTACAACAACAAGTGAAGGCACCACAATAGCAAAAGCAACAACAACAACGACGAAGCGTAATAAAACGTTCTACAAAAAGTCAAGCGAATAAAATGATTGTTATTTCGCGACTGACGACGACGACGGCGACGGCGACGATGACGATGACGAAGGCGACGGGCGACACCAGCGACTGACGACGGAGGAGGTGACGGCAACAACAACAACAACAACGACGACGACGGCGACGACGACAACGAACAACCTTGAGTTTCCGTTGCTTGGCTCGACTTTCAGTCTTCGGCTCCGGCGACGGCGACTGACGAGTGACGCGAGCGACTGACGGACAGTCGAGCGATCGTTGGTGTAGTTCTTATTGTTGTTGTTGTTGGCCACTGTTGTTGCTGCTGCGGTCGATGTAGACGAGGATGACGGAGGTTGTGACGGAGGTTGTGACGGTGTTGGTGTTGGTGGCCCAAACGAGTGGTTTCTGTAGCCGTCGTTGTTTTTGCTAAATTAAAACAAGTTTAATTAAACGCCGACGTCGACGTCGACGTCGCCTTCGGTTGGAAATTCATTTTCGATGAACAAATTTTGAATACATTGGGCACAATGAGAGTCGAATTGATCGAATATTTTTTTGCCTCGGTAACTCCGGATGGCCCAGCGCGGCTTTTGCGGGCTCCCGAGTGAGGCAGGATCCCGTGGAGATCGGCGCGTCTTCGCTACCTCCAGGTGAGGCGGAAACCCAGAGCTTTCGCGACATCCGGCGGCTTTCGAAGCGCTCTCAACTCCCTCGGAGGCCGGGGAGGCGTCGGCCCAATGCATCCAACCGAGAAACTCTCGCCGGCTGTCGTCGAGCCGAGATCCGCCGACCTGCGCGAGCAGTCGCCGGAGGCCCCTCGGGATCGGGCGTCGCCACCCCGGCGGGGACCCGCGCCAGGCGATCCCGCTCCTTGGGGCAGTGGGACGTGCTTCGGGGCTCAGCCGGCTTAGCGAGGCCCGGGATGGAGCCGGAGCGATGGAGTTTTATCGCAGCCGAAAATCTGTCTCACCTTGTTGCGAGCAAATGTTGTTGCTGTTCGTTGTAAGGCGAGCGTTGAATTCGAAATTCTGTTCTTGTTGCTCTGGCTTTCATCGTTGTTGGTGTTTTTTGTTAATTTTTGTTGTTGTTGCGCATTGATATCCGCATCTCGTCTGCAAATGGCCAAAAGCGTAGGCCAAAGACCTCAGAAGTCGAAGCCGCGCCGCGCGTCGCCGACCCGAACCGTTGCTCGCCAGCGAATGTTTATTTGAAATTTATTTAAAGTTGCTTTTTTTCAACAACATCATCATCAGTGTTTGTTTTTCTTTCCCATTGTTGTTGGCGGTGTTGCTGTTGTTGTTCCCTTTTCACTTATCTGCGACTCGTCTTAATTTTGATTGCCGAAATGAGACAATTTCTGATTTGGCCGTCCAATCGGTCGTGTTCTTGTTGTGTTCGTGCTGTGGACATGTTGTTCTTGTGGACTTGTTGTTGTTGTTTTTTTATTCTTTTTTTCCCATGACATTGTTGTTTTAGCCCTGTTGTTGTAGGAGAAATCGCCGCGGATTTTGGCTTTTGGGCAATTGCTCTGGAGCCAACGGCCAACGGCCCACAGACGACGTGACTTGGTTCGGTTTCGCGCGTGGCTTGGCGAGGATTTTCCGCCGCTGAGTCACCGGCGGAGGGGGGCGGAGGCGGAGGGCGACGGCGATGGGAAGCGACGACCGCACGGTGCGGGGCTCCAGGGCTGAGACACGTGAAATGCTGTGAAAATTTCGATCGATCGCCTGCCGCCGGAGGCGACGATGGCTCGAGTTCGTTGTCCAGTCGTCCCTTGAAGCCTCCCAGGACGAGGTCGGTCGGTCGCGCGGCTGGAGGTCGCCGTCGGAATCGAATGAATACATTTATAAAAAAATCGCCTCGCATTCGGCTGCTGTAAAACAACCCGAACCCTGAAATTTAGTCAGTTGTAAGTCAATTAAGCCTGTTTTTCCACTTCTCCTCGTCTTCATCTGCCGCTTCTTCTTCTACTCCACCACTCCATTATCGTCACCGTCGTCTTCGAGTTGTCTCTTCGGCCGAGCGCCGCTGTAAATGTTAATTTCGTCGATTGCCGCGAGTGGTTTTATTTTCCTCGCCGTTTGGCTTTATGTGCTCGCTTTCTGCAGCAAGCTCGCGCAGTCGAGCTTTATTGGCCGATATTAGCATAATTTTTATTTCAAGGCGAGCTGCGTGAGGCGCGGTTGGCCGGCGGGTCGCGGTCTCTCGGACGGAGGGTGACCCGAGCGACCAGGCAGCGTATGCGATGGGCGTTTGTCGTTCGGCTCGCAAGTTTACATTGAACATGTTTCCAGATGAAATCAAATAATATTACACAAAACAACGTAATATGAAAAAATAAAATGAAATCGGAGATTGTTGCAAAATGTTCAAACATTATACAAAACGAACAAAATATTTATAGAAAAAGTAATCAAAATAAAAATCATTTTGTCAATGATAAAGTTATTTAACGATTCATAAAGACGTTTCCAAAAATGTATTAATTTCAAAATTTTATAAATTCTGATTTTTTTCAGTAGTAATTTTGTTCAGTTTTTACTATATTCATAGAAATCATAGAATAAATTCCAAGAAGTTAGAATTAACCAACTTTTTTTTCTAAATTTTGATTTTTTTTTATATATTTTTTAATTTTGCTCACATATGTTCATTAAGAAATTCCAAGAATTTTATGAATTTCAACATGTTATTTTGTTTTTTTTTCTCAAAAATATTTCTTTTTTGTGCTTTTATTGAAAGTTCTGTATGAAATTGCAATGAACTGAAACCCAACACTTTGAAGTCTACATTTATTTTTTTTTCTAAATATTTAACTTGTTACTGGCTTGGACAGGTCTTGAGAATTAATTTAAATTCTACCACGCTGGCTTCGGTCGAATTCAGACCAAGTTCAACCCAATTCGACCCAAACAAAAGACCCAAGCGACAAACGCGCGGATGCTCGGGCCGCGGCCGCTGTGTCTTTGCAGCCGTCTCTAATTAACGTGCTAAATTTGTCATAAAAGGTATTCTAAGTAAATGCGGACCGCGCCGAGCCGAGCCGAGCCGAGCGTATTCATGAATTCGAACAACGCGCGATCGGCCGGACGGAGGGCGGGCGACGCCAGTCGAATCAAAAGTCAAGGTCGTTCTGGTCGTTGCTGTGCCCAATGCTTTGGCCGCCATCACACCAGGTGTGGTGGCGGCATTTGTTGTTGTGGTTGTGTTGTTGCTTCTCCACCGACCTGCTGCTGCTGCTGCTGCACTTGCGAGCAATGCGGTTTATAATCGTTGCAGCAGCAACAACAACTGGATGACATTTAAACTTTGACTAGTTGGCGTCGCTTTTGTTTTTCCTCCGACTCGGAGATAGAGGGAAAATAATAATAAAAAAAATCTCAAGAAATTCAGAAACAAGATTTTATGGAAAATACAACAAACAAAAAATTCCCCACTCACTGCTTCTCGTTGTTGTTGTGGTGTTCGGGCGTCTGCTGCAAATCCCACTACGAGCTCTGAGAGACTTCTGCGATTCTGGCTCCGGTCCGATGGCTTCGATGATTTTACCGACAATTTCTCAAAAATTCGCGATTTTACGATTTACGATTTACGTTGTTTTGTTTTTTCTTTTTTTCAACTGAAATTTTTGCAAATTTGGTTTGGTGGTTTCTTGTTGTTGTATTCGTAGAACGCCCACTAGCGGCTGTCAAAACTCTGGCAACGCTTCAACTGCGACGTCCAACGTCCACTGCGCGCTGCGTTCCACCTCGGACGACGAGCGATCGCCTGAGAATTTTCTAAATATGAACAACTTCGAACGGATTCCGAAAATCGCACTTGATCACACGCGTCTATTGTTGTTTTTGTTTTTGTATTTGTTGTTGTTGTTGTTGTTGTTGTTGCTGTTGGTTCGTTCCGACTCGGGCGTTGGGCAGGCGTCGTCTGAAGAGCGCGCGTCCGCACTCCGCAAGGTTCACAAGAAGACTGACTAACGGTGGATGCGAGCGCCAGACCAAGAGACCAACCGACGACCGGCCCAGAGACCGCGCCACGGCTCGGCGCCGCAGCAGCAGCAACAACAACATCACCGGCAGAGGCAGCGACAGCGACAGCGACTGCGACGACGTCGACTCGAGAGCTTTCAACGGCCCGGCCGAACGAAGAACGCGCGAGTGGCCGCGACACGACCGGCCGAGCGGCGACCGAAGACGGCCGAGCGCTGCTCGTGCAGAACTCGTTGACGCCGCTGCCGCTGCTGCTGGCGACGTCGCGCCGTCGGGGCAGAGGCGCGGCAGCGCGAAAGCTTCGGCGGCAAGTGCGAGGCGAAGCCGTGGACGCCTTTTCTCGCCGTCGTTCTGCTGCTGCTGCTGCTGCTGCTGGTGCTGGGGTTCGCATTGTTGTGGTAGGAGCTCGTGTTGTGTTGTTGTTGCTAATGTTCGCGTTGTTGTTGTTGGGGTTCGCATTGGCTCTTGTTGCTGTTGCTGTTGCTGTTTGGCCTGCTCGCCTCGCTGTTGCCGTAGTTGTTCTTGTGCCACCAGGCGTCGTCGTGTTGCTGCTCTCGTGCCCTTCTCGCGTGCCGCTCGCTCGCTCCATCGATCAATCCACCGACGACCGCTCGCCTCTTCCTCTGCTTCTTCTTCTTCCCCGGCCGCCGCCTGCATCTGCTCCCGGTCGAGCTTTGGCTCCGAGCTTTGCGTCCGCCGCCGTCCGCCCTCTGCCAACCCTCAGCCCGGCCCGATTTGCATTCGGCTCGCTCGATCGAGAACTCGCGCTCCTCAAAAATGTCGCCGATGACGCATGCGCCGCCAAACCGAACCGAACCGAACCGAACCCGGCCCTCGTCTCGCCCCGACTCGAGCTTTTGGTCTCGGCCTCGCTTACATCATTCGCAGCTTTCGGACGGCGGCTCGGACGGCGGTTCGAGTTCTAATTCAATTCTTGGCCGACTTCGGCTAATCTTCTGCGTCTCCTCCTGCCGTTCCCCAGCCTCCTGTCCGTCCGGCCGTCCGTCCGTCTGTCACTCTGTGCCCTGGCTCTGTCTGCTCGGCCTTTCTGTCCCCCGTTTTTTTGTCTGTCCCTCGCTCGGCCTGCCTCCGCCTTTGTCTCCGCGTTCGTGGGCCTCGGTTTTCCCCGCGTTCTTTATTTATGGCTCTCGACCCGGCCGCCGCTGTTCGGGGGTGTTGACGACGTCGGCCGCCGCGTTTATGGCCGCGGTGGGGGCGGCGGCCCAACTCCGCACGAGGATGTTCTCTCGGTTCGCGAACTTCTTCCCGTTCTTCGCCGCTTAATTAATTGATTTCTCCGTCGGATGGTCGGAGCCATCGTGGGGCGGGGCGCGGGTCTCCCGAGTTGGCCGATGTCGTTGGCGATGTCGTCGCCCCTCCCCCACCTGCCCAAGGCTGCCAGTGCCGTCGGGCAAAACCGGCAGCTCGCCCCTCTTCGGGCCACTCCCGCCGAGGCCGAGGCCGAGGCCCCTCCGAAGCGGATCTGGCACCTCGCTGCGCTCGCTCGAACCCCAACCCGAGCCGCTTAGAATCGCATCGAATTCACGTTCGAGTTCGAGTTCCGAGACAACAATCGGAACCGAAACCAAAGTCACAACCGAAATCAACTCAAAAGTCCATCAAATTCAAGATTCGCTGTTCACGTCAAGAAGAATCAAATTATACAATTTATTCCACGATTCGAAATGTTTTTTCATGGCGATTCTTTATTAGTTGTTTGCGGTGTTTTGAATTGATTTAATTTGTTCTTGTTTTTTATACTTTTTTGTGATTAAATTTGCATTTTAGAATTGGAAATGGGCGATGAAAAGTTGCATTCGATTCGTGTTTTGGGGGAGGGATGGCTCGAAGAATCTTTCGGGATCGATTTTACATCCTTCCGGACGAACGAGGATGTAAAAATCAGCAGGATGTAGAAATAACTACAAAATCCATCTGCCTCCATTCCCTGAAGCGGCGCCAGCATCGCCTTCGGTTCCTTCGCCTTCCCCGGCTGCCGCTTCCGATCGAAGTTCCGATGAAGTCACGACCCCTGGCCGCGCCAAGTGCTGGCGCTCCATGGTCCGCTGACACAGGGGGCTTCACAAGCTCGAGGCTTCCGTGTTGGGGGCCCGAACTCGAGGCGCCACCGGGCGGTCGGGAAAAACCCGGGCCGGACCCGGACGACGCCTAATTGCGAGGCATCAGGCGAGGCGACTGAATGAGTTTCCCACCAAGAAGCAACAACAACAACTACAGCCACAACAAGAAGCGCCTCTCACACCTATCACAAGTACTTCAGTACAATGTACAACAACAAAAATAAATAGCTTTCCACCATTCCCAACAACAGCAATGATCACTGAAGAGATTTTCGTTAGAGAAACCATTTTTGTTGTAACGTCACACCACGTTATTGTTGTAATTGCGTGTGAAAATCGAAATTATTCACCGGACAACAACAATAATAATTCAAGTCGTTACAGCCATCAACCAGAACAACAACAACAAGCATAAGAAGAACGTTGAAAATTACGAAGTCGCCAAGAAGAAGCGCCGTCGTTTCGTAGGAAGAGTTTTACAAATGACCTTGAAATGGTAATCGTAGCAACAACAACAGCAATAACAACAACAAAAACACAACCAGCGATTAACCAGAAATATAGTAAACCACAACAACAACGACAATGAACACTGTAAAACACCATAAAATAACAAGCAGAAGGAGACGGCGAGGAGGACGTGGACGAGGAGGGAGTGGAAAAAGAAATCGTTGCAGCGCGTGGTATTGCATCATTTTATGGCAAAAACAACGAGATAACAATAAATGCAACTACACCAGCAACAACAACAACAACAACAACAACAAAAAACAGCGACGGTGACCAATAAGTGGCGAACTAAGAAATTACACAAATCGACGCAAGAAATCGCGGCGGCACCGGCGACCAAAAGGCAACAACAATAAAACAAAGCAACAATAATGAACAGAAAATACGCAGAAACAATAAAAATAAAAACAACAACAACAACAATATCATTACTAATCATCGAACCTGCAGCAGCAGCAGCAGGAATAATAAAACCAACAACAACAATAAGAGAAAAACCCAAAAAAACCGCGACGGCAACGCGACGACGCCGACGACGTCGGAGAAAAAGTTCACGTTTGTGGCCAGCAGCACGTTTTCGGCGGCAATAGTACGGGAACAACAACAACAACAATGACAGCAATAACAACAATTGGTAATAATCGAAAATCGCTCATTTACGATTTTAGCCATGTTTTATTTATTTTTACTTTTTGCGGCCAAAGCGTTTATTTTTATTATTATTGTTGTTGTTGGTGTGGCCATTGTTGTTGTTGTTGTTGTACCTCCCAAAGGTCACAGCTGTTGCCTTTTTGTTGCAGCGCATTGCTCTCTGCCCCTTGTTGTTGTTGGTTTTGCCAATGGCTCGGTTTCGTTGAATTTTTCACGTATGACAAACGTTTTGAAAAGAAACCGAAAGAAACCAGTTGCAAAAATTGGCAACTCTCGGTTTGGCAAGGCGTTGCCAACGTGTATTTGCATTGATATTTGTATTTGTATTTGTATTTGTGTGTCTTCCCTGTAACAGTCATTGTTGTAGTTGTCGTGGTTTTCGTTCCAGTGGTCCTTAAAAATTCTTTCCAGCCACATTTCGTGTTTTTAATTCTAAATCTTGCGAGTGAATTCCAGCGAAAATACTTTTTTGACTCCAATGACCGGCTCCAATTATTTTCATACGTGAACTTCACGCGAATTTTCGCAAATCCGGCGATTATCGCGATTCGGTGTCGGTGTCGATGTCGATGTCGATTTCCGCATTGATTTCGCTCTGCGCCCGACGCTTTCGGCCATTAATTGTTTTCGATTTGTGCAATCGTCTTTAGTTGTTGTTGTAGTCGCCATTGCTGCTGTGGTTGTTTGTGTTTGTGTTGGTGCTGCGTGGCTTTCGGCTGTTTGGGAAGCGATTTCGAGTGCTCGATTAGGCGGCGGGTCGTCAAGTGGATTGTTTGGTTCCGTGGCTCCCCCGGTGGAGTCGAACACGAGGACGGTGATGGGGCTGGGGACCAGGTGGACGCTGGACACGAATTGAAAGACACGAATTAAACCATAAGAGATAAATGAAGTAACTGCTTTTTATTTGTCTAAACAAGAAAACATTGATGAATAAGTTTTCAATTACCAATTTGTTCGAATGTAAAAAAACTTAAAGTACTTTTCCAAATTGATTAGCATTAAAAACTGAAGCAATTGTTAGAAACTATTTGATAAAAAGGATTAGGATTATAAATCAAATACTTGCTGAAACGTACCAGAATAAAATAAAAAACGAACGAAGTATGAATTAAGACCAGCACTATTGATTTAGTAAACTGCGATGACGTGGAGGAAACGCATTGGCAAAGGGCTCGAAATAGTTCAAAATTCCACTGACAAATGTCCAAAACAAGAAACAAAAAGATCACAACATTTTGCGTACAAACTAAAGCCACTCCAATAAATTGCTGGAACGGCGACAAAGGATTGTCAAAAACAATTTCGCACGCACTCACGTTCGGAACGTCCGGAAGCCGACCGCGTGTCCTTTGCTGCGGGCGGGGCGGGGCGGGGCGGCTGGTCGAGGGCGGGGCCGTTCGGGTTCCTTCACCCCGCGCTCGGGCTCGCGGCGCCCTTGGCTCCAGCCGCGGGCCCCGCGACCTTCGCAGACGGAACTGAAGTGAGCTGAGAATGATTCAATGGCCCGCCACAGAAGCGGTTGGAAGTGGATGGCGAGGGCGCGGTGGGGGAGGCCGAACGAAACCATGTGAAAACAAAACAACAACAAAACCGAACGCAACAACACCAACACCAACGAAAACATGACCGGTCGACACCGAGAAATTCCGTGGCAAACTTCGACGGCTTCGGTTGGCGCCAAATTGCGAGCTAATGAATCATAAAAGGTTTCCATTTAATCTGCCACAGCTACTACAACAACAGCAAGAATACCATCGCCAAATCGGCAAGAGCATATACATAAATACAACAACAACGAACACCAACAACTCCACAAACAATGACGTAGCCACAATTTTCGATTCTAAGTCAACGACTCGAGTCGAGTCGCTCGTGGTGCTCTAGAAACGAAAACCTTGCCAAAGGTTGCCAGACCTCGCCGCCAGCCACAACTGCGGACAACGACAACAACAACGCCGGTGGCTGGGAACAAGCCGCAAATATTTTGGCTCTCGTGGCACTTGGGAAATCGGCCGCTAGTTGGCGCCGTCGATCGAGCTCAACATTTCGCACGCATGTGTCGTCGTCGCGATATTTACAACAACAAATGGAGTTGTTGCAGCTCTGTTGATTGCTGTTGTTACTGGTGTGGTTATCATTGTTGTTGGTGTTGTTATGTTGTCGGTTGTTGTTGCTGGTCACTGTTGACCTTAACGCTCGCCGCCGTTGACAACGAAATCGCGATCGCCCGGTGCGTGGTGAATTTTGATTTCCTTTAATTCGTTTACCGTCCGCGTTTTTCATCGTTTTTTTTTTTTTTTGTTTTGTTTAATTTGTTTTTCTGCGTTTTTACTGTGGGAAAACGTATTTTGTTTTATTGTTCAACTCAAAATATTGTATTATTGCATGCAGAAGAGCACGTAAGGGGAATATCTGAAACAGGACTTAAGCAATATAGATAAAAAGGTAAAAAATTACCACATAGGACTAGAGGAAGGAAGGAAGCACCTGCGATGCTTCATGAGCTAATCGATAATTGCTCCAATTGCTCATCGATTATTCCATCACAAACACGTCTCCCATCGACCCCCTCCTACCCCGCCCCCCCTGAAGCCACAGATTCAATCACAGAGTTAAAAATAAAAAATAAACGCGAAAATATTTCTATCGAATCAGATGCAAATTTATGCGAATTTGCTACAGAAAGGTTTAATTAAATCTAGAAACAACAACAACAGCAATCGAATTCACCATTTCATGTCAGGTATCGATTATCGATGTATCGATCGATGCCAGTAAATCGTTGTTGTGATTGTAGCAGTTTGTTGTCGATATCTAATATTATATTTCTATCTCTAATTTTTTCTATTTTTATTTTTCGATTTTTATTATTTTCTAATTTTATTTTTCCTCTTTTTGTATTTGCTATTGGTGTTATTTTTGCAGTTGGTTTTGATTTGGTTGCTGGTGTTGCTTGGTAGCATTTGTTGTTGTTGCTGCATAAATTACGCTGAACCCGTCGCTCGGCCCAGTCGCCGAGATGAACGGCGCCGATTGCACTAATTGCCGACCCGAGTGCAGCGAGATTAGAATCGGCGCGTGCGTCCCCCTCGCTCCTCACCGCCGGCATCGTCGCGTCTGGCGCGAAGACGTCGTCGTCAGCTGTAGTCGTTGGCCGTTGGTCGTTGGCTGCGTCGTCGGTTCTCGTCGGCTGTCGTCGTCGGCGCATTAGATGCCGATGCTGCGGCTGCTCGGACGCCGGGCCGACCGCGAGTGATTTACGATGGCAACCCTGGCGAGTGACGGACCAAGAGCGAGCGACGACCGCGTGAGAGGAGGGAGGGAGCGAGAGCGAGTAGGGAGACGGACAAGTGTAGGAGGCGGTGCGCACGTGTGCGGAAGGGAGGGAGTGTGAGGAGGAGGAGGAGGAGGAGGAAGCAGGAGGCGACGTCGCGTGAGGTGTGAAAAATGGCCGCAGTTTTTCATGTCGAGGGGCCGCGCTTCGGGGGCGATTAAAATCGATGGTGTTTGCATATCGAGCAATAGGAGCCGAGATGTTCTCTCCATATCACGAATGAGGTTAGAAAAGGGGGAACACAATGAAAAAACAAAAAATAAATTTATTAATTTATTACTAATTGATTTTCTCGATTTATTTGAGGAACAACTCGCGATAAATATCGATGACTGATGCAGGAAACAGACTAAAACCCGATAATTCGCTAAATTCGCGACCAAATTTAATACAAAATAATATAATCGAATGAATTCAAATAAAATGATGTGAATTGAATGTGTTATTTCTATCGAAATAAATAAATACGGCGTTCGTTGTTTAATTGCGAGGCGAAAATCCCATAAATCGATAAACAATCGATAGCAGGATCCCACATAACTCAACCGAGGTATGACAGCTGCATGAGAATCGCGGCGGACGGCCATAAATTCATTCGCCCTCTCCCGCTCCCGCTCCCTCTCCCTAGCACTATCTCCCTCTCCGTCCCCCTCCCTCGCTCTGCTCGTCGTGCTTGCCTCGGAGACGGCGTCTGCAGGTGAAGAAGCCACCGTCTCGACTACAATCGCTCGCGAGCCCGGAGGAGTTGTTGTTATTTCGATTGTTGTTGCTGTTGCTGTTGTTGTTGGCCAGGCGTTGCCGCTCGCCGGGCAACCCCATCGATCTTGGCCCCAGCGCGCGAGGTGACAATTTACAACTTCTTGGTCAGAAGCTCAGGTTAAACAAGCGCGAAATCGCGCACAACTCACGGACAGACGGCGGACGGACGGATGGCCAGGGAGGACCGATAGGCAGGCGCACCGACAGGCGGGCAGGCGGAGGGAGCGGGGCGGACATGACGACGCACGGACGGACGGACGGACGGACGGACGCCGGGATGGAGTCATAGACAGGGCTGGCAGCCAATTCTACGACAGGAGGCGGCGGCCGGGGGAGGACGAGGGCCGGAGAAGAAGAAGAACAAGAAGAAGAAGAAGAAGAGGGCGAGAGGGGGTGGCGGCGGCGGCGGCGGCGGCGGCGGCGGCGACTGGAGTTTCTTCGTCTGCAGAGCGTGAAACAAGATGAAAAATCGTTCTTACAAATATTTTGGCCTTGAGAATGAATTATGCTGACAATTAGTATGTTGCTGTTTCTTCTTCTTGATGTTGTTGTTGTTGTTGTTCTCATTGTTGTTGTTTTTGCTGGTCTTACTCAGTTACCAACATATTCATCTTCTGCTTCTTCTCCTCGATCTCGATCTCCATCTCCATCGTCGTCGTCATCGTCGTCCTCGACGGTTTCTTCTTTTTCTCCTCCCTCTTGTAGCCAAGATGTTGCGTTCATGTAACAACAACAACAACAACAACAAAAACAACTAAAATACAAATGCTCGCCAGATCAAATAATTGATAGGAAAAAATAGAAACATTCGATAAAATATTCAATAGAAATGAAATATCGACAACATTTCTTCTAACGCCCGATGTTGGCGATGTAATGCTCGCTCTTCTTCTTCTTCTTCTTCTACTTGTTTCCGGCACGTGTTGAGGGAGGGGGAGCGAGCGAGCGAGCGAGAGGGAGAGATTTAATTACTTGTTGCTGTCGAACTTTTCTCGTTCTCAAGGGGAGCAGTCGACGTATTTTCCTGGCAATTACTTCGATGCCGCGGTGTTGTTGGGGGGTTTGGGGAGACTGCTGTTGTTCTTGTTGTTGTTGTTGTCGTTGGCAGTTTGTTGTCTTCGTCAGAATTCTGTTGTTGTTGTTGTCGTTGAGCCCGTTGGAAACTGGTTCAAGAGCCTGGGGCCAGCGGTTCTGGTTTTACTTTTTGTTGGCAGCCGGAGGCTTTGCTGAAATGGAAACTTCTCCGTGGCTGCAAATGAAAGTGAAACGAGGCTGATCAAGATTTAATGGAATCTTCTGGATTATTTGAGTGAATTTCTGGATCCATCCTGCCCTTGCCTCCCGTTGCCCTCCTCCCTCCTCGTCCTGTCTGTTTCAGATTTAATTCGAAAGCCCTCGAAAGCTCTTCGCCATGCTATAAATAAACCTCACAACAACAACAACAACAACAACAACAACAACAACATCAACAAACATGCACACCTCAAATGATAACAGAATCAACCACAACAACAACGACTACAACAACATCAAACACCACTAAAACAATTGAAGTCACGCTGAACATGAATTGAAGAAAATCGCGAGGCACCGACGTCTTCCTCTTCTTCCCCGGACATCAGCACCAACATCGTCATCATCATCATCATCATCGTCATCATCATCATCATCGTGATCGCAATGATCATCGTCGGGCTCGTGATGGATTTCGAATTCAAGTGCTTCGCGTTTGGCTTGAAATCAGAGAAGAGCCACAAACACGATCGTTGACTGTAACAGCAACAACAGGTAGAAATTGCTACTTAGGCAGGCCTACAATGAGGAGCGGAAGAAGAAGCAGACGAAGAAGAGCTGCAGCAACAACAAGAAGAACAAGAACAACAAAAACACAGTAGTTGAAAATGCGAAGCAGTCGAAGATGAAGACGAAGACATTCGCCAAAAGACATCTCGGTGATTCACACTTGATCCACAAAGCAATAGCACAGTAACAACATTAATAGTAAGTAATCACAACGCGAGAGACAAGAACAACACCGAGAGCAACAGCACCAACAACAACAACACCAACAACAACAACAACCACAAGAGCCACTCTAGAGACGGCGGAAAAAATGAAAAATTACCGCGATCCGAAATGATTTCGTTTCCAACTCTTGTTTCAATTGTTGGCGGAAGTGATTTTGGCTGAGAATCGCGCGGCTCGGTCGTGTCGGCGGGCGTTGTTGTTGTTGTTGTTGTTGTTGTTGCTGTCGGATATTGGCGGTAGTTTCTGAATCTCGTTTCTGTGCAATGGTCCGCATGGGTGGATTACCATCGTCTTGTTGTTGCTGTTGTTGTTGTTGTTGTATCGGTGTTACTATTATTAATATTTTGTGTTATGACCAAAAGAATGTTAATATTTTCCTTGTTGTTGTTGTTGTTGTGTTGCTATTGTTGTTACCGTTGCTGGCTTGGCAAAATGTTAATTAATTGAGTTTGGAACAAGCGAAATATGAAAAAAACAAAAAACATCACAATAAACAACGAAAATACCAACAAATACAAAAACACTCCCGTTTTTATTTTTTGAAAAAATTTTTTTTGCATTTTTTTCTCAATAGGAAATTGCTGCTAATTGTTGTTGCTTTTGTTATTCCAGCTTGCTTTTGTTTGGCCATCAAGTGGTTCATTATTGTTGTTGCTGTTGTTGTTGTTGTTGTTATTGTTGTTGTTGCTGTTATTGTCTACTCTAATTATAGTTGACGCCATTCTTGTTGGTGCTGTTGTTGTTGTTGTTGTTGCGGTTGTTGCTATTTTGAAGATTAATTAGTTTCGCCACCCACTAAAGTGTGGTCGTTGTTGTTGTTGCTCTTGTCGCCTCCATTGTTGTTGTTGTTGTCGTTGTTGTTGGTGCAGAAACTCAACGCGTCAAGAGCGCCAACCTCGCGTTGCCAACGTTTTTGAAATCGATTTCGTTTCATTTCGTTTTGACTCCGAGCCTGTCGATTGAATGGTTCAGTCGTTGTTGCTGTTGTTTCAGGCGGTGTTGTTGTTGTTGTTGTAGTTATTGCTTGTAATTGATTGCACTCTTTAGTGCTATTGATGTTGTTGTGGCTGGTGCTGTTGTTGTTGTTGTTGCTGTTGTTGTCGTCATTGTTATTGCATTCTTCGAAAATCATTTCCTAATTGGGCGCCATTTTGCAGTCGCGCTCGAGTGAATAATTGATTGGATGAACAGGCGACGGACGGACGGACGGACGGACGGACAGATGGACGATAGACAGACAGCCTGACGGACGGATGGACGGAATGTTGGCGACGCGACTCGTCTGGCCGATGGATCGAGTGGCTCTCGAGGGACGGGGTTCGAGCGCTCGACAGATGCAGACGGAGTGGCGGAGGTGGTGGAGGAGTTGTTGTTGTTGTGGTTGTGGTTGCCAGTGCGGGGGAGGAGGAGGAAGTTGGCGAAGCTTTTCCAGCACCGTCAAGAGCCGCGATAGGAAGAGAACCGAGGGTTTTGAGGAAAGAATGCAGGGTACGAGAAGCGGAGGAGGCGACGGCAAGCTGGAGAGAGGAATCTGTTGACCAACGTGTGCAAAAGTTTACCACAGTCTTCGACAGTGTGAGCAGGAGGTGGCGAACGAAATTTGCAAGTGAATGAAAAGAATGGTCGAAGGGGTCCGAAACGAAAGCGCCAAAGTCGCTCGCAGTTTTCTCAAAAACACGATTCGATGCCGACCGCAACAAAAGACCTGGGCCGCGACAACGCCCTCCAGCCAATGGCATGGCCATTTTCCACTCATTCTCCTGCCGTCGACCCCCCAGCCGACGCCTCGTCGCCCGTCACAGAGCCGGGATTGAGTCAGTGTCGAATTGAGATTAATATGCAAACGAGCATCGTCGAATGCGCCAGCAAATTTCGGTCGTTTCGAGAACTCGTTTCAATACCAAATATGATACAGAAACACTTCAAATGCAAATGTCTTGAGCTTCGTCTTTTGGATTCTGCACAGTGTCGAAAAGCCTCTCACGGGGAACTCTTGGTGATTCAGTGGGCTCGAGTTTCGGGCCGCCGATCGCGCAGAGCACCAGAGGCCTTCCGAGAAGCCACCGGCGAGCCACCGTCGAGCCACTGTCAAGGCTGCGAATCTCAGCCCAATTGTGCCCAGCAGCCGCGGTCATCAGCTCTTTCTCTCTGGCCGCCTCGCTCTCGCCTTCGGGGCCTGGCGCTCGGCGTTTCACAAAGTTTATTTTTAACAACTTGAACTCATGTCAAACAGTCGCGGAAACAAGTTTCGGTTTCGGTTTCAGTTTCGCTATCAGTTTTTGTTTCAATTTCGGCTTCTATTTCAATTTCGTTTCTGCTTCGGTTTCGTTTTCATCCAGGTGTTTCGTTTTCATTTTCAAAAGACGAAGAATTGAAACGAGAAAAAAACTCTAAACAAACCCCTCAAAGAATCTCGGCCGGAGCCGCGGCCCGAAGAAGAACTTCCTTGAACAGCTCCGGCGACCCCTCGGCCGAAAGCTGTTGTTGTCCGATCTCGATGCCGCGATAGTGGGCTGTTGTTGTTGTTGTGGTTGTTGTCGCACATTGGGGCCATAAAGCTCTGCCGCAGTTGACGTCGTCGGACGACAGAGGCCTAGCAAAGGCCTCGCCCTCGGATGCTCCGGCCGTTTGCGGTTAACAACGATTCCTCTTGTTCATCTCTAATTTTTTTCTTTGTCTCCTCGCCAATGATGATTTGCTGCTGTCCCTTCTGTTGTTATCGGACTTCGTGCTGGATTTAATTTTATTCGGAACCGGGCTGAAAAAGCTTCGACTCGGACTCGTCTAATGAGAGCGTTTAGAATAAGAATTGAAACTAGTTTAGAGTCTGCTGAAGTGGCTCGGACGAGTCGTCGTCGTTGCTGCTTTAGTCAGCAACAGCAACACCAGAAGACGAAGAAGAAGCAGCAGCTTTGACGAGTATTTGCATAATTTCAAATTCAAGGTCGCCGTGTTACGTGCTCTCGGCTTTTGGCTACTTTTAGTATCGACTTAGAAACAAGAAGCCCGCAGAGGCCAGCGCAAAATATTAGGACAAAATATGACGGCGTCATAAATTATGTGCAAAAATATAAGCTGAGAAAGAGAAACAATTTCGATATTAATTTATGTCCACTCAAGTTTTAATGAAGCTGGAGAATTTACTTATAGAAAACTGCAATCGTTTCAGTGCAGAATTTATGAATGCAAAATGTTTTTATATTGTTAGCACTCTTATTGATTTTATGCATTTTCAATTTAGTTTTCGAACATTCATTTCACTGTTTGTAAAAATAAAAAATACATTTTCAATGGCTTCCGATTCAATCAAAAGACTCAAGACACAAACTCGAACCAAGAACCAATTTGAAAACAATTTTGTTTTTTTAACCATTGCACAACTGTGAACTCCAGCGATGTTGACTAACTTTTTCGGCCGGGTGTCGGCATTCCATCGGTTTCGATTTCAATTCACGCCGCCCCAAACTATTTGCATACTTGATCTGCCTTTTCTCTGCGAGTATTTCTCCCGCTATTATCTTCCAGTGTTTTATCTCGCTTCATTTTATTTGGATTTGGATTTGAAATTGAAATTGAAATTGAACAAATGCTGATGTGTTTTGCCGAACATGTTTCTCGGCCAGTTCGAGCAATCCGGCAACGTCGCGTGACGTCCGGCACTCCTGAGGCTGTGCATGCGTGGCGCGCGTGGCCGCCGTGAGTTTCAGACAATCCGTTTCGTCTCGAGCATTTTTGCAAGTTTCCGAACAAGAAATTAGAATTTGTCTTTGATTTGTCTTCGTCGTTCCGTCGATGGCGGAAATTTCAGAACTGAAGACAAATGTTCGCCGGCGTCGACGACAGTGATCGATCGCGCGAGGCGTGCGGAGATGCGGGTGGGTCAAGGAACCCGTGGCGACCGAGGCGCCTGACACCGACAGCTCGCTCTGTTCTCTAATGGGCCGAATCAGTGGCTCCTTGGGCGACCCCGTCCTGCGTCCTCCGCGCTCCTGCCACTCGATTCAGAGCCCTGTCGACTCCTGCGGCCGCGCCAACCAGCGTGGCAAAGGCAGCCACCTCCAGGGCCCGGCCTCCGCACAGAAGTCGCAGCGCCGCATCGCCACGGCGATAACAATGGGCCGATAGTGGCGGGAAATTAATGTTCCCTGCCCTGGTTTTCCCTCTCTCTCACCCGTTACGCCTGTATCTCCGACTCTGTTCTGGCTGTAACTCCGACTCCACCTCGTGTCTGGCGACAAGAGCTGGCCACAAAGGCCGGCCTGACGCGGTTCCCAGGGCGCGAGGTGTCTCCGAAGTCGCGGCGATCTACTTTATTGGCACGGCGTCATTTTTCATATTTCCCCGCCAGACGACACGAACCAAAGTAGACGATAGGATATTTATGGCTAATGGAGAACCTACGGCTGGGGGGAAAATAATTGCCAATGGCGAATTTATCGATCACTCGGCAATTGGCGCCGATTGTAGTGGAAAGGAATTTTCAAGGAGACAAATGAGTGTTCAAATTCAAGATTAGAGCGGAGAAAACTTATTCGCAAAATACGGCTTGGGCTCCGCACACATGCCGAGGACGAATGAGGAATTCAATTCCCCATCCTCCAACGGAGAGATTAACAGGACAAATTAGCAGCGACATGATTTACTAGGAGCCGCGAAAAATTAACGATAATCACGATTAAATTGCACACGGACCCCGAGATGCTGCGATTAAGGCACGCGAAATTAATTAGGAACTATTTTATGCGCTTTGTTCGTACGCTCGGATTCACCGATCATAAACACGACGTCGACGATGTCTGATGTGTTTCGGTTTCTGCTCGCCTCGCGCACCTGAGTCGGCTCAGGTGGAGCCCCATAAAAATGCCAGCCGAGCCGAGCCGAGCCTTATCGACCGCGCCGGCTACCAGACAATTAATCAAAACGGCGAGCAGTTCGAGCAGCCCGAGGGGTCCGGGGCAAGGACGAGGGCGTGTTGCCAGGATCTCGATGGAGGTAGCCTAGCAGCCGTCTGGCCTCGGTGCCCTCCCGACCGCGGGCACAGCCATAAAATCTGCAAATGCGCTCCGAACACGTCGGGCGCCGAATAAATCGCGGGTCTGGACCAGGGAATCCTACGCACGTCCGAGCCCTTCGCACGTGGTCGGGGGGGCCGGACTGCCTTCCATGTCGCTGGCCCTGCGGGAGCCCGTGTCGAGATGGAGATCGCGAACTCGTAAACAAACATTGTGGACGAACGAACATTTCACACTTGCAGCAGCAGCAGCAGCCGTGGAGGGTCCGCCGAGGCCCTCGTCTGTCGTCTCGCGCCCCCGGGTCCGGCAACGCGATGCATCTTCGATGGGTCGGCGGTGGGTCGGCGTTGGCTTGGCGTTGGCTTGGCGTTGGCTTGGCGATGGTTGGGCGATGTTTCGTCGATGGAGATGTCGCGCCGAGACAGGGGGCAGCGAGGAGTTAATTGGGTGCCAATCGGGGTCTCGGTCTCGGGCGACGTCCATCGAAGGCCCTCGTTGCAGGACCTGCCGCTGTCCCCGGGGCCCGAGATCCATTCGCCACCCTTGACCGCGACCCCACGGGCGGGCCGGGGCCAGGGCCAGGGCCGCGGTCATGGCCACGAGCCACGAGCCGGGGCGCCGCGAACGGAAAAATGTTTTCGCTTTCATGGGAACGAACAGGTTCCGTCGAGAACCCTCCGACTCCGGGCTAATGAGGCTCATTGAAAATTCGGCGAAGCGATTTCGACAATTAAAACGACTCGTCGTCGAGTGGGAGGGGGCGGCGGCGGCGGCGGCGGCGGCGACGTCGATGGCGAAGGTGGCGACGGATCATTAATCAACGCCGATCCCACCGACAGACGCCCGCGGGGTTGGCCGTTGAGAGGCATAGAGAGGGGGCCCGGGGGGAGCCGCCGAAATTCTTGACGAATTGAAAAGTGAAACCGACGTGACGCGCACAAAACTCGACGAAAGCGTGGCGAAGGCTGCTTAAGTTCTCAACGAAAGCTGGAGTTTTTAATGTCGATAATTGTTGTTTTTACTTTGATGACTTTTTTGACGACTTGTTTTCATCGACGATTGTGATTACAGTTGCTGTGGCTGTTGTTGTTGTTGCTGGTGTATCGTTGCCACTCGTCCGATGATTGTCATCGGTCCATTAAATATAATTGCATAATAATTATATGCATATGGGGATTGTTGTCTCAAGTGATTTATGCAAATTCTTCGTTAAGTTCCTGCGCTCAGCAGTAACAACAATAACTCAAATGGCAACAATAACAATAACAACGACAACGGCTACGGCAACGATAAACAATTTAAATGCCAAATGACATTTTCGAGTCTTATTTTTTGATTGCGAAAATATTTCGCTAAATACGAGATTTAATTCCTGAAATAACGGATCACATTTGGCTTCTTCGGATCTCTTCGGGTTTATCATTGCTTTATTTTTAGTCTTTAATGGCTTTTTTTAAGTTCTGAGATTTTTGCATTGTTCTTATACGGCGACTATTTTGCAAAGTGTGTGGATTTTTGTTATTTATCAACTTTGTATCGTATTTGTGTATTGTTTTTATTTTGTCTGTATTGTTTCATTATTTTTGCGATGTTTTTATTCTTTTATTTGTGTTATATCTTTATCACCACTATTTGTTTTTGTCACTTTAATTACTTTTTATTAGTCGTTCTACATCACAGTTGCGAACTGGTTTTGGAGAACCTAACGAAAGTCGTATTTAGAAAGGCGTTCGTTCAGTTGTTGTTGTTCGGGCCCGGGCAATGTCGTTACTTTTACAATTCACAGTTATTTCGCCATAATTATCCATTATTATTGCTCCACAATCGAACTGGAATTTCCAGTCCGGCCGCCTCGCCGTCGACGACTCGGGATTCCCGGCGATAGCTCGGGAATTCATCTCGATCGCGCCGAAATCAATCGATCGATGTCGGACGCAATTCAAATGCCATCTCGGGGCATTTTGTATACGGCATTCGATTGTCTTAGGGAGACGAGACTACTGGACTATTAGTGCGCTATTACGAAGCCGAAAATATGAACGGGAGCTTCTGGAAGCGATCGCCATAATCAGAAGTTGATGAATGGCAAGTGCAATTATTACATTTTGTTATTCTTATTTTGTACATCATATTTTTATGATGAATTCCACAAATTGTCTCCAATATCTGTCGAAAGAATTATTTGCATGTCAATTAATTGTCAAGGCTCACTGGAGTAGTCTTTAGAAACCATTTAAAACATTCCTTCTTCCTTATTCCAAAAACCCACTTCGCTTTTTTCTCCTCCCACCGAGAGAGAACTCCCAGACCAACTCCGGTAGGGTGTTGCCAGAGTCCCCAAAGACCGATCGCTCCACTTGCTCCACTTCGGCAGCCAATTTGCATGCCGGAGGCGGTCGGAAATTAATTAGTTGCAATTAAAGTGGACGTGAGGCCAAATGCACACACACACCCGCACACCGAGAGCGACCTGTCAGTGGCAGCTGTCAAAATGTCGTCGCAAAGAACAAGAACGCGCTGCGACAGCTCGGGAAAAAATGAGCCGACGTCAAATGAAGAGAAAAACACATTAGAAAGAACAAACTCAAGCTAGGAACGTAAATTGAAAATTCAAGAAAGCATAAGAAAAACTTCTGAGTACAAAGAAATATATATAGAAATATATATAAAACATAAAAAAATGACAAAATAACAACGAATAAAAACAAGAGAAAAAAGAAAAACCACCGGATTCCGGCTGCCTGAAGGCGCGGCGAGAGGCTGCCAAAAATGCAGCCCGGCCCCAGACTCCGCCCACGCACGCGCGCTGCGACGCGGTGTGGCCAGACTGCCGCGAAGTGCTGCCAGATGGCGGATAGCGCGAGCGAGTCGGATCGGTCGGATCTTATCGTCACGATGCAGCTCCGGGAAGCGAATAGAATCGCTTATTAAAACGTTAACCGGGCTAACGATGACTAATGGAGGCGGTGGGCAGCGGGAGGAGGGGGGAAGGGGGCGTGTGCGACGCACGCGCCGGCGACGCGAGTTGATGCAACAACGATGCCAATAGCAACAGAGGTAGTGGCAACGATAACGAAATCCCAGCACTTTGACAGCGAGTGTGGGAGGCGGTGGAGGAGGAGGGCTGGAAGGGAAGGGAATTGAGGTTGAGAGACCAATGAATCCATTGGACGTGGTCCAGGATGACCATCGAGGGGATGACGATGCTGATGAAGTTCATGAACAACTTGTGGTCATCGGAGAAATAAATGTGAAAATAAATCGATGGCTGTCACTCGAGATCGGAGACGATGATGAATGGACTCAATAACGAGCATTATAACGAAGATAATCAAGAAGATGATGATGAGGATATGAACGTGATGATGCTTGTGTTGGCCCCGTGCCGCCGCTGATAGCTTTGAGGAGGTTGGGAGAAGTTTCTGCAGCAACAGCCGAGAAATATGCGTGCAGCAATGACATCTGCACGCCAAGACAGCGGCCGTAAAATGCCAAAGCAACGAACCTACTCGAACCGAGCCCCGTCCCCGACCCCGACCCTCCAACGACGCCTGTCAAGAGCCCGCGATGTGGGTCAACCTCCCGGAGGCCCGGAATTCCTCGAGGAATTCGCGATAATCTGCATTGATGCGCCTCCGACAGGGTCCGGCCCTGGCAGCGGCGGCTCCGGCGAGGTTCTGAGCGGCTGAGGGTCCGCCTTGCGGTTCTTAACGGCCATCGGATCGGGCTCTGACAGGGTGCTCCGGAGAAATCACACGTTTTACGACCGGCCTGCTCTGATTGTGCGACGCTCGATTGGGGTCATAAACAGGGCATGCGACGGGCAGATGCCGCCGATTAGCGGCAAGAGTGGAGCGGGAACCGGGCAAAGGTCGGCCGAGGAATGGCCACGTTCACCATGGACAGGGGGAACGGGATAGAGAGAGAGAGAGGGCCAGGGGTAGAGGGAGGGATTGGAGTTTCCCGAGTGTCCGGAAATAACTCAAGTCCCTTCCACGGCCAGCTCCGTGGCTCCGGCTCCCGCTTCGGCTCCCGCTCCGGCTCCAGGTTCAGGTTCTTCGGCCCACTCGACGGCGCGCCACGTGGCGTCCCAGGAAGTGCGAGGCAGATGTGCGAGGGAAACAAAACACTACGACAGGCCGCGATGGCCGCTACAGTGGAGGCCCCTAAATTACGACGCAATCGCGCTGCAGCGCTGCAGCTTGGTGCGAACCCCGGATTCGAGCAATAATTCGTGCACTTTCCTGTTTCCCCAGTTGACCTCGGCGAGAACAGCGCCGACGACAACAACATCAGCGATAATTGTAGCCACAACAAGAAGAAGTGAACAAGGATTTGCGTTGCGTTTTTGCCCTTCGGAGCGATTTTTGTCCAGTGCGATGCGATTGCGAGGGCCCGGCGTTGCCAGCGCCGCCCTCGGATTTTCCTGCGCGTCCGACATTCCGCGTATCCATAAAAATTTGCCATAAATTTGTTGGACGAAAACATGTTGCGGGAAAACGATTTCCATTTCGTTGCCCGTCGATCGGACAGCGCGCGTGGCTCTCTTTATCGGCGGCCTGTACATGTGTCCGTCTGTCCGTCCGTCTGTCCGTCCGTCCCTTGACGGCCGCCCCAGTGTTCGATGGAATTCGTGTTGCTGGAGTCCGGCCTCATTGCTGTTGCTCTCGGCCCTTCGCTGTCATTAAAGAAAACCTACACGCGTGCGCACGACAAGAGCCGCAGCCCCGAGGGACAGGAGCAGGCGGCCGAGGGTCGGGGATCGCGCTCGGGCTGTTCGCGCTGCCTCGACATGCTCGGAAAGTGTGAGTGAAATAAATTGAAATGCCGGCGAAAGCGTCGGGAAATTATTAAAACACTGAGCCGAACGAGCTGACCAGACAAACAGGCAGATTTAATTTTGTAATTTTAATTTTCTAACATACTTTCGAAATGGTATTGAAAAAAGGAAAACGATTTTAATCATTTTTTTTTTTAATTTAAATTTTGTTGTCTTCTTTCGGAAAATTATGAAAAAAAAACGAGCTGACCTTACTGGCGAAAAAAAAAAAAAATTACGAAAAATCAAAATTTCAACTCTCTTTATTTGCTTTTTCAACTTCAATTTTCTTATCTACGTTCCAAAATGATTGAAAAAACTAAAAATTGGTATTCAAATTTTATTCCACTTTTCTGTCAACTTCAACTTTCAACAACTTTCAAAAATGACACAAAAAATGATTATTCTTCAAATTGAATTTTCTTCATTCGAAATGCTTGATAGCGAAATTCTTCTTAGAAATGAGCACAAAAGCAACATTTCCATCAGCTGGGCTTCGTCATTTCCTCTCGTTTCCCAGAGAAATTCTCGCAGGAGTGAAACGTGCTCGTCTGGTCACCCTAATACCCGGGCTCGTCTCGTCCCCACCGCTTCTAATGTCGACTTCACTCAAATTGAGTTCGAAAATCAAAGTCGACGGGTGCCAACAGCGACATGCGTACAACAACAACAACAACAACAACAACAATAACGACAGACAACAAATACGAGTACAACAAGTATGAACTAAAAATAGCAACAACAAAGCAATGATAGAACCATACGGCAACGCCGGCCGCGTTCTGTGAAAATGTTAGAAGATCGTGTTCAAATGCCTGGAGGGAGGAGGTCAGAAGAGGTCCTTGCCGTGATTCGCCCCGGCCGTCACGACCCACGCCGGACGACGAGCCATAGAAAGAAGAAGAAGCAGAGAAGAGGAGGCGGAAGAGGGGGGAGGGGGGGTCTCAGGGGTTGGGGGCCCCAGGGGCCAAGGGCTGGCTCCGGGAGAAATTTATGTCAAACGACGGAAATAAAATGAAGCCCCAGGTCGCTGGCCAGGGAGAAGGAGAGGAAGAGGGAGGGGAGAGGGAGAGGGAGAAGGAGCGGGAGGGAGAAGAGAGATTGGAGGGGCGGGGGCTGGGCTGAGGAGCTGGAGCACGGCAGCATCGGCAGCCACGTCCAATTTATTACGTTTAACGATATGACGAGCCGCGTCCGACGCCGTCGCCCGGTCCGGAGCTCCCAGGATCGACAGCGGACGCGGCGAGCGGGGAGCGGGGAGCGGGAGTCCTCGGATTTACATGACAATTTGCTGGACTTTATGCACTGGCCGTCGCAATTCATTGCCCTGATTGAGGAATAAATTCGCCTCCTGCGCGGTGCGTGTCGGCGATCGACGCGAAGACAGCGCAAATGGCGAGGCCGGCCGGGGCCGGGGCGCGATCGAATCGAATCGGGGGAACATTGAAAGTGAATCTTTATCGCGATGGGCACCGCGAGCCACGGCAACAACAACCAGTGCAATTAGAGTGGGCGACGGCGGTGGAGGAGGAGGGAGGGGTCGAGGCGGACAATTGGAAATCAATCCTGATCAATCGGTGGAAGGCAGAACAAGGAGAATGCGAGGTTGAAGTCAGAGGCGAAGTCGAAGCCGAAGCCTTCGAAGCCGAGGTCGGCAATGTCGACGAAGTCAAGTCCAGGAGTCCGCGGACCCGGTGGCAGTCGACGGAGACGGACCGCGATCCATCGGTCGATCGGGAATTTATGGGAAGGGCGTCTAATGAGGCTTCGATTCCCCTGATTGAGATTGTCGGAAGCGGGCAGGAAGTCGCGATCAGCGGGAGCCGACGATTGGCTTCGAACGGAGCGACGACCCGGAGCCTCTCGCTCCCATCCCGTCCAGCTGGCGGCCCGAGCTCGCAAATCAGTGTCACTTTCCCAGCCAGACAGCGATCGCAGCGGTTGCTTTCCATTTCCTCAAAGAACTCCGGGCGGAAAAACCCGCAGCCGTCACGGTGGCTGGGCCGTCGCTGTCGATCCTGTTGGCGGCGACAGAGACAGCGACAGCGACAGCTACAGACGTCGACGGATGGGAGGCCGGAATGTCTTCATTCGCTTAATTAGCCCGATGTCCAGTGCAGGCCTGGCAGATCGGACCGTGTTGTTTGCTCCTCGCTGTCCCCCGCCCTCGCTGCCGGTTGATCGAGGCCTGACCGGCCAGCACGTGACTCGCAATGAAGGTCGCCCGGTCCATCGTCTTATTTTTGCATTCCTTAAATCCCTCTTCTGCTCACATCGTGATAATCTGGGGTTTGCCCCTCGTTGTCTCCTCCGACCACTTCGGCGCGTTTGATCCGACGGCCGACAGCCGACAGCGACGTCCACACCTCGAGCTCGCAATGCGTGTGGTGTTCGCGGTCCAGAGCTCCAGGAATCCGCGGGTGCTGATCGGTCGCCCGGTCGGCGGTCGACGGACGGCGGACGACGCACGTGCATGATTAATTAATTGCGGATGCCTTCGTCACCTCGGTCGTCCGTCGATGAAGTCAGAGGGATCGAATGGGGATGGAGGAGGGATGGAGAGATGGCAGGAAGCATGAGACGACAGAAGCATGACCAGGAGTCAGGGCATGACCAGGAGACAGGGCATGACCAGGAGACAGAAGCATGGCCAGAGAACAGAAGCATGACCAGGAGGCCGCCGATGATCATCAAAGCCAAGGACATGGACATGGACATGGACTCACGTACGCAAATGAGAGGTGGAGAATTCGGACGACGCTGGTTGACGCACCTGGTTGTGCCACCGATTCCTCCTCTCTCCAGCGACTGAACCCAATCTCTGGCTCCCTTCAACACGCTCTCGACTGGGGTCTCGAGTCACCCGTCGATTCGCCTGCCTGTCCCTCGGCCTGTTTCCCCAAGTCCTCCTCGCCACACCCCCGGCCCGGCGCTCCTCCTTCGGATTCCGGGAAGTTGCGGGTGCATCCGAGGCTCGGCCAAATGAGCGCCGGAATCGCACGCATGCGATCTCGGCGTGGAAACGACTTCCAGCTTCCACTTCGGCGGTGGTGGGGGCGGCCGTGTTGTTGTCTGTCATTATAGCAAAGTTGCTGTTGTTACTGTTGTGATTCTCGTTGTTTAGATTGTTATTGTTGTTGTTGTTGTTGCTGTTGTTGGACCCCTCTCATTGCAACGACCTTCAACTCGGCGGCAACCTTGTTAGTCACTCGCTCGGCCAGCGTTTGTCGCCCACAGAAATCGCTCGAGTCTCGGACGCCGTCGCCGTCGCCGTCGCGGTCTCCGCTTCGGTTTCGGTTTCGGTCGCTGGCCGGCCGTCCGTCCAAGCGATCTATCCGTCCGGCTCTCTGCTTCCATCTGTCCGTCCGTCCGTCCGTCCACCGGTCGTTATTGGAGTTGTCGTTGAGTTGTCGCTCTGTCGATTCTTGTCGCCGCCCTAGATAGTCACTCAAAAGTCTTGGGTCTCGCTGCTGCTGCTCTTGTTGTTGTTGTCGTTGTTGTTCTTGTTCTTGTTCTTCATCTCCCTCTCGTTGTGCTGGCTCCCATTGTTGTTGTTGCTTGGGTTCTCTTTTGCGGTTCCATGACGGAACTGGAGCAGTGGTTGTTGTCATTTGTTGCTGCTCGAGTTGTTGTCGTAGTCGTTGTCTAAAAATTGCTTATGCAAGCTGTTGTTGTCTCGGTTGCTCGGTTGTTGTTGTTATTGTTGTTGCTGTTGTCTCTTGCTTGTTATGTTAACAATCAGCACAGCAATAACAAATACTCCTCCCACTACCATCATCATCGTCCACTCCGCCACTTATCCGGCAACTTATCTCCAGCAATTGTTGTTGGTGGTTTCGTTGCAATCATTAAATTCTATAAAATAATGCCTCCAGTTGCAAATGTGTCACGCCGCCTGCCTCTTATCACGGCGACTGCATCGGGTTTTTGGAACTTTGTTGCCGACTATTTGTTGTCGTCGTCGTCGTGCTTAATATTGTTGTTTTAGTTAACGTCGATGTTGTGCTTGTCGTGGTCATTGTCGTTGTTATTCCATTAGCCGTTGTCGCTGCCGCTGCCGCTGACCAACTGCGGCGACAACGGTTCGGTTCGGTTTCTGGTGCCTGGGCGTTTCGTCCATCGCCGCGGCCCAGCCCCAGTCGATCCCGGCCCGCCGGCCCTCGGTTTCACTCTCGATTCCCGGCCTCGTCGATGCCCGGTGCTGTCGCCGAGTCGGGGATGAAGCAGTTGGAGCGAGGTGGGAGGCGTCGAGGATTGGCTCGAGCCTTCAGCCTCTTTCTGTTGTCCATTCGACTCCTGCAGATCGCGTTTCAATTGAATCCCTGTTTTATTAATCTTGGAGTCAGCGAAGGAGCCCCAGTTGTCATTCATTCCAAGCTCAAACTTCGGCTTCGGCTTCAACAATGGAACGTTGTTCGCTCCTTCCCCTTTCCTTCCTCCCGATCGCCTTCGTCCTCGACTTCCTCAACCATTTTCATTCATCCCAGCCTCGATTCACCAGCTCACTTCATCCAAGTCGATTGAATTACAATTGCCGTCTCCCCTCCAAGGCCTCGTCTAATGGCCCAACGTCCTCTAAGCCTCCTTCGTTCTCCTCCTGAGCCGCTCGGGCAGCATCAGCGGCCGCCGTCCTCGAGGTCTTGTCTTCATTGTCTCCGTGAACTTCTTCGGGCCTGGCCTTCATCCATTTCCTCGAAGGCCTCACTCGTTCCCCGCAGAACGCCATCGACTCCCGGCTCTTCTGGTCCCCAAGTTGCGATGCTGCTCCGGCTCCGGCTCCTGCTTTCGTTTTCTTTGAATCGCATTTTCGTGTCATGTCGCGTTGACGCCGACGTCGCGGACGCTGTCGCTACCGACAAGTGTTCGCTTTCAGTGGCGAAAAACAAATGCAAATGCAGCAAAGGCAACAACAACAACAAGAAGACAGCAGGAACAACAACATTATTGAACGATATTACGAGCTGCAACAACAACAGAATCAGCTGGATCACAACTCACTGGGAAACCGACGGATGCAGAAAACGACAGACAGACGGACGGCAGACAGACGGACGGCAGACAGACGGACAGACAGTCAAACGACAGCAGCATCCATCGGAAGAGAGACGTACAGACAGCTCGCTCTTTAGACAATCGCATGGACAGAGCAGGGGACGGACGGACGGACGGACCGAGACACGTTTCTTCGATTTCCACTTCAATCAGTCTCCGATCACGTTCGCCGATCGTCCTCGGCGGCTTCCGATGGCCACAGAGGACGCGACCGACGGGCGGACGGACGGCCACGGGCGAGGGCGAGGGCCGAGGAGAGCCAAACGAAATCATGGCTGCGAGGACATCATTAAAAAGCAATGCAATCTTTATCATTAGTTGCGGAGGATCCGCCGCGGAGAAATATGGAGACGTCGGCGAGGACCGCGAGGACGATGGGCGACGGCGTGGGGTGGCGGAGGCGGAGGCGGAGGCGGGGACGGTGGGCTGAGTGGCTCCCATGTTGGTTGTCACGTGATCCAAGTGCTCCTTGCTGCAGTGGAGGTTGCTGTGGTTGGTTTTGTTGTGTGTGCTGGGCCCAACATCTGGGCGATCGCGCGTTCCAGTCTCAAATTAAGAGGGAGGCACCAACAACAACAACTGAGTTCCTTGTACTTCGCCAAGGGCTCCATAAAATATGCTAATTGAATTCCTGTGAGGGCCGGCCGTGCGTCCCCCTGATTTGCGATCAATTAGACGGAGGCGGCTGCGAAATAGAAGAATAGAAGAAGCTCCCGAAAGCGGCCCGCAGTCCCTGAGGATCCGAGATGGAGCCGGAGACGCGGACTCACCGTATCTGAGGAATTTTTTGTTTCCGTGCCGAGCGATAAATCAGCGGTTGTTGTCGGAAGGCCGACGAGTCGATCTGGAAACCTCGATATGCTCTGATTTACTCAAGGCTTTCCCCGTCCTCCCTCCTCCATCCTCCGTTCGCCTCTCCTAAGCCGAGCTGCAAGCGGAATGCGTGGAATCCCGTTGACGTCGAGTTGCGGCCGGGCGATGCGTCATAAGTGCAGGCACCGATCGTCACACACACACCTGCGTCCTCCTGCCCTCCCCGCTCTTCCGACTCGCTTCCGTCGCCCCGTCGCGATGACGTCACGTGGGCAAGGTCGGCCGCCGTTCACGGAATCTCGTTCTGGGGATTCTCCGCGCTCCATCGACGGATCTTCGAGACCACAATTTCCCAGACTTCGGACTGCTGTTGGAGTCATCGGCGACTCGTCAGAATATCGAAGTTCAAAGTTCCTCACTGATGAAAGTCCAATAATTAATACTTAAATTCAGCCGAAAAGCCAGCGAATCGGATGGAGCTGGGAGACCAGCGTGATTAAGCCGAGGTCTTAAAGCGAAGGCTGTGGTGAGAGGACGCTGATGATGACGGCGAAGACGGCCGTGAGGACGATGGATTACAACGAATGTTGGTGGGAATCTTGGGAAGGACGACGGCGAGGACGCCTGGGAACATGACGACAGAAATTGCAATTGCGAATTGATGAAGGGGACAAAGGGGATGGTGAAGAAGTCGTTGGCGAAGAAGACGTTGGCGGCCAGCAATGATGAGGTTGTCGGAGGTGATGTTCGTGATGACGATGTGATGGAGATGATGGCGGCAATGGAGAAGACGACGACGACGATGGCGGTGTTGGCGACGACCATCGATGATGAATGACATACAGCGTGCTGTGGTCGATGGTGTCAAGCGACGAACACTTGTTGGCCACGAAAGGCGAACAAGAAGACGCCATTTGATAACGAGAACCAAACAGCAACAGCACCAGCACCAGCAACAAGAGCCCAACGCCAACTTCTGCGGGTTCCACAAATCGTTGTTGTTGTCGTCGTTGTGGTCATCGAACCTCCGCTCATTCAAACATCAACAGACAGACCAAGCAGAAGTGGGGACAGCCGGACAGACCAAATTTCTACCCGGACATACGGCGACTTTTCCCATGGCTGATTTTCGCGAAACGATTGGCGAAACGAGACGCCGTCCACGTCTGGGGGAGAGAAATATGGCAACGCTGGTCGGTGAGAGCTTTTCACGCCCCGCTCCTTGAACTCCTTACGGAAGCATTTGGATCAAGTGGCCGGTCGAGAGGTTGGAGAGGGAGGAGGAGCAGTGGAAGAGGAGGAGGAGGAGGAGGAGGAGAGGAGGAGGAGGAGAGGAGGAGGAGGAGAGGAGGAGGAGGAGGAGGAGGAGGAGAGGGGGAGAGGAGGAGAATTTCTTGTAGGCCTCTTCGACAGTGAAAATTAGTGCAGTGTTGTTTTAAAATACTTTCTTGCTGAGCTCGACTGAGCTGTTGAATCGAACTTTGTTCTTGTTTAGACGACTCCGTGGAAGAAGGTCTTGTTGAGATGGTTCTTGTTGCCACCATTGTTGCTGATGTTGCTGCTGTTCTTGCCTTCGTTGTTGCACTCGATCTCGCCATTTGCCTTCGGTCTAACGGACTCGCATGCAGGGCAGCGCCGTCCGATGGCCAGGCATTTCCACGGGTCGCCAGAACGGCGTCCGTCCGTCCGTCCGTCCGTGTGTCTGTCTGTCCGTCCGTCCGTCCGTCCGCCTGTAGCTCCGTTCGTCCATTGGCCACATGGCCGGCCACGAAGCGCCGGGGCCGCCACGCGAGGCGGTGCCCATTTTTGCCCTTTTCCAACTGCGGCGTCTCGTGAGGATGACGGACGACGTGGACAACGACCAGTGCAACAACAACAACAACAACAACAACATCACAAGGAATCACAACAGCGATGATGATGATGATCATCATAATCGCGTATTTATGACGACCTCTTCTTAATGACGTTGTTGCTGTAGGCTCTTGAATTTGTGAGATGTTGCTGTTGTTGTTGTTAGAGTTGTAGTAGTTACTATTGTTGTTCTTGTTGTTGTTTTAATTGTTGTTTCTGGTGCTGGTTTTGTTGCTGTTCTTGTTGCTGTTTTTGTTGTTGTTTTTGTTGTTGTCATGGTCGTCTTTGCTGTTGATTTAAATCGCGTTGTTGTCTGTAAAAACAGATCTTCGTGTTCTTCACCTCCGCGCAATGAGATGTGATAGCGATCCCTAGACAACAGCAACAACAAGCACAACAACCACAGACAATCCGAAAACAACAACAACAACAACAACAACAACCACGTCCCCACAAATCCCCAGCAGACCTCGGCTAAGAAACAACCACGAACAACGCCAGCGACTACCAGCAGTTGTCGGCAAGAAGAAGTCATTACTGGATGACGATGTTGTTGTTGTTGTTGTCAGGGCGGTGACTCTGCTGCTCGGCAGTGGCGACTCCGACTCCGGCTCCAGCTCCGACGACGGCGCTGCCGCGGCGCGGTGTGGGCCGGGAATTGAGTTGCAATTTGAGAATTTGTCACGTTCGCCTATTTTAGAGTAAACGAACATGATTGCGCATTGTTAATAACTTTATTGCAAGCCATGTCCCACTTACGGCCCATGGGCGAGGGGCCGGGGCGGCCCTGGACCCAGTCGCGGGGGCGGGGGTCAGCCGAGGAGCAGGACTTTGGCTCGCGGACCATTTCACGAAGCAGCTGGAGGCGATTTTGAATAGTTGAATTTTCATTGAAGAACAGAGTTCAAAATTGTTCATTAGAAATTTCTAAGAGGGTCTGATCTGGGGAGATTTACTGTAGTTGAGATAACTAGATTTAGATTTGGATTAAGTTCAGTTCAGTAAAAAATTTGTATTTCAAATGAAATGAGAACACAGAAGTCCTTCCGAGACATAGATAAAGAAAGTGCACATTTTTTGAACTAAATGAGTAAAAGTCCACACAAGATGAATAAAAATATGAATTCATATATAACACAAGAAACGTTCAAGTCAAGTAAAATGGTTTCTAAGAGTTTATAAGGTCAAATTGCCCTGAAAATAAATACAAATATTTTATTACTTTCTCAAAAATATTGGATTCAAATCTATCCCCCGAACCTCTTGACCTGAGGAGTTGCCTGCGACCAACTGCGGCTTCAGCTTCGCAGGTCGATTTCCTCCGAGATCGCTCTGGTCGTTGTAGTCGCCGCTGTGATCTCGGCCCCGGAAATTCCCTTCTTTCTGAAATAGTCCCGCAGCCCGCCAAGTTCAAACTCGCCGCGAGCCAGCGAAGTCCACAAATAACTTCGTTTCGTTTCGTTTCGTTGTTGATGTTCGGCTTGATGTTGATGCTATTGTAGTGGATTTTGTTGTTGTTGTTTCTATTGTTGTTGCAGGGTTGCTGTCGCTGTTGTTGTTGTTGCTGCCGCCGCTGTCGCCATCTCGCCATTGCCGTCGCTGACAATGACACTGACATCGCCCGTTATTTATGAACAGTTCGCGTTGCCAAAAATAAATAAACAAACCGCGAGCCAGGCGCGGGACCTGGGCCTGGCCGAGGGCAGGGCGTGGAGAAGGGCAGCGAGGGAGGGGGAGGCGACTGATGAAAGAGCTCACGAGGCGGGCCGAGGGAAGCCAGCGGCCAAAGAAAACAAGTCATAACTCGGCATGGCGCGCTGACGAGGGGAGGAGAGGGGTAGAGAGAGGGGGTGCGGGGGGGGGGGGGGTGTGGGGAGTGAACATGGCGGGCGAGATCCTTGAACTTCTGCTTTGGCAGCACTTAACATTGCGAGAATTTGCATGCGACGGCAGCGAGACGACGCCGACGCCAACGACGACGACGACGACGACGGCGGCTCCTCAGGCGGACGACGCCCAGCGACGGCTGGCGCTTATGGCAGTCGGTTGGACAACAACAACAACAACAACAACAATAGCACAATTACACAACTACTTAGAATGACAATTAAGCCTGGACCGTTAGAGGAGCCGGCCAACGACAAGAAGGCTGGCTTAACAAGGTCAACAACCTCCGGCAAGAGGAAGGGGGCGTGAAGCATGGGTGAAGGGTGGTTGAAGGGGGTGGCGAGCGTGCCCAGGGGACGGCGGGGGGCGGGGGTTCTCGAGAGAAGCCTTCGGGGAGCGACCGGGGCTGGAAACTGGAACGGATCGGGCATGAATCGGATGTTGTTCGCGCCGCTCGAACAAACAGGTCAACAACGGAAACACCATTGGGGCCGATGACGACAACAATGGGGGCAATTACAACAACTGCAATGGGGGCAATTACAAGAACAACAAGAACGATGCCGAACGATCCCGAATCTCGCAATTAGTCATGACCTCTTTTCGCCCAGGTCTCGCCCTTCGGAGTTGAAATTTCCTCCTTTTCTTCGTTCGTTTCGTGTTTTCTCCCCCTCCTACTTCTTCATTCCGTTTATTGCCTCACATTTCTTTACACCGCTCTTATCTCTGTTTGGTTTGTGTTTGTGGTTGTGTTTGCCTTGGCGTTATTCATGTTCTTTCCTTGTTGTTGTAAGAACAACTTGCTTTAGGCCACGTTTAATTATGATCACTTTACAAATTAAGAGCTCGCACGCGGTTCTCTTTGCGGTTCCTGCTGAGGCGCTTTTGTTGCTGCTGCTGCTGCTGCTGTTGTGTTGTTGGGTCGGACCCTTCCCTCCTTCGCTTGAGTCATCGAGAACGATCAAGATCGGGAGCTCCGTCGAGAGCTAATGGAGTCAGCGTCCCGTCGGCCGGGTGTGAAATCGATCTCCATGGCGTGGGCCGACCGCGTGGTCGGGCTGGGGAACCACTGGAGGCACCGTCGTCGCTGATGGCGGAGACGATCTGGGAGGATTTACAAAAAATGAAATAAATGTATAAATAAATAGAGAGGCCAAATTGGAAGGAATGAGGACTGAAGGGACTGACGTGGCATTCAAAGGCCATGTAAAAATACATTGAAGGAGGAGATGAGAGAAGAATAAAAATTAGTATTAAAAAATGAAGAGAAAACAAATAAAGTTATTTAAAAATTAAAAAATATATATACAAATTAAAAAAATGATATAAAAATTAAAAAATAATTAAATTAAATTCCATAAAAATTATGAAGAGAAATATAAAAGTAAGGAGAAAAAATTCGAATTTAACAAAAGACAATAAACTTGAAGACAACTTGAATGTAATTGTTAACATTTGAGAAAAAATTGTTTAAGATTAAATGCAGATATATTGCTTCATATTTTCATGAAAATATTTTTCCTTATATTGTCATTTATTTATAACAATGTTTAACAAAATATACGAATTGCATGAAAAAAGGAAATAAACAGGTAAACAGAACATCAAAGAGAGCTCAGAATGAGATGAGTTGAAAACAGGTCAATGAAGCGAACGGACACAGGGACAGACAGTGACAGAAACTGAACGGAGAAAGACGGCAAATGGACAGACAGAAACTTGAGGAACGGAGTCCGGCCATCAGCTGTCGGCCGACGAGGAGAAGCGAAAGGAATGGCAGACGGCTGACGGACCGACAGGCCGAGGAGGAGATGGATGCATATGGGCAGTGACAAACGGCGAGGCAGGAGCGGGACAGCTGGAGGGACCGAGAGAGAGAGAGAGAGAGAGAGCGAGGAGGGACCAGGAGTGGCCGGTCACGGCGCGTCGTCGTTGTTTTTGCTGGTGGGGCCGGGCGGGCTTGGGCGAGGGATCGGTTTTCGTTTTCTAGAATCGACGGAAACGTCCTTGGGCGAGTCTCGAATTACTCTGGGCTCGCATGTCTGCTCAACAACAACAACAACAACAACAACAACAACAACATTAAGACCACACCACCGCACCAGCCGGACTAACATTAATAACACCATTAACATTCATTAATAATCAATGTTAAACAATCATTGCTCACTTTGTTCTGGTTTGTGCAGCTGTTGTTGTTGCCATTGTTGTTGCCATTGCTGTCGTTGTTGCCATTGTTCGGCACATGTTGCTCTCTGAAATGATTGGCTAATTCTTTCTATTCGTTCTACGAGCATTCGACGTTGTTGTTCTTGTGGTTCTGCATTGGTTTCTGACCTCGCTTTGGCTTCTCGATTCGCTGGTCATTTCAGGAGGAGAAGAAGAAGAAAAATAAAAAAACAGCAGCGAAAAGAGGAGTTTGAAAAAAATTAAAAATAAAATTTCAGCCCTTGCAAAAATTTGCAAACAAATGAGCAGAGGTGGAAGAAATTGACAAACACTGTAAAAAGTGAAAAAATTTAGAACTATATGATTAAATAAACTGAAAGAGAGCAAAAATAATGAACTATATGAGACGAAATTCAAATTATTCAAGTGAAAAAGTCTTTTGTACTCAGAAAAAAAATTTTGGACAAAAATAAGCTCCTGAAAGCTTCTTGGGCATGACTAACAATGAGTTGTGCCAATTCTTGGCCAGCCGATCAGTTAAGAATGAACCGTACATTGTTGTTGTTGTTGGTGTTTTGGTGCTGTCGCTCGTCAGTGGAGTTCTTCTTGTTGTTATTGTTGTTGTAATAATGCACATTTAATGTTGTCATAAAAATCACATCAGAACTGCGACCACAAAGGGGAGACGGACCGGTTTTTGTTGTTGCTTTTTCCCTTCTCTTTCGCAGAAGTTCTGAAACCAATTGCATTTTGTTCCGTAGAAGCGGTATTGAAATAAATATTTTCGAAATCATCCCGACAGCTCGAACGGCCGATTAAAATTCCTGGCCTTTTTCTGCTTTCCAGAAGCAGATGCCGAAGTGATGCCGATGCCGATGCCGAAAGATGCGAAATATTCGAGTGGATTTCGCTGGCTCCCCTCGAAGGGGTCCCTGGAGCGATAAGGTTTCGTCCCTTGATGAGCGCTGAAATATGGAACGGCCTTTTGGTGATGTTTGTTGACGGCTCTGCTGGTTTTTTCCATCATTCCGTCATTTCGCTGGTTCCTTCCTCATTGGTGGAACGACCTTAATGAGGAGGTCCTGATGAGTTTCTCGGAAATTCTCGAGATAGTTGGTAGTTGTTCAGCATTTCCTCAACTAGTTCTTGCCGCTTGTTTAATCCACAGACTTCTCTTCCCTTTCCTCTTCCAAGACTCCGCTGAATTCGGCGAATTTCGCGCAAGCCTAAAAGTAGGCAATGGCTGCGAGAGGCGACACCTGTTTGGGTCGAGATTAAAAATTCAATTCAACCAACAACAAAACCTCCGACCACCAACAACAACAACGACTACAACGAAGCATCGGCGCAAGAAAGCGCAGAAAATTTCCAAACGACCGCGATCGAGCCTAATGAACAACAACAACAACTGCAGCCGTTCGTTCCACCAGCCTCAGTTTGGAAGAAGAGGCCTGAAAAGGAGCCTGCAAGCAGTGTGTGTAAGGGAGGGAGAGGGAGGGAGAGGGAGAGAGAGATGAAGATGAGAGGAAAAGCTTTCGCTTCGTGCTCTTAAAATCGGGCTCGGTCTCCTCGCACGGTTTTCCCAAGCTTCCGTCCATCGCCGGGTCGGTCGGGCGGCGAGCGTGAGAGCGAGAGCGAGTGGCGAAGCTTTTGCGGTTTCGGATCAGCTGTGTTCGCTCGCTCTCCCTCCCTCCCTCTCTCTCTCTCTCACTGCTTGCCTGCTCCTCTCCAGCTGTTTGCATCAGGTCTTCCTCCTCCTCTTGTGGTTCTTCTTGCAACTCGATCCGCGGTCTTCGTGGGGCTTCGTTTTTAACTCTCACTTTCGGGCGAAGATGCGGTTGTCGTCGTAGTCGCTGTTGTTGTTGTGAATGTTGTTCAGCATTGCTGCTGCCGTTGTCGTTGTTATTGTTGTTGTTGTTGTACCGAAGTTGCTGTTGTTGTTGCACCGAGCAGTAGAGGTTGTTTTTGTGTGGTTTCTTCTTGTCTGCTGCTGCTGCTGCCCAGAAAACGGTGCATGTTCAGTGAGGCTTTTGTAGTTCGAGCTGTTGAGAAGTGGACAGGAGAGTGTGTGTGTGTGTATGTGTGTGTGTTTGTGTTTACTAGTGGTGGTGCTTGCGAGATTTTTTCTCAAACTGCCTCAGTAGATTTGCTGCGCTTAAGTCGAAGCAGCGACTGGTGGTTGCTGGTGTGAAGATTTGCTGTTGCTCCGCGAGCCGATCGACAGGCTCTCTCTCTCTCTTTGTTCTCTCTTAGGCGAGCTCTTCCTCTCCAGTTCGTCTTCCCACCTGACTCTCGCTCCTCTTCGCCTTTCAGTTCCTCGATCGCAGAAACTACTGTTAACAAGTCGATTTTTGTTGTTCTCTTATTTGCTTAACAAATTCTTACAGTTGCCGTTGCTGTTGCTGTTGTAGTTGTTGCTGTTGTAGTTGTTGTTGTTGTCGTACATTTAGCACTTGTTCCCGGGATGATTACACTTTAATGGTTCTCAGCGTTGTTGTTGTTGTTCCGCGACGCTCATGGAATTTGTGATTTTTGTCTTATCAGATGCCAGTGGAATTTTCGATGGATTGGGGTTTCGATAAAAATAGATTTTGTTTCTGTGTTTGTTTTTTATTCCTTCTCCTCCGCCAAGACTAAGGAGTTTGGAATTTGTGGGCTCGAGTGACCTCGTTCTGCTGCCGCCGTGGTTCATTTCCAAATTTGTGGAATTTCCGCTGGAATTCCCTGGTCAACTCGGCAACGCTTCATCGTTGGCCCTCAGTTGCCGACGTTTGATTTGGTTCGAGCCCATCGATTCATTTTCAGTTGCAAGGCCTGATTTCAATTTTATCTCCTCTTTAATCTGCCGACCTCTCGCCATTTTCTTCCAATCAACGTCGGCCGCAGATCAACAGATCATTTCAATAATTGACAATTAGTAATAATTCCTGGTTAATTCGATCCAATCAACAGCGATCTCCGATCTGCAGATACGTTGTAATTACGAAACTATTTGCATCGACTCAGGTGATCAATTAAACGATCTCGATTCAGTCCAGATGCCAATCAGACCCGTTGTCGCGGCCCTTCCCAACAACAACAACAACAACAACAACATTAACAACTGCCCCCCGAACGCATGCGAACCCAACGAAAGTCTCGTGGTCTCGAGCTGAGCCCTCGACGGAGCCACGGCGCGGCTGCCCACGAAATTCCGCCGTAATTGCATGGGACGCCGATGCGATAAATTACAATAACAACAATATCGACCATCGCAATATCGACAGCGAGGGCAGCAACAACAACAACTTGATGGCGACAAATCAAATTGCATGTCGCTGACTGACAGTCGTTACAGTTGTTTGCGGCGACAATTGTCGGAGACGAAGTTGCAGTCGATTGTAATTGTAGTTGTTATTGTTGTTGTAATTGCGAGCAGAAGCCGCGAGCGCGTTTGTCGGGCGCGGGGAGGCGGGCCGGGCCGGGTGGCAGCTGGAAGAAGGAGCGCGAACGAAAGACTTGGGCAGCGAACTCGCGGCCCGCAGGGGTGTCGACGAGTGGGAGACGGGGGGAGCGGGGCGTGGCTCGTGCAATTGTGTAAGGCGCCGGCAGCTGCACGCCGCAACAACAACAACAACAACAACTCGACTCGAACACAACAACAACCATTGCCCCAATAAACAACAGCAATTGCTGACATACGCGAAAAGTTCACCTACAACAACGACCACAACAACAACAACAACAACACAGCAAATCATGCCGAACATTTTTGGTGGGTCTCGGTTTCGCGCAAGCAACAACAACAACAACAACAACAGCAACAACAAAAATTCATGCGAATTCATATCGTGCTTAACCTGCGCTCTTAGCCTTTGATCTCTGGGTTCAGCGGAAACCGACACCAACAAAAACAACAACAAACAATAGACGACCAACAACAACAATAACAACAACATCATGAAATATTCGCAAAATATTTGTGGGAGAGAAACAACAACAAAAAAAACACCTTTTACATCGATTTTTAACAAGCGTCCGGTCGGTCAACAACAACAATAACAACAACAACAACAGCCGGAGCCCAACCGGAGTCCGCGTTATGGTTAATAAAATAATTTAAATTGAAGTGCAAAAACCAAGGGGGGGAACCAGAAGAAGAAGAAGAGGAAGAAGACGGGGACGATTGCAAGAAAATCTTTCGCAATGTTGATTTACATTTCTCGCTGTTGCCTCCATTGAACCCCCAGTTTTGCCACAACAACAACGGCCACCGTAGCAATGGCCACAATCACGTCCGCGGCTGATCTGAGCAGCGATTAAAGCCGACCGCAGCCCGATCAGCCTGGGCGCGATTGGCTCCGCTCTAAGCAGGGCTCCTTGCGAAACCCCGGTCGAGTGGGCTCGGTCGAGTTGGCCAAAACCCAACAACAAACCGAACCCCATTCACAAAGCCCAATGTTTTAGGCCTGGTTTCGGGGGTTTCCATCGCCCATTTCTTCGAGTGTTCGAAATTAAATTCCCAATTAAATGCGAAATTGTATTCGAGCCTTTCGTAAGGCCCAATTAAAACTTCATCTAAATTAATTCGGACTCCGCGGCTCATTAGGAATTCTCTGCAAGTCGAGCCCCGAGGTCGAAGGGAGTGTTTGGCATGGGCTGCTTCTTGTTGTTGCTATTGTTGTTGTTGGCGCTCTTCTTTCCCCCATGGGCCTCGCCCGCTCCCATCGCCGTCCAGCGGCTGCGTGTGAACGTCTTTATGCAAATCTTCCACCGGCAGAGGCCGCCAAACGGTTCGCAACCGACGACCGGTGCCGGCCGACAACGGTTCCGTGTTGAGGAAATGTTGTATTAAAAATGTAAGGCTTTTTCAATTTGTCTTTTTGCTTAAACACTTCAATGAGTTACGTTTCATTCGGCTGTAAATCCAGTGCCGAATTTGCGCCATCAAAGAGGTTTTTGTCGAAGGTTTCCACGATTGTGACAAGCAATTTGTCGTTCTGCCTTCTTATCTTATTTTATTTTATCTTATTTTATTTTGTAAAATACTTTATTGGCCGCTCTTCAGCTATATCAGGATATTTCATTGCTTTGTTTAATCCCTGATTCCACAATCTCTGCCGATAACATTGTCATGTAGCGCCTTCTTTCGATCCCCGCCAAGGCATCCATGAACTGATTTCCCCGTCCCGAGCTCCGCCACCAGCGGCCGCCGAAGACGCCGTCCCAGCAAAGGCCGGAGCCCGCAGGTCGATTAATTAAACATTATTGCGGCGACGGCCCCACCTCCCGCTTCCCTTGTGGGGGCCGCTAATGATGACCGATGAAGGCTTTTAAAATGCGCCAAAAGAGCGAGGGAGATGAAGAAGTCGAGGCGCCCCCTCGTTATTTATGCGTTCGCATTTAATCAGACTTCAAAACAACGTAGTTTTATTGATCTTCCATTGAATTTATTTAGTTTTGATTTTGGATTTTTTCACTCGTTCATTTCGTCTTCAGAATTCGATTATAATTTCTTCGGAGGATTTATTCTGCCTTTCTACCGACGCCTGGCTGTTGTTGTGCGAAGTGGTAGCCTATAAATATTCATTGGTCTTAATTATGTTTTCATCGCTATCGCGGCGATCGCAAAACGAGTCGCGCACGTACCGATCGCGACCCGCGACGAGCTCCCATTCAGCTCGCTCTGCCGCCTAGTGCGATGAACGCTGCATCTCTTATCGTTTCATTGAGCGCGGCAACCGCACAACAACAACAACAACAACAGCAACAGCTGCTGCTACCGTTCGCGTCTAGTTTTGGCCAAATGAATTGCTGGCCTCAGACGATTTATCGCGACGTCCGACGCCCGACGGTGGGCGGGGGGCCGAGGCGGCCTTGAAGACGTTTTTTTTCCAAGAAAACGCGTTGTTCGGGGCCACCGCGACTGAGGCGAGGAAGGAGGTAGAGAAAGGAAGCCCGGTTCGGCGGGCGGCGGCCGTCGGAAGCGCGGCGACTTCTCGAGAAGCCGAAGTCCCGCATGACCCAGTCGCCGAATCGGGACGAGCTCTGCGGTGTGATTTACGACTTCCAAGGAGCCTGCGATTAATCAAATGCCACCGGACGGACGGACGGACGCCGCTGACGATCATTAGACGGGTCCGAGACGGATGCGCGTTGACTCCAGACGGACTCGAGACGAGCGCGAGTTGTGTTTGATCTGTTCGACGGTGCCCGACGGACCCGAGGCGGCTCCGGGTCGGAATTCGGCCGACAAATGTCGAGACTCCTCTCCCAAGCCTGCCCCAGGAGTATTTGGAGTCTGCGCCGGGAATGTACATCATGTCGGTCGAGGTGCCGGTGTTGGTTTTGGTGTTGATGAGAAAAAGGCAACGCAACAAACCGCAGAGGGTGAGGAAGATGGAGAGGACGACGGGGCCGAACAAGGAGCAGTAGATGGAGAGGACGATGAGAAGAACGAGCAATAAACATAGCAGTGAAATAAATTATATAAAATGGCTTCTGCTGAGAATGCAAAGCGATCTAGGAAGCAACTACGGCCGAAAGCTTCGAGCCAGGCTAATTTATGTCGACAGCGAGGCGTTCATCATGTCGGCTGCAGGCTGGCTCCGAGCGGACGGGACCGAGGACGAGCGCCTTGTCAGGGTTTATTTTTAACTCCTGAAATATGGAGCTGTCGGTGCTTCGTACAAAGTCGAAGTGAATGAAGGAACCGAAAGCTCGCATGGGAGATCGAAGGCGAGATCGAAGGCGAGATCGAAAGCTCGCTGTCAGGTGAATGCTGGAGTTTCCACGTCACAGTTCGGCGCGATATCGGCTCACGGGCGATCAGAAGATCATGAAGAAACCCAGACAGGGGATCAGCGGCCTGGAGGCCTCCCGATTGATGTCGATGGATGTCGATGGCTGCCGGCCTGAAGTCATTAGGGCAGCAACAATGGCAGGGCACCACTGAGCGGAGCCACAAAAGACGGATCAGCCGCAGCAACAGCAACGAAACCAGCAACAGCCGCCCGCTTCTGGGAGTCGAGCCCCGGCCGCCGACGCACGCAACGACGCGACGACGCCGCGGCCGGCGATCGGCGATCGGTGATCGGTGGACGATTGCATTTTAAACGCGACCCAAACGCTTCGACTGCTCGCTCGCTCGGTCCGGGTCGGGTCCCTCCGTCGACCGCGGTCACAATCACCGCCGACCCAAGCCATTGTCGGCTCGGTCGTTGTTTCGTCGACGGCACGACGGCGTCGCGGCTCCGAGTGCTCCAATTTGAACGCATTTCAAATGGAGGCGACGCCGACGACGACGACGGCGATGACTGTCGACGGTTACGCTCAAGGTTGCGGCGACGAGGGATTGGCCGCAACAACAACAGCAACAACGGCCAACGGCAGCAGCAACAACAATGGCGGCCACCTCTTTAATAACAACCAATCAACGGCAACAACAATTGGATCAGAAATTGATTTGAAGTTCGATTTCATTTCGTTTTCATATCCGAAGTCGTTGCCAAAGACTTTTGTATTTGTATTTTTTTGTGGGTTCGTATTTTTTTCCGGAAAATGGAGTGAAATCCAATGGGCGGTAGCGGCGGAAAATAACGGTACCTTTGGAGCCCGCCCCGCTCCTCACAAAACAAAAGACCCAGGCAGCGAACTTGAGCCCAGGCCACCAGCGATTTTCTCACCTCGGTTCGAAAGCGAATCGATTTCTGCCAGGCGACCGAGTGAAAGGCGCATTGCATAATTTCACAGCTACGCCCACGCCCACGCCCTCGCCCACGCCCACGCCCCCGTCCGCGCCACGAGGCGACTGCAATTAGACGAAACATCGAAACACATTTGTAGCAATTAAAGCCGACGTTTGTTTTCTTCTTCGCATTCGCTCCTGGATCAGAGATCGAAAGCTTTCCTCCGACTCGCGAGGCGGGCGGGAAATCGAAAGGAATTTCCATCCACCTCTGGCGCCGGCTTCCGAGGGCCGCTGCCCCAGTTCACTGGGACCCGCGCCCCCTCGACTGGAGCCGCTTTCGGGCACTCGAGGCACCAAATGAGCCGCCGCAGCCCCACAGACCGACCGACTCGACCGCTCCCTCACGCTCGGCACATGTGCGGCAACGAACGAGCCGCAGCCGCAGCCGCAGCCACAGTTGCAGCTGCAACCGACCGAGCTCGAATGCGCCAATTTGCCAACGTTGTTGCCTTCGCCGGCGTCGCCGTCGCTGCTGCCGCTGCAACGAATTGCGGCCAGAAACTCTGCAAATCGCTCGAAATCATGTCGGATCGATTCGGCTCGCGAGGCCCGGCTCCGTCCACTCCTCGCCTGCTGCTGCCGATTTTAATTGTTTGCTTTCGATCGCCGCCCGCCGCCCTCTGCTTGTTGCTGCAATGGTACTTGTCATTGTTGTTGGCTCGCCGGCGCCCTGCCCCAGCAGCCCGTTCGCCTTCAGCCTTTCGGCCACCGCCTCCGACGTCCCCTCGTCGTTTCCGCAGCCGCAAATTAGCATTTGACGTGGCGAGAAAACGCTCGATCGGCTCTCGCTTTCCACGTGTGGCGCGTGCCTCGACTCCCGACCACGGACCACCGACTCCCGAGTCGTTGCCACTCGAATCGCCTCAGTCGCGTTGACGAACTCGACCTGCTCGACCGGTGGCTCGTCGGCGTGGCCACGTAATCGCAACTCCTGGCTTGTGGCACGTCGACTCTGTGGCACGTGGTGTCTTCGGGGAGGGCGACGGACGGACGGACGGACGGACGGCTCGATTACGGAGGCGACTCGGGGTGGTTTCCGTCCCCATCTGCCGGCCGCTGTCGCTGTCTCAGTCCCCGCGACCCCTGGAGCTTTCGTCAGTCAACTCAGCAACCCCGTTTATCGCACGCCAATCGCTTCAGTTCAGCTCCCACTAACACGCTCAGGGGAGCCGGGCCCCTGGAGAGCCGGGCATTTGCATCAGATAAGTCTAATTAAAAGCCAACAACGCGCGGAGCCTCCCGGCGATTGTCGGGCGACCCACAGAATCCCACTCGATGATCGTTGCCGAAATTCGACTTCGAACAAGCGACAGACAATCGACGATCGACAATCGGCGCTCGACGACGACAACCGGCTTTCGAAAGGGATTACGATAACGCCCATCGATCCGGCTGTCCGCACGCCGCTAATTGAGCGTCGTCCGAGACCGAGCCCGAGTCCGAGCGCGAACGAAAGACTCAGGCGACGAACTTAGAATGGCTGGAGGAATTCCTCGAACACCGTTCGCTACTTTGCAATTGCGATGCTTATCGGTCAAACACTGCAAAAACATCAGCAACTACACGGTGGACAGCAACAGCAACAGCAACAGCAGCAACAACAACAACACCGGAGTACCTGCCTTTCAATGGGAATGAATCGAAGCGAATTGAAAGCTCGTCGCCTCCGCCGTCACCATCGCCGTCGCTTCCACTTGACTGGCGATGACATCGAGGAGCTCGTTTGGGCGGCGAGTGGTCCGGCGGACCGGGCCGAGCAATTAATTGCCAATTAAACGAAAAACCCAGCAACAACAGAACGAACTCGGGAAGCGCTGGGAGGCCGCGCGCCTGTCGGGACGTCAATTGAATTGCAGAAGGGAACCGACAGAGCGATTTGTCGTGGTGGGGAGGCTGAAAAAATAAACTTCCTGCGCCGGAGTCCATCCTTAAAAGTCGTCAGATGTTCCTTCGTCCGATTCGTTCTTCGACATTCAACGTTCTTGCTTCGTCTCCCACTCTTCAGTACCGCAAATTCCTCCAAGTTTAATTCAAGCCGTCCGTCGCTCCTCCTGATTGTCCCTCCTCATCCCCTTTCCCTCTGCCTTCCCGTCCTTATGCAATTCGTTGGCCAGAAATTCCGAAAATTCCTGGCTCGCATGCGCCGCATGGGCCGCGTGCGCCGCTTGTGCGAGGTCAGGGCGACGCATCGCAAAAGCGAAAGTGTTTTCGGACGTCTCACGATCAGGGTCCTCCAACCGGTTGGCACCGTTCGGATGCCCTGGAGGGGCGACCGGCCGGTTCTCGGTCTCGTCTCTGGCGGCTCTCGAGGAAACCGGAGACGTCGTCGTCCAAAGAAGTCGAAATCGTTTCCTGCACAATTTTGCAGCTGCCGGCGGTCGAAGGAAGCGGTCGTTGCTGCAACGTGTTGTCGATGGCTTCTGAGCCGGCTGTTGTTGTCGATGGTGTTGTTGTTGTTGTTGTGTGTTCGGCACCTCGCTTTCTGCGTACCTTCGTCCGCGCACGACGCAGGCGGCGACCATCGATCGGAGGACGTCGAGTGGCCGCAGAGCGACGTCGATGACCTACTTTTGCCGCAACATGGCCAATTTTTTCTGTTGCCACCTCAGGTTGTTGTTGTCGCTGTTGCTGTCGCCGCTCGGCGCACACGCAGCAGGGAGGGAGCGAAACCGCGCGCCGGTTGCGCAACGCGTCGAGAGGAGAAGGAAGTGAGCTCTTGGGCGAGTCGAGGGCTTTCTTTCTTTCCATCGGCGATCGAAGACTCGACTCGACTCGACTGGACTCGAAGACTCGAGTTGAAGTGGGTCGAAAGAAATTGAAATTGATTGAAAAGTTTTTCGTTTCATTTTTGTCTCGATTTTCTATTTTGAAATGGATTTGCACATTAAAAATGCTTTATTTTTAATGAACAATCATGAATAATGAATTTTATTTATAAAGTCATGCATTTTATTTTATAATGCATTTTTATTTTAATGAATTTTTTATGTTATTATAGTGATTTTTTTCAATTTCATGCATTTGTTTTATAATAAGCTTTTTATTTTAATGCATTTTATTTTGATCAAACTTTGTCTTTCAAATTGTAATGGCAACGTTTCTATTGCAGATATTCAATTTATTATTATTTTATTTAGTATGCATTGTCCGATTTATCATTTTAATGCATTTTATTATTGTATGCATATTCGTTTGTGAAGTTTTTTGTTCATTTCATTTTTGTTTATTTAGTTTTTTATGTTTTTTTATTGTGTTCCCTATTCTTGAGAGAGCTTCATTCGCGAATGGTCTTCATGTGGTTTTAAAATAGTTTCGAATTGATGTATTTTTCTCCGTTTCGTTCCTGTCTACGGCTGAGATTCAACAACAGCCCATTGTGGTGCTGAACACTGACACCGCTCTGAGTGAGTCGTTTCTGGTGCTCGCCCGTGACGGCCTGGCATTTGGATGCGTGGCGGGCAACAGCAACAAAACACAACAACAAAATCAAAAACAAAAATAATAGCAAAATGAAGAACAATCGCAACAGCAACCGCCACGGCAACAACACGAAAAGCTGTGCCGAAGATGCCGATGCCGACGACGACGACGACGACGGTGACGGTGACGCATAGACAGACGGCGGACAGACGAGTGACAGCCAGAAGGAACGGCCGAAGAAGTCGCGGCCGACGTCCGCTCGCCGAGGCCCGGCGTTGAATTTCATTCTGGGCTGTCGGCCCCGTCGCTCGTCTGTCCGCCCGCCTGTCCAGCCGCCGCTGTCCACTTGTCTGCTCGCCCGTCCGTCCGTTTGTCCATCCGTCCGTCCACATGTCGCTCTGGGCTCCTGCATTGTTCGTCGATCAAGGTGCGTGAATTAAACGCCGCTGGTTAAAAATAGCTTTTGAACTCCAGCGCCTGCCGCTCGAGCTTTTGTTCCCGGGTCGCCGATCGACGGCGCCTTGCGAGAACCTCAGATTAATCAGGAAAAGTTCCCGGCGTTCGCCTCCCGCCTTGCTTGGGAGCCGCTCGCGACTTTTTCACCCCTTTTTCAACTGCGTTCGCCGTGACCGCGCCGCGTGACTCGAGCGCCAACAATTAAATCGAGGCTTAGCGAGATTTAAAGGAGAGCAACAATAACGGGGCAGCAAAAAGTGGGAAAAATATTATGAAAAATGCCAAATTAATTATCGAAAAAATCGCATTCATGTCGTTGTTGGCCGAGTTAACGCCGAGCGACCGAGCGGCCGAGCGGCCGAACCTTTTTGGCCGCTCTTAACCTTTCGACAAGCCCCGTAGAAATCGAAAGCTTTTCAGCCCGCTCGCGTCACCTTGCAATGAACTTTTTCACGCCGCATTTGGCGATTGCGATTTCTGCGCGGACTTGACGACGCCGATGGTGGCGAGGGGCGCGGGACGAGGGGTCTTCGTGCGTGTCATCGGGCCCTTCGTTCGCCGCTCGAGCGCCTGACCTTCAGCCGCCGCTCCGCCGAGTCGGCGTCCGGTCGCCCCGTCCCGTCCCGTCCCGCCGCCGCCTCCGCCTCCTTCGCCCGCTTTTCGCCGCATCATCGCATTAAATGATTCGGTGCCGAGCCTCGGAGGGCGGCCGAAGAACTCCGTCGGCAGTCGGTCGAAACTGGATCAGAAGCCAACGCCGTCTGGGGCCTGTTGGCGACGCGGGCGCGACCGCCAGTTGGCGCGACCCTGATTAACGTCGCTGCCGGATTGCCGGCGACTGGCTGCTGTTGTGGCTGCTGCGCGGCCGTTGCTAATACTATTATTATAACAATCGCTGCTGATTTCATCAATGACAAGCGCCGCCGTCCCTGCACCTCGCAGCCGGCCGTTGACTGCGTTCTCGGCTCGCGGTCGGCGTGGCCGGATTATATGTTCCTGGGTTAATTAAATTGAGCGCGAAATTATTGGCCATTTGCAACCTCGCACCCAGCGGCAACAACAACAACAGCAATTATCTAGAACTCCATCACTCGAACTCGCACTCGGCTCGAGCTCAGAAATCAGAAATCATTGAACTTTTATGGTTTCTAGTTCCGTTTTGGAACCTTGTCCCCTTGTTGTTGTTGTTGTTGTTGTTCTTAATCTAGTTTCCGTCCGCGCCGCGTGGTGGGCGACAACTAAAGCTGACTGTGATTAATTGTCGCGCCGGCGAGGCGGCAGACAAGCCGCAGAAATGGGCGGAACACGGGACGGAGTTCGGAAATCGGTGCAACTGAAGCCGAACGCGTTCGCGTCTTAAGTCTTTTGTTCGCCAGAGTGGCAAAAAAGCGCGACATGAACGAAATTGAAGTTGACAAAATTGTTAATGGACCGAATCAGAGCCGCCAATTGCGGATATTTAAATGCTTACGACAATGCCAGTAAAAACAAACAAAAACGACAAAAATGTGCTCTCGAAAAGTGAGAAATTATGAATACGGATTTCAGGAGTTCAACGAGCAATCGAATCAACTCCGCCTCAGAGTGATGGCGAGTCCGGTATTTTTAGAAGTGATTTCTGTTTTGCGGTTGTTGCGGAGAAACGAAAGTATTTTAATTGAAATTTAAAAACTACAACAACAGCCAGAACGCGGGCGAGGGGCCGCGGCCCGCGCTGCGATTCGTTGACCCCGCGACGTCGTGTTTGCTGCTGCCCATGTGGAAATGGTTATCGCAATTATTGCATGTTCGTTGCCGTCGTCGTTGTTGTTGTTGTTGTAATGCCAGTGATTATCGCGGCGATTGCTGGCCACGTTGCTGCTGTTGTTGTTGCTGGCCGAAGATTGTGTAACGCTCGGGAGCCGCGAGCCAAGAATAAAACGATCGAGCGATCCCAACTCCAATAAAACGCACGGGCGCAATCAGCGAGAAAAATCGCAATCGCACGCACACACACACACACACACACACACACGCACATGCACATGCACATAGAAGCCCATTAGGAAGGGGGAAGGAGGAAAAAAATACCACGATCGGGCCGTCGATCGACGCGTCACTCGATAAAATTATGAAAACACGGATTCACTCCGAGGCAGCCGCGGCTTCTGCAAGCGCGACCAGCAGTCGTAAAACAGCCATCGACAAACAGACATCAACAACTGCAACACCAACGACGGCAGTGCCATAAACGCCGCCGAGAGCCGCGGTTAAGGCCGGCAGAGGTCGCGCCGGCGTCCCCAAGAGTCCGCCGGAGTCCGCCGGAGTCGGCGCAGGTGGATTTGAGTGCTTTCTATTGGGCCAATTTCTTCGTACGAGAAAAATTTTTTGAAAGATTGAAAATGTTCGGTTCTGTGCGAGTTTCGGCGTCTCGAAACACTCGGAAGATTTTCATGGGCGTCCCTCGGTCCCCCTGGCCGTCTCTCGGTTCTGGGCCCGCGCCCTCGCGACGGCGCAGGCGGCCGCAATTATTACAACAACGACTTCATATTTCAATAGCAACAACGACAACAACAACGACAACGGCAGCATCGCCAACAGCGGCAGCAGCGATAGCGACACCAACCTCATCATCTGCAATTTCAACAAAGAGTTTTCGCATTGACCCTAAAAGCGCGCATACGTAATTTTAAACGTTTCAATTAAATCGCCATTGTTGCTGTTGCTGTTGTTGTTATTGTTGTTGTTGTTTTTGTGGTAGAAGCTGTTGGTGTTCGAGTGGTATTTGTTGTTGTTGTTGTTGTTGTTGTTGTACTCGCTGCTGTTGTTGTTCTTCAAATCATCATCGCCGGCTGTCGAAGTCGCACAAACGCCAGCAATTTTGCAAGAAGCAAAAAGCACCAACAACAACAAGAACAACAACACCAACGTTGAAACCCCAATGGCTACTGAAACATTAGCTAGTACAACAACAACAACAACAACAACATCGCAGAGGCACAACAAACACAGTGCATTTTTAATGAACTTTAAAAAAGTTTAGAGTTTTGAAACGTGTTCGAATTTAAAAAGCGTACCACGAGCAGCAGCAAAAACAACAGCGACAACAACAACGTCGGACTGGCAAATCATAAAAGACATGCACAAACATTTGTCTAACGTCTGGGGGAGCCGGGAGAAATATACAACAACAACAACAACAACAAAAACAATTGGGTAATTTTTCATGAGCTGACCAAAAACAAGTTAAAATTAAAATTAATTAATTTCAAAGCCACGAAGCTTCGTCTTCGACGTCGACTGCAAACCCCAAAAACATCGAAAGCTCGCGATCGATCGATTTCTACGGTGCTCCTCGACACTTTCAAAGACTTTTGTCGTTTTTAATTGCTCCTTTGTAGTTCCCGATTCCGATCCCCCACTTTAACAGTTTTACTCTTCCTCCCGAGTTCGGTCCCCCATCTCGCAGACCTCTCGAAGCCTCCCTTAACGCCTCCAGCAACCCAACCTTCACCTGCTCGCCAACGTCCAGCCGACCTGTCGCCGCCGCCGCCGCCGGCCGTTTCAACGACCTTCCCAGAACTTTCATCCCATTTTCTTCAGGCTCCACGCTCGTTTACCGCCAGCGCCACTTCACGGCACCTGCCGCGGTCCTCGGTCCGCCGCCGTCGAGTGACCCCGGAGGTCGGTCGGCCGATCGGTCGGTCGGTTCCCTCTGCAGCCCGGCGAGCGTAAAAGGCGTGTCCAAAGAATTCGTCGCGCTGTTGTTGCTGTTTCTGTCAATTTCTGGTCCAGGGTCGACGCCGTGCGCCGTGAGAAAGTCTCCAAAGGCTCTCCAAGGCAGGCGGGGGCTTCCGGAGCGAGGTTGAGGTGGCTTGCGAAAAGCAATCGCTCAGAAGCTCATCATCGAAGCACCGTCCATTACATCATTCGCCAAATTTCGCCAGCTGCGCCACCGACGGCGACGTCGACGCTGGTGGGAATTTCTCGAACCCCTCGCCCCGCCTCGCCTCGCTCGCCTCCCGCGGCCCGGCGGCCCGGCGGTCCGGCGGTCGATCAAATATTTAGTATTAATTTGAGCTGCTGTCCGAGGTTCTTGTTGTTGTCTTGGCTGTCTTTGTTGCCGTGGCAATGGCTGCCGGTCTTCCTGGTGCCTCTCGTCTTCTCCGAGCACGGGCGCTCGCGAATAACTGTGAATTCGGCGGTGGCGACGGCGGTTGCTGAAGGTCAAAGTGTTCGCCCGGAGCTGCAATCGAATGGCAACAGCGAGAACCACAGCAACAACTACAAGAACAGCCACACAAAGAGCACAACAACAACAATGGCAGCAGCAACAACTACAGAATCGATCGATCGCAGACTTCCTAAAATGAAATATTGTCTCGAGAGAAGAATTCGTTGCCGCCTTTGTTGTTGTTGTTGTTGTTGTTGTTAGTGTTGCCTCCTCCGTTGTTGCCTTTGCTGTTGCTTTAGGGGATTTGCTAGTTTTTGTCAGAAATTCTGCTTCCAATTTGCGGAGAAAAGAAGAGAAAATAAGAGAGATAAATGAAGGCACCCAAGCAGAGACAAACGCTGAAAGTTTGGGAACTCGAGTTTGTTCTTTTAATTATTTTGGTTTTGTTGTTTTTTTTTTCGCGTTCTTGTCGCATCTTTGATTTTCTCCCTATTTCTGTGTTAGTCGTTTTGTCTTAACGAACCAGAGTGGGCAGCTCTAGCGATTGTTGTTCTTGCTTTCCGATTTTTTATTGATGAGCTGCAGAAATTCGAAATTAATATCGAATTCCCCCGAAACGAATTTCAATTTATTTTCATTCCTTTCGATCGTTTGGCGTGTTTTGTTTTTATTTGTATTCTTTCTTCGGTCTCTCCTTCGATCAGTTTATTGATTTCAATTTCGCCGATGTCTTTTTGCCATCGCATATCTGTTTGTTTTTACTCTTATTCAGGCGAAATTCAAATTATGATGTCAAGTTGGAAAACATCACAATTTCAAATTATCGACATGGCTTCACTGGCTTCAATATTCAACTCCATGTATATTCATTAAGGAGTTCGTCAACGAGCTTCAAATGACGACGTTCTGAGTGTCCACAACGGAACATCGGAGAGCTTTTCGCACTCCTAGGATTCACGACCGACTCCTTCCACCTGTTCGTCCATTGAAGTCGATTGATTTTTTCCTCTTTAATTTGAATTTTTGCTGTTTAATCCACTTGACAGTTCAACCTTCCGGCCAGCCCTGGTCCCAACGCCGCTGCTCAGAGATTGGAATCGCCTCCACGAATTGCGATTACAGCCCGCGACTCGGGGGCCTCGTTGGCTCCCCGCTCACGTCGCCCGCCCGAAAAGTTCCTCGACGAAATTCGCCCGAATGAATTTGGCTCGATTTGAGCCTCCTCAACGGTAAATGTCGCGAACGCCTCCCGTCGCCCGCCCGCGCCCCCAACCGCCGAGTGCAACGCGTGCCGCCTCGCATTCGAAGCGACCTCCGTCTCAATTTCAATTTCAATTGCAAGAGCACGCTGTATTTTTAGCATTATTGGGATCAGGTTTTCATTCTCCGCAAATGCACAGCTCGATCTCGATTGCTCGATTGCTTTTATCGGTCGCACCCTCTGCATAATTCATGACCGAGCACTTCCTGGTGTCCGGAGGCGGCTTCAAGGACTTCGGTTCGCCATCGCCGTCGCCATCACCATCGCCGTCGCCGTCGCCCTCCCAACTGCAGTACGGAACGTTTCGGTGCGAAGCGCGCTGGAAAACAGAAGGCGCAGGCGACGACTTCGGCGTTTGACTGCGATTGTTTCGACTGTTTTTGCCTCGGACTCCCGCTCCCTCTCGCCGGTCGCCGGGCGATGCCGATGACGTCGTCATGCCGCCGAAAATTAGCACGTCTCGGACGAGGCGGGCGCCAGAGGGAGACGGCGCGATCTGACAAGAAATTATGACCAATCAAGGCATTATGCAACGCATTAAGCCAAATTATTATGTCATAGTTTTGAACACAGCCCAGCACAGCGGTGGACTCGTTATTAGCCACAACAACAACAACGACACCCTGCGGCCATAACAATGGCTAAGACAACAACCACACGGCGGGCAGAGCATGTGAATTCCGAGATGACGGAAGTGAATCGAGTCAGCGGCGGACCCGGTGGCAGCCGCCGGTGATCCGGGGCCGCGAAGGGACCCAAGGTCTGGATCGGCGGCAGCGACACGCGATCGCCGGCCCTGGGCGCTGATGGACAGTTAGAGAGGGCTCGGGTGCCGGCTGATGCGATGATTGGCTGGCGGACTGACTGACTGACTGACGGACTGACTGACTGACGGACTGACGAACGGTGCCCGGTGTAAGTTGTGGTTTTGTGTTTCGTCTTCCTTCCCCAAAATGCAAATCGAGCGTATTTGCATAAAATTTAATTTTATCTCATCGATCTGCTCGTGCATAAATTTATTTCACTTTGTCTGGGCGTTTTTTCTCTGAAGTTTGTGATTTTCCTGACTGGCCGAAGTTTATGTCATTAAATTGGTTTTTTTTCTCTTTCTTGCTGTACGATTCGACGGTGGCGACGCCTTCGGTTTCAAGTTCACACCGAACATTTGACTTGATCTGGTTCGTCTGCGTTCGCTCGGCATCGCAGGTGCAGCGTTTGCCTGCTTTTGTTGTAGTTGTTGTTGTTGTTGCCTCCCTGACCCACCGAAGCCCCACGTGCGGCCGTCGTCCGCCCGTCCCTCGGTCGTCCTCGAGTCCTTCTCCATCAACTCCATTCGTCCGTCCGCCGTCCGTCCGTCCGCCTGTCTCTGCATTTGTCTGTTCATCCACCTGCCTTCCCCAATCGATGCCCTCAGTCCATCCTCCCTCTCCCTCCCCCCCTCCCCCCTCTTCCGCTGCCTCTCCCTCACCATCGTCGTCGCTGCCTGATCTTTTCATTCATCCGGCGAAATCCAGCCTGCTGACATTTCAAGATTCACCAATCCCAGCAACAAAGCAGAAAGAAGCAGCAACAACAACAACAACAACAACAGCATCATCCCATCATTTACATAAAATTTCATTAAGTTTTTCTCCCATCTCTCTCCCTAGGTAGTTTGTTGTTGGCTGTTGTTGGCTCTCGGCGTATCGGTTGTGTTGTAGGTTAAGCCAGTGTTGCCCGTGCATTTTTCTGCAACAACAAGAACAATGACAACAACAATCACAACGGAAAAAACACAAGAGCAGCAACAACAACAACAACAGCAGCAGCAACAATTTAGTCTCATGCTGGGCACATCATTTTTCATCGTCGCTGATGTTGCCACAGTTTTTATTGTTGCGGGTTATTTACGGTTGTTTGTTGTTATTGTAATTTGGTAACAACAACAACAACGACAGCAACATCAGCACCAAGCCAATCAGCGCAACACCGCGTCAAACGAAAGGGGAAGAGAAGAAATTCCCAGCGCCGTGAAAAGCGATCGGGTCGCGTCGCGTTCTTGATTTCGATTTCATGACAGCCATAAACAGCAATTGCAAAGATAATTGCAGTTACTGCAACAGCAATGGCAGCAGCAACAACAACAGCACAGGAACCCCTTCAACGGTTCTGCACCCGCACTGGAGCCTCCGGTGCTTCCACCAACTTGGACCGAACAAAAGAGTGAACAAAAAGAGTCTCCTTGTGTTTGTTTTCGATTCCCTATTAGTTTTCGATTACGAATTTCGTCTCAAAAAAGTCGAAAAAAGTCAGCACCTCGCCCTCCACTTGTTGCCGAGCTTCGAAGTCTCTTCTCGCACTCTTCCGCAGACGACGCGGAGACCAATGTTAAGAGAGCCGTCCGTCGGAAGAGCCCAGGAGCCAAGGTGTTTGTCTGCCTTGCCTCGAGCTTAAAGCTCCGACTGGGCTCACGAAATTCCGCTCTTTTGGCCAGAGATTCTCGGCCTGCGATTTCTCTATTTAATCTGGAGTTTCTGCGGAGCCGAGACTCGACTTGGATTCCTCCATTTTCTCTCTTTCCAACATTGATTTTATTCACGAGACGATTGCCTTCGCCCGTCGCTGTGAGTCTCATTCACTTCTCTTGATGTTTCTCCGGTTTCGATTGCGTTCCTCGTCGTGTCTGTGGATCGTGTTTTCTCTCTGCCTCAGGTCGTCAGCTGATTTCTCTCTCCCTCTCTCTCTCTCTCTCTGTCGCCACCCGACTCACGACTCTTGAGAGTCGCTGGCTCTGGCTCTCCTGCCCTGCCTTGCCTGCTTCTGGCTCCGGCTCCGGCTCCGGCTCTGGCGCTCTCCGGCTTCGCCTCCTCCGTCCTGCTCTCGCTTTCCGGCTCTCCCGAGTCGGTCGGTCGCTCGCTCGAACGCGGCAAAAGCTCGCCAGCGGCAACAACAACAACAACAGCAACAGCAACAATGGCAACAGCAGCGATGACGACGGCCAACGGGCCAACCATGGCTTCCTCCTACCACCGGCCGGCCACGATCGCGACCACGGCGACGGCGACGACGACGGCGACGGCGACGACGACGGCGACGACGACGAAGAGGAAGAAGAAGAAGAAGAGGGGACGGCGGTGGCGACGTCGGAGTCTCGCGGCGGCCACTTGTCGGCGGCGCGTTCAGTTGAGTCGCGAAAGTCGTCGAGTGCGTTTGCTGGATTCTGCTGCGGAGGGCATCGTTCGTTGGCGCCTGGCCTTCTTTCAAGACACTTCAACTACACAACTACAACAACAACAACAACAACAAAAATACTACAACCCACTACTACTCGAATCGCCCGAGCAGCGGCCGTCATCAGGTGCTCCGCAAGCGTTGGCCACGCGATGACGAAGTGAGGCGCGAGCGAGTTTGTGTGTGAAAGAACAACAACAACGACAACAACAACAACAACAAAGGCTACCAAATGTATCACATTTTTATTGTGTAACGAGTGAGGGAATTTTCGCAGAAAACAAAACAACAACAAAAATAGCAAAAGTAAAGCAGACTCAAAAAACGCAGAAAAACAAAATATAATAAAATATAATAAAATAAAGTAAAAACATAAGAGAAAAAATTTAAGTTTTTAAAATTGAAAAACCGTTTGTCGAGTTTGTAATTTTTACAAAAGTGAAACCATCGAAGCTCTGACGGCTCCGACTTCACAGCGCGGTTCCGTGAAAGTTTTGCAAAAAATTCGAATATTTTTCGAGTGAAAAACAACAACAACAACAACAACAACAACTCCATTATAACCATAACAGCGACGGTAATAGTTGCAAAAAACGAAAAACGAAAGAAAAAAAACGCAAAATAAAACAAAAATAAAGTCAAGTCGATCACAGCAAATTTAAACAAAGCGCGAACGACGGCAGCAACAACGCGTAGGAAACTGGTCTATCGACAACAACGGCAGCAACAGCAACAGCAACAACGGCAACAACAACAAGCTCAACAACTGCCAGCAACTGGAGGCAAGAGAAGAAACTGTGCCTAAAAGTGAAATTAAGTAGAGGCGAAGACCAACAACAACAACGACAACAACAACAACACCAACAACGGCAATAACAAGCAGTAGAAAAACCAGCTGAGCACGAAGAGGAAGCCGAAGGAAATCTCGAGGAAAAGCTCGCGAAAACTGGAAGAAAACCAGTTGAAAACTCAAAACAAGGCGAGCGAAAAATCCAAAGGAGAAAAACTAAAAAGCGGAAAATTCAAAAGCGAAAAATTTTGCATGAAAAATCGTGACAAATTCTCCAAAACTCCACCTCGGGACTTTTGCTGAAACCGCCTTCCGTCGTCCTGTCGCAGGCCCTTCGACCGCTCGCGGCACCCGGGCGCGTACGCAACATCGTCGCCGGAGTCCCCAGCAAGAACAACAACAACAACAACAACAACACCACCACCATCATCTCCACATCGCACACACCGAGGTAAGCGGCGGCATCTGGCTGGGCTCCAGCTGGGCCCCAGGTCTTGGGATGTTTTTTTCTGGCTTTGCATTGATTTCGTGTGTGTTTCGAGTGGTAGTTGTACAACAACAACAACAGCAGCGTTGTTGTTGTTGTAATTATTATTGTGATTATTTCTGTTGTTGAAATGTCAGGTCTCAGTCGGGTTTCAAGGCTGCGACACCGACAACGTCGTCGACACCGACACCGGCGCGTTCGCCTCTTCAGTCTTTCGTTTTGGCCGCGGCAGATGCGTGGAAAACCGTAAGAAACGAGCACGAGTCGTGTAAAATCATAAAATTTATTGCTTTCCGAAAAAGTTTCTCGGATTATTTTCAACTCTTTGCTCTCCCTCGGTTCTTTGAGAAATATCTCGAAATCCGATGCCCGAAAAATTCACATAAATCGCGTTTGGGACGCGGTTCTCGATTCAAATTCACAGCTGTCCACACGGATGCCCATGCGTATCTCATTAACCTACAAAGGGGCCACCACCAACAACAACAACAACAATAACAACGACACCGTCCATAGACAAGCCGCGAATTGGAAGCTTTTGTAGACGGCTTTGCGTTTCAAAGAACTGTCAAACGATTCTCGGCGGACGGGGCTCGACGGGGCTGAGCGCGGCTTCGTCGATTTGCATGTGAAAGCATTACAACAACAACAACAACATTGTGGGGAGACCATCGACAACAACAACTCGCACTCGGCAGAAGACGCAATCAATGGATGGAATTCGTATTCAAAACCAAATCCCATTTCTTTCCACAGAGAAGCTTTTATTGGCACAAATGGCCGGCAAATGCGTGTGTGAGAGAGAGCGAGAGGGGGGGGAGGGGAGGTGGAGGGGGGCGATGGGTGAAGCGTTGCCACCTTGAGTTGAACGATCGCGCGCTCGTTCTTCGTGGTTTCTTGGAAGTCGTGAAGCTCGCGAAGGCGCAGCCGTGGAACAAGTGCAACAACAACAACAACAGCAACAACAACAACGACGACGACGACAACATATAATTCCAACAACAGCAACGGAATACGATTGCAGAAACAACAACAACAACAGTCGACTCGGTGAGAAGGCAAAACAAAGGCAGGGGCGGCTGAAGAAGAAAAAGAAGAAGCAGCAGCAGCAGCAGCAAACAATGCAATGTTGAAAGTTGCGCAATCGTTCGCATGCCGCGCAAAAACAACGGCCGCCGATAACAACAACAACAACAACGACAACAGCAGCAACAACAGCAACAAATAACACAACCCTTGCTTTGCTCGATCAACCCAAGCTCTCATCGAAACGCACAACCGACGGACGGACGGACGGCGTCTCCCAGCGTCTCTTCTTCTGCTTCTCCCTTCTGCGGTCGCCGTTGCTGCTGCTGTTGTTGTTGGCTTGTCTCATTACCATAAACCCCTGCATTCGCCTCTGGCTTCCGTCCGTCCGTCCGTCCTTCCATCTGGCCGCCGTCTTCCGAGCCAGCGTCGATGTCGCGACTTTTATGGCCACTGATCGCGGCCCAGAGGCACACGAGAGAGCGACGTGTGTGTGCTGTGCTTGTGTGCGTTGCCCCGACATCCGCGTCTGCGTTCGCTTTGGAATCGCATCTTAATTGCCTCCCACCTGGCAGCCGCCCCAGCCTCGAGCGCCTCGTTCCGCGCGTCCCGGCTCGTCGGCGGCTGCAACACCTACCGCTAATCACGGCAATTGCCTTCGCCGCCAGCAGCCACGGCACGGCCCGGCGCCGGCGGCAGCAGCGGGAGAGACCAAAATAAGCCACGAAAGTTACGATCGAGCCGCAGCCGCACCCCGAGCAGAGGGCGACGGGGACGAAGAAGAGGAGGGAGACGAAGGCGAAGACGAAGCAGAGGCCCCGGATGACGCACCGGGCTGGCGATATCGCGTTGGGGTCGTTAAAAAATATTCAAGCGAAAAATAAACAATCCGCGGAATTCCAGAAGTCGAAAGAAAGAACGGGCTTTGTCGATATTTGAGATTGCATTTTTTTAAATTTCTTCGCCTCAACAGACAAAAAAAACCTCCCTCGAAATGGGTTTTTAATTTGGGAAGCGCCTGGGCCTTCTGCGGCGATTAAAGCCCCATTAGGAGCCTTTCGAATTTGGGGGAGGAAAAGTGGAGTTGAAAAATGGAAACCTTAGAAACTTGCGGCAAGCGATTTCCTGGATTTCCAGTCGAGGGAAAGAAATCGGAAATCAGAAAGAGTCGAGATGGAGAAATGCAAAAAAAAGCGAGGCGCGAAGCGGTGGCCGCGCCAAGTTCGTGTCTTAAATCGTTCGTTTCCTGGCCGCTGTCGGGCGAGGCGCAAGCGGCGCGAGGCGAGGGCGGCGCGCAATTAAAGAGGGCGGCAAGGCATGCAGCAACAGCAACAGCAGCAACAACAGCAACAGCAACAACAACAACACCACCACGTTCGAGGGCTTCCTTGCACTGCAACCCCAGCCCTCGCTGTGGACTTGGATGGCTTTGCATGGGAGCCAGCGTGGCAGACGACGTCGGCGTCGGCGTCGCAGTCGACTGCGCCGTCGGCCGCCCGGGAAACCTTAACCTAGGCGCGAGAAACACTTTCGCGCGTTTGTTATGCACGCTGAGCTGTTAAATTGCACGTGAACCGCCCAGCAACAACAACTGAACAACACAGCAACACCTTCGACAACACCACACCGCACCGCACCGCACCGCACCACCAACGAAACACCGTGGCAATTATAACAACACAGATAACAACGCCAACAACAACAACAACGACAACAATGGAGATAACGATAACCATTTTTCATACGCTGCCGTCTCGACTGCGGGAGTTCGGGGAGGTCGGCGGGGCTCCGGAAGGCAGTCGAGCCAGCCGCAGCCCCAACCCCAATGAGGCGCGGAAGTTGGGGGCGTCGCTCGGTGGGCGTGTGTGTGTGAGTGTGTGGGTGACCCGAGTTGGGCGCGGGACGGAGGCAGGGCCTTCGACGGACGGAGCCGATCCCAAGGAGCCACTCGCTAATTGCGGGCCCTGGGAGAGTCAGAGCGGCAGACGAGCGGAAGGAGCGACGAACGGCAGTGTGAGAGCGAGACAGACAGCTGGTGGTTGCATAAGCAGCGGCCGCTCGGACGGCTGAACGGCGGCCAAACGGACGGAGACGCGGAGTCGGGAGCGAAGACAAGACGAGACAGCGACAGACAGCGGCTGAGGTCAGACGGCGTCCTCCGAGCCGCGATGGGCACCCGAGGGGCGGCAGGGGAGACGGAGGGGAGACGCAGAAAGAGGAATTCAGTCGGTTCAAGAACGTCATTTCAGAGACGAGATGAGACGGGCCTCGTGGAAAGGAGGAAAAAGCGAAATGCGAAATGCGAAATGCGAAAAGCGAAAAGCGAACTGCGAATTTCGCCTCAAGCTGTTCAGGCCGGACGCCAGGTCGACCGACCCGGGCTGGGAGCCAGGCTGCGGGGCTGCCGCCGACCCCGGACCCCAGGCAGACGGGCCCGATCGAACTCTGGACAGCTGAGCTGGACCGGCGACGTGATGCGTGTTTTTAATGGAGCGGAAAATCACGGCAGAAGCAGCAGCGACTAAAACGACAACAATAGGAGCAATAACAGCAACAACAACAATACGGGCAACAACAACAACAAAAACAGCAGCAGCAGCAGCGGCGATGACCACCTCGACACCAGCAACAGGCAACTTAAAACAAAAGCAATGTCGTTGACTTCTTAATGTGCGTCTTCATCCCGGCGTCGGCGTCGTCGTCGACGTCGCCGCTGTCAACGGGCGACTTGTTGTTGTTGTTAGATCTGTTATTATTGCTGCTGCGGTTGTTGTTGTTGTTGTTGTTGTTGCTCCGTCAAAATATTTCGGCTCAATTTTCAACGAAAATACGCGCGGAGAAATTTCTTCGCCCGATGCCAATCAATCAAGTCTTCTTGGCGAAGGCGATGCTTTTGCTGTCGGTTTTCATTCTCTGCCGTCGATGATTATTTAGCGAGTGTTGTTGTTGTTGTTGTTGTTGTTGTTGTTGCTGCTGCTGTTGTCGTGGTTGTTGTATGAGGGGCCACAATCCGCTTACGACGTACGCCCGGCGTGTAAAGCGCGAATTTCAAGCTTAATTAAGACGAGCGAACGATGGCCTCTCATCAGCGCCTGGCTCCGATCGGCGACTCCTCGGCGTTGTTGTTGTTGACACTGTTGTTGTGGCCGTTCATGTTGTTGTTATTTTCGAGGTTGTTGTTCTTGTGACTCTTGTCGCCGGGCCAGACTCCAGTGGCAGATCGGATCGAGTCCGTTCGGGTCGGTCGAGTCGGTCGAGTCGCCCCAGCTTCCGGTGCGACCTCTGGCGAACGCCCGGAGAAGTAGCATATTTTCATCGATTTTTCTCTTCCCGATTTCCTCCCCCTCCTCTTCGCCCACTGGTCCGCCGGCGATCAGCGAAAATCAACCCGAATTCGCGGGCTCTCGGAGGCTCCAACCACGATTGGGTTCGGACCTCGCGCTGGTGGGTGCGTTGGCCGGTCGTTGTTGTTGCTGTGTTGTTGTTGCCACCAGTATGGCCCGTAAACAGCGGCCCAAAAAGGACTTCGCGGCCGTTGGTCGAGTGATTGACACGCACTTTTCTCCACATTTGATGGCGACAGAGACGAGAAGAAAATTTTTCTTCGCATGAAAATCCCCAACTTCGCATAAAGCATTTCCATTTTCTCATAGAAATCGCCTTTCCTTTTGTTCATTCATTGGAAATGGATTTTCGTAGTGGACTTTAATTAATTTCCATTTGATTTCATCGCGCCCAATCAGCGGCGATTCATTGACTTCACACTCGTGCTTCAATTGCTTCAATCCATCAATCACTTCCCCCACTCCCGATCGCCGTCGTCGGCACCTCATTGGGAATTCACCCGAGATTCGCGTTCAATTCATTGCACTTCACATGTTATCGAAAACGGAGCCTCCTCGACCGAAACTACGGCAAAATCCGCGATCTGCTGAAACCACCTGAAGCCGGGAGTCGCGCGTGCAGCTGCACCTGCTCCACGCGGGCTCTGGGGGCCGCACAGACAGTCAGGCCGGCCGAGGGACCGACAGACCGACAGACGGCCGGCAGACATTCGCTCGAATTTCCCACTTTCCATGGCGAGAGCCCGGAGATCGACCCAACTGGCGACTGGATTTATGAGGAATGTCGCCCTGGCCCCCGAGAACCTCAAGCGAAGCCGCTCAGTTTGGATTTCGTCCTCTTCGAGGCTCCTCAAAGGCCCCGCGTCGACTTCGAGCTGCAGCGACAGACACCGACAGCTGTTGAGCCGACGTGCTAATGACGGGAAATTCAGAGCCTGCAACGCGGCCACTGCGGCGTGAATCGCAACAACAACGAAGCCTGTGCATTTGCCCGGATTTCGGCCAATGATTGATGTTCCATGGGTTGCATAAGCCAGCGATTTGATTGCCGAGGGAGCCTCGAAAACAACATTTGCTCGGCGCCAACAGATGGGTTTTGTTTGGACTTCAATTAACGGGCGGCCGACGACGGCGACCGATCGAGGGGTTTTCTCAGGCTTTACTCGGGCTGGGCCGATTTTGCGTAACCACCCAGAGAGAGAGGGAGGGAGGGAGGTAGATGGCGAGATGTTGGCCGTCCTCCCTCCAAGGAATTTCGGTCATCTACTGAGTTTAATTTTCGTTCTTCGAGATCGGTTCGGCGGCGGTTGATTGAAGTGGAGGGAGGGGGAAAAAATTTCACTTTCATTTGCTTTTCTCACTCGCCACACAACTGCCTTGGCTGCAACAACAACGACTTAAACTATCACAGCAACTCGAAGCACAACAACTCCGGCTACAACAACTCCAGCTACAACAACTCCAGCTACAACAACTCGATCTACAACAACTGCGGCCGCAACAACACAACTACTGCCATAAACGGCGACAAGCTCTGAATTTTTCCGCATTTCATGCGTCTCAAAAGGCGCATTTTCCCCGTCATCGCTGTTGTTGGTTGTTGTCTGTTTTCCTTGCTGAAACGGTGTCTGATAATGGTGCAACAACAACAACAACAGCAACAACAACGACGACGGCCAAGAACAACAACAAACTTGCAGCTGCCAAAATCGAAAGCAAGTGAAACGCAATCGGTCGACGGCTCTCCTTGTGTTGGTGTAGGTGAGAGAGGGCTTTCCTATGGCGATCGGTGTGTGTGAGAGTGTGTGAGTGTGCGTGTGTGTGTGTGCGTGTGTGTGTGCTACGCTTCAATAAAAACGCGAGCGGGCCTGGAAACGAATTCGAGCGATTTTCCTCGCATCTCGCTTTTCATTTCAGCGCCAAAGCGCGGCGTTTTGGAGAAACAACAACAACAACAACAACGAGAGCGATTACCACAACTATCATTGCAAGTACAGCAGCGGCAGCAACAACAACAGTACAATAAATAAATATTACAACAACATGAATTACAAACAACTGCAAATGGCCGTTGCCTGAAAGCATTTAAAATTCATTGCATTTCATTTTTCAAACATTTTCCATTTCGTTTCGTTTCGTTTCGTTTTCACGTGAAATGTGAAAGCCAACAACAACAACTACAACGCCAACTGCAACAAAAATACTTTTACATTCACAATAACAACAGCAACAACATTTAATGTATACAATGGCATAAGCCAACAATGACAACAACTAATTCCACCATTTCTCTCACAGTTGACCAGAGCGGTTCGAAAGATAGCAACAACAACAATGCCGACAACAACATTTGGACGACAAGTGCGCGATTTCGCTGGTCTTGTTGTTGGCGGCGTCCGGCGATTGTTGTTGCTGTTCCTTGTGATGCCCTGTCGCCAGAGCCTCGAAACGCTTTAATTGCCGAGTCTCGTGTGAGCGGGACCGAGAGGGAGAGGGAGGGAGAGGGAGAGGGAGAGGGAGGGAGAGGGAGAGGGAGGGAGAGGGAGAGGGAGCGAGAGAGAGGGAAAGAGCTCGAATTTCATTCCGACTTTCTTCGAAATGGCGACCACGGCTCTCGTGTCGCCGACCCTCGACCACAGCCCGGCGCGTTCTGAGTCAGGTTGGGTTTGGGGGCTCGTTGTTGTTGTTGTTATTGTTGTTGTCCACCTTGGCATTTTCGCACCTCAGGCCGTTCGCTTCGTGTCGCGAACTCGAAGCAGTCGAGCGGATTCTTCCGAAAACTAAACTATTTCCACATTCTCTCGAAACCCTCTCAGTGGTTGCCAAACTCGAGGGGAGGGTGAAGTGGAGAAGAAGAGGCAGAAGGCAGCGGTAGCACCAACAACAACAATGGACGATGAGACCCATGCAACACGTTTTCTGTCGCAACGCAGGCTCGGCTCGGCGATCGTTTCGAGATCTCAATCGAAAATTAAAAATAAATATTTCAGCTGGCATTTTTCGTTTCATGCCCTTCTTCTGGCTGTTGTTGCGGTTGGTTTTCTTCATTTTACTTTCTATTTCGATATTGTTGCTTTTGTTGTTGTTGTCATTTTCTTCTTCTTCTTCTGCTTCCCCGTGCCTTTACGCGAAGTCATCGGCAGCGCCAGCGCCAGCGCCGCACGAGACTCGTCTCCACAACTCCAGAGCGATCGCCAGCAGCAGCAGCGCCAATTACAACAACAACAACACCCTAATGATGTAGAAGAAGAGGACGGCGCTGAAGAAGAGAAATATGGCTGATGATCGGGAGGAAGCCGGAGGAAGCCGGGCTGAGAATTTGATTTCGAGGCTGATTGGAGACAAACGACAGCGGCGGCCACGACGACGACTGCGACAAGTCGAACCGAGCCGAACCGAGTCGTGTCTGTCGCATAAAATGTTGCCGTTGCCGAAGCTTGGCCGCCAGCAGCGCTGCTCTTGTTGTTGTCGTCGTCGTCGTCGTCGTCGTCGTCGTCGTCGTTGCCTCCATCGCTTCTGCTGACAAAATGTCAACAATGCGACGGCGGCGGCAACATTAGCTAATGATGCTGAGAAATCGCTGTCATTTGAATCGGGCAGCAGCAGTTGCCGCTGGTCTTCTTCCTCTTCCTCCTCCTCTTCCTCCTCCTCCTCCCTCTCCCCCGCCCTCTCGCACGGCGCTTCTTCTGCTCGCCCGTGCCGCTGTTACTTAAGCGAGGAAATGGTAAAAGTTTGCTCGAGAGTTTTTCTTTCAATTTTTTCCCAATTTTAGATTTTGTTTTTTGCTCTTTTGGCTCTTCTTCACTTTGGAGTTTTTCGTATTTTGTGTTGTGGTTGTTGTTTGTGGTGTTGTCGTTGCCGCCGTTGAGTTCCACGCAGTCTGCGGAAAGAGTTCATAAAATATTCAGAGGCCGAGCATAAATCAGTCGGCCGAGAGTTCGTCAAGAGCCGCGAGGAAGCTTTCTTCGCACCAGCGCAGAGTCCGCGGCAACAGCAACAGCAACAGCGACAACAGCAACAACAGCAGCAGCAGCAGCAGCTCTCCACAGTTGGACATAAATTTGTCCCACAGCCAATTTGTTTGATTTTGTGCCGATATCGCGCGATGTACGCGAGGCTCGGCCGACGATCGATGCCGTAAATCGATCACGACGTCTCGAAGCCTTTCGCTGATGCAACATTCCACCTTTTCCTCCTCTTTCTTTCGCCATTTCTCTCCTTTCTCTCCTTTGCTTTGCCGCTTCTCCATCCCCAGTTTTCCTCCAGCCGTGCACGTTTCCATCGTTCGGTTTTCGGTCTGCACTTTTCACATGGCTGGCATCGCATCGAGGGGCTCGTTGTTGTTGTTGTTTCTCCTGCTGTTAATTGCGATATTTAACAAGTTTAATTGAAATTTTAAGCAATTTCGTCTCAATGAACTCCGGACTTTTTCCCCTCTCATTCGCTCGGCTGTGGTCGCCGACGCCGTCGCCGTCACCGTCGCTGACCGCCGTCCGTCGGCCGCGATTCATCACGAGGCTCGTAAACTTCGGCCATAAACGTTTTCTCGTGAAAGTCGCGGACACGATGACGACTGCGATGGCGGCGCCGCCTGACCTCGGAGTGACCTTCGCGCTGCCTCCCGCAGCGGCCAGTGCCAGTCCTTCGATCGGGTCCTGGGGCGGACATTTTTAAATCCGAGCGGGTCGCGCGGTTCGTGCCGAGACCCATTAAAGCGTCCTCCAGGCCGCCGGGGCCGCCTCTCAACGTTGCCCACGATTCTCAAACATTCAGTCGCCACAACAGACGAAGACCGCGACAACAACAGCAACAACGTCTAATTAAAAGGAAATCAAACGCTCTCTAATGTCATCGCCATCAAAAGACAACCTCAAACGGAAATTGCAGGCGAGCAAAAACTAAACAACAACAACAATAACAATAACAATAACAACAAAAACAACAACTATTTTCATTGGGCCACCCAAAGCAAAAACAACAAAATTACAAAATCCAACCATCATAACAAAAGCGTGCTCGAAGTCACGCATCAAGAGAGGACCAAAAAACCTCGAGTTCGAACTTGAACACAAAGTGTTTGCTGTCGGTGTTGTTGCTGTTGTTGTTGTTGTCATTGCTGTTGTGGTTATTGTTTTAAACGACTTTAAACTGATGTGCGCCAGGACGGCGTTGACGGGGCCGACGAAGAGAAGAAGAAGACGCCGAGAGCCGCGTGTGCCGGAAGCGGCGGCCATGGGGGGGGGGTCGCGGGGAGTGCGTGAGGGACGACGTCGTTGGGGGCCTGCGATGAGAGGCGGGAGAGAGAGAGAGAGAGAGGAGGAAGGGAACATTGGGAGTTCAATTAATGAAATCTGCCTAGAGTTTGAACATTTCATTCAATTTTTTCTTCGCACGTTTTTTCGCGCCCATTTTCTAACAGATCTTATTAAATCATTTGAAAAACAACGATTTAAAAATTCAGTTTATCAACAGTTTTTTCAGAACTTTTCAGAATTTAAAATTGTTTAAATTAAAAACACAAATTAATAATTTTTAACATTCCAAATTTTCGTTTCCTCCTTCCTCAAATGCAATCCTTCAAGCTAAAGTTTTTTGCTTCATCGTTTTATGTTATTTTTACACTTTTATTATTATTTTTTTTTTCGCAATTTCTCACTTTATTTTTTTTTTTTTTTCTCACGTTCGATCCTGCATTTGAATTTAAGATTTTGCCGAATCGCTTCTCGAAACTGCGCTTTTTGAACTCGGCTCGCACTTCGACGCCAGACTTTCGAAAACGCTGCGATTTGCATGCGATCCGGAGCGCTCGGCGCGTAGGCTGGCAACGCTGGCTGCAGTCGGCCGTCGCGACGACTGACAAAATGCGGCCGCAGACCGTTTAGCGGGCATTGTTGTTGTTGTTGTTGTTCTTATCGTTGCAATTGGGCACTGAGGGCGGCTCCGTCGTTGTTGTTGGAGCTGGTTTTCTTATTCTTCGTTATGTTGTTGTACTTGTTGTTGTTGTTGTTATTGTTGTTGTTATTGTTGTTGTTATTGTTGTCGCCTGCACCGCCCACCTACCGAGCGGCGGAAAATTGCTTCGGCTGTCGACACGTTAAGTCGCCGCCGTTGTTGTTGCTGTCGTTGTCGCTGTGGCTGTTGCTGAAGTCGCTGTCATCGGACAACAACAACAACAACAACAGCAACAAGTGGTCGTGTCTTTAGCCTGATAAATCTATGTTAGTGAAATTGTTTTTGCGGCATTGTTGTTGTTGCGGAAATGATTGTCGCCTCCATTTGGCGATTGTCGATTGTCGGCCTCCTCGCCCCAACTCCCCCCCCCCCCGTCCGTCCGTCCGTCGCCCTCTTTTCCTCCCCTCCCCCCCAGCGCTCGACTCCTTTCACCGACGACTCGAGCAGCGGCAGCGGCAGCGGCAAAAACAACAACAACAACCATGTGGAGAAAAATGTGACGCACGTTGGACGTTTCGATCGCACTGCAATCGCACGATCGGGTGATTGACCTGGAAATAACAACAACAGCTACAACAACAACAACAACAACAACAAGACTATAACAACAACACTCCCATTACTACGAACAATAGGCGTTTGCCACAACAACAACAACAACAACTTTTCTTTAGCATTTCCCTCCATTCTCTCCATTCATTATTCATACCGGCGACAACAACAACAACAAATTGAACAACTGTATTGGTAATAATATTCTTAACAACAACAACAACAACAACAACAACACATGTAAGCCACCCCGGCGATTGTTCCTTTTAATTGATCGTCGGCCGGCCGGTGCTGCTTCTTCTTCTTCTTCGTCGTCGTCGTCGTCGTCTTCGATTACACGGTGAATTTTCATGATTGAGTTCGACGGCAACAACAAAAACAACAACAACAACAACGAGCCCAACAACAATTCATTGATCACTTTTATCCGCCTTCAATTGCTCGCTATCGCTATCGTTGTTGTTGCTGTTGTTGTTGTGGTAGAAAGTTTCATTCATAAATATTTTTTCATTTCGCTCTTCGTCTTTGGCTGAGTTTCCAACGAGCATGTGGTTAGAATTTTGATTTGTTATTGTTGTTGTTGTTTCTGTTGTTTGATTGTATTCTTAGCTTGTTGTTTGTTGTTGTTTTCCTTGGGTTGTTTTTTTTTTTTTTTTGTTCTACGGCATTGTTTTTGCAGTAAGCGATTTGTGTTAATGATTTAATTGCTTTATTTCGTTGAGGTTTTCGCGCTTTCAATTGCCATCGTTGTTGTTTTTGTTCGCTGTGTTTGTCGATGGCCATCGTGTTGTTGTTGTAGCCTTTGCTGTTCTTGTTCTTGCCGCTGTGCTCGATCTTAATTGACTTTTAAAGCGCGTTAATTTCTCTTCGATCGACTTCACATCGCCTTGGTTGAATTATTCTAGAAACAAGAAAAAATAGAAATAAATGAAATAAATAAAAAATGAATCAAAAAATAAAATTTGCTTCGAAAATTTGGAATTATAACTACAAATCCAGCACTAAATCGATCTCCAAAATTTGCTCAAAAAAAGTACAAAAAATTCAAAAAAATATTTTTTGAATCTTCCGCTGACTCAACTTCAACATTACCCGAAAACTCCGCTTTGGAATTCCATTTCTCTTGGCGTCGCCCATTTCCCTCCCGGCGACCTCTCGTCCAGCGACCGCCGTCGACGACCGTCGTCGGAAAACCGTCTCGGACTCCAGCCATCCATCGTCCATCCGTCGCATTCCTTCGCCACTCGCGACTTCCTCCACCTCGGCCTCCTCCGTCTTCGCTTCTCGGACCCGGTGCTTGTCGGTCGCGGCTGCTTTAAATGCACACCGTGTCGGCCGCGCCACCTCCACAGCAACAGCAACAGCAACAACGACAACAACGACCAGAGAGACAAAAGCAACAACTCTTGGTGAAAACAACAACCACTGCGACAAAAGAAAGCCCTTCCCAAAGGCCTACCATCGAGCATCGGGAGGGGCTGCCGTTGATTTCTTTCTTTTGTCTTTTTCACAAAACTGGGCCGAGCCAACAAATAGAAATTCAAAAATATCGCAGGCCACCAGCAACCGGCACCAAAAGTTCCCTAGAGCCTGGCTGGCCTGGACTCGACAGCCGCCCCAGGAGGCAACGGACGAGGGCACGCGCTCAGGACTCGCGGGACGGAGACGGGGATGGAGACGTTCATTTACATTTAAGTGGCTGCTCTTGTCAATTGTGTCAATTGTTCTTGTACAAGCAGAGCTGATGTTGTTGACATTGTCGTAATTGTTGTTGTTGTTGTTGTTGTTGTTGTTGGTGCTGTGGTTTGTCTATGACACGGCTGCGATGGCTATCTGTGCGGCGTCAGCGGTCGCTGGATTTTCGGCCGAGATTTTGAGGCATTTCTGAGCCGTTGCTTCCCTCGGGACGGCGGCGTCGCGAATAATTCCACGGACGACGGTGCGAATTGCCGGCGACTGGCGGCGGACAGACGGACGGCCGGACGGACGGACGGACGGCCGGACGGACGGGCCGCGGAGTTCATTCGCTCCAAGTGGCGAGGGTTTGGTTGGTTTTTGTTCGGTCGCGACGCTGTCTGAGCTGTCGATTGCGGCGCTGGCTCCACGCTCGACGTCGTCGTTGCCACCGCCGTTTCTGTCGCTGTCGATGCCGTTGTCGCCGTTGTCCGTGTGTTGTTGTCTTCGTCGGTCGCTCGATCGCTCGATCGCGCTCCCCGCCAGAGATCGCAAACATTTTTGGCACGATTCGCGCTCAGCCCACTGCGGCAAAAAGATATTTATATTTATTCGCGGCGAATTGCCTTAAATTGTTGTAATTGACAACAGCCGCAGACATTGCCACGACAATAGGCCGACGAACGCACACAAACACAGACCCACACCCTGGCACCGAGGCACCTGGGTCGGTGGGTCGGCGGCTCGAAAGGATCGCAAATTTTCATCAATCTCGCATTTTTGCGCCCGGCTTGTTTTTATAAATTTTCGAATTTATTGGGCCCCCTGGGAGGGCTGCAGGAGCCTTTTCTCGCCCGCAATTGCCAGGGAGTTGTAAAAGAAAAGGCTCAAGAACGAATCGAGGCAGCCCAACGTTCGTGCCTTGAGTCTTTCGTATCGAGGAGGCGGTCTTGGGATTTTGGCGAAATTTCCTTTCCATGTTTTTGACTGACTTGTGAAAAATTGACAACCATTCAAAAGGTTCAAGTTTGACATAATTATGAGAAACTGACATCAATTCTCCAAACTACATTCGAAATCCGTCCGAACCCTCGACACCACCCGCCGTCACGAAATCAATCAACGCAACCCAATTCAGCGGAAGGCGGACAGCAGAGTCAGCCAATGCAGTTTGTTTTAATTTACGAGCCCATAAAATACGGCCCCTATTAATCGTCCGAGACTAAGCCTGCTGGGAAGCCAGCGTTAATCCGGGATGACGCTTGATCGGCCACACGACCAGGACCACGACAACGGCACCGAAATTTATCAGAGTCGTCAGCGGAGCGAGTTCCGCAATTAAAAGCCGCGATTTTGTTCCCCGAACCCAGTCCCGGAATTCCCAAGGGTCCGCAGGAGGGCCTCGTGATGCACTCAGCGGTCCCGGCCGCGGCCACAACTCAATTTGTTATCTTTACGACCCGGCTCGGCCTCTTCAGCTTCTCGAGAACTCTTCTCCGTGGTCGCGGAGGACGGCGGAGCGGGATGGAGGAGGCTGCGAGCGACCATCGCTGGTTGCATAATGAAGTCGTCAACTTCTGGAGCACCGGCCACGCCGTCCGCCGTCGTCCGCGCGTTCCGCGAAGGGACGCGAGTCTTCTTCGGCCCGTCTTAAAATAGGCCTGGCTCGGCCGGCAGGGCCGGTCCGGCGCAGGTGCCGCAATTCGCAGTTATTCGCGTCTCCTCCTCTTCGGAGCCGGGCCGTTGTCGTGGACTTGGTGTTGTTGTTCCGTTTTTCGTTTTCTCCTTTGCTCGTTTCTCTTCGCCTCGTGGGCTCCATCGTGTTTTGGTCTTTACTTGTATTGTAAATCGTCTTCATTTGCAAATGATGTCTGTTATTCTTTTGTGCGTGTGCGCTTCTCCCTCTCTCTCTCCGTCTCCCTCTCCGTGGGTTCCTTCGTCCGGCGTCGCCCCTCGCTCGCACGCAGACGAGGCGCGAAATTTCTCTGCAAGCCCCATGTTACGTGAATGTTATGCGAATTATCATAATGCGATTGTGTTATCGTTTTTGCTCCGCGTCCCCGACGGCCGATGTGCGTTTCGTAAAAGGCCTCGCAGTGCCCGAGACCACGTATAAATAAATAAACGCCCGTTAAAAATACATTTCAATCAAAATAAACACCAGCAGGCAAACACAAAACCAACCAACAAGCGAAGCGAATCGAATCGAATCGAGTCACTCGTTGAATCATGAGCCGCACCAGACGAAGACGAGGCGAATTTTGTTTTTTGCCGGAGTTTGAAAAACTTTGCAATTGCCAAGTGGTTTTTTCCTCCCAGGGCCAGTGGGAGCTGCTGCTGTGGTCCCTTGTCTAAAGGAGACCACGTCGTGCTCCTCGAAGGCTCCACGTCCTCGTCCACACGTCCGAGGCGCCCGTCCGATTTGTCTATTTGTCGAGATCCCCTCCATGGGCCGCTCCTCGTCCACCACGCTGGGCTCTCGCCGGCTCCTCTTCGGCCCACTCGCCATTGGTCCGTCCGTCCGTCCGGCTGTCTGTGTCCAGCCCGGCCACGTCTCGTCCCATTAATTTCCCCTGCGTGGCTCCCGCTCGTCCGCCTTCTGCCTGGCTGCCAGGCCATCAATCACTTGGTCAGATCCCCGGTCAGCGCGACAAATTCTCACACACTGGTAATGGTGCTTGTTATTACAAGCAGCAAATGCTGCTGATGACACGGACAGCGACAGCAACGTCGAGCCAGCAGCAGCCGTCGGCAGGTTGGCGAACCGAATTTGCATGACAAAGAGAACGAGAGAACAACGGGAGAAGAAACTGACAAAGTCCGAGGGAGAGGCAGCAAATGAAAGGAGGAAGAGAACGAACTCAGCCCAGAACCTGCCGAGGAGGAGGAGGTGACGAAGAAGTAGAAGAAGAAGAAGCGCGCTGCTTAAAATGCGATCAACGTCCTTCCCTCGGCAAGGTTGTTTTGTGGTTCGCGTTGTTGCCGTTGTCGCTGTGCTGACGACGACGGCTGGCGATGGCTCGGCACAGGTTGAACTAGAATTTGAGAGGCTTCGTTAAAACCTGTTGTGGTTTTGGTGCTTCATCGCAGTCATCGCTGGTGTTGTGTTTGTCAGCTTCACTGTGGCAGGAACATCTCCACTTTGACACATTTTCAGTTGCCGAGGGCGCGGCCGCCAACAACAATTGTTGACTTTGCCGTCGTCGTCGTCGTCGTCAGCGTCGTCGCGAGAATTCCGTGAAATTCTCTACCGAATTCTCGAGTTGTTTGCGAGCTTTTGTTTGCCTTGGACTCGGCGCGACCGAGACAAGGGCGAGGGATTCCTCGGATGCCGTGAGAGGTTCCAGGCGACACGCTTTCGGTCGCAGCCAAGTGGGCGGAATCTCTTTATTCGGTTCCCAGGCACCTCGGATTCGAACCTCAGACAGCGAGACCCATCGACGGCCCTCTCGGGGACCGTTTGTCAATCAAGGCTGGCCCCGATCCCTCCACCGCCCGCCTCTGGCCGTCCCGACTCCTGCGCAGCCCGCCTCCGTCGACCGGCCGGGACGTCCGGCATGCGTCATGCGTCTTGCAGCCAACCCTTTTATTGCCGGTGCCGCTGCCGCTGCCACTGCCGCTGCTGCCGTTGGTTCCCCACATGTCGTCCATGTTAATGGCTTCACCGCCCGCATCGCTAATGAAGCCATTAAAGTGTCCAAGGAAGCAGTCGAGGCAGGCGAAGCTTCAAAATCGTCGTCCGCCACGCAAACGACGGCTTCCTCAAAGTGCAGGACGGCGTGAGGCGACGTCGGGCCTTCCCAGAACGCCCGCGGAGGTCGACGAACCGGGAGTTCGGACGCCCGAGAGGTCCTTCGCCTGCTCCGTGGCAGGCCCGGAGCTCTCAAGCCCCGACCCCTGGCGCAGGTTCGCCGACTCGCGGCGTGAACCCATAAATCAGGGCCCCACCTTCTGGGTGGCCGCGGCGCTCGCGCGTCCCCTGTCGGAGAAAGCCTTTCGGTGTTCTCAGCTCATCCCGACTAATCCCCCCACCTACCGCAGTCGCCCCCTGTCGGGTCAGGTGATTGATTGGGGAGCGGGGACGTTGGGCGGACACCCTCAATAAATCTGAAGTCCTTCTTTGCTTTTGAGATCATATTTTCGAGTTATAAATGAGAAGCTCTTTTGAATTGTATAAAGTGTAAAGTAGTTTTAATTCCAAGAGTCATAGCGAGGTTTTTGATTTTGAATTTTTTCGTTTGTCTCCTTCCAGGAATAAGACATGGTCTCGCGAAGAAAGATTCTGTCGCGGTCGCGCGACGACCTGAACCTGGACCAGACCTTCAGTCCCCAGGAGGAGGAGGAGGACGTCTGGTACCAGAAGGACAAACTCTACAAGGTGAGTGGGTGCCCGGGGCCTGGGGACGTCAGAGGATTGATATTTGGATTAAACACCGGTTTCATTGCACTTTAGACAGCGTTCATGGGTGTAAAACATGAAGGCAAAACATTCGAAAAACGATAAATAAATGAACCTTCAAACAGCTCTGACCAGCGAGGTGTGGTGGCCTGGCCTGGCCTGGCCTGTCCAGCGATCGTGGCTTCCGACACCCCTTGACGTCGGCTAATTGTCCCATTAACGCCCGCGGTCGTCGGCCGCCACCGATCGACGGTGCAGGTGGCGCACGCCGTCCGTCCACGGATTCTCGGGGTCTGCGGCTCCGCAAATGCCGGCCATTAATTGCGGAGCCGCCCCGCCCCGCCCCGCCCCCGGAGGCTGTCGTTAATTAACCCCAGCTGTGACTCTTCGTCTGGCGTTGCGACAGCGTCTGTCAAGACGAAGCGCGGCCGGGGGCTGCAGCGCCTTGGGGGTCGTAGGGAGTCGGCGTCGGCGTCGGCGGTCTCGCTAATTTGATTTCGCGCTGAGGAATCGCACGAAATGGGTTTCGTTTCGTTTCGTTTCCGCCCCGCGCCCGCGGACTCTCGCGAACTTCAGATTGAGTAATTCGAGGCGATGGAAAATCCATTTTTCCAGTTTTCCATTTTTCGGCACGACTGCCAGCCGCGGCAGCCCCGTCGTTTCCCATGCACGTCTCCGAGCGGCGTCGACAGCCGTTGAGCGGCCTTCGAAGACCTCGGGAAGTCGTCGGCCGCCTCCCAACCCCCAATCGAGCGCTGCCAACGGGCGCTGCGCAGCTCGAGGGACGCGACGCATGTTGAAACCGAGCAACGTCGGCTCCGCAAATGTCGGCGGCATCTGCGGCCACGAGACGTCCGTCGCAGCCCGGTTCGTGAACCTTGAGCGGTTTCCCAACTGTTCCAAAATGGCTCCGGAACCTTCTCGAGCCTACAACCGCAAATACCCCCTCCCCCCCCCCTCATATATACATATATATAGAAGGGGCGATGGGGGGTCGAACGTGCCGCCCGCTGCTGACCCGTTTCCATTGAATTGACCCGATTTTTCGAGTGACTTCGGTTCGATTTTCGTTGGTGTTTCTATCGATGAGGAGGGCGAGGAGGAGGGGAGGTGGAGGAGGCGGCGACCGGTATGGAAATTACAACAACAACAATGATTTCCTCACCTCATAAAAATTGGCAACTGCATTAATTGCCGTTACACGGCGCGACGCAACAACAACAACAACCACGCAGCAACAACGCATGACAACGCGACGCATTTTAATGTGACGACGTCGTCGTTGTTGGAGGGTCTCGTGCAACAACAACAACAATAACAATAACAGAGACGGACCAGCGCAGCAGCGAGAACACATATTACAACAACAACAACAACAAAAATCACAGCGACGATGACGACGTTAACATGTCAATGAAACAATTGCGCATGCGTACGTTTCCCGCCTGCGCTGCCCCAACAACAACAACAACAACAACACCAACAATATCCAGAAGCCAACAACAATAATGACGAGAGAAGTCACTCCAACAACAACGACAACAACAACGGCGACGAACACAACTTTATGACCAACTCAACGCTGGCGACTCGACCGGAGCCGAGCGCGTCCAGCGGCGGGCGGCGGGCGTCGGGCGTGGAGTGAGAGCTTGGCCGATACCCACAACAACAACAGCGGTGACAACAAAAATTACAACAACACCATCGCGCCATAATGTCGTTTGATTGACAAAAATTGTCGTTGCTGCCGTCTTGTGTCGAAACTAGGCCCACGTTCGCAGCCCCACAGCCACGCTCGAGCCCGGTCGGCCTGCGGAGCTCCGTCCGTCCATCCGTCGTCTGTCTGTTCGTTCGTTCATCCGTCGGTCCGTCTATCTGTCCGTCTCGGTCGCGCCTCTGGCCATCGTGATCGGCTGGGGACAGGCCAATAATATTTTTGGCCCAAAGAGTCGTTGATAAATAATTAAACTGGGTTACGGCAGCAGCGAGGGGCGGCAGAGGAGGAGGACCCGAAGAAGGAGGAGGAGGATGAGGAGAAGACGAGGAGGAGCCGGACGCAAGGGCGGTGGAGGAGCAGCAGCGAGCCTTCAAATCAATCGCGGGCTTCTCCAACTATCGGAACACAATTGCTCGCGTAGATTTGCCTGGCAGTTGCAAAAATTCGTCTCCTTTACTTAGACGCGAATTCCCTGTACTTTTTTCCAATTGTCGTTCTGCCTGAACTTACTCTTGCTGTTGCTGGGACTCGTCAGTCGCCTGTCAAGCAGAGGATTGAAAAATTACCAACCGAATTTATTCAAATACGACAACATTTGATTGAAACTTTGAATGCGACAAACAAAAACCTCGCCACAAGCAAGCACTCCTTACGTAAGGTTTTGTAAGGTCTTTAAAAAGATCGATTTTTTTTTTTTTGGTTTTGTAAAAAATTCCCTGCATCTGTCCGTCAGTCAGTCCAACCCTCTGTCCATCGGAATGTCTGGCCAGCTCTCGTCCGTGGATCGCTCACATTAGTTTCCGAGTTTCTCATCATTTTTCGCTTAATTTATTTTCGCTGTTGTTTTTGTACTCGCCACTGTTGTTCGGCAGACGAGCGTCGATCGTCGATCGTCGATGGCAACGGCAGCAACTTTCTTTTAAGTGTTTCTGCTGCTGCTGTTGTTGCAAATTGTTTGATATTTTTTCACTTCTCCACCTTTGTTCGCAAATTAAACATTAATTTTTTAATGAACGACGCTCGGACGTTCCCCGAGGCGAGGTCGGCGGCGGCGGCGGCGGCGCCAGAAAAAAGTTGACGTTCCGAGTCGGGGCGAATAAAATTAAATCATTCGCTTTGCCTCGCCACTGTCCGACTCAGGGGAGAAGCATTTGAAGTTGAATTTCTTCAACCCCCGGTCTGCCGGCTGGCCGAAGTTGGCAAAGTCTTGCAGAAAAGTCCTGAAAAGCTCCAGCACGCAATCCCATGAATTCAAATGGAACTTCTTGTTGGGTTTGGAAATTTCCCGACGTTTTCGAAGGAACCCGACTGGGTCTGAGTCTGGCTCTCGGGCCTCGGTCGCCCAGCCCAGCTCGGCTGTCGTCACTCGGCGCAGAGGCGACGCGAATCGACTTCGATCTGCATATCGACACCGATAAAGGCAACGTCGCAATGGTCGCTCCGGCACAACAGCAACGACAGCGGCAACCGGCGACACCTCAGACGACGCTTTCTTTGGCGGCAGCAAAGACACAACAACGGCAACAGCAGCGACCACCAGCACAACAACAACGACCACCAGCGCCGCGAACAGCTGCTGCTGCTCGCCGGCTGTGTCCAAGCATGTCGCAGTCGTCGCCGTCGCCGCCGCTTTTGCTCCGCTTTAAATTGCAACGCGGCGAAAATTAATGATTTTCCCCATTTGCAACAGTAACAAAATCACAAAAACAAGTCGGGTTGTGAAAGAAAACACGGCAACACAACATAAACAACGGCAACGACAACGGCAACGATAACAACAACAACAGCGATTGGCGGCAACCGCAGGCTGGAGCTGGAAAATTTCTCAACTGAAACGTGAGTGCGCGCAAAATTGAAAATTGAGCAAGGCAAGGCAACGACAACGACAACAACAACGACGACTACAACAACGGCAAAACATGGAAACTGGAAAAACCCCCGGAAAATGCAACCTCCCCCCCCGCCTGCCACGCCTTCGTCCTCCGCGGTCGTCGCCGCCACTTTCGTCATTTGTTCTGCGGCGAATTAAAAAATGACGCGAGACCCGGTGGCGACGACGACCGAGTCAGCGGCAGCGACGACGACGACGACGACTTCTTTCGCCCAGGCGTCGCATCGGCAACAACAACAGCGGCAACAACGATCGCCACAATGACAACGAACCTTTGGGCAACAATTATGTCTTTGTCAATTTGTTGTTCGAGTTGTTGATGTTGATGGTGATGTTGTTGATGTTTCTGCTGGTGCTGCTGCTGTGGCTGTGGTTGTTCTTGTTGTGTTTGTTGTTGTAGTTTCCATTTTTTGATTGTTTTCCCTGAGCGAAAACAGAAAAAACCGCACTTTTTCCCATGATATAATTTTTCGTCGTCGTCGTTTTTGCTGCTGCTGCTGCTGCTGCACTAATAGAAACGTCAACGGCACGAAAGCGTTTCCTCCGACGAGATCTGTTTTCCGAAAATATTAGGCAACAACAACAACAACAACAGCAGCAACAGCAACAGGGGTATTTTGATTTGCTGCCTGAGAAGCGAGTGTGAGGCAACTTTTGCGCGATTCTTTTGTCTCGGAAATTTAATATGGAACACGCTGTAATCGCAGTTGTCGTTTCTCCTATTGTTGTTGGGCTCGTTGGTGTTCTCGTTGTTGTTGTTGTTGTTGCTGTCGTTGCCGTTGCCGTTGGGTTCAGTGCTGTTGTTTGTGGTGTCTGCAACAGCGCTGGAAGCAGCTGACGTTTTCCAGTCTGGGAGCCGCCATAAATTTCGCGAGCTGCCGAGAGCCGGGGTCGGGGGAGGCGCAGGAGGGGCAGGTGGGGCCCGGAACTGCCAAATGACAAGGCGGACGGGGCCGCAGGGGGTCCCTGGGAGGCGCGGAGGGGGCGGCGGCACCAAAGACTCTGGCGACGAACGTGTGGGGGGCAGATGAGCAGAAGAGCGGGACGGCAGAGCGGAGGAGCGCGGGCGGAGGGGCGCAGGTGGGGGTGGGGAATTGAAAGGGGGCCGAACGGGAGGCTCTGGAGGACGAGCCGACAACAGGGAACAGAAAAATACGCGACCTCCTTCCCACAGCGAAAACGAGAGGCCCCGAGGGCGCCGCCAACAAAAGCGAAATTCGCTTCGCCAGAACCGGAATCAGAAGCAGAGCCAGAACCTGACCCAGAGCCGACTGTTCCTTTCCTCCCCCTGCACGTTCGCCAGCGACCGCCCCTCGTCCCGCCCCCCAACCTCGACGTCGTCGCCGACCGCGCATCGCAGTCGGTGCCGTGAAATCGAAAGTTGTCTCGGCCGCACGAGTTCGCGGCGAGATTCCGTTGGCGTCTCGCTGCCCGACGACGCCGTGGCGTGGCCGTTGTTGCTGTTGTTGTTGTTGTCGTTGCCTCGACAACTTCATCGTTGCCTTTTGCCGCATGTGCGCCAACGCCAGGCCGTCGGCCGATCCACGCGAGCTGCCATCGTTCACCTGGTTTCGCGCCAGGAGCGCCGTCGTCCAGGGCGGCGGGCGGCGCAGCCGAACAGGAAAGTAACGTTAGACAAGTTGAGCAACTGCCGACTGCAGCCGACAGCAGCAGCAGCAGCAGCAGCAACAACGACAACGACAACAACAAGTACTGCAATCAAATCAGGAAAAACCGGGGGCTTGCGGTCGGTTTTCGATTCCTGCGTTCGTTGGTTTGCTTTTGCTTTTGCTCTTGCTGTTGGTGCTGCTGGCTTTGTTGCTGCGATGTTGATGTTGTTGTGGATGTTGTTGCTGTGGTGTTTGTTGGCGTTGCTGCCGTGGATGTGATGTGGTTATTGCTGTTGTTGCAGGCCTAATGGAGAACACGCGCTCCTACTTGAGGCCCGCCATTAGCGTCCAGCAACACGGGCAAAACCTCGCTTGAAAAGTAGAAAAATGAAATAAAATAAGAAAATTTAAATTGGAAACCGCACGTGAAAATGAATTTTCTTGAGATTTTCAACTCATTTCCGTTCTCCTCGCTCGATTTGTTGTCGCCTTCATTCCCTTCCCTTCTTTCATATGTTTTTTCCTGGCGCCTTCGACTTTCCTTCGCTCCGCCCAGAGGTCGCGCCCTTCCATCGACGGCTCGATGACTGGAGCGAGCGTCGCGGACTCGCTCAAGGAGTCCCGCCAGCTGGTGGCGACTTCGGGCGACCCGGTCTCGGCCCAGCTGAGGTCGCTTCGAAGTCGGTCCGCTGTGGAGGCGCCAACAGAGGTGTCGGCGAGTGATTCACGGGCCGGCGAGGGCTCAGAGGAAGGCGACAAAGTTATGATCGGCGGCGCAAATCAAAATATTCAGCGTGCAACTGATGGACGGACGGCCGGCTGGACGGACGGACGCGGAAGCCGTCGATGGCTGGAGTCGTCAAGTCGCTGAGATCGATGATGGATGGGAAAAGGTGGCCGAAAGTTTCCCACAATCGGGGGGCAGGGGTGGAGGGAGAGGTCTTTGGTGTCTTCGTGCCAATGGGAGATGCCTCGTGAACGCTTCAGTCGGACTCGGACCTTTGACTCGCCCCCCCGACTCCCGAGTGTCGCCCACGCGGCTCTGGCCGCTGACTTCCCCATTTTCCCCATTCGCCGTCAATCAGTTGTCACGTTGACCCATGGCGGCCGTAAATGGGTCACACGGACACACACACACACACACACCCACCCAGAGACATTCACTTTCCGCATGTATTGAATTGAATTTCCTTTCGAGTTCGTGGCCGAAGTCTTTCGTTTCGCGGCAAAAGCCAGAAGTCAAACCGAGTCGATTCACGTGGCATGCGGAATGGAATAGCAACGGGAACAATTGCAGCAACGACAACAGTAGCAGAGCAACAACAACAATTAGGGTAACAACAACAACAACAACAATTAGGGCAGCAACAACGACCATTAGGGTAGAAATAACAACTATTTGAGAGCAAGCAACCATTAGGATGCCAGCAACAACCATCGCGAATAGTTTTTGTAATTGCAACAACAACAACAACAGCCTGCAACAATCGAAATTAAAACAAACAAACGAGAACAAGAACAAGATCCGCCAGAGCCACGGCTGCGAATCTCGGGCGAAAAGTGAAAACGTTTTTCGTGCCAAATGCACGTGCTGTTGATTGTTGTTGGTGTTGGTGCTGCTGTTGCTTTGGTTGGTGTTGTTTCAGTTGTTGTTGTTGTTTCGCCTCGTAGTGTTGTTGTTGCTGCACGTCGTGCTGCCACTTGGTCGTGCTGTTTGTCGCCGCCGACGCCGCTGTCGGCCGATTAATAATCATTAAAATCGATTTAGAAGACGACATCGGCTCATGGCACCCTGTTGTTGTTGTTGTCGTTGTTGTTGTCGTTGTTGTTGTCGTTGTTGTCGTTGTAGTCATGTTTTTGTACTCTTAAAAATATTAACTCGCGTCGTTGTTGTTGCCATCGAACTTTGCGGTGCTTTTTGGCGAATTCACTGTTACAAACAACAAAAACAAAGATCGATTCTCGGGTTTTTACCTCCCTCCCTCCCTCTCTTTCTGCCCCTCTCTCTCTCTCTCTCTCTCTCTCTCACTTGAACTCCCTCTCCCCGCCTCTTCCGTTCTCGAAATTTTCGCCAATATTTTCGAAAACTCGCCCGCCAAATAACGGTATTTAGGGATTGGATCCGAATTGAATTTTGGCCATAATTAATGAATTCGCTCAGAGTCGTCGTCGTTGCACGTGTTGTTGTTGTAATTGTTGTACTTGTTGTAAACCAGTTCGACGACGACGACTTGTTTTTGTCGAGCTCTGCCACCGTTTCAAAAAAAACCTGCTGTTGCCAACATTGGCGGCAACGTTTTTGTTGCTGTTGTTTTTGTTTCTCTATTTTTTGTTTTTTTTGTTTATTTTTTTGTATAAATTAGATTTTCGAAATATTAAAAACTGGACGACATTTCAAGACTCCGTCGCTGTCGTCTTCATCGTCTTCACACATTTCTGAACTTTGTCGAACTATAAAAACTAATTGATGGTTCAGTGTTTTTGCTATGATTTTAAATGTCGCCAAGTTGCAAAACTAAATAATTCATGATCGCCCAAAATGACATCAATTTGAGAAGTCAATTTAAAACACTTCGGCTCGAATGCGAATTTATTAATTAAGAAAAATGAATGGAACAAAATGCCAGGATTTCTGGATTTTTTACAAAGCCGCAATCCTGCAAATCCTCAGAAGACCTTTTGGGTCTCCAGCGGTTGGTTCAGGTCGCACGACACCCCACGACCAACACCATCGCATGAGCCACGTATTGAACTCTGAATTGTTCGAAAAATGGTCAATAATTCATTTGCAATTAAAAGGCACCAACAGGCACCGAGACCGAGGCCGAGACCGAGTGTGTTTGATTTGTGTTTGAAGTACACAAGACCGCAGCGATGGAGCTCGATGAAGTCGGAATAAAATAGTGTGTCTGTAATAAAACTGCTAGAAATCGCCTGACCTGAGGGGGGAAAATCGGTCTTTATGCAAATGAGTCTGGATTTTTGAAAGCGACGAAGACGACGGCGATGGCGGAAATCGAGTTCGAAGGTATTGTTGTGGCTGTTGTTGTTGCTGTTGTTGTGGCTGTTGTTGTGGCTGTTGTTGTTGCTGTGCCTGTTGCATATGTTAAGGCACCCACTGTTGTTGTTGTTGTTGTTGTTGTTGTTCTTATGACACACCGAAACACGGCGCATCAATCGATTATATAAACATTTGACTCTTGGCTCCCATTGTTGCCTGCCTGGCTCCGTCCGTCCGTCCGTCTGTTCCTCGTCGTCGTCGTCACCAGCGTCGAGACGCCAGCTAACAAATTTAGGTTTAACAACCACAAATGGCTGTCGAAAATGGCCGTCGTCGAGCCGAGCGAGGGCGAAGACGAAGGCGAAGACGGTGGAAGTGGCCCAGTGACCAACAAATTTGAGGAACAACAAAAACCACTGGCGAAAAGTACAAATATTTACAAAGCCCCCGACACACTGTGCTGAGAGCACAAGGAAAAAAACGCAGAAATGTTTTGAAAATTAAAAAAGCCAAATTATTCTTGTACATGCAAAAACATAGAAAACACTCCACAGAACGGAACCGAAAGCAAACACGAGTGAGTCGAAATAAATCACTCGACGGCAGCCGCAGAGCACCAGGCACAACAACAATTAGAGCCATCATCATCGACATAGACACAAACTACAGTAACATGTACAACAACAGCAACAGCAACAACAACGATAGCAACAACAGCAGCGCGGCAGGAGAACGCACACTCGAAATGCAAATAAATCATGTATGAAAACTTGTTAACCTTTGCGAGCTTTGAGTCTCGCTTTTCAAGTTATTGTGATTTTTTTCTGATTTTTTTTCATACTTTGTTTTGGTCTTGTCTGGGTTTAAAAAATTTTAATTTCGTTTTCGTTTGGAAATTGTGCGAGCTTCGCTGTTGTTGTTGTTGTTGTTGCTGTTGCTGTTCGTTCCTTCCTCTGCGGCCGCAACAGCCTCGACTTGAAGATGAAGAAGCGGCAACTGAAGAAGTTTCACTTGTTGGACAACAACCACAACAACAACAACAACAGCAACAGCCATCAGCAGGCACCAGGCAATAAAAATAAACACCACAACAACAACGAGGAGCCGCGGCATGCCACAAAAACCACACAACAACAGCAGCAACAACACAACAACCAGGCAAAGCTCAGCGTCTTCTTCATAGAATCTCGTGAGATCAAATCTATTGACTGGTGATGTTGTCGTTGTTGTTGGTTGCTCCGGGATTTTGGTTGGCTGTTCGTCGTTGTTGCTTCTGCTGGTTGTTCCTTGTTGTTGCGTTGTTGCCATGGCGTCCGTCGCAGGCAATCGAGTGAATGAACTCCGGCTCACTCTCACTCTCTGGCTCTCGCTCTCGGCCCTCGCCCGGCTAATTAGGCCGTTCGACAAGTGAACTTTAGGCTCGAATCGAAGCTCGCCAGCAACAGCTGCGAGCATCAGCGGCGGCCTCAGCCCCGGCAGCAACAAATACCAGAGTTCATCACCATCGACAGTCGATCGAGAATGCAGTCGGATGTCGGCTGTCGGCTGTCGAGCTGTCGAGCTGGGCGGCGACGCGACGCGACTCGCCTGAGGTGGGCGTGGCGGTCCGACGGCGAGCTCTTGGACGAGCTCGAGTGGAAGTCAGAGAAATAATTTATCCATTTCGTCTCATGAATTCTGAAGAATTTCGAATTACGGCATGAGAAAAGAAACCGAGCCGAGCCGTGCCGTGCCGTGCCGAACCCCATCGGAGCATGACGCAAGCTCTCTCGCAATGTCGCTCGTTGCTGTTGCTGCTGCTGTTGGTATTTTCGCAATTATTGTTTTGTCTGATGTGGTCGTCTCTGGTTGTTGTTGCTGTCGCTGTCGCTGTCGCTGGCAGCTTTGCAAAACGACGGCGAACAACATGCAAACTTTGCTCCGATTTCATTCGCTCTCGCTCTCGCCCTCCCCCTCGCCTGCCGCGTCCTCTCTCAATGGAATTGAATGCACTTTTTGCCGTCGTTTCTCCAGTGGCGAGCGCGTGCCAGGCAAGGCCGTTCACTCGACGGCGTCCGGCGCTGACGTCGCTGAAAATGAAAGTGCAGAATTCAATTTCCATCGCCTTTTCGCGCCGTGAAACGACGGCCGTCCGAGTTCGCGGCTGCAGTCTGGAGTGTGGCCGCCCCGAATGAAAGTGAGCGGGTCGGACGAACTCGGTCTCGACGCCCAAATTCCCCCGAAACCCCCAACACACCCCCCCTTCCTGTCTGCGAACCAGGCCTAATCGCATTTGTCTCCGTTCTCCTTCCAGGAACACATCCAGGAGGTCCTGGACAAGTGGACCCAGATCGACGACGAGATCTGGGCCAAGGTCATCGTCTTCGAGCGCAACCGGCGCGTGGCCAAGGCCTACGCCCGCGCCCCCGTCCTGACCATCAACGGCTCCGACGACGGCTTCGACGGCATGCGGTGAGTCCGAGAAAAATTCTCAAATATTTTAGGTTTTATATTTAGGTTCCCTCTTAATTGAATTCAGACCCATTTATTTGCCTGCACTCATTATCACAAAATGTTTTCAATTAAAAACAAATTATGGAGTTGAAGAAAAAGGTTTCGCCTATTGCGAGCATAAAATCCCGAATCGGATTCTGGTTTCGTTCTTCGACTTGCGTCACTCTCGGGCCATGTCGACTTAATTGGCATTTGGACCGGATTCCGCGGGCGTGATTAAAAGCTTCTAGAAATCGGAAGAAACCCAACGCGCCGTCGGAGCTGAATTAATTTGAATACGAATCGAGATCGAACCCGTTTCACTTGGGCTCAAAAGCGGCTGCGACGACATTTTCTGAAGCGACCCAGGGCTGGAGGTTGGTCGATGATTGGCCTGGCCCAAACAGCCGGAGGGGCTGCGAAGATTTGACTGACGACCAAGTGCTGAAGTCGAGCAAGAGAGCGAATATAAATAATAAATAATTTTGAATGAATTCAGTGAAACCCGATCTCGCTTCGTGGGTCTTTCTTTCGTTGCCATCGCTGGCATCGTCGGCGCCATGGGTTCAAAGTCAAGTTTGGTCCAGTTGCAATGACGACCGATCCATCGACCCATCATCGACCCTCCGCCCTTGCTCGCATCGCACCTCGATGGACGCCTCTCGACTCGCACCCGTTGTTGTTGCTGCCGGCCTCATCCGGCGCGTCTTCGCCGACGTTGCTTCGGCCAAACAATGATGATCAACAATGATCGACCGCGCCGGCGGACGAACGAACGACGGCCCGACCACCCTTGACCTACAAACACAACAACAACGACAGCAACAACGACAGCAACAATGGCGAAAAAAGAAATCCGAAATATCTTTGGCTTTTAATGAAACCATCAGCGAGGCATCATCAACGTCCACAGCAACCACTGAAATAGCGACGATAAAACACACAATAAGTGCAATGACAAAGTGGACAAAAACGGCAGCAGCCACAACAACAACATCAGACATAACAACAACAACAAGAGCCACGACAACAATTGAGTATAATGAACAATAATTGCTTGCATATGCTTTCGAAGGAAAATCAGCCGAAAGAAATGACTGGAGTTTAAAACAAATTGCTTGGCACTCGAGTCAACAGCCACAACAACCACCACTATGACAACAACAAAAACAAAACCCTCAGAAATTCCACAAAATACTCCTACAAGAACAACAACAACAACAACAACCACTACTACTAAGCCATCGTTCATGGCTCGCTTCTAAAGACCGAGCGACGGACGACGGCCGACGAGCGACGCTTGAACTTTCAACTTTGGCTGAAGAAGCAGCCAATTAACTTGTTGTTGTTCTTGCCGCCGGTGCCGAAGCCCTTCAGACAGACAGACGGACAGGTATTAATTGGCCGGACTCTAACGAGCGCCAATGAGTGGGCGTGAAGGCGACGGCAGCGACAGCGACAGGGGCGGAGACGGTCGCGGATTCCTCGGACGGAGGGCGGAGGCGGGTGCCAGAGCTGGCCAAATGAGCGACGAGCCTGGAGCGCAGACCCTCATCGATCAGTGTCAACCGCTGACAACAACAACAACAACAGGAACAAAAACAACTACAACTAGTAGTCGCTGAGGAACGACGAGAGGAAGGCATTTGAGCGCGCGCGTTTTTCACCGTTTTCGCTGGATTTTCGGCAATTACTTCGCATCCGTCTGCGCCGCGGTCGACTTCGACTTCACTGTCGTCCGGCGATTGCGCGAGGGGTCCTTGAGCCATTCTCGACGCCACTTGGCCCGACACAGCAACGGCATCGTCAACGGCAACTTCAACAGCAACAGCAACATCAACAACGACGGCGACGGCGACGGCGACTCGTAGGAACTCAAATGAGCGATTTCCGGCACGGTCGACCGGTCGGCTCGGCAGATGAAGATGCAACGTTGAAGAGCCGAAATTAGCATTTCCGCCGAGAGCTGCCACGACGCCAGCCCGAGCCAGAGCAAGAACGGCAGCAGCCACCGCGCGTCAAGAGCGCCAGCGACGCGCCCGAGCGTGGCTTCGAAATCCAGAACTCGAGATTCCGAGTTCGTGCCGAGCCCGTCGCCGCGCTCTTTCGTTCAACGCGACTCCGAAGGGTCTGAGCGAAGGCTTCGAGTGGCCTCGAGCCGCCCTCGTCAGCAGCCGGCAGTTGTTGCTGTTGGTCTTAATGAAGTCAACATCCTGGTGATCTTGTTATGGCCCTGTCGAGAAGACGGGAAGACGGTCCTTGAGGGCGACGAAAGGATTTGCTGCGAGTGACTCATGCTGCAGGCCAGGCTCGCAGTCGAAGTCTTTTGTTTGCTCGGCGCGTCGTGATCGCGTTCGCTGCTTAAGGCCTTTGTTCTCGAGCACCTCTCAAGGCGTCGAGGTCCCCAAAGCCGAACCTCAAACAGACCCCAAGTCGTGTGTATGATTTCGCTGAAATCGCAGCCTTCACTCGAGAGCAAGCGCAAACAGCATCAGCAGCAACAACAACCAAATTGTCATTAGCGATATTTGCTTCGCGAGAACAAGGAGAACAAGGAGAACAAGAAGAGAACGAAGATGGCAGCGAGATGGAAAACTCATGCATGCGATTCTGAAATGTCACGAAGCCTTCGACGACAACGGCGACGACTCGTTTCTAGCTCTGCTGATTGTGCGATTTGCTCATTGTTCTATTCTGGCTGTTCCCATTCCTGTCGCTGCCGCTGCCGCTGCTGTTCTGGCCGCCTGTGCGAGCGACAGCGTCCGCTGTCCGCTGACGGCTGTCGGCGGCCGGTCGGCAATGAATACGGCAGTCGAACAATGCGTCGCATGCGATTTTCTCGAATCGATTGCGGACGACTGAAGAACTAATGGTAAGGAGGATGGCGGTTGGCGGAGGGGAGTCGAAGATGGAAATCGTGAAAGGTGGTTGGCGCAGAAAACAATCGAAATAAATAGAAATATAAAACCATATGAAAGAAAAATCAGAGAAATATTTACATATAAGTAATGAATATAAAAATGAGTAATAAAATATATGCAAAATGCACTTCAAATATTTCTGAAGGCATTTTAAGAGGTTTAAAAGAGGAGTTTCTCGAATATCATTGACTCTGACTCTGACGAAATACTCAAGAAAAACAATTGAAAAATATGCATTCGTCGTAAAAAGTGCATGGAACTCGAAATGACTTCAAACTCAAACGGAAAATGGAAGGGGAGGAAATAAAATTCAAAGTCTCGATGAAATCAAAAGCGGCCGCAGATCCGCGATCAGCCGGCGAGCAGCGCAGAAATCATCTTCGGTGCAAAAACAGCCACGCAACAACAGCAACAGCAACAGAAACACTGGCATCAAAGCCACAGCCATGGAGCGCTGCCAATCCTAGGAATAGGATCGGATGCGCCGCTGCCCTTTGCGCGCCCGCTGCGGCCCGCGGCCCAAAAGAGGAGCCCGCGTCAGATGCGGAGCACGTTTTCGGCTCGGATTCGCGAAATGTCACTGAGTCAGCGAGGGACGACGGCGGCTGTGGCTGTGGCTGTGGCTGCCTTGCCCACTTTTGTGTTGTTGTAGAGCTGGTGGTTTTCGCTGGCCTGGCTTCGGTGGTTGTTGCTGTTGCTGTTTCCGTCCCTTCATTCAAATTTTGAATTCAATTTCTGTTTTTTCCATTTTTCAATTTTCCGTTTTGCTCTCCTGTGTGTGCGGGGTTTTTGTGCAGCTCTTGTTGGTGTTGTTGTTGTTGCTACTCGTGTTCTTGTTGTTGTTGTTGTTGCCGCCACTCTCGTTGCTTCGTGCCGCCGAGCCGCCGCGGCTTCTGCATGAACTTTGCCGCTCATGCAAATGAGCCCGACAAACCGAGCCAGCGAAAGTCGTCCGTGACGAGGTCATCGCCGATCGAGGGGCTCCTCTTCCTCTTCTTCCTTCCTCTTCTTCTCCAGCACGCCCCGCGCGCTGCGCCTGTCGCCGCCGAGTCGTTTGTCGGCGGCAGGTGCCTGAGCGCATCCTTTGGCGACTTGCGACATCGCGCCATCCGAGGATCGCGCGCCGGGCAGCGACCCAAACGAAACGAACCCGTCGAGGCCCTCGCCCGCCCCCCCGCTTGGCTGCATCGATGGCAACCTGTCGATGGCCTCAGAACTCAGGCCCAAGGCGATGTCGGATTCCAGGCCAACCCGCGAGTTGCGACACCTGAGTCGTTGTGACTTTTGCAGCCGATCTGCTGCGAGGCTCGGAGGCTCCGGTCCCGAAGCCACCCCGATTTTCCAACAACAACAACAACAACAACAACCACGCAGGCCCGGTGAAATGCCTTGCGGTCAAAATCCCAAACAACGCCCGTTAAGTTCAGAGGGTGCAGGAGGGGCCCGAGGCCGGGCAGGCGATTTCTTTGGCTCCGGCGGCCATAAACAATATCAGGAACCAATTACAACAACAACAACAACAACAACAACGACAACTACACCGGCAACGCCACTCGGTCGATCGATCGATCCAGTTGGCCATTGTTGAAATTGGCGTTGTGTTGTTGTTGTTGCACGAATGCCTGTCGAAAGTATTTACTTTGAGTTGCTGCAGCTCATAGTTTTCGTGTTTATTGCTGTTGTTGTGGTTGCTGTTATTATGCTGCTGATAACTTTATTGAACCGCCGGAAATTGCAAAATTTTCGCTCACAGACAAATCCGTTTATTGGTTTCTTTTCAAATTTATTTATTTTATTTGACTCCTGCTTATTTTCGCGAAATTATTTTTTATGGTTTTACGATTCTACTGTGGTCTTTGGTGTTTGGTGTAATTTCATCATCTCCGAATTATGTGTGCATTCATGCTTTTACGACCTAACAATTTCATCGCCGATCGCTAAAACAAACGACTTGAGCTGCGAACTCGCAGAAAAACTGCTCGCGGCGTTCCCAAAAGTCGCAGCCTTTCGCAAGGTTCTCCCGACCACGATTGTCCTGAGCGCCGGCTCCACCGGCTCCACCGGCTCCAACTAACGACGACATTTAGCGAACACGGGCCGACACCTCGCCTTCTTATCAGCCTCGTTTAATTTACATACCAGCGGAGGGGCCCGTGGGACCCGACCTCGGCTCAGCCCATCCCCGGATGACGTGCAAGCGTTGCGTGCGTCGCGTGGGGTCCCGAACCCGAGCCCGGACCCGATCCCGCCATCGCCGAATAAATTAAGCGACCACTCGGAGACACGCCAGGCCACACGGCAGACGGACGGACGGATGGACGGGCAGCTGGAGCCGAAGAGGACTCGCTGCAGGCCGGACTGGCCAACGTCGGCTGGACAGGCGACCGCCCGGCCACCAGTCGCCCAACGGAGCGACAGCGCCTCAGGCCTCGTCTGGACAGCTGGCCGGACAGGCAAACAGAAGTCCAATTAATTAAATGAGTCCTCCCGACGGGCTCCGTGGCCAGGTCCGGGACTCTCGGCGTCCGCTCTAAAAATATCTCCGGGCGTGCGTAGGAGAGACGCCGGTGTCGGTGTCGGTGTCGCCAGCGGCCTCGTCGCTCCTCGCCCGAGGGCCTCCCTTTGCCATGCATGCATGCGAAGCCATTTCAGCCTTGGAACCAGAGACCGAGTCGAAGTCAGAGCCGGAGTCAGTGCCAACGACAGGATCGAGATTGAGAGGGGCTGGAGTAAATTTGCGTTCGATGTGCACGGGGACGACGATGGGGCTGATGCTAATTAAATTACACAGAGCTGGGGGCGACTGGAGAAGAGTCCATTTGCCCCTCGCATCACCTCAATGCGAAGAAGTTCGAAATGACAGACTCCAGACTGGAGCCGGTTTGGAAACTCTCCGGAAATCGCTTCATGAGGAAACATTTGGGCTCCCAGCGTTGTTTCCGTGTACCGGGGCCTGGCCTGCCGTCGCCACCCACCCGCCACTGGGCGTCGAGGGTCCTCCTGGGGCTCGCCGCATGCAAATCCCGGCGGCCGATGCCACAGCCTTGCGTGCGCCAATAAACCATAACGAGCCGCGCACAGACGCACCAACGAAGAGCGTTAGACGGCGGTCGAGCGTCCGATAAAATCGCTTCAAATGCCGTCGCCGGCCCTTCCGACAGACGCCCACGCCGGCGAGCACTTGTTGCAGCTACGATAAGTATTTTAATGGCTCGTTCTCTGGTTGTCGTTTGTCGCACGGCCCGGAATGAGATTCTCTTGGCCGACGGCGGGCCAATTTATGCAGGGGGGAATTTAATTGCACGGAAGATCGGATCCGACAGAGAAATGCAATTGCGAGGAACAAAAGACTCACGCAACGAACGCGGCTGTCTCTTGGTCGATTTTCTTTCCTCTTGTTTGTGCCTTTTCGCAGACGCTCCCTCGCCTCGAGAAAGCGAAGACTCGGCCTCCGATTCGTAGACAAAGCGTTGGCATTTCAAATTCGAGGACATCGAATTCCCGGGGAGGTCGAGTGGCGCCGGCTGGGCGCGGGACGCAGGAGCCACGGCGGCTGCAATAAGAACAACAACAACAACAACAACGAGTATTCTAACAACACCAAGGCGAACAATTTACCAACAACGGACGGAGTCTTGGAACGAAGATCGGATAAGATCGAGGCCGAGACCGAGTGCTGTGGGCGAATCCGGAGCAAAATTTAAAGCAGCTTAATGTGGTGTTAATGCAAAGGCAACAGCAAGAATGTCGGAAATGGAGCGAAGCGAAAGCGAGAATGACGAGAATAAGAGCAACAATCACAGCAACAACAGCAACAACAATAACACTTGGCTGCAGTTCAAGGCTGCGGGAGCGCGAACGGCCTGAACGAATGGCGAATGGCAACGGTTTCGTTTCGTTTCGACGCGACTTGACAGAGCTTTACAACAACAACAACAACAACAACACTTCCCAAGGAGCCCCAGCCAAGGTGGGGCTGCGGCGACTCCTTCGCCGTCCACCGGTCGAGTTCCTTCGAAACAGCAACAGCAGCAACAACGACAGGTCAACCTTGAGCCTCGGGCATGTTGTTGGGGTTTTGGTTGAAATTCCTGTTGTTGTTGTTGTTGTTGTTGTTGTTGTTGTTGTTGTTGTGCTGCCCCTCGAACCGGACAAGAGGCGGAAGTCGGCCGAAGGCTCTGGGAACGGAGTTCGTTCGCACGACGAAGGAAATCATTGTGTATTATTTTAATTTTCTTCTTCCAACTGAGGTGGAAACTGAAAAATATTCTGGTTTTCGCGAGGAAAAACGAAATGTCGAAAAAATTCAACGCGATTGTCGTTTTTCTGTCAAGTCGAGATTCGATTGTCGAGTTTTCGGCTCGCTTGAGTTCGAGACGGCTTCGAAAAACGGTCTGCCCTTCGAAGAGGAAGCAGAAGAAGACGAGTCGGAAACAACAACAACAACAACAACAACAACAGCGTCGGCAATAACAACAAGGAGAAGAAGATGAAGAAGAACAATAACTTGTCAAACTTGACTTTTCAACCTCAAGCACCTTAATTGCTGCCGGCAGCTGTTGCTGTGCAGCGAGAACGGCTTCAATGGCAACAACAACTTCCAGTTGTGGAACAAAACAGCAACAACAACAGCGACGACGACGACCAGATTCAGAAACTCGAATCTTCCTTCCGTCGGTCACCGCGCCTCGCACACATGCGGCTGACCCAGTCGAACGGAGCTCTCACAACAACAACAACAACAACAACAACAGCAACGACAACGATACAAAATGACACTGATAGCCCGAGTCGGAAGCATTGCCGTAGCTGTAATTCCCAAAAACAACAACAACAACAGCTCGACTCACTCTCCATTTCGTTGGCCGCCGAGATTCCAGCGAAAACCGCAAACTTTCGTGTCTCGTTTCTTGTTTTTGATTTTCGCTGTTATGAAAATGAAACAAGTAACAAAAAAAACAACTTTAAAAAAACCCACTAAAATATCAAAAACAAAAATTATATAAAAAACAACAACAACAACTACATGTCGCCAAGAAAAATGAAAATTGAAAACCAAAAACTGAATACGAAATAAAATTTTAAGCAGAAACCACTTAGGCGTTGCCAGGTTTTATAATTTTTGCCGTTTCTTGGGCTGCTGGGCGGAGTGCTGTTGTTGTTGTTATTCACGTTGTTGTTGTTGTTGTTGTTATTCACGTTGTTGTTGTTGTTGTTGTTGCTCTTAAATACAACAACAAATAGCAGACACCAGCCCGCTCTGGTGCCTGCGTCCAACTGCTCATTGCTGTGGCTGCCGCTGCCGATGGTCGTCGCTGGAGCAGGGAAGGTGTTCGTCGTCGTCGTTGTTGTTGTTGCTGTTGTTGTTGTTATTATCGTTGTTGTTGCCGCCGCTGCCACTCGCTCGCTCGCTCGCGCCCATTAAACAGTGGACGACCTTGCAACCAATTCATTACACAGCGCGCTCGCTCTCAGCCAGAGCGGCCGCCTCTGCCTCTGCCTCTGCCTCTGCGCCGCTGCTGCTGGTCCGGGATCAACCCGCAACGCCCCGCTCCGCCCCTTCCGCCTCCCATCTCCATCTCGCGCTTCGCCTCGCTTCGGCGGGTTTTGCATTTTTTTCCCTCTTTTCTTTTGAGGTTTCGTGCAGACGGTTTCGACGCTCGCCGCGGCCGCTGTAGTTGTTATTATTACAACTAGTGTCTACTAGTATTTGGTGTTGTTGTTGTTAGTGCTTTTGCTCGTGTTGTTGTTGTTAATACAGTTGCTGCTGCCGCTGTCGTTATTGGCCGGTGGAAAAGTAAAAGTTGATTTCGATTCTTGCCTTTTGCAGGCGTTCGTTTCCATCGCTCGGGCCTCCTGAAGCGGCGCAAGCGCGGTTTTCTTCTTCTTCTTCTGATTCTTCTTCTTCTCCTACGTCTGCTACTGCTCACGCCTTCTTTTCCCTACCTTTCTCCAATTCGTTTTCGCCCGATTTCCGCTCCCGCGTTTCCAGTTCAAGTTCGCTGTCCGAGTCCTTCGTTTTCGCTGCCAGTTTCCACTGACCCATCTTGAGGTCAGCTTTTCCCATCGAGAACATCTCAAGATACGCCGAATGCACCGACCGAGTCTTTTGTTTTCGCTCCCTGCAAACGCCAGAAAAAAAGCTTCGACAACACAAACAAACAACTCGCAACAAATCGCGGCAAAACGTTCTCGATTTCGCTCGGCTTGAGGCTGTTGCAGTGCCTTCCACCATGACCACAATGACAACGACCACCACCGCCACAGCAGCGAGAACGACAACGACAACAACAACCACCGCTTGACGCTTGGCTGCCGCCTTCGGCCGTCGCTTCCTTCAACTAGAACAGTTTATGTTAATTTCGCTAATTATGCCGCCGCCGGAGCTGCGCAAGAGCCTCGCGCAAATCTCCCCTTATCGCGATAATGTTGTGCTGCTTGTTGTGGTTGTTGTTGTTGTTGTGCTTCTTGTTCTTCTGCTTGATTCTTGCTGATTTATGGCTGAAGGTGCTTCGGAGGCTTCGCGAATGTGTGTCAAAGTCTGGTGGCCGCGGCGGCGAAGACAACAAAAGTAAGCCACCGTAGCAATAGCCAGAATCTGGGCAACAATCTAGCAGCTATCCAAGCAACCACAACAACAGCAACACAAACCATAACAAGAGTAATAACAATCAGCAACAACATCCAGCCCTGCTGAGCCGAGCAACAACAATGGACCAACCTACCAGCAACCTGGAAAACGGTCTAGAATGGTTTCATGCGATTGCGTTCAAGGTTCCTGCAGCAGCAGCGACAACAACAAATTCCAGCTGGCTCGGATTTCGGCGTCCGACTCGATTTTGTTTTTGATCTTCTGTTTTGATTATTATTCCGATTGTTTTCCTTCTCGCTGTTGTTATGCTTCTAATTGCGAGCGTTTTAACGTCTCGTTGGACCCTGGCGCGGCCGCCGGCGATGTGCAGTTAATTTTGTCATTGATGGCTCCGGATCCCATTAGGCAGAGGTCGGTCGGACGCTCGGACTCGCCCAATTAATTCGGACTCGTTTCGAGCCCGCAGACAGATCTCATCCACTCGAACGAAACGGAATGGAAAACAATAGGGAAATACAAGTATTTAGTTCGAATATTCGGAGCTTGGTTTCGCGGCTCGGTCGGGAACTCCAGTGGGCCGATGGCCGATGGAGGCAGCAACGGCTTCGACCAACTGCCGATCCATCCACAGACGACCACCGAAACCGTTCACGGGCTCCTTTTTTGGGGGCTCCTGCGGCGGCGGCGCCGTGACTCATGCCAGAGACACTTGCGGGCCGGGCCGAGCCGAGCCGAGCCAGGTCCGCGCCTCGCGCCCCCGGCGGCACATGACACCACTTGTCCATTACTCCCTGACAGCAGCAGCACAACAACAACAACAAACATTTCGACAATAACGCTCACACAATGGCCCATGGTCCAGCTGCCTGTCGGACGCCAACAAAATGCTACAAAAGCTTTGAGGAAAAATTATGCTCGAACCAAAAGCGAACCAAATTACAGCAACAACAGCAATAAGAGCAACAACAGCAATAAGAGCAACAACAGCAATAGTAAGAACAACAACAGTATGAGCAACCACAATAAGAACAACACTAATTGCAACAACAAGAGCGTCGACAACCACAGCAACAACAACGAATGTATGTCAAATTCTGCAAAAATCTCCGCCGGCTTCGTTTATTATTTGCATACATGGCAACGGTTGGGGGCGGAGGGGGCGGTGCCGGTGACGGCGACGGCGACGGTGACGGGGTCGACACTGGGAGGTGCGCCGAAAAATGCCTGCGACGAAAATGTCTGCGGCAACAACCACGAACACTGCAACAACAGCAGCAACAACAGAGATGGCGACGTCACTCCAGCGGTTAAAGACATTCTAATCAATTCGCAGCCAGAAAACCCACAACAACGACATCGAGGCATCGACAACGAACTCCGAGAGCAACAACAAGCCCGGCGACACCTTCCTTGAAAGGTTCCGCCAAAGCCGCGATCGGCCTCGTAGCCTTTCGATCCATCGATCCAACGACCGACGAACGATCGATTGTCGATCGACCGATTGATTTATTTTCAGTTTTCGTCAATTTTGTATCTCTTATTTTTTCAATTAACGTGTTTTCGCCGGTCTCCGCGTCGGCGATTGTCGTCGTCGTGGGGTCGGTCGGTCGAACGGTCGGTCGGCCGACGCCTGAGCACAATTTGGGAGTTTTTTGTTTCCCCAAACGCCCTCGTTGTTGGCCTTTGAGCGAAATTCGAAAGTAAGGCCCGTTCCCAAGACAATCGCCGGGGCTTTTAATGACATTTTTCTCAATAAGTTTAAAGTTCCAAGTTGAAAAGTAAACACAATTTCGAAGTTAAAAATGCCTTTCTTAATTTCCTCATTTCTCTCTTGCAGAATCGGCCTGTGCGGCTTCGACAACCCGATGCGCGACCAGAAGACGGACGAGTTCAAACGACACATCGGCCAGGTAAGCGTCGGGCGGCCGAGTCCATGGGCGAAATACCTGAAGAACGATTGCGAATGCGATTAGATGTCGGCGCGAGCGATCGATGGGGCCACCGCGATCGGATCCGCAGCCGAATTCGTCGCATTAATCAGTGTGCCGACGGCCGGCGGCTGGCTCGATATCGCATTTCACGCCGCGGCCGCCGCCCACTCCGGGCCCGCGGCTCGGCCTCCCGCCCACTTTCACGCTCCACGCTTTTAGTCGAGGCTCTTGATCGATGACCGATCGCTGCGGGCGAATCGGACACCTGCGCACGGGCCGAATCGGACACGTGGCCACTCAGGCGGCGAATGCGCGCGACTGATTCGCACCGACGTGGCGACGTCTGTGGTCGAGAGTCGGGGGACGTCGAAGGACCACCCAGAAGGTCGCGTCGGTTCCTTCAGGGGAATCGGAATCGGTCTCTGGGAAATTCCTCGAGAGCATTCGCCATTCATTCTCACCTTCATTTAGTTTCCCACTCGCGCTCGCGGCTGAGTCTTTGACTTTGTCACCTCGTTAGGCGGTGGGTTTGGCAATTGCGATATCTTTATTGAGCGCGACTTGTGGCCTTATCGCCGGTGCTAATAAATCAATAGATCGAACTGGTGGTGCCCTGCCCTACCCTGGCCCGAGTCAGCCGCCGCTCCTCCAGCTCCGCTCCGGCTCCGTTTTCAGCTCCAGCTCCGACTGCGGCTCTGGGAAGCCGATGTGGCAACGACGCGATCGCGATCTGAATCGCATTTTCGAAACCAGAACCAGTTGCCGGCGAGCTCGCGACTTATCGGGCCTCGACTCGATCGATCAGCATGCGCAACATGAGGAGCTGGCAAAAACGGGGTTTTAATTTTCCACAAATTAAGGACCTGGTCTCGTTGGTCGCCGCGGCCAGATGACAAATGAACTGCTCCTTAATTTATGTGGGAAACGCGCAATTAAATTGAATGGTATGAAATGAAATGAAAGTAAGCGCTCGCCTGAAAGTATGCCATGGTTTTTGCCCAACCTCTCCCTGATGCTTTTTTGCCCAAATCGGTGATCGTGATCGATTTCTCTCTGTGTCGCGCAGGGTGTCAAAATCAAAATGGACGACGCCGGCAACATTCTCATACGTCGCTACGCGAAGAGCAACGTCTACGTGAAGAGCACCGCGAGCAGCCCCAACGAGGAGACGTCCATCGGCGCCGACATCCTGAAGCTGCCGAACCAGGCCCTGGAGAGCGAGAAAATAGTCAAGGTAACAGTCAAGGCGCGAGGAGCCTCGACGCACTAAGCATTTATGTACTTGTATTTCTCTATTTCTCGATGTTGCCGTTGTTGGTCGGCCGACAGCTGTTCGATATGAAGAAGTTCCAGTCGAACGTCAATCGCGAGCTGCGCCGCGCGTACCCGGACCGCCGTCGGCTGGAGACCCAGTGCCTCTCGGCAGTGGCCTTCGTCAAGTCGGAGGGCGACATCTTGGAGTGCCCGATTTGGGTGCTCATCGTGAACGTCGTCGCCATGGACATGCTCAAGAGCAAGCTGCCACCAGGTGAGTCTGAGACCAACGCACGCTACTGTCCACTGACCACTGTCTGCCGGCGACTGTGGACGGCTGGACGGCTGGACGGACGGCCGCCGGTTGTCAGCGCTGCGACCACTCTAATTGAAATGTAAGCGGCGCTCAAGGTTGGCCACGCAGTCTCGCCGACCGTCCGCATCGCAATCGCAGCGAAATCTCGCGGCGCGCACACGAGAGGAATTTAAAGTTCCAGTCTACAGTCGTTCGTTCGTTTGTCTGTCGCTTCTCCAATGTCGACGCATCCTTGCCGAAGACAGGCGTTGGAGAGACAGGGCCATTGGGCCATTGTGCCTGGCCGCCTGACGACAGCGGCGCGAGCGACTTCAAAGGGCAAATGCTCGATGCTCGATGCCTTCGAATAAATTTGCATAGGCCGGGCCGGGCCGGGCCGGGCCGGGCCGAGACAATGCCGCCGATTAGGAGCCCTCATAACTCATACGCACGCGGCACGCACGGACCGCCCGGCCCTCCGACGACTCCCGCCGACCCCCTCTGACAGCCCATTTTGATTCATTGTTCTTGTTCTTGTTCTCGTTCTTGTCTTCGTGCCCGCAGTCCAACGCCCGATGGTGGACATCAAGAACCGCCCCCGGATACCGATCCCCGACGAGGACCCCTACAGCGTGGCCGGAAACGGCAGCGGCGGCAGCTCGGGCAGCTCCGGCTTCGGCCCGAACAATGGCCACCCGCAGCAGGCGGAGCGGGCGAACGGGGCCATCGGCAATGGTGGCAGCGGCAGCGGCAGCGGCAGCAACGGCGTCCTGGGCGGCGTCGCCGTCGGCGGCATGCACATGAACAATGGCGGCGGCGGCCATGTGGCGGCGACACGCGAACAATTGCTGCTGCAGACCCAGCAGCTGGCGCACAAGCGCAGCGAGAAGCCGCCCAAGTTGCCGCCCCGGGACAACATCTACTCGCACGACCTGATTCCGAAGGTGAGTCTCTGAGCTTTCCGTTCCGTCCTTTTCCCACCCAGTATGGAAGCCCACGTTGTCAGGCCTTCCTGCGAAACCCTTTTATGGATCGGGCATTATTTTGTCAGCGTGCAATTTGGCCAGACCCTCTGGCCCTGGAGCTGGAGATTAGATTTCTCGGGACGATTTTCTTAATTAGCCACACATTTGAATCAGCATATTTTATTTATTCCATATTTTTACCATTTTTGTTCCTATTATTGTACGTATTTTTCACATTGTGATTGGAAGAAATGGTTTGAATTTATGATTTAGCAACGCATTAAATATTTTAGTGTTGTATACTTTTATTTCATTGCACATTAACCCATTGTGTGTTTGTTTGCATTCTGTTCGCCGTGGCAAGCAAGTTCATTTCCCAAGTCTTCCTTCCTTTTCTTGTATCGCCAACTGCAACGCGTTTAGCAAAGTGGATTTAATTTCCATTTCGAATGCGAGTGCGCGTTTCGAAACGCGAGTGAGTTCGTTGCCTAAGTCTTTCGTTGCGCGCTTGGTGCGCTTTTCAGTGCAATTTCGAAGGCAGCTCAATTGGCTCGATCCACCAACACCAACAGAAACACCAACGGCAACGGCAATAGAACTAACAACAACAACATCGCAGCGACCAAGACTCGAGGAATGAGAGCAACAACAACAACAAAAACAACAACGACGACGACAGCTACCGACTGCGATCGAACCCACCCGCCGCCAACTAAACATATAATGATAAATATATAAAGTCGATATCATAATTGGAAGCCGTTGGGACGGCCTGCAGCGAGCGATGGCTGTTGTTGTTCGTGTCGTTGTTGTTGTTAGTTCATATGTTTGTTGTTATTGGTAGAATCTACGCTGTTGTTGTTGTCGGAGCGCGCAGTCGGAGCCGCTCTTGGCCAATGATCGCCGCGGCCGTTGCACGAAGCGGTTTGCGCCAGCGCCTGCCGATGGCCACATTCCAGGCTACGTGCAACTATTCGCCCCCTCGCCCCCCCCGGCCCCTCTGCGCCCCCCGTTCCGCCTGATCGGGCAACGAGTCTGCGATCGATTCGCGTGTAATTAATATGCGAACGAGCGACTGGCTGGCTGACTGACTGGGAGACGGAGGCATGGCGAGGGGGGACGGGGCGCGTGCGGGTGTGGGTGTCGAGGGGACCGGGCGTCGCTGGGCGATTCTTTACAGTTACCCAATGGACGCGGTCTCCACGGATGGACAGACGGACGGACGGACGGACGCCGGCGGTCGCAGGAATGCTTCTGGGCGAGGGCTGCCGACGGCTCCACGCTTCCCCTCGGAAAGCGCGCAGACAAATTTGACGACGACGACGACGACGACGACGACGACGATGGGTGACGAATGCGGGTCGCGCTTGTTCCAATTGGGAGAGACTTGGGCAACGAACGCCGTGGGATTCGCCGGCAATCCATTAAACGCTCGAGCTTCCACTTATTGCCGACGGGAATAACAACATAAACATCGCCAATCAATGTGGGCAACAATAACTAATCTGTCGTTCATCTCTCGCTCCCTTGCAGCCGGACTACGACGACATTGACGTCGAGAGCCGCATCAAGCTGTCCCGGGGCAAGTCGGACAAAGGCAAAGACAACAAGAAATACGGTGAGCGCCCATTACAGATCAACCTCCCCACTCCCACCTAACCGCCTCCCCCTCCCATACACACACACACACTCATGCTCACGTGTCCCCAGTCCAACTGCGCCGGCAGGTTTCGCAACCGTCGAGCGCTGCGTCGCGGAGCCGGCCGGGCCAACCTGGGCTGGCTGCCGTCAGGGGCTGCCTCGGAAAATTGCCACAGCCAGGGTAATGGCAACAACAACAACCTCTTCGATAGCAACAACAATAATGGCAACGAGCCGCAGCCACATGGCCATAAGTAGAAATATGATTTTTGGTCGAGCAGAAATTGCAGCAAATGCTAAGCGCACAATAGATCAATGGAGCAATAAATTGCTCAAAGCAACAACAACGACGACCGCAACGACAACGACGACGACAACAACAATGGCTGAAGCGGCACTAAGCATCCCAACAACAAGAGGAGCCATTATCAAAGCAAGAACCATTGCTGCAACAACCAACGCCATCGCCTCAGCAACCATCGCCGCAATTCTTGGCATTGTCTGGTGAGCGCCTGGCTGACATGCGACCCGCGATCGAGCGAACGGCGGTCGCGCGAGGGCGCCAGGGAGGGCCCGAGATCGGCCGGAGCTCATGTGAGGGCTTGGCCGAGCGCTGAAGGACGCCGGCTGTGGTGCCGGCGGCGGCGGCGGCGGCTGATCTGGAGGCGATGATTAAAATATCAAGTTCTCCGTCACGACGCGGCCCGTGGGAGTCGCTCGACACCACCCACCACCCAACCCACTGCCCTTCCACCGCCTCCCCCACACTCGCCCCCCTTAACCCTGCTCAGGGCCCCTCTCGACCCCCTCTAACGCTTCTCTGTTCGCTCCTCTCTTTGCAGACGATCCCTACTACTGCGGCCTGCGCGCCCGCGTCCCCAACTTCGTCAAGTCGTCGGCCAAGTCGTCCGCCAAGGACGCGAACGGGGTGAGCAACAACAACAACAACAACAGCTTGATGGCCAACAACAACCACACCATGAACGGGGGCGGCAGCAACATGGGCACGTTGACGCAGAAGAAGAACTCGCTGGCCCACATGCAGGGCCCGATGGGCGTGGCGCCGATGCACCCCGCGCTGCTCGCGCCCCCGCCCCCCCACATGCACCCGCACCACATCCAGCAGCAGCAGATGATGGCCGCGGCGGCCGCCCACGCCGTCCACCACCCGGTCGCGGCGGCTGCAGCGGCGGCGGCGGCGGCCTCGCACCACCACCACCACCACCAGCACCAGGCGCAGCAGCAGCAGATGTGGCAGACGCGCAGCTTCGAGAGCGGAATAGGTATTTATAGCCAAATGTCGGCCACCTCGGCGACCAATTTCATAGTCGACCACAGCCACGGCCACGGCCAGGCGCCGAGCTCGGACGCTGCGGCTGCGTCGTCGGCGGGCGGCGCGGCCGTCACGGCGACCGCCACCGCGACGGCCACAGCGACGGCGACGGCGACGGCGACCGCCCTGACGACGACCACCACGAACGAGACGCTCGCGCTGCCCTCGGCCGACCCGCCCGGGTCGGGCCTGGGCCTGGGGCTGGGCCGGGGCCTGGGTCTGGGGCTCGGTCTGGGCCTGGGCCTGGGCGGGGGGCGCGGCAAAGCGTCGACGCCCGCCTTCCGGCAGCCCCTGCCCGCGACGCACGCACCGCACGCGCATGCGCACCAACACCACCAACAACACCCTCATCACCACCATCAACACCACCATCAACACCACAACCATCACCAACGACTGCACGGACGCAACTGCCTGCGGCGCGAGGGGCTGCCGACGCCCCACCGACAGCAACAGCAACAGCAACATCACTTCCTGGACAAGTACGCCCTGGAGCCGGGCCACGCCCACCGCCGGCCGCGCCGCTCCAGCACCGCCCTCGACCGCGCCGCGTCGCCGCCGCGCTCGCGCCCCTCCGCCTCGGGCACGGGGCCCGGCAGCAGCTGCAACTGCGTCAGCTGCTACGCCCTGGCCCCGCTCTTCGGGGCCGCCCAGCCGGCGCGGCCGCCGCGCAGCCTCAGCCAGCAGCAGCTGCGCCAGCACCAGAGGCTCAGCGGCAGCCTCGTCGACACCACGACGCCGCCGCCCTCGCCCTCGCCCCAGCTCTCGCGCTGGTGTAGCGAGAGCGACGTCTCCGAGCTGGGCCGTGGCCGGCGCCACGACCGCGACAACCGCGACGACTTCGACTTCGCCGACTACGACCTGGACATGGAGCTCGACCTGGACGTGGACCTCGACTACATGCGGCCGCCGCGCTCCGGGGCGGGGCCGGGTCCGGGGCGGCAGACGCGCGTCGAGAGCTTCCGGCGCTCGGCCCTCAGTCGGCGCCAGGCCGTGCTCTACAGTGCCAACGGCAACGCCAAGGGGCTGACGCGGCGCGCCAAGCGGCACTCGGAGTCGCAGTTCCAGCTGTACCAAAGGGCCGACGAGCTCGACGACCGGGACTTCGACGACGAGGACGACGACGACGATGACATGGGGCTCGACCTCGACTTGGACAACGACAATGAGTACGTCGAGGGCCGGGACGACGGCCGGGCGACGCTGGCGACGGACGCCGACTACGCGGAGACGCGCGCCGTCCTCCGGCAGCGGCCGCAGTCGCCGGCTGGGGGTCGGGGCAGGGGCGAACGGGGCCACGGCCAGGGCTACGAAGGACACGGACACGGCCACGGACTCGGAGTCGGCCACAGACGCGGCGACCGACTTGGCGAGGGGCCGCGCCGCCTGAGGGGGGCCGCCCTGTGGGCCACGCGAAACAAGTCGCTGTCGACCGAGAGCTTCTTCGAGCAGCCGAACGAGGAGGGCACCCTGTACCTGTACGGGGGGCGGCGGCGCGTCCGGAAGGCGCCCTCGACGACCAACATCTACGACCGCGTCCGCAACTCGCGCGCCTCGATCGACTCGACCGATCAGTTCTACACGAACCTGCGGTTCAACTCGCAGCTGCATCTGAACCGCGAGGGGAGCGAGGAGGGCGGCTTCGGGCGCCAGGGGCGGGGCGGTCGGCTGAGGACTATGTCGGCGGATGTCAACAACAACAACAGCAGCAACCTCAACAACCTCAACACCAACTCCAGCAACAGCAGCAACGTCAACCACATGAACAACAGCAAGAAGAAGACGCCGCAGCCGATCCTTCCGCCGCCCAGTTGGCAGCGCGTCGGACGCAAGGGGTTCATGCCTTGGCGGTACAATAACAACAACAACAACAACAACAACAATAGTAATAATAATAACAACAACAATACCAACGGTAGTAATATCTACAAGAGCAAACTGGAACTTAAGAATAGCAACATCAATAGCTCGAGCAACAATAACAATAGTGGCAACAACAACAACAACATGAGCCGGGGCAACATGTCATCTAAGCAGATCAATTCGGACAAACAGCAGAAGCACCAGCAACAACAACAACACCAACAGCAGCAACAATTGAACAATGAGACGCATGCGCCAAGGACGACGACAGACGTGACGAGTGAACAACAACAACAACAACACCAACAGAGACAGAATACGAATGGCAACAATAGTAGTAAGAACGGCAACAACAATAACAACAGCAACAACAATAATAATATTAATAACAGCAACAATAGTATCAACAACAAACCAAATAACAATAACAACAGTACCAACAATGACAATAACAACAACAGTCCAGCGTCCATTGTGCAACAACAACAGTTGGAACAACAATCACAGCAACAACAACAACAACAAAGAACCAGCCGCCCCAGCCGCATCGACATCAGTGACATGGAGTCGATCTACGGCTACCTGAAGCCGCGCAAGCCGCGCAGCCTCAGCCTGAAGAAAATCCAAATCCTCGACTACTGAATGGTCGACGATTGACGATTGACGATTGATTGCACAATTGCAGACAAGATGAACCGATGGATGAACCGACCAATCAACCACAACCGATGACGATCATCGACATCAAGATCGAACGACACCAATCGAACAAATCAACAAATGCTGACAACAACGTAGAACAAATGAACAACTGAACAATTGAACAACTGAAGCAATGAACCGATGATCGCTGGAATGCACAACGAATTTGACGAAACGATTGAAACTGAACTGAGCAACGGAAGAAACGAAATCGAAATCAGAACGAACAGAATCCGAACCAGGACGAAACGAACGGCGGCACCGAACGAACCGGAAACGGAAGTGCGGTGCCCTCCCCCGAAAGAGTGCGTATTTTCCTCTGTGTCCACTTCGTCCAACGTGGATTGCAATTTTTGCAAATTTTCCTTCCGCCAAATCGCGATGGTTTTTGCTTTGGTTCGTGGTTCCATGTGGCAAATACGGGGGGCGAAGGGAACTTGTTGGGACGTATTACGTTAATATCTGTTGCGCTGTAAATAATTCGATTGAAACCGCTTTTTCTTAGAAACCAAACCAATACCAAACCGGACTCCCAAAGACTCCAAGACTCCTCCAAGACCACAATAATATCCTCCCCAGAACTCATTCCCGATCTAACGTTGGTTGTTGTGTTGTTTCTTGTTATATTTTCTTGTTGTACGTATTTGTTCGTAGAATTTGTGTGTGTGTTTTTTGGTTACGTTTGACGGGCGCGGCCCGTGGCGATGGTTCGGGCGGGCGCGTCCAGAAGCGGACGTCGCTGCCCGGCCCCAGCCCTCGGCACGGAGCCCGCCCACTGGACCTGGACGTTTTGAATACCCCGTAGAACTTTGAACTTTGAATTTTGCCATCGCCATCGCCAACTCACCACCATCTCTCACCCCGTAATCACCTCATCATAACCACCCCATGGCGCGTCTCCCTCCCGCCCACATGATCTGCTAACCCTCTCCGCTGTGTTTCTTCTAGACTCGGACATCGTCGAATCACCCTACAACCACATCTACGGACGCGTCCCCCTGCCGACGCGCGGCTACGTCCCAGCGCCCCGCACCATGTACATCGGCGAGTGGGACTGAGCGCCCCGAGGTCGTGCCAAGTCAGCCCGGCCACGCGATGGGACGAGATGAGGAGGAGATCGATTGATCGTATTTAAACGCAAGACACAATATTTATACACAATCCACGGGAGGCGTCGCGCGCACTCCCGCTTAGACAATTAGCCCTAGCACTCGTGCACTCGAGCTTCTGTATGCGTAAGTGGAGGAGAGGACGGCGGAGCATGGAGGATGGAGGATGTAGGACGTAGTTGTAAGGTCGACATTAAGCGGTTTTGCAAAAGTTCAGTATGAAATCAGGAATTAACACCTGCGGACGACAGCGTTTTATAGTGAATTTTTGTAAGAGCTTTTAGTTTAGTTACGAAATTCGTACAGACATACATGAATGAATATATACATACATACATAAATACATACATACATCAATTGATATGCAACAAATACGCCATTAAAATTAAAATATGCAAAACTTAGTTGTAGAACTTCGCGAATTGAAGGACGAAGGACTTTTCTAGAGCTGCCTGTCTTTGTTTTTTTATTACTTTACTAACCCCGTGTTCTTTTCCAATGAATAATTCTATATTGCGATACTTTTCGCCTGATTTATTATCTTGTGCAAACTAAATCACAAAACTACTTTCTATTAGTATTAGGTTCTAACTTTTTAGGTTTTATTATTCTTCAAACGCTTTTGCATTGAAAAGCTTCGTAGTCTGTAAGCGATGAACATGGATCAATTTCTTACAATCCCAACCATTTATTCGTTTAATTAAGTGTTGTAATCCGATTGAAACAAGTGTTTCGAATCCAATTATCGAGAGAAATATCGTCGAAGATAATTTCTGCTTCAGTTTATATAAGAATGTCTGTTGTGTATTTTCGTTTTGATACTCTACCAACGAACCAGAACAGATTTTGATATTATTAGTGTTCTATATATTATATGAAAATAATGCTCAAATCATTATGCTTTTGTTATTTAGATATAAAATATTCTAAACATAACATATTTACTAAATTTTTATCAATGTGTGAATCATTATAAATTTCATTTACATGAATAAAGTTTTAATTACAAAAAAAAAAAACAAACATACTAATTTTTTTTTCTGTACCTTCTATCTTTTAAAATAAAACAACTCCTCATTCAGGTTGTATTTTGTTGTATTTCTGTCCCAGAAGCATATATAAAAGAAAGAGATTTATGAGGCCTGTCGATACCAGTGACAGTTCTTCGGTTATCTACATGTAGTAGTCATTGCCACCAAAATTGGGCGGTTGAAAGTGATCCGGGTTCGGATTGGGTCGAATGTTACGGTCCGGCGGTCCGAAGGGATCGAAGCGTGGCTGGTTATCAGGATGGAAATTGGGACGGGAGGGAAACGCAAATAAGTTACCAGGACCCCCGCGACCCAACGGATCTAAGTCCCCGCGACCAACGTCTGGAAATCCAAAAGGCCGTGGTTCCATGCCAGCTGGCATAAACTGCCTGTAATGGCAAATAAAATAAATTCAAATAGATATGAACTCAGAAATCTCTAAACGTACCCGACCGGTCGCCTGGGTTCGCTTATGCGCAGTGGATCACTGCGCTCCTCCCGCGTTGTTGTTTGTGTGGTTACTTCTTTCGTGGTGCCAGAAAAGACCTACAACAAAAGCCAAATTTGGTATAATATTCTATTTCAATTACATGGCATTGAACTCACAGGATTCACAAGCTCTCTGCGATAACGATCTGCAATATGAGTTGCATTAGGCATCAGATCCAAGAGTTGGCCCTTAGTTTTCTTCACCAACTCCTCAGGATCAAGTCCAACGTTTGACACCTTCTTCGTTTTTACGTCAAGCATATTTATAATCAAGCAGTCCTCAGTTTTATGTCCTAACAGCAGGTAAAGGTTCTTGTCGTACATGTAACGTAGGGCATATTTCTGGTCATCATCGTTCCAACCGTCAGGGAGTAGTTCAGAGCCGGTCTCGTCGTCGGAAAGAGTTTTCTAAAAACAAGAGTTTCCATAAATACGAATAGGGAAAGTAAAATATTTTGTTACATCTTCCCCAACACCGATGCACGCAAATTTTGAATGCTTGATGAGCACAAAGTGCGCGAGAGCGATCAGAACATCCGACTTTTTGTTGACTGTGGACTCGATGGTCTTGTACAGAAGATCCCACCCGAAGAAGAATTCTCCCTGTGTGTTCGAAGTTGATGCTTCTGTTGACATCGCAATTGATCCAGTATTAAATTGAAGTAATAGTCGATGTTTTTGGGTTTCGAAAATATTGTGAAATTAGTTTGGGGTTTTAGTGCAAATTCATTGCAATTTTGTTCGGAGGTGAAAATTTGTTTTTGTAAACAGCTGACAGAACGGAAATTTTGTTTTGATGGAAACTCCAGGGTTGCAAACATTTTCAGTTGTAAGCTGTGTTTAGTTGCCCCGGGTAACTGAACTAATTTTTGTGTATATATATTATTCGTTTCTTTGGTTATTTATTAATCGAAGTACAATCAACAAAATTGATCATCAGTCATAAACGTACATTTATTAGAAATCATTCATATATCTGATCTTTCAAAAAATTATATTAAAAGTAATTGTTAAATTATGCCTTTAATATAATAAACTACATTTTTGTTTATTATTTTTATTTAACAATAATCACATTACTCTCATATCACAGTTAATCAAAATCACAATATTTACATATAAACAACAGCAAATTCATATTTCCATTTTTCGGAATATTTTTATATTAACTAGTTTTTTTTATTTCAGCCTTCTGCACATAATCGTTTTGTCCAAGGTCATTTACATCATTATCAATTATAATCTCAACAAGTTCATTATCTGTGACCTGCGAACAGGTTGCTGTATGATCAGTTCGTCCAGAAATTCCTTTTGAGTGACATCTGATAACCTAAATGTAAATTCTACCCAATTGTAGCTCTACAGAATTTACACGCCCCGTTTATAGATGTATATATGTTGCAAGGGGCGCGATTTCGTTGTCTCTCCTTTCAAGGGGATAAACTTCCGAAATTCATTTTTTTCTTTTGTCTTATCTGTCAATATGGCGCGGTATTTTTGACAGCTAGAGGAAAGTGAACGTCAGCGATTGGTCGGCACCGATGACAACTGGCATTGCCGCTCTCTTTCATACATGATTTTCTGGCCTACTCCCGCATATGTTGGCCAACGGACCCGAAGATTCGGGTTTGACGAGAAAATAATTCACGAATCTTAAATTTGAGCCATACGAACATGAGCCGAAGAGCGGCCATATTGAATTCGTAGCTAGTTGCGTGAAGTCTTCTCTCGTCGTTGTTTGCCGTTCGGAGTGCACAGTATTTGTGTTTGAGATATTTTCCCAAAAAGGGCGCACACATTTATACGAACACATAGAACAGTGTAAAGTTTTTATTGCATTTGTGCAACGGTGAAAGAGCTACGAATCGAACATAGTAAACAATCGGATATGAAATACCGATAAACGGCAAGTGATAGGTGGCGTCTTGAAACGCGATTTCTCGAATAGTGCACTAAGCCCAGCAGCAATCGCTCCGTATAGCTGGTGGAGGGCCTCTGGTATCAGCGAGACCAGCAACTGAGACTCTCGTGGACACCGACGCCTACGATGAGTGCGACGACATCGTCAGCCACGGCAGCTGTTGACAATAACAAAGGTGAGTGAGTTACCCACCGTCAGCTGCGATACTACGAGTATCGGGTAAACAAATAACTAAATGTGCGAGTTTTATGGGAGCAAACAATTGTTGGAAAACTTGTGTATCCCGTCGCCTGGATAGTGGTCGACATCTTGATTCCTAACCTAGTTCATTGTGCTCGTGATTGTAGTACAACAACTACTGGTATATTTTCCACAAACCCGTGGCGCCCCCTACAAGTTGAAAACGACACAATCTGGTAGGAGATGTGTTGAATAAAAGCTCCACTCATGGTTTGTGTACACAACATGTGAAAGCTTTGATCTTATTGGGTGCTCTTGTTAAAAGCTCAAAGCTTTCAAGTTAAACTTACAGGAAAGCTGTGAAATTTCGAAAGCTTCAAAGCTTTAACATTTTATGGAGCATTCTTATAGGCGATTTCTAAATTGGTCCCTATTTCTCTTCTCTCAGGTACTATTTTGGAATTTGATCCCTGTCTGAGTGAGGATGAGCGCCGCTTCTACGCTAAAGCTTACCCCAATGTCAACTTGGTGCGCGATCGTAAGGTTCACTGTACTGTCTGTAAAATCCACATTGGCACCGCACCAGCGCAGGAACATGTCATCAAGATGCACCCGGTGTTGCGCGTGACCCACTGCGCCAAGTGTCACGATTTCTACAACAGCGGCGAATTCAGCAAAGGCGAGGACGGTTCGGAGCTCTACTGCCGCTGGTGCGGTCAAGGCGGAGAAGTCTACTGCTGCTCCAATTGTCCCTTCGTCTTCTGTAAATCCTGCATTGTGAAGAATCTGTCTCGCGGTGTTGTGGCCGACATCGAACAGAACGAGAACTGGAGTTGCTTCAATTGTGCTCCAAAGATTCTCTGGCCGTTACGCGCTCAACACTGGGCTTTAGTCAAGTATATTGAAAAGCAGAAAAAGTGAGTTGATCACCAGTGAATCCATGTAGAGATTATAGAAATTTCATTTTCCAGGCACGTATTATCGTTGAATCTGGACGAAGCTGACACCAAAGCTGAGATGTTGAAAGATCGAAGCAGTTGCTGTCGAGTAGCTAAAGCGAAATGTGGGAATATGTCTGATTCAATGGATAGCGTTGATTCCACTTCGCGACGAAGTAATTCGGGAACCAGTACCAGCAGCTCTGTGAAGAAGGTTCATAAACTTACGGCTCGCAGTGTCTCTCCGCGCAGTCAATCGCCAGCAACCAAGCGTACAAAGCCCAATGACGAAGTAGTTTGCACACCCGACCTGCTCAGTATGCTTGAACCAGACTGCCAAATAACTGTTGCGGCCAAACCACGGCCCGCACAGTCACCGGTAGCCTCCAGCCCAAAGGTCATGTCTATTCAAAACCCTAACTTTGGTAGCAATAGCCCCATTCAATGTGCAACACCCAAGAACACTCCCCCTCCGTTGGTGCTTCGAAATACAAGTGTGCAAATGCGTCCGGTGGCACCTTCGCCCATCGTACGGCGTACTGTGGTTGGTCCTCGCACGCCCACAGCAAGTGGCACCAATACGCCAGTGTATCACACCATCAATGGATATCGTATTGACTTGAATTCCGCTGCTCAGCAAGAAACTTTCCGTCTTCCGAATGGGAAACTAATACAGGTGAAGCGGCAGGGTTCTTCCAGCACGCAGTCAGCGCCTTCTACGCCATCGCCACAAACGCATAATCCGTGGCAACGTAATGTACAAATGCAAACGCGGCCCGTGCAAATCACGCAGTCTGCACACCCCGCTCCACAGCAGCAGTATCCGCAAATAACCATTCAGCAGCACGCGCCACAGCAACATCCACAGATGGTGCGGTACCACAACACGATGGTTGGGAACACGACCGTCACCGCCATGCACAATGGGTCTCCGGCGCAAATCCAGGTGATCAATAGCGCGGCCCCTACCCCAGTGGTGGCCACGATACAGCAGGCGAATGCAGCCCCAATGCCAGTACGTACCGTAATGGTGCGAAATGTCTATCCCGACACAGCGATAGGAAAGGCGCGCACGCAGCTGCAGGATCAGGTGTTCAATGCAATGGAGATCTGTACGCACTTGACAGGCAAGGTGCAGACTTTGACGAATTCGAATGCATACAAGCAGGCCCGCAACTATCTGGAAGTCAAAGAACTTTATATACATCTATCCTACTTGCTGACCTATGCAATCGGTCGCTTTAAGGGCTTGCAGGACAAGTGTCTGGGCGATATGCGGCAGCTGGGATTCGTCAACGACGCCGACAGCTTAGAGAACGGCCAATTGGCAGCCGGTATGTTGTTTACTGATTCATTTCCGAGTTTTTTTTTTTATTTCCGGTAGAATATAATCCTTCTATTTAAAAAGTCGCTAGAAAATCCATTGTATGATAATCCTCAACTCAAGCCGGTATTTAGAAATCGTCCAGAGAATCGTAGCCATTTTTATGTTATATTTTTTTCTATAGTATTATTTGAATAGTCTTGAGCTTTTACAATCTATATCATTGTCTTGAGTCATTTCTTCACATGGACTTAAAAAGTATTAAATAGTGTAATTGTTTGAATTTCAAATTAAAGAGAATAGTGTTAAAGGTGTGATTAAATAGAAAGTAACAATTTTAAATAGTGTTTCGCCGTAAGTATCAACAATTAAGTTCGCTGCTGCATATTTTATGTTTTATTTCATTGACATTTCGGGCATTTTTTACTTGAACATATATGGAGTTTTCGAAAGGACCATGGACTAAATATGAGTTAAGAAAAAAGCAACATGACATTGAGTAAAAAAATAATAATTATACTGAATATGAATGGGTTTCCCTTTGTGGTCCATGTGTAAAAAATGTCTCGGGCAATGAAATTGAATATAAATTCCAGCTCAGCATTTCTCTATCAGTCACTCTTATTTCACCCCCCACTTCGTTGCAGGTGTTGAATATGTACGTTACGGTAAATTAGACGACGTGGAGCTCTTTAGCTGTGGGACGAATAGCTTTCACAATCAGGTCTACGAATATAGAAAAAGCTTACATGCAAATCTAGACTCTTACCAAAAGTCTAACGAGTGTCCGCTGTCCCCATTGCGTCCACTAGGATCATGTTTCAAGGCAAAGGTTTCAAGTATAGAGGAGAAACCAACGGATGATGATATCGAAACGGTGGAAGTAAAAAGTGGAAAGGATGATGACGAAGTGGAAGCCATTGATGATGACGACGAGGAGGATGAGAGCAATGTAAATTCATTTACGATTGATGATGACACGAATGATTATCCACCAAACTATGATGATGACTATGACATGTCACGACCTGGAGGAATCAGCGATGTCCAGGCCTCCAAATGGCAGAAGGAATCTCAAGCCATTGATCGGAAACTGACTCGCATCATCGAAAAGTATCCATCTATTTGGTGTACGCGCCATCCGGACTATGGCAACTATGAGGTAACGCGCAAACAGTGGAATCGAGTAGCGGTGCACTTCAAGCCTAGCGAAGACATAAAGTTGCGCTGGAAGAATGTACGGAAACGGTTCGTGCGCATCGAGAACAGACTGAAAGCGGGCAAACGATTCAAAGGTTACTTTGACAAAGGCACCAACTTCCTGGTCAATCGAGACCGGCCAGAGAACGAGTGGTTGGAGTTCGATAGGGGTGATGACACAGAGACGGTAAGTCTGCTAGACGATGACGACGATGATTTTTCGCACAAATCGAAACAGGATCTAAACGGTGATAGTTATAATAACTACGAGGATGAGGACGAGGAAAACAACGACAACAATGAAGGGGATTTCCGCACTTCTCCAATAAAGCCTATAGAGATCAAGAACACCGATATGAAAATTATAAACTTTGTGAAGTGTAATCCAGTGCTCTGGCACAAGGTCAGCGATCCATCCTGCAACAAACTCGATGAGCACACGAGAAGAACGTTGTGGGTGCACTTGTGGAAACAATTACCAGAATTGGACTGCGACGATCTAATCGACCGCTGGGCTCATCTGTACGAAATGTATAAGACTTTCCGCCTGAAGAACATTAAAGACGAAGGCACCCTGGCGAACCTTGAAGTGAAGTACTCCAAATACTTGGCCACTTTGCATTTCCTTTACAAAATTGACGAGGAGGATTTGAAAAAGGAGAGCTTCAGAATGGAGGACTGCGGGAATATGGACGAGTTGCCGGATCGCGATTTGAAACTTCAAGATATGCCGGACGATCGTGAGTTCGCGACGAGTCTGGTGCGTGCTGTCAGCGTCTTCGGTACCTTGTGGAATCCCAGACATCCAGAATACCACGATATTACGCGGCGTGAGCGATTGTGGAATGAGATTGAGAAGAAACTGAAAGAGTTCAAACGTAAAATAAAAATTGTTTTAATTAGTTCCTACAACTTATGAACTTTAATTTTCAGGTGACGTGAAGACCATAAAACTGCGCTGGCAATTGGCCAAGTTTAGCTATCTGCGTTTACGAAGAGAGCAACGAAAGTATTCAAAGGATGAACTACCAAAGTATTGCAGAAATCTGCCTATTGATGACATGAAGTTTTTAAATATTTATTGATCTCAGTGCTATTAATAAACAATAAGTTTTTTATGTAATTCTTATGTTATTCTTGTATTTAATTCACTTTCATAATAAAAGTAATTACTTGATCATGATATACATTTTTCAATCTATCCAATGTTTTTTTTATATTCATATATATTCAAAGAAAACAAATTATATATATTTTTTAATTGTAATATGAAATCACTTAATTTCTTTTTGTAGATAAACAAGCCAGTGATGACGAGGATAATGAGATCGAAATTGTGGAACCCAAGACAGACACCATCACACTTGATTCGGATAATGATGATGATGAGCCTGCTGTAGCGGCCAAGCCATCCGTTATACAAAAGCCCTCCTCACAACCCACTACTCCAGCCAGCAATACGAATTCGAATGATGATGAGATCATGAACAGCGCACAGTCCTTCTTGGCCACCATGTTGGAATTGGATTTGTCCGAATGCGATCCAAACTCTGCTCAGGCCTCTCCGATTGGTGGTGCAAGCAACGGCGAGGGCACGCAGAAGAAACAGCCGCGCAAGAAGACCACTAATAAGCCGAATCCAACGCTCCTTAAGCAGAAGGAGATGCTCCAGCGAGAGCGTTTGGAAGAAATGAAGCGCAACGACATGAAGCTGAAAATGAAATGCACCATCGAGCTGGAGAAGGCGGAGGAAATGTATCCTTTTGCGAAAGAAATGTTGGACGATAAGGAAGAAATTGACGCGATAGAGAAGAATAGTGCCGAAGAAAACAATAAACCGGATGCAAGGAATGAGCATGTGCCTAAGAAAGGAGATGATGATCAGGTCGAGGTGTTAGTTGTAGAAGATTTGGATAGTTCGACTGAAGAGGACAAGCCGAAGGCGGAGAATGAGAAAGTTGAAACAACATGTGAGAATGAACAAAACAACAAGAAAAGTGATATCCGAAAGGATGAGAGTGTGAAGAAGAAAAAGGAAGCAGTTGTAAATGAACAAAAAAATATTCAACAGGTAGTTGAATCATGCGCAGAAGAAATATCCAACATTGAAAAAAAGAAGGCACTGGAACCTGCTACGGAAGCAAAGGAAGAGAATAATAGGAAATCTAATTCAGAAATCACTGCCGAAGAAGACGACGTAGAAATGATTGAAATCATCGAGGTTGAATCGAGCAAAAAAGAGGAATCAGTAGAAAAGACAGCATTGACTGCCGGTAACAAATCGGATACGGAACATATGGACACGATTGAAATACTTGAGGATGCCATAAATGAGCCGGACAAGGGTGCAAATAATATAGATAACGTAAAGCATAAACCTATTGAAAAATGTGTAAATATTAACAAAGATGGTAGCAAACTTAACGCATCTGCCAATAATGAAATAGGAAAACAAGCGATAGCAAACCATAACTCATCGATGATTTCGCCCAAATGTAGCGTTGAAGTTGAGATTGACGTCGAGGAAGAGATTGAAAAACTGCTGCAGGCAAAGCAGAAACATTAAGAACTCCTGGCATGACTAAAACCGAACCAGAAATTGAAATTGACGTCGAGGAAGAGATTGAAAAACTGCTGCAGGCAAAGCAGAAACTTTCAGAACTCCTCGTCATGACTAATACCGAACCAGAGAGAGATTATCCACTGAGCGTGAAAGAAAATATATCGGAAAGACACCATTGGATTAATTAACGGTAGAGATAATTGATCTAAATATTGCATAGATCTCCAAATATCATACGTTTTAATACCATAATAATATCGATATATAAGTCTATTTCACAATTGCTATTTTAGCGACCTTTCGCAAATTTCACTAATTGACTTGTTACTTAAACGATCAGTGTATTTTGCTCGTTTTTAATCTTCCAATCATAACTGCTAATGAAATTGAACTATGAATATAATTTAGTTTGTAGCTTCGTTGTTGAATTGAGCTGTTTGGCCATTTTAATTATATAATTTTAGATATACGACATGTATCAAAAATTTAATTTATATATAATTGGAGTACATATATTTAAATAACTATTTTGTAATACATGAAATATATATATATCTAGTATATTTAGTTTTTAAGACTTATTAAGTTTATAAAATAAATTAGTAGATTGAACTTCTCTCAATCAAAATATGTAAGAGAAAGATGTTATCGAATTGAAAGAATGAATGAATGAAATGCTATTTGGAGTTTTACTGTTTTTTTTTTTTTTTGTGTTTTTGTAATATTTTTCCATAGTACTATAACTAAGTACTAAATGGATTATAACAACAATAAATGAATTTTCTAAATGCAAAATAAACATATTTAACGCGAGAATTTTTATACAATTTCAGATCAAATGATGTAAATATAGAGATGTTATATTATTTAAATTCGTAATTTTATTTTATATATTTTTTCGCAAAGCTGAATTTGTCTTCGGCCACCCTGTATCAAGAGCCACTCGAATCATTGAACACCGCCAAGATGTGAAGGGAAATTTTTGACATTTTGCTTTGCGGTTTTGTTTTTGCACTTTTATCAACTGATTTGCTTCGCGACGTTCTGTCGTCCGCAGCTTTTGTCATTGAGTGAGTGAGTGCGCACGACGACGAGTAGGCGACAGAGCGACCGACGAGCGTCGCTGGTTCCGTAATTTTTCCATTCAATTATTTTCTCTAAAAGTTATGAAAAATGCTGTATTCAGTTTGAAATTTAGTGTTTAAAAATTGCATAAGTGCATTTAAGAGTTTCGACTGTGCCTGTGAATAAAAGAAATACGCGAACAGTCCGTGACGTCGCGAAAAAGAAAAAAATAACGCAGTTTTGAAAACAAAAGAAACATCGGGTCGTCGGACGGACATCGATCGCGCAGTCAGTGGGAGTTTTTCGTCGTAGCTTTTTTATGTTGTTGCCTCCAAACGCGAAAGAGGAAACAGAAAGTCGTTAAAGATAAATATATCGAATAAAAAATTCAAATCAAAATTCACAAATAGAAAATGTGCTAGCCCTGTGGCCGGATCTTTAAAATGAGTTCCCGAAACAAGTAAGTGCTGCCGAATGTGGCTCCGTGACAGGCAGCCACCCGGAGGCACCCACCTCCTGCCGCTCGTCTTCGCCACCGAGTGGGCGTTCCGCTTGGTTGCATTTGTTTTCGCATTCGCATTCCACAGCATTTTTTATTCATTTGATACTGATTACTTTCCCCCATTTGTCCCACCGCCTCACCATTCGTCGCGCTGCCCAGGTCCAATGTGAAAAAACTCTTCGAGTTCTGGTGCGAGGTGACGCGCGCCCATGGAGTGGACCGTAGCTCACGCACGGGAGCCGCCGCGCCAGCCGGCGTCATTGTCGAGAGTTTCCCGGAGAGCTTCCGCGACGAGAAGACCATTGCGGACATCCCGGCCTTTGCGTTTCCCTGCGATTTCTCATGGTGAGTACATCTGCCTCTCTTATCCCTCCATCTGCATCAGTCTGGCTGTCTGTACGTTGGTCTGTCCATCGTGTGGAAGGGTGGAGAGCTCAGGACTTCCGGTCGTCTGATTCACCCAGCGGCGATTTAGAGTTCGAAACGACTCTCTTCGCCCAGTGTCTTGTTGAGACGCTCAGGTGCTGCGAATGGCGGGCACGGGCAGTCGGCCAGCCAGCCAACCGACGGATGAATCATTGCTCAAACCCGCTCTGTCGCGTCCCGATTATGTGCCTGGGGGACTGGCGGCTCGACTCGGCTCTGGTCGGTCGGTCGAATCGTTTTCGTTGATTCGCGTCTACGTTTCGTCGGCGTTTGCGCTTCTTGCTTCTCGCCGTATTATCTCTAATTAATTGCTCGTTTTCTTGTGCTTATGTGGAGCAGAGGCAACTAGACTAGGCGATAATAAATGCAATTTGAGATGGATTTCCGCAGTCAACTGACTGTTCTCAAGGGAGACACAAAGCATCTCCTTATCTTGATCGTGGTCACTACGTGCTCATCGTGTGATTCCTGCGTTAACTGCTCATCCTTGAACTCTTGCGGAAACAGTAAAGATGCCTCATCCGGGAAAACGTTTCCGACTTCGTGCTTCAATTGAGCGCAATTAAAAGTTGTAAAATTCCTACAATTGAAATGGGAAAGAAAGGCGTGCAGCGAACTCCCTCCCTCCCCAACGAGCGCCCCACGTCGTCGTTGTCCGTGAGTTGGAAACCTGACGCTGGAGTGGAGCTCATAAAAACCACTACGCCAATAGCCACAGCTGCCACAAAAACAACAACAAAAACACCAAGTTGTACTTGTCTGGCTCCCACTTCCACTTGGCTCCACTCCACCATCACCACCACCACCACACGCTGCGTCATCAACGAATGAGGGTCAGTGGTTGTCGTGTCTTTCTTCCTTCAACTTTTTCGTTTTCAATTTGAAATCTTGTGTTTGTTCAAGTAACCAAACGAAAAAGTACGTCACAGCCATAACAACAACAACAGCGAAAACACAACGCATGCACGACGTCGGACGGAAGGGTAGACAGATCGACCAACCGACCGACAGACAGACAGCGCTCGGCGTCGTGATTGAGTAACAACTGATTTGCCATGAGTTGCGCTCGCCCGATCGGTTGAGTTCAACATTTGCTACAATAACAAATAAAAACAACAACTATATATATTGACAGAGTTTGCCACAACAAAAACATCTGAACCAACAACAATGGCAACAACAAATGTTGCAAACGCTACAACACATAACAACAAACACAAGAATACTCCGAATGACTAATAATTATCTCTCCCTCTCTCCACGATTGACTTTTTACTCCAGTCCGTTTTGTATTAGTTCAGTTCGTTTAATTTTATTTTATTTGAAAATTAACCCAAATACAAAGTTGTTTATGGCTACACGGCAGCGTCAACAACAACGTTTAATATTTTCCACCTTCTTTTCTGAAAACAAATTATTTTAAATGTGACGATTATAAAAAGTGAAATATGCATTTAATTGTTGTGCTCGCGACGCCTCGTTTCCATTATTCACTGCATTCTCCAATGCTATTCCAATTGTGCAGCGCTCGCCAAACATGTGGCAGATTTTCCTTCGATATGCCAAAATCACTTGAGGATCTGGATCCACTTGAACTGATTTCCTTCTTTCCGCGCGTATTGTTCTCATGAATGGACCCAAAAATAGACGTCTAGCTTCCCCCACCAGCTGTTCATCTTATTTGCTTTTAGTTTGTTTTGCTTTCGAAGATGCCCCAAAGCTGGCTCCCCAATTCAAGTTTCATTTCCTCTGTGCTGCTCCGTGTCTTGGGTTTTGTTTTCTCTCGTTCGAAGATTACATTTTGTATGAATTTTAATTTATGGCCGTTTTTTGCTTAGTGTATTCAATTTCGTTGTTTGCTGTGTTTTGTGTTTATTATGTAAATAACACGTAATTATCTCTCCTCCTCCGCGTGTGTTCGTTTGTTTGTGGTGAGCGAGAGCGAGAAACCACTTCGTGCTCTCCCGAACTCCTCCACTAGGTTTTACCCCAATTGACTCTCTCTCTCTCTCTCTCTCTCTCTCTCTCTCTTAGTCAATCGTTGCCTCTTGGATTTCGACCAGAACCCTCGGGCTTCCGTTTCTCCGTTCGCTTCCCCTGGCTGTGTCCAATTTGTTGACTGCACCGAATTGTTTTCGTCTGAACACCATTTCAAACAACTCGCGATGCGTAAACAACGACCAGTCCCAAAGGTCGAGTGCTGGTGGTGGTGGATGTTATGGCATGACATGGAATGGGATTGCAATGGATTTGATGCGATAATGCGATTTGGCAGACCTTCGGAGCGTGCGTGGATTGAGGGTAAATCGAGGCCTAGGCACAAGCAACGTGCTTCATGTGGCGTGGCATTCAACTTTGACTGCAGAGTTCACCGCCGAATGGTCCGGTGAGGGCGGCCGTCTCGGACGTCGGGCAGCGTGCCAAACGGCTGCCACGTCCATCGCACTCCATCCATCTTGGGGCGCCGCCCTTTGGGCGTTTTGGCATTCGAGGGCCACCGGCTGTCGCTCTCGAAGGTCGTTGCACTTGATACCTTTCATAATGCATACCTTCGCTTCCTGGCGCGCTTCCAATTTCATCAGCTCGGCCGACCTCCAACATGAAAATATAATGCAATCGTTCAAAGTTTTCTCTCTCTGTGGTGCTATAACCTTGCCTATGTTGTGTTCTGGCTGTCCGTGATAAGACAGATAGAACCTAAACAGGCCGCGTTTCAAAACGGTTTCTTTCTGAAATCAACAACCAAAAAATAAAGAAAAAAAAAAACAAAATACGAATCGTCGACCAGAAGAGACCTCATTTTTCCCAGGCAGTCGAGTCCGATAACGGTTGGTCTGTCTGCCGGCTGGTCGATCCATCGACTGCCTCGTAGAACTCCGAGATTTCAGTTAATTTTCAACTCACGCCGCTGCTCGCGATGATGTCTTTTTAATTAAAGTCTTAATTATGAACACGTTAAATGGATGGAATATAAAATATTCAATATTTTCGATCGGGCTTTTATTTTTTCATTTTCTTATTATTAACTAATTATAGCAATCGATATGTTGGCAGTTGCCTTTCTCCCCATTCCCTCTATCGTCGGACTGTGAGTTCGATAAATCAAAGTGGGGATTGCATAAAAGTCGTGGAGCCACTTGAGACTCCACACATGCCCCCGGCTCTGTTCCATTGGGTCAACAACAAATGAGTTAATCTCCTGATAAGAGTCTCGACTTCGCATAGTAATTGGGGAACACTTCCTTATGAGGGCAGTTCTGTCTATGTTAGTTATGGCTTCGCTAGATTTTCGAGGCCTCTTCACACACCAATTACGAATTCCCCTTACATGCTAGTGATGAATTTACCCCAAAAGGTTCCCTTTATTATTCGTCTTTGAAATTTTTTCACCTCGTGAAGTGTGAAACTCCCCGACCCCAGTAGAAGCACTCTAGGAAATTCCTTTAAACTATGGGAGCAGTCATATCTGAGGCATTTCTTATCTCGTTTCTGTTCGCTAAATGGAGTGTTTAATTATATGCATATTTACTTTAGATATAGAGTGGGCTGAATAGGGTGACTCAGAGTCCGTAGATATAACTCCATTGTTGTGGGCAGAAAAAGTCATATTTAGAGCTGTCATCAAGACATAAATTGTATTTAAATGTTCAATCTTCTCCCACTTCTCGGCACAGCGACTCGGTGCAGTCATATTCGTTTGTGCTCACCACGGACGACTCCAAATGGCGATTCGGTTTCTGCCGCCACGACCCCAAGACGGACTCCGCAATGGTCATCATCACCTACTTGCCATGGCATGACACCTTCCTGAGACTGCTCACCGTGCTGGCGGAGCTGCGCCGCTCCGACAACGGTGACTTTCGCACCTTCCTAACGGAGGCTTTCAATCGCGGCGTCCCCGATCCGGGAGGCAAGCTGGAGATTTTCTACAACGGCGGCCAAAACGTGAGTATCACAATATTTACAAGTTAATTAAAAGTTCTAACGTCTCTTTCTCCCGCTCTCCCTCTCGCCGTTTGGTTACTTTGTAGTACTTCGTGTTCGAGCGTCCGTTGCAGTTTCAATTGCCCAGCATACCAGAGAATGTAAGATTGAGCTTAAGTGCCTTACGGAAGCCTAACGAATTTAACGCCTTGTGCTCTCGTCTCTCTTGCAGCACAATTTGAACTTGTATTATAATTTCGTCGACCCAAAGAATATGATTGCGGTGTTCGCTGCGATGCTCGCCGAGCGTAGAATCATCTTTACATCACGTCGCCTGGACAGACTGTCGTCGTGCATCCAAGCGGCGAATGCATTTCTGTACCCGATGGTGTGGCAACACATCTTCATACCAGTGCTTCCTATGAAACTCAAAGATTATCTCAGTGCACCGATGCCCTACTTGATCGGTGTGCCCGAGATGGTGCTCGAAACGGTTTGCAATTATATTTTCCACTATTCAGTTCAAACTATGACCGACTCTTGCCCTCTCTCTTGCTTGTATAGATGACGCCCGATGAGCTCGGCGAAGTTGTGATCTTAAACTGTGATACGAAAATATTTGAGAGTCCCTTCGACGATGTGCACGACATGCCGGCGGAGATTGTCTCGCAGCTGAAGAAGCACCTCAGCCATTCCAGCGAGCACATCGGCGATCGTGTGTCGAAGATATTCCTGTGCGTGCTGGTGCAACTGATTGGAGGCTATCGCGATGCGGTGGAATTTCGCGAGACTGGCAAAAAATTCAATCGTGACAAATTCATCGAGACACGTCCCTCGCACCTGCGTCCTTTTCTCGCCAAGATGATGGACCTGCAAATATTTCAGCAATTCATAGACGAGCGAATCGACATGCTGAACACCGGCCTGGGCTTCTCGGATGAGTTCGAGTTGGAGACGGTTCGGTATGCGGAGAAGATGAAGAAGCGCGGCCGGAACTATGCATTCCTAAAGAACGTGAAGGACAAGGTGAGATTATCGTTGGCCACTAAGAGAATTGCTTTGGTTGGCTTAATGCGCAAGAATCAGTTCAAATATGCTAAGTTGAAATTAGACTCGTGAACCAAAATACGCTTCCAGAATAGAGGCAGAGTAACTGATTGGTCACGTGGCGGCTTTTTGGGCGAAATGCGCTTATATTCTTTGTTCTTGTCCTTAGTAGTTTGCGCAAGTGAAGTTTTATATTAATTCAATTTTTCCTATCGCTCTCATCTCAAAACATGAACATTGTTTATTATTTATTTACACATACACATACACAAAACACACGCATTCAAATATACATTGATTAAGGTGACAAATAGAATGAGTTTTTAATTGAATCTGCCGATATTTCAACAATCTTATACCATTATATCGTAGCAGGTGTCGTAGTAGTTGATGTCGAAAAATATATTTTGAAATAACATTGGAAATTTCTTCCAAAGCTATTGATTAACCGCTATTGGACGATGCATTTACGAGCGGTAAGCGCGAAATTCAGAATCCAACGAGGTCACTGCCTTTGTAGGTCTCGGTACATGACAGGTTCTAGCGCTCATTCATTCCATTACTTGCTCCCAGCTGAGAAGATCCCCTCACCACCCGTTCATTGTCTACCACCCACCCCCTCTCCCTCACTCTGTGTTCTCCTGCGGTTTGCCTTGAAGTACCTTCCCACATATTTCTCGTTTATTGCTTGCTTTTAACTTGAATTGATTTTAATTTGAACAATTTTCTCTGATCTTAACATTCTATTTCAGTATTATTTGGGGAAACGCAGTATGTCGAAGGTTTTCACAAAGACATATCCTCCCTATTAGCAAACAAAGTTATTTGTTGGCACATAAACATTCAATTAGAAAGCTTCCACTATTTTTACAAGTTCGTAATTTGAAAATTTTCTTTATATTCTTCATTTGAACGTAGTTGATTAGTTTGTATGTCCTCATAACGCTTCCCGTAAGGTATTCTGTTATTAATTTATTTAATGAAACTCACGTCTCTAACACAATTAACTAGGGTTATTATAGAAATATTTACACATCCTTAGGAAATAATTAACTTTTCTATAAATCGGTCTATTTTTTTAAGTATTGTACAGAGCACCTTTGAACCCCGAACCTCATTTGCCCTTGCACCTTTAATCACGCACACTCGATTATTTAGGTCTGAAATATTGAGATCTCTTGTAATATCCTTGGACTAATTTTCGTACACGTTATTGTTGCACCACCGCCGTAGAGACTGCACCAAAAATTTTTGTTGTTTTAAACACGCTCACATACGCTTTCCACAAACAATTTAATTTCCTAAAGCGTAAGCAATTAAAACCAGAAATTCGCTGAAGCAGAAAAATTGATTGGAATCTTCGAAATTGGGCTATTATTTTTGTTTTTTGGAATATTATTACCATCATTACCAGGTTATTATATCCATCAAGGTCATCACAATTCATTCCATACTCCATCCTCATCATCGTCATCGTTATATTAGCATCGTCATCATCACCACTATCATCGTTGCCATCATGCCAGCCATCATTAAACCACAAAATTTAGAAAAGCTTTTGTAATCAATGATTTCTGTATACTTTCATATTCTCTGTGCATCTCTCACCACCAACCAAACCATGTCTTTTCGACCTCTCGTTGGTCGTTGGCCGTCTGTCGCTCGCACGTTCGCTCGCTCGCTCGTTCCTTCGATCGATCGACCGGTCGTTCGTTCGTTTCGATCGCCTCCACGTAACCGCCTCTGTAACGTCCACCGCAACTATCTGTACGAACAACCACAACTACTGTCCTAACACTAATCCGCAGACTAATCCTGCTGTTAAGTCTGCTGTGAAATCGGTGAGTGGCTACATGTTTAGTCTATATCTTATATGTATGTTTGATTGTGTAAGGCTTGCCATTTAGTCGTAGTTGTAGAGAAATAATCATAGAGCCTTGACTTACTTCTTCCTCTAATGAGCTCCCGTCGTCCGGCGCCTCCCGCTCCACTTCCATTTCCCCAACAATCTAACACGCTTTCTCCTTGCTCTTGCTCTCTTCCCGCCTGCTGCATCATCACATGATATCGCTCAGGTCAAGGAGGGCTCGCGCGGCGTCAAGACCGCCTACAAGGACCTCAAGTCGAAGTTCCGGGACATCACGCCGCCCAGCAACAACACGCACTTCCGCTCGCACCTCTCCTCGAACTCGCAGCACGACCGCATCGACGGCTACATCGGCGGCAAGTCGTCAGGCGGCGGCCATCACTCGGCGCCCAGCTCGCCGATCTTCAACAAGCGCGGCCACCATCTTCACCACCACCTCAACCACAGCCAGCACCCGACCGCGGGCGGTTTCCAGTACGCCTCGCCGGAGGAGATCAACGGGGCGGCGCATGCCATCCGCAAGGCTCCGGCGCTGGCCATGTCCAGCTCCAGTACGCACATACAGCCGAATGGTTATGCGAGCTATGCGCCTGGTCCTGCTCATCACAATACTCATCTGGCTTCGTCTCCAACAATCAGCCCGGCGAGCTCGCTCTGTTCGTCGGAGATGAACCTGTCGCAGGAGCTGCAGAACCACCCGCTCTTCAAGTCGCCGGTCGTGGACCGCAGTGTGAGTAGAAACCCAGTCCAGTCGTGTCACAGTCGGATTGCAGGTCCAGAAACGATCTTCTAATCGATCCACGCAGCCTTCGAAAATTGCCAGACGTTTTGTGCCTGCAATTCGAAACCTGAGTGTTTCTGTTTTAAGAACCTTTTGTCTGCTTGAATTTTTGTCTGTGTGCTTCCGGCGGAAGCCCTTCGAAAGCTTTCGCCATGTCAATAAATCAGTCAATTAACCGAACGATCGATCGTTCGTTCGTTCAATCAATCAATCAATAAGACGATCATTCAATCATTTGTCTCTTGTCCTCTTGTTCTTGTCTATATGTTAATTTTAATTTTTGTATATTTTTCATTCACTCGCACATTTGTTCTGTCAAAATCATGAAACCAACAAATCAACCAACGACTACAACAACAATATATCAAATCAAACTCATCATCGTGTCAAACAACAACAACTACAACAAATCGAAATACACCATCGACACGACCATCAACCCAAATCGTACACAGCTCAAGCCCAGCAGCAGCTTCGAGCTCAACCATCGCATTGCATCCGCACGCACCGGCGGCCCCCCGCCCGCTCGGCCGCCGCCCCCCGCAGCGCACTCCCTGCATTCGACGCCACTGCACTCGCACTCGTACTCGCAGACGGCGCCGCCGACACCAGCGCTGCCACCTTCATACTACAATCATCCATACGCCTCCGCACCGCCGCAAAAGACACTGCAATCGAACTCCAACTCAAATTCCAACTCGATCTCGAACTCGAACTCGATCTCGAACCCAACACCGCCTCAGCACCACTCTCTGACCCCCCACCCGCGCGTCGAGACCAAGCCGCCGCCGGTGCCGCGCCCGCCGTCGAACACCCCGCCCAAGTTGCCCACGCCCGGACTCACCTCGACGCCGACCAAGATCGTCACCACCGACTCCTCCTTCGACACCCCGCCGGACATGCTCTCGCCGCCGGTGCCGCCCCGGCGAGCTGGAGGGGGCGTGGCTTCCTCCATCATTGCGGCCGGCATCGACAGGCTGAACCAGAACAGCTGGAGCACCAACGACTCTACACGCAGCCTGCTGCCCAACGGGGGGGAGCTGCGGAACTCGTCCTCGTCGAACACCTCGGCGTCCTCGACGACATCGGCGTCGGCGTCAGCGTCCTCGAGCGCCTCCTTCGTGTCGGCGGCGTCCACGTTCTCGCACCAGCCGCTGTGCATCGAGGCGGCCCCGCCCGTGCCCGTGCCCGTCCCGGTGCCGGCCCCGCGCCTGAAGAAAGAGGTACTGACTCACGGAGGGGCTCCGGCCTCGTCTCCTCCGCCCACGCCTTCCGCATCACTCATCATTCCTTAAATTTCACATTTCATGTTTTTCGTATTCAGTATTCTGTTCAGTTGTGTTTGATTATAGTTGATCCATCGGTCTTCAAGTAGTTTACGTTAACCTCCCCCTCCCGCTATGTAGTCCCTGTACGTCTCTCACACTAACATTTCTCACTCTCTGCCTCTCACACACACACACACCCATGCGACTAACACGGCGCACCTCGCCATTCCCTATATGTAGATTGTATCCCCGTGGTGAAGGATCTAGCCTTATAACAATTGTTGTACTTATTCTTTACTAACACATTTTCTTTCTCTTTCTCTATACCTGTACTTTTGCCACACATTCGTTCACCATCGCCACAGAGAACCTAGAATAATTAACCGTTTCTATATTCTCCACCCGATTTATTTTCTCTTGCCCAGTCACTGCGCTCGCTTCAGCCCCAGCATCTGCAGTTGCCGCACCCGCCGGGATCGCTGCACTCGGTCTCCTCGTCGTTTGCCTCGCAAGAGGACACCATGAACGACCTGATATCGCTGGACGATAGCACCAACACCAGCTTCGACCTGGAGGACTTCGATCCGCTCAATCAAAACGCTCGCCCGCTACCGCTGAGTGGCTCCGGCGGCAAGCGGTCCACCACACTGCCGTCGGGCACCTCGCCGGCCCTGATGACACCCAGCGGCAGCGTGAACAACCCGCTCTACCCGTACTTCACGCCGCAGCACAACCGGCCGCCCCTGCTGCCGCCCACCACGAAGCCTCCGCCGCCGCCCACCGACATCCCGTCGTACGACGACGACTTCGAGCTGCTGCGCAAGTACGGCCTGGACCAGTTCACGCTCAACTCGAGCACCGCGGCCACGGCGTCGCCCGGCGACGCGTTCCACAACAACCACCGGATCACGTCCAACTCGAATATGATGCAGTCCACGACGACGGGCAGCGCAAGCATGAACAACTGGACCACCTTCGATTGAGCAGGTGAGGCTGCGAGGTTGAGGATGAATTTCGAGCGTCTGCAGGGAATCAGGTGGATGAGGACTGGCTCTTGTGCATCCATGAGCACTCCCACATTCACACACATACCTATAAACATAACATACCTACATATTTTTGCATTAACGCTTATGCTAAGGGACAAATGTATGTTGTTTCGCTTCATTCGTTTGTGAAATTGTTGGACTTGTAAATTGTAAGTTCTGTAAATACATACATATACATATTTTGTAAACATTTTATCGTAAAACAAAGAATTTAAATGTAAGATAGGAGGATGTATTTCTGAAAAATTAAACCAATTTTGGTATATTTCCCTAATATTTTCGGTATCTTCAAACTTCCACGTCAATTTCGATTTACTATTCACCTTCCAGTCGATATTTTTACTTGGGTGTATTTTTAAATGTGCGTGATTAAACCGTTTCTCCTCAACATTAATGCCAGAGTAAATCATAATTTAGAGCGATGTAAAATTACACAGCGCATTGCTGTAGTTTACCAGGAACGCTTTTAGTGGATTAAGTTTCAAAATATTATACTTTCCATCGTCAGGATGTCATTTTGAGCCCTCTGTACGCAATAGACAAGCGAAATGCCAAAAGATATTTATTACGTAGACGTAGATATGGTTCCCTCAGCACCCATAAGCATTCAATCAAAAGCAAACGTCAAAATAACGAATCGGAAGAGGTTTAAGTAAATATTGAGACATATTTAAAGTGAATGTTGAGACTATTGTGGTTTGAAAATATTGCAAATTACTGTTAAGTTTAAGATATTACAATTACTAAATTATAAATAATGTTTCACTAGACTCACTCGACAAGCAACCAAAATAAAAGACACTAATATACGGAGTCTCCCGTCGGACACATGTTTTAATTCTGTTACCTAATTGTAATTATAATTCTTTTCGACGAGCTCTTCGCTAGCCAGAAATCATTTATTAATGATCAGGAGTCCAGTTTAGGTGAATCGAACCGAACAATGTCAGAATATACACTTATATTAACTTCCATTCTGAAACGAATATCGCAATTATAACAACTTGTAGTTTTATGTACGTAGTTTACCACATATTATTTAGAAAATATGCCACATTTATAATTTATAATAATTTACAAAATTGAAGATTTAGTTTAAACAAGAAAATGGTAAATAATAAAATTGCTGTTAAATCCAGATTACGGAGGCTTGGCTTATGCACTCTTCTTGGCTTTATGTTCTGCCATCATCGTGGTTATGCGCGTATGCAGCGCCTGTGAACCCTTTATATTGACTTCCTCATAATCAGGCAGCGACTTCATTCGTTCCATCCAAGCTTTGATCTTGGGATATCTGTCGAAGATAATCTCTCGTTTAGTGTTGATTCACTACTACTGGTGTTCTTCATTATCAGTACTTCTCCTTTTCCACCGGAATCAGCAAGTCCAAAGTGACCATTGTTGTGTTTATGGACAAATCTGCAATGGTCATCTCGTTGCCGACCACATAGTTTCCACTTGCCAAGAACCCTTCTAGAATTGCATAGGCGTTGTGGCACATCTCCAGGCTCTTCGAATTGAGTTCCCCCTCGCCACCATAGATGTTGCGAGCCTCAAGGAAGAGAGGATGTTAATAACAATATGTTGTCCTAATCGGAAACACCTACCACGATGTCCTTGACGACTTGGAAGAGAACCCCGTTTTCGTAGTGAAGTCGGTGGTCGACATGAGCCCGCTGTTTCAAATCCTTGGGGTAGAGAGTATCATTGGGGGCATATTTAGAAACCATAAAGCACATGATGGCGTGGCTACAAAACATATGGTGTTTAGTCATAGAAAGAGATGAACTACATCGCCTACCTATCGACATAGACCTCTCCATCGTCGTCGACGAAAACCGGTATCTGATGCTGCGGGTTTATCTGCAAAGAGTACAAAGTCTCATTTAGCACATTCCATTGACGTGGACCCGTCGAATTCTTTCAACCCAACCTTGATGAAGTCCTCGCTGAGATGTTCCTTCTTTGAAAAATCGACGAATCTGTGCATTATGTAAAGGATTAAGTAGTATTAAAAGTGAATGCATTCGATTAATCAACCTACGCACCTCAGATCCAGATCCAGGCCGATGAGCTTAGCGGTGATCATACATGCACGAGCGGGAGGGCTGAAGAGGGCATAGTACAGGATGGGCTTCGACATTATCTCCCAATTACTGTATGTATGTGATTTCAACGAAAACACCTTTTGATAAATTAGCAATATTTGGATGGGATTCCAAGCGCTGCTAAAATTGTCAACACAATCACTTTATCGTTAGATTGTCATGTTGGGGCCGTGGTGAGAAAACTTGTTTCGAGGTGAAGTTCTATAAATACCCCTAGAACCTATGCATAGCAATTATTAGTTTGAAGCGAAAAACACAGTACTTTGTTCACTGATTTATTCTATTTCATTGGCTACTTTTTCAAACTATGTACAATTACAAGGTGTACTCGTTTAGTTTATGTCTCATTATGTCCTCATCTTTCCCTCCCAATTCCTCAACCATGTCGGGTCATGTTGTCCTCCAGAGCATTAGAGAAGCGTTGAAAGAGCATCTCGGCGCCTGCCTCGTTCACACTTTCGTACTCTGGCAGCTCCTGGCGCATGCGCTGCATCCATTTATGAATCTTAGGATAGCTATAGAGGCAAAGAGAAGGAAGTTCGATGAGTATTTCGACAAGGAAAATAATTTCTTTTACGCTCTACGAACCGTTTCTCTTCAACCTCCACCATTTTGTGGAGCGTCAGCAGTGTTGTATTAATGGAAACATCGGCCACACTCAAACTGTCGCCGGCTACGTATTCGCTGCGGGCCAGGAACTCCTCCAGAAACTCGTAAGCCACATGACATTGTTGTATCGTCTTCCGATCCATCGATATCTCATCGCCGTACAGGATTCTCGCCTATGGAAGAAACTCTTTAGTACTATAGATCTATTCAAACCAACGGTTCCCCACTCACCGCAAATGCCTTGATCACCTGCGACAGGACGCTGGCGTCGTAGAAGAGTCGCTCATTGACCACCGCGCGCTTAAGCAGGTCCTCGGGGTAGAGACTCTGGTGCTCAGGCTGCCCGTATTTCGAGACCATGTAGGTGACGATGGCATGACTGTCGCACAGCGCCACGCCCTCGTCGACCAGTACGGGAATGGTGTGGCGCGGGTTGATCTGTTAGAGGACACGATGGGAAGACGGGGAATGAGTTGACTCTTTTTGGGGGGATTGCTATCAGCAAGTCGTACCTTCAGGAACCAATCGCTGTGGTGCTCTTTCTTCGCAAAGTTGATGGGTCTGCGGAAACACAGTAACGTTGCATTGGAATTTAATATCACTTACATAATCGAGAGAATTTTATGTTATTTTGTCGTTGGGCTGCTTCAAAGGGTTGAAAATCTCAAGGACAAAAGGTCATTGTTTGAATCTTGATTATTTGAATTTGATAAATAACCGATCGTTGTGCGATGACATAAATCAAACGTGTTTTCTTTAATTAAATATTAAACGAGGGAAGATACAAAAATGCAAGTGGTGGAGTGGAATTCACCAAAGTGATTGACGCCTACGAAAGACCACGCCATCAAAAAATAACAACCGGAGGAAAAACACTAAGCAGAGAAAACACAATTTGCTGAAATTATGCAAATCATAAACACATCTATGTGCCAACGTACAGTATATAGTAGCTAGTCAACAACATAATCATTCGCACGTGTTTGGCCCAGAACCTGTTTCAGGGGTTTTGCCACCACGATTAAAGGGGCTGGCGAATGTGTCTGGAAACTCACTTCAGATCCACATTGAGTCCGATGAGTTTCGAGGTGAGGACCGCGGCTCGAGCCGGGGGACTGAAGAGTGCGTAGTACAAAATGGGCCTGACCGACATTTCCACGTCCTCCAGGCAAAAGCACAACACTCAAACTCTGGGTTCCAAACGAACGGAACAATAATGTAATGCTTGATCGTCAGTGAGTTGTTGTTATGAATGGAAGGTCGGCGGTCGACGCGCGTGATCGTCTATGTTGTGTTCCACGGCGAGTCATGCGCGCAACTAAATATTTAAAATCTCTTCATCGTGGTTCTTCATTGTTGTTATTTCGCTCACACTTGTTCGTTCTTATCTTCGCATTGATTCAGAATATATATGTACATAATGTGATCAACAAAATACGGGTACTTGGAGAGCGGAGGCGATTGTGAGAAAGAGAGAGAAGAAACCACTTTTACTCTCTGACACGATCAGCTGGAAGCTAGCCACAATCTATCCATTCACTTCTTTGAATGATACTCGCGAACTCACAAAGCAAACTGAGAGGACGAGACCGACACGAGCGAACGCTACGTGCATGTCTCCTGGAGTTCTAGGTAAGCGAATACATCCATCTTCTTCTTTAGTATATTAATAAAGTTCAACACTTCATAATTTTGTTTTTCTAAACAAATCATTTATATATATTTCTCTGTTTGCAAATATATGATTGCTTGTTTGTTAGTAGATATATTGTTATTTTTGTACCATTTTTGGTAAGTAATTTAAAGTAAGCTTACAAAATATACGAAAACTATAGGATAAATAATGAAGTGCAATTAAACTAGAATTTTTGAACTCGGATTACAAAAAACGGATGTGAGAAGTATAAAACAAAATAACTATTTTTACAAATAATTTTTGATATGAATGATTTGTGTCTTTTATGGGAGGTGTTGACGACTTCGTGGTCAAAATAATCTGAAGCATTAGCGTTTCAGTGCACAAGGATTCAAAATCATGTCGTTGCGCGCTTCGCCATTTGATGACAGGAAAGCAGTCTTAGAGGCGTACGTGGTTGTTGAGGAGACACCTGCGGGGGGGAGAAATTACTTTTAGACATTTCGATTCTTCAAATCGATTCGTTAGTTATCAAATACATGCCTGTTTCAGATCGCTCAGGACTGGATGGCGGTGAGGGCGAATCCAGTGATATTATGTTAGAATCAATGTCTGAAAATTTCGAAAATACACTCAGAATAGAATAAAAGCAAAGCAAGGAAAAGAATATGAAAAAAGTCATAACCATAAAAAGAAAAAATTGGGTTTTAAAGTCGAAGGCGAGAAAGACTAAAGTGAATGTCGTGTAAAGGCCTAGTGAAAAACAAGACATAGATTTCAATCTTTCGCTAATTGACGCCGGATATCTGAATTTGAAATGGATATGTAAGAAAATTGATAGAGAAAGAAGAAAAAGATATTTCGTTAGGAAATTATAAACATAACTGCAAGAAACCATTTCGTAACCTTATAAAGTATAACTTAAAATTAAATAGCATTCCCAAATCTGACACCACAATAAAACAAGCGGTTTGACTTTTTTTGTAGTTTTTATTAGTTTGGTTTGATTACTTTAAAATTTTATTTTCTTGTCTGCTGTTGTAGTTTTGCACATATGCATAAATTTTGTGGGAAAAACTATTTACAAAGATTATTAATCAAATACTTTCATTTGTATTCGTTTTTTTGTTTTGTTTTGTATAAAAATAAAATAAAAAAAAATAATAATTTTCATAATGCTTTACATTCTAGTTGAATTTTTAATTTCGTAACATTATTAACAAATTATTCTCACTTTTATAACTTATTTTTATTCTTTTGTATTATACAAAATTTTTAATTTATTCGGTTTATTTATCCATCTTGTATAGACTTTATCTTTAGGTTAAAGAAATGATTTCTTTACAGTTCTGATTTCATACACTTTGTTATATTAACTATAGGTACTTATGCTAAAGTGCGGTTGCTTATTGGTTAATCGAGTACTGAGCTTTGAAATGTATAAGGAAACAAGACAATTTAAAGGGCCATTTCGAGATAAGCAGCAGAATTTTGCCACTTTCAGTTACAAACACATTGTTAAGCTGATCATTTCTTAAGCTCAATACCCCGTAGGATTGGGTTTGGTTTTTCATCTTAAAATTTGTTAAATCTATATTCTGATCTTAATAATAGGCATAAAAATAAAATGCTCAATTTTGCTTAAAAATACGCGTGTGTATTTCATGTTTTTGCACATATGTGATATACATATATTTGTTCCACCATTATTACGAACATTTATTTTCACGTTTGTTTTATTTTGCGTCATAAATATAAATTAATATATATATTTTATAAACTACTTTGTATAATTTTAGTCTTAACATAGATCTGAAAATTAAACATAATATTTTTCGCTTTAATTGTTGATTTGTTTCTCCAAGCAGAGCTCGGGGTTAGGCGCGAGAAACTGCGAAATCCTTACTAAGGAATTCAGCTCTTATTTTAAGATAGCACGAAATAATTGGCGCAATGTTATTGTTATTGCCGTTTACTTATGGAAAGATATAAAACAAAATTGCATTGGACCATAAAAGCTGTGTGCATTCATTCTTGATTGCAAACTGCAACGAAAATTCGTGCCAGTGTCGCATTTAAATGTACTATGCTAAGCTAAATCGAATCAAGTTGATCTGGTGTTTGTTTTGGTGGTGGTTGGTGGGTTCAGATGGGTTGGAGGAATTTTCTACCTCGATTTTCCTATCTATCTCCGAGCTGAAACCACATAGAAAATGTAAATATGCCAATAAAAACAACTGCATGTGTTCAAGCGAAATGAATGTACAAATGGAAGGAATGTACAGAGCTGCAACATGATCAATAGAGTAATTCTTAAGCCACAAACAGGGTCTGATACCTCGGGGAATGGTAGGATTTATGGATTAGGTAAATGGTGTACGCAAACAATTTTAATATCAAAAGTTAGTCGTCTCCAGGTTTTGTGCTAAGGGTATTGTGAATTGCAGAACTATAATAACTTCATAAAAATAACATACACATACACACTATTTGATCTCCTATTCTCTTTCTATAACTAAAAATATAACTTTATGAATTTATCTTGTTGACTAATACCATTTAAGCAGCGCTATTATTGTTGTTAGTGGTATTTGTATTGTTGTTATTATTAATCGGTGACGATTCGAGCTCCAAATATTGAAAATTTTGTTCGCTTTCCTCCAGTTTGTTTTTCTCATCGTCTGGTTGTGGTTAGCATTGAATTTTTATTTACAAAGAAAGTGAATTTAGAAAAAAGTATTTTATTTGAATTTATGTTTAACAAAATTTAGTGATCTGTTTTAAAATATATTTTCTAATTTTTATGATGCTGAATTTTAATTAAATAATCACATAACGTCTTAGATCAATGATTGGGTCAATAAAATACTTTTAAACATAATGCTCATATATAAGTAATAAATCATAGTAATATATGCAAGAGAAAACAATACAATCCAACAACTATAGTGAACAAAAATAATGTATAAAAAATGTAAGGGTTGGAAAGTGTCAATTTCCCTATTCTATCTAATATAACTAATTGTGGAAGGTGGAATGCTTTCATTATCAACTTTATATACATTATAGAACATTTAAGAAACTGGAGGACTTTTTCCACAATTTTCAAAATATCTATCTTTTTCTTACTAATATATAAAAGTTAATACGATTTTTTTCTGTCATAAAGATAATGCTTGAATAACACAAAAAATATAGCATCTCAATACAAGAGTGGGGTAAAATACAATTCAAATCAAATGCAACTTACAATAAATACTAACGTTAATATGACAAAATATAGGGACAGAATTTAAAACAATCTATTTTTGGAAAATTATTAACAATATTTAGAAAAATTATAATTTAATAGAAATAAGTATTAATTGTGATTCTGCGTGTTCTTAAGTGATTGAATCAATGAATACGGTATATCGGAATAACTTCTATAATTTGCTACTGAAGCAAGCACTTCAAACCAATCAACCATTTGACCACCAGAAGAGGTGACCGTTAGTGTATTTTCCACTCTTCTTTGAAATGCGCTCTCTGTGTTGAATAGAAATAGCGGACGCCTCTTTCGTTTATTAAATGGACCACTTTCTGAAGAATAATTCAAGAAAGAAACAAAATTTTTTCTAGAGTGTTTCAATGAAATCATAGACACAGATTATTAAACAATATCTGTTTCAGATACATATATGTGAGAGACACGTTGAAGAACCGCCAAAAACTGAACAACATACTGATATTTTATCGACGATGAAAAATTATGACGCTGCATTCAAAGTCATCTTTAAATATACTATGTACAATTTATTTAAAATTGGAATGGCGGTATTTCTATAATTTGCATAAATAAGTATCAATATATCAATCAACAACAGCATTCATTATCCGGATCGTTTAACAATAACTTGGCTGCTCTTTTCGACTTTCGCATCGGATTGCGACGTCTCCGCGCACCCACACGATGCCCTAAATTGAGTAGATCTTCCTGTGGCACAAATGGTAATTTGTTAACATCGAATAGTGATGCGTTCACACTACTTGTGGCTGGAATTTCGTCTTCATCGCGCATTTCACTCGATAAAAAGATATCGTCTTCCATTTGCTCGCGATGCAAAATCAAACCAACTGTTTTATTCTCCCTTAACTTGTTATGTATGAACTCCGTCATACCGGTGATATCGGCCATGAAGACAAATGCCACGACTGCAAGCAAGAAGCGTGCCATATAAAACGCGTCGTTACGAATCCACGCAGAGAAACGTGGTGCGTTGTTCGCAAGAAAATCTTCATTGGCAACGATTACATATTGGCCCAGGAAATGACAAATAAAGTTCAATAGTTTCAAACAAGGTAGCCATATTTGTCGCAATAGGAAATCGGTAGCATACAAAATCACTGATAACTCCACCAGAAAAATCAATGCCTTTTGTGGCTTTCGCAATGCATTGGGCCAGAGCGGGCGCAATTTAGAAAGAATACAGAGCACCGAAAATACAAATAGACATGAAGCTGCATTCGGTGTCATCAGTGGTAAGCGTGAATGTTTCAACTCTATGACACTTATGCGATTTAGATGCATGAGGAGACCAATCGTAATGATAACAGAGGATTCCAAGAGTTGTTGATATTCGTGCATTGTTCCTATGTGGGATTTGATGACTTATTTCGATGATATTACGTTGGCTGCGGTCAAAAGGTTGACTTAAATTTTTACCGAAATAATGTTAAACCGATTTTTATTAACAATTCAATTTTGATGAACTATTATAATTTTAAAAATTTTATGAAATAGAATTCACGACGAATGATTTGTGGAAAAAATAAAATAAAATTCTCTGTTTTGTGTAGAAGTCAACAAGTAGTTAAAACCATAGCCCTGGAGGTATCAATAAAACTCGATATATTTAGATCAGATAAATAACCTGAGAACTAAATTGACCCCTATTAATAAAAATTCTAATAATTAAATGACTTTCTAACTGACTAAACTAAACATAAAAATAATGCATGCAACCAAAAACTCTTGCTCTAATCAAAAGGAAGGATTAACTCAAATATAAACAGTAATGAAAAATGTCGAACTAGGATAGGAAACAAATCGTTGAACACATCAGTAAAACAAAGAAATTCGAGTTTGATAGAATGTGTGTTTGTTAAACAAGCGGCGATGTGAATTTCGTTCGAAGAAACAAAAACAATTAAATCGAAAAATAACACTTGTAGTTGTAGTTGTAGAATGATAATAAGATGAACGAATGGATTAATGGTAAATTAATATGCATTGTTTGTTTGCGCTTATGAATAATTAGTTTTTATGTCCTATTTCTCACTTATTTAGTACGAAAAAGCATCCAACGTACCCGATGTTTTCTGTTGTTGCATGTACATCCCTCGCTGCCCATTCATACTCGAAGATGTGGCAGATGACGATGACGCTGGACCAGTGGGTACTTGTTTCGCGACGGGTCGACGTTTAGCTAACGGCAAGTCGTCATCAGAGTCACTGAGGGTTAAATCAACCTTTATAAAAAATTAGATTTGTGAAAAATTGCCCAATAGATTTCAATAACAGAAAGAAATTACAGTTTCACTATTTGTGGTTGACGTGGGCTGGTCACTTGAGATGGCAGGAGTTGCGGCAGCTTTAACAGGTTTCACATCTTCAGTTGTGATCAGTTCTATAGAAATACGCATATAATATAAATAAAACGTTAAGGAATAACATTTGAACCTACCAATGTCATCGGAAATAACTTCCACTTTTTCCACTGGTTTGGTCGGAGTATCAATAATTTGAGACTCATTCCGTAAACTATGTGTGCTCCAGGAACCATCTTTGTGAAGTTGTATTTCTGTATCATCTGACTTGAGAAGCGAGGATGCCAAAACTTCTTGAAAATATCTACAATCGATCATTTTCAGTTAATAAATAATTCGTCTAACTTATTGTAATTGCAAATATTACCCATCAATAACCAAATTGTCGTAAATAGCTGCTTTATCGCACACTGGACAATTCCACGTCGGTTTACGCTCATTCATCTGCAGGTAAAGACTAGCATCGAAACATTGTAAATGCGAACAAGTCGACGCCCGACATGGTATTGACATTTTCATCTTGCCCAGGGGACAGTTCAATGAGACTTTCAGCATTGTAGTCGCTATCTCGCAATCTGCATCTTCTGTAAGCTTTTCTTTGACTATGGAAAACACATTGTTTTAAGAATTTTTTTTCCCCTTTACTCAATTCTCTAAGAAACCTACTCAATGCTCTTGTGTAATCGGCGGGCTTGACACCTTTTGTCTTCATGCGGTGCAACAACTGTGCCGATGTCAACTTCTTTACCAGATATACCGCAATGCAGTAGCCTCTAGTGTAATCCGGACACCATTGCACAGTGATTGTGTTAGTTACTGTAGGCGAGAGCTTCACATTCGATGTGACATTGACGGGACGCGGAGGCCGTTTTGGCTCGACATTTGGGCGATTAGTTGGAATGACATTCTATGGGAAATATTAAATTAATATTATTCAATGAATTAATATAATTCAATATAGTTCAATGAACTCACTGGCAGTTGGCACAACTTATTGTTGACCTTTACGCTGACACTGGGCGGGAAGCAATCCTCCTGTTCGCACGATGTCTCTAGCAAACAGAAACGCAACTGAACTTGAATGGCGTGCTCAATTTTTGAACTGTTGCGTATGTCGCGATTTGAAGCGATCTCTGTAGCCTGTTGTGGGGTTAATGTGAAATAAAATGGAACCTCCTGAATGCGTTGAGTGTTGCGGGGCACTAATGACGAAGGTTTAATGAGAGTACCAAGTACATCGTAGAATGCCAATTTCTTTAAACGAACATCCGGATGTATAGGCATCTGTGTGGGAATGGTATGTGGGAAGGGCACCATATTTCCAGCGCCTCCTGCCCCCGGGATTTGCTGACCAACTTGTCCTGCTCCAGCACCTACTAACGCGCCTGGATTCGTTTGCACTGTGGGCATTTGCATATGCGAATACATTCTCTTGGGTTCTGTTGGCCCGAACTGCGCCGATTGCTGTTCAGCCCTATGAGCATAATCGGTAATTAGAACAATAAATTTCATTATAAAAATATTTACTTACAGTGATTGTGTGTAGACTTCTTTGATTTTAGGTCCTAATAGTTCAAAATTGGATCTGACAAACGAGATGATACGACGTTGCAATTCAATTTTGCGTCCAGCAATAGAAATGTTTAGGAATGAGAGAATTTTCTGCAGTTCAACTACACGAAGAAGATTTACCATCTGCTCACATTCCTGCAAAAAGAACATACAAATTCAAATCATTTCATTCACAAGTGTCTACGTGTCAAAATTCAAAGTAACTTTCTATTGTCTATATTCAAAAATTAGGAACATTTGATTGTTATACGAAAATTTCAAATATTTCAGTGAGGTTATAATGTTTCCATTACTAATAAAAAACAATTACGTATTGATAGAAATAACTAAAGAAATAGTTATTGAATGATATTCTTGAGCTTCAGAAAAAGTCATTGAGGTTGGGAACAGACAACAAAGGATATAGGATTGAAGAGGAGCCGAAAACAAACACTAAACATTGACGAAATTCGAATCTATCAATGAAAACTCATTATAGCGAAAATATGACAGAAGGTATAGAGTGAAGGCACTCTACGGTCGGTCTGTTTTTCACATCGCCTAATAATTCAACTTGCCAACGAGGTACCGTTTCGACACCAGCCAATCTTCAGGTAGTATGTGTATAAATATGTATACGTATGTGGCTGTGTCCGTTTAAATTGAAGTGTGCTCGAAGTATTTGAAGGGGTACCAAAATAAAATTATAACAGCATGAAATGAAAATACTATTCAAAAACTGCAAAATTTTATGGGTTCCTATCTGGTCCTCATTCCCGAATTACACACAGTTTATAACAAGAAATTTTTTTTGAGACTTGTCTAAAAATGATATTTAACCATATATGGTTATAATTTTTAATTAGTAGATTGTTAATAACTTTGTAAACAGAATAAGGAATATACAACTTTACCGCAGTGAAAAGTGAAATGCGACAGCGATTGTGATTTTTCGGTTTGCATGTTTCCTCTTCTTTGACTTTACCTACACTTTATTTTTTATTGTTAATTTCTCAAAATAAATTCACTTTAAACCACACAGTTATTAACTGTAATCTTTTCTCATCAATATATTTTATTTCTGTTTGCTTTTAAACAATGTGCCACAGAGATTTCTGACTTTTTGCAGCAATACTTGCTTTTCCTTTTCAACAAAAATTAATTCTGTCCGAAGAACATGGCGGCGAGTTAGTGTTTGATGTCCAAAAAATATCCCGCTATTAAAGGAAATTTTTATGAAAAGGGCCGACAAAAAAGTTACCACGGGATGTTCAGTATATGCTGCTATATGGTACATTCAGTGATAGAAATCTTAATTTGGTAAATACTATACACGCTAAATATTTCATATAGTAATAATTTTGTTTGCTGAAGCTAAGTTATATGATTACATCTAAAGGCTATGATTATGCACTACTACATGCTTAATGAACACCTCCACCATTTGACAAATTTTTAGAAATACTGGGTTTTTAATGCCGAGACCACCGCCGCGAGTAAGGAGATATTCAAAGAATTAACATTCCCGCAATATTTGTTCATCTAAATTTTCCTCTAATCGAATTGTATCCTACTCTTGCCACATCCACAAACTCATAGCGACTTTTGTAGATTTTTTTACGAAGACTCAAACGCACATTTTGCGCTTGGGACACCTCATGAAATTGTTTAAACAATGATTCCACTCACCCTTAATTTGTGGGGATCCACGATATTGGTAGGCGCAGGACGTTTTTGACTCTGTGAAACGGTCACAGATCTGTTCGTGTTTTCCCCAGAGCTTACAGCCACCGTGGTGGTGGTCACGCTAGAGCGCGATGAGCTGCTGCTTGTGGCACTGCCGGACAGCAGAGCATTCTCGGCCTGGGTTTGGGAACGCGTCTTACGCATGTTCGGCCACAGAATCAATTTTCCCAAAGCTTTTGTTGGCTCCTGACGTCCTTTTGATTATTCGCGAAACACACTTTACACACAAAAATATTAACAGATTAATTTATATTGGTCTGAATTCGAAAGAAATACAACAAAAATTCCACAGCAGCGTCGTTCGTTAGCACAGATTTTCTTCACTTTTTATCAGTCTCTTTTTCTCCTCGTTTGGCTCTTTTTTCTGACTCCCTCCAATCTCTTGCTTTTGCCGCTTGTTCCTCGCTCATTTGTTCTCGACAATCGGGATCAGGGAAATTTTGTTGTACTCCGTGAGCGAACAAACGCGGCTGCATTAAACAGCTGCTGGCAGTCGAACCAACCTGAAGCCGAGAAAAACACTGGTTGTACATAAAATTCCCCTATATAAGAGGTGATGTTCAACGAGACAGGCTCTCGAATGTAAATTATATGGTGAATAGTGGTGAAAAATGGAAAAATTAAAACAAATTTAAGCAAATGGTGCAGTCGACACAAAACTATTATTCTTAGGTTTTAGGACAATAGATTCCATTAGCTTTCTTTGCAAAAGAATAATAAAATACATATATTCCCAATATATAACAAAAATATACATTTAAATTTGATAAACATCCAACAAGACGATGTGGTAGTTTATTAATACAGGCATATAATTACACTGTAAATAATAAACTTTGATATTTATTGTTGTGGAAACACCTTCCAGTCTTTTTTATTGTTTTTGAATCGATATCTCCCTGTGTAAATTACCGACAAGGGTTCGTGTTTATTATCATCTTCTATCTTTCTCCCACCAGTACAAGTTAACAACGTTGGTAGTTGCCAGAGCTGTTGACAGATGAAAAGTGGAGACATCCACAGGTTCACTGCGATTTTAAAATCTATAAAATAAATTGAATGGTAAAGTCAAGTTTTTCACCGGCGTTGGTAGTTACAGCTTAGGTGACGAAAATCCAATTTCGAGTAAATGAAAATCTTTTTTCCGATGGTTTAGCGTATTTCGTTTGACTCTAAGTATTGTAGTATAGGATCAACCAGAGATTCCACGCAAATCTCCCATTTGGTCTAAACTCAGAAAGGGACCGGTCTGTTTGATGAACAGATTAACTAGGTAGAGGTAGTTGTGTTAGTGTCTGGTTTATACATAACTCGTTCGAAGTCGTTCTGTGCATTCGACCGCCACCCATTAATAGCAACTCTACTTGACGTGTGGGTTGCAGGCCTTGGTTGTGGCAAACCTTAATTCATTCGCTGCTAGTAGTTACTGCCCACTCGACTTAACGCTTGTGCAGCGTCGGCGGGGGCAGCAGCAGCATGGTAGTAATAATTGCCGAGTAGTAGTTGTCTTTCAGAGAATGTCTTCCCGTTGGAGAGAAGAAGTCACTCTTCGCTTCGTGCGCGAATACTTGAAACGCGAGGCCTTGTGGAACGTAAGAAGTGCGTTGTACAAAAACAAACGGGCCAAACAGGCGGCTTACGCTAGCTTGGAGAAGGCTATGAACATACCAGGATTCACAGAGAAGGAAATCAAGCTGAAAATAAAAAACATTCGTTCGACGTATTCTCAGGAGTTAAAGAAAATTAAAGATTCAAAAACATCTGGCTGCGACGCAGACTCTGTTTATGTTCCATCAATTAAATGGTTTCAATTGCTAGATGAATCATTGACGAATGCTAGCTTTGGAATGAGATCGAGTAGTAGTGATTTGGTAAGTTCCGATATCTTTCGTCCAGGTTGATGTCAAAAATTAATGGTTCACAATCGATTATGTAAATTTTTAAATTATCTATTCTAATTATGCATTCGGTTGCCAAGATACTCAACGTTTTGTTGTTCAAACAACACCATTTGTCGGCAGATGTTTTATTTATCTGAGCCATTCTTTGCGTTAGGTCAGACTTTATAGCATTATAGATCAACTATTCGAATCAATTTGTCATCGATTTAGAACAACTTTTGAATCTTATATTACTTATTATATTCCATTTTCAGACATCCTGCAGTAATGATTTCAAGGATGAGTTTGTTGGAGAGGACAGCACAATGACTGAGTTGCCATATCCGACATCCGATTCAATTCTCTCGCCACCCCAATCGATAATCACCGATAGCCCCTGTAAGAACAACAAGTTGAAACTGAAGCAAATCAAAACCGTGCTGAACCAGTTGAAGGAACAGGTCAGTGCCGTGACCGCACCTCCTGTGGCTGAGAACGAGTTCGACGTTTTCGGTCGAAGTGTGGGTTTGCAGCTGAAAGCGATGCCACTTCAAATTGCACTAGAGTCTCAGCAGTATATTCAGACGTACTTGTCTCGGAAAAGACTGCAGCACCTTCTGGAGCCTTCGTCACCTCCCCCACGTTCTGATTTTTGGTAGCATGTCGTAGAGAAAAACTAAACCCAGTCAAGTCGCTACAAACTGCCTTTCCGACGCTTCAATACTCTCTTAATGGCCTCACGCTACGTGGTCCATATTCATTATTTATTCCTCATGCATATTGTTCATACTTACTTTTACGCTAGATATGGATGTTGTTTCGACGTCCCTTTTAATATGTAACTTATACCTTGTTTTGCCATTAAAAGTGAATACAATTTTTTCTGCCAAATTGATTATATATGTGATTTTCTTTGTTACTCTTATTACAATTTGAACTAAAAATAAAATTCTCATACTTTATATGTTGCATAACATATAAATTCATTTTATATAAAAAAGCAATCTCGTTAAAATTATAATTCAAAAAATAAGCTACTAAATTATCGAGAACATCACTATCATCTTCGTTTGATCAATCGAACGTTATACGTTTGTTAACGTTTCACTCTTTGTTTACAAATATATGCCTTATGCACTGTGTACAAGTGAGTGTGTATATATGACTTATTATATAAAATATATCTTTATTTTTTCTTTTATGAGTTTTAATATAATTTTTGATCCTCTTAAAAGAAGTCCATGTCTCCACAATTAATATCGAGGAATTCATCATCGTAACTCACCATATCTTTTGTAGGCGATGTTAAGGCTGCCAATGCAGATGCTGACGTTGAGGGCTTCTCTGGACTCGCATCTGCTTGAACATGATTAATGGCGTGGGTTTTATATTCGGGGCTATGCTCCTGACCCACAGGTGACGGTGGCGGATTGGACACTGTAGTTGGAAATCAATCATTAATAAATCAAATGTTTCTTTAAATAAACAAACAACTTACAATTTGCTGTTTGACTTTCCAAATTTAATTCGGAACCAAGCAGAAAGTGGTCCTTGCGGGTATTTAGCGTTGGTAGCTCTTTCTGTTTGCTAAGTCGTTTCTTCAGTTCTTCCACTTTTCGATCCCGGGATAGTGCCTTCATTTCTTTACGCCATTTATTTGTATTTTGTCTCTCCTGAGCGAAGATTAGCTTATGCTCTTCAGGTGTGAGGCGTTCATCTTCCTTCAGTAGAAAAAGAAAAACTCCTCCGGGCGTGCGTCGGCGTTTCCCATTCTATTTGAAGTAAAATAATCAGATTACAAATTCTCTATGCAAACACACACATAATTTTACCTTGATCATCATACCACCATCTGCTTCTATGCGTTGGGTTTCTTTATAGATTTCTATCGGGATTTCGGTTCCTAAAACTTCTATAATTCGCACTGAAATAAAAAACGGTTAAATGTTTACATGATTGAATGAGATTAACTAAATCTTACCCATTAGCTCATCCTTCTCCTCGTACAACTTGTTTGACATCTCTCGCGCGACATCCATGGGGTCTCGTCCTTGTGTATCCTCTAAATCGAGAATGTGCCTCGGTTCATAGGAGTTGTCGGAGCCACTAGTTGGGGAAGAACCACGTCGACCGTGCATTCGCGAACGATGATGACCTAAACGACTTTTTGCTGATTTGCGTTGTAATCCATCAAATCCTCCACCAAAATGTCCACCCGATCGCCCACGCTTTGCTCTCTGATGATACTCAGTATCCGATATGTCATCAGTGGAATTCGATAGCCGACGCTTTAAACTGTTTTCTCCATTTAAACGATACCGGAGTGAGAAGTCATAATTTTCCACGTTGCGGTCGTTGTGACCACTTTTTGTCACATCGATTCCACGCATATTCTCAGTGAGAGCATCCTCCTGCAAGCCGGCAGTCCAGATGTCGTACTTCTTGAAACGAGCACGCTGCTTCTCCTTCTGTTCGTCCGTTGGCTGCACACGCACCATGACCGTGCGGCGAATGCGTTTCTTTTTGCGGTGGGATTTTGATCTATCGCCGTCAGCGAGTTTCTTAAGACAATTATCACTTGACTCCCCGCTCGAAGATTCACTGCTGCTGTCACCATTTGAATCATCGTTGCCAATTTCTTCTTCCAGAGCTTCTTGCATCTGTTTACAATTTTCCAGGGGTTCATCGCAGATGGTTGCATTCAGAGCGGCGGTGGCTGCGGACTTTGTCGGCGCTACAACGATAGACGATGTGAGAGTTGTTGGTCGCTGCAATGGGGTGTAGACGTCAACATCGTCTTCGTCGACGTCGTCAGGCTCTGAACTATCAGACAGCTGTTTAAGGACACAAATTTTCAGAAATGCGCACAATTTTCATAACAGCCGAATTGCACTAATATTGTGTGCATCATTGCGATCTACTTACCTCACCGTCTTCCAAATCCACGTCGTACGGTTGCAATACTTCCTGGTCCATCATTTTTGATTAGCTATGAAAATGAAAGTCGGTGCGTCGTTGCTATTTCAAGAATCTGTAGCAACACAAAAAATTCGAAAGCGCAAAAATCGTCCAATTGCAAGATTCTAAAGAGAGAGAGTGAGAGAGAGCAACGAACGAGATACGGTGACAACGATAGAACACTTCCCTCCACCTGTCAAGTAAATACAGGGTGAACAAGTGAACCAAATGTAAGCAATATAATCGAATTTAAAAAAATGAGTACTGATTACCTTTAACACGGTTGTCCTCTTAGGCGATGCTTTAAAATACATAAAATTAGTACACTAATTTAAAAAACTTCAATACTATATTTTAGGAGAAGTTGATTTTATTATTTAGATTTGAGTATTTGAATATATGAAATAATTATATATATTAAAACCTTATATCTGAATTATATTAAGACAGAAAAATAGTACCTACTTCAACAATATTTCGGATTAGTTAGTATTGAAGAAGTCAAAGAGAATATGAGCCATTAGATTTACATTTGATAAAAGAACTGATATCTTCTTTTACACTCACAAATAATAGATTATTTACATATATATTCAATTTTTAAAAGGACTTTTGAACAACTTCATGCTTAACAGTATTTGATAAAAATTATAAATATGTCGAATCTAGTTAGAACTCAAATGACTGTTCTTCTTGGTATACCTCAAGGCTATAAATACGAGCAACAAATATTTTACACATGCGTTGGAATGTGTCGTCAATAAACGTCCGCTGGTATTACAAATAAATTGATATAAACATTAATATGTAAACATAAATAAACAACACAGAACATAGACAAAAACATTGCAAAATCAAGCGACATTTAACGCGACACTAACAGCTGCCTTAAGAATCTCTGTCAGCAATTATTTTAGTCGGTTTTAGCAGTGAGATTATTTAATTTCGGCTGTAAGAATTCCTCGACAATAGCTTCCACCATGCGATCTAATCTTTGACGCAGCTTTTGCCAGTCCTTTTCCTCGGGTTTGGCGCAAAGTTCGGCATAATACTTAATTTTGGGTTCAGTGCCACTAGTTCGAAGTGTCACTACCAGACCATTCTCAAATGTGAATGTAATCATTTGCGTGCTAGAACTGATAGGCAGAGTGGCTTTTCCATCGGGTTGTGAGGTATCTACTCCGGTGGTTAAGTCCCGCACAGTTTTAATGGGGAATTCACCATTAAGAATTGAATTGGGATAGGTATTTGGTTGACCATCTTGGAAGTTGCGCAAACGCTCGAAAATTCGCTTTATAACAGGAGCCTCGTAACAGAAGAGGTAGGAACAGTTTGTACAATGATATCCGTATTGCTCATAGATTTTATTAAGCTGCTCAGTTAATGTTAATCCCTGAGTAGCATGCAGTTGGCAAGACATGGTGGCCAAATGACATGCGGCGCTTACGCCGTCTTTATCCAATACCGTAGTGGAGAACATAAAGCCAATCGCTTCCTCAAAAGCAAAAAGAACCTTTTTATCCTCATTCATAAGTTCGACAGCACGATTTCCCATCCATTTAAAGCCCGTCAGAGTTTCGATAAAGTTGTAGCCATCAATATTGCCCATTGAACGTAGGATTTTCGAACTAACTGTACTGGCAAGTAAGTAGCATTCAGAAAAATCAGCATCGGGATGCAGAGCTTTGTAGTTTTGTATGCTCCACCAACCAATCAATGCCCCTAGTTCGTTGCCATTGAATACCTGTATTGAAACCATTAAATCTATAGTCATTGGAAAATCGTATATATATTACCTTCCAAACACCAGTCATTGGGTCCTTTTCGGCATAAGCCAAACGATCGGCATCTGGATCATTAGCCAATATTCTTGTAACACCCTCGGCTTCCGCCTTTTTTATCGATAGCTCAAGAGAACTTTTTCCCTCTTCAGGATTTGGAAATTTGACAGTAGAAAATTCGGGATCTGGATCTCGTTGCTCCTCCACGACTACTAGTGGTTTCAAATTAGCCACGCGGAAAGCCTCCTCCACATAAGGATAACCCACACCATGCATAGCGGTATAGACAAAACGGAGCTCACTGGCGGCATTGATATTTAGAAATTGCTTTGGCAAATTTTGTACCAGATGTTTATAGTAAGCGGTGAACATCTTTTCATATGGATCGTCCAACAGGGATGACTGACTTAATGATGACGTATTCCAAGAACTTTCCAATGGCGTAAGATTTTGCAGTATTGAGTTTTGTATTCCCTTGTCGTGCGGAGGAATAATCTGGGCTCCATTCGACCAGTAAACTTTATATCCATTGTCTTCCTTTGGATTGTGTGAAGCAGTTACCATGACGCCTGCTAAACAATTCATCTGTGATATAGCAAATGGGACGAATGGTGTAGCTACCATTTTGCTGTAGAGCCACACTTTGACACCGTGATTTATGAATACACATGCCGACAGTTCTGCGAATCGTTTGCTATTGTAACGTCCATCGTATCCAAAGACAACGCCACGCTCCACCAAATCCTGCTTATTGGGAAATTGATTCAGCATGTATTCACAAAGTCCTTGAGCAGTCTGCACAATAACAAGATCATTCATAGAATCGAAGCCAGCGCGCATGCATCCACGCAAACCGGCAGTGCCGAAGGCCAGCCGATGAAGCAAACGTTGGCGCAATGTGTCCCACTTAGCCTGATCGACCAGCTGCTGCACTTCTTGTTTGGTTTTCTCATTGCGGTCCCACTTAAGCCAATTATCGATCTGTTTATCCAACTCCTTTTCTCCTGAATATGAAGAGATTACGTTATCTTCCGTCCCTGTCATTGTATCACTTGATCTAGAATTTTCCAATGTTGAAATGCTAAGAAATAAGAAATAGCAAGACAAGAGGGAGAGACAATGGCGTGCTAAATTTAAGAACAAAATAAAATGTGAGATAATTTAAACTGCTCAGAGCACATTTCGCGAGAAATTCGATAAACTGAAGGTCAATGCTGGGAGCGAATTTATTATGGCATATGTATTTAAACCCGGCCGATTGTAGACGCAATGTGTGTGACTGATAAGCGTTCATCGACGTCAGCTTACCGGCCATGCCCCCAGTATAGCGGAAGCACTTGACAACGCAAATTATTTTATCTCGCCGAATTAATAATTGTTCCAATTTGGTTGATTGCTGATTAATCACTAGGCGCTACTTATTATTCTTGTTAATGCATACTTACGTCACCTATTATTGATATGATTTGCATACGTCTCCGAACGATTGATTAAATTTAATTTCCAACCGGTTGATGTTTTAAAATACAGAAAAAATAATTCGCAAAACTCTCTCCTCTCCAACTTTCTTCTCGAACAGCTGTCAAGCGAATGTGTGGAATTTTTGGTGAATATACAATATATTTTTCTATACAATAAAATGTAATAGATTAGACAAACTCAAGAGAGAGAGAGAGAGAGAGTGTATGGCGGTGTTGCTACGAAAAATGTTTGTGTTATTATTCAATAAGCTTATATGAAAATCCAAATTAAAATTTCCATTAATGCAACTCTGCGAGGTAGCGGCATCTAACGTCAAAGTTTTTTCCCACGACAACGTTGCCGCAGCATTTGTATAAATTTGGGTTTTGATTACATTTTCTTGAACTCTGAATAGTTTTATTAAAAAAAAAAAAACACACATTTGTATCTCTCGTTATGGCTGATGTTTTGGACATAGATAACGCTGAGGAATTCGAAGTAGATGAGGATGGAGATCGTAAGTGTACTTAGCGGCAAATACGGCGAGTCACCATATTAGGGGCCTCGCTAGCAAATCATAATATTATAATAATTTTTGATGCGTTTCAGAGGGTATTGTGCGCTTAAAGGAGAAAGCTAAAAAACGCAAGGGTCGTGGTTTTGGTAGCGAGAGCAATTCCCGAGAAGCAATTCAGAGTTACGAACGAGTGCGTCAGGAGGACGAAGACGAATTGGAACCCGGACCACAACGTTCTGTGGAAGGTTGGATTTTGTTCGTCACCTCGATTCATGAGGAAGCCCAGGAAGACGATATTCAAGAAAAATTCTGTGAATATGGCGATATTAAAAACATCCACTTGAACTTGGATCGACGCACTGGCTTCTCAAAGGGATATGCACTGGTCGAATATGAGACACACAAACAAGCGATTGCCGCGAAGGAGGCGTTAAATGGGTCAGAGATCATGGGGCAGACCATACAAGTAGATTGGTGTTTCGTTAAGGGCCCAAAACGAACAAAGAAGTCTTCGGACAGACGCAGAAGATAGATGGTTAATGTGTGGCCGTGATTTAGTAAAAACTGCATAGAGTGTAAATGTAGAGTAGAAATTACTCCGCTGTTTAGGAGTATTTTTCGAAGCGTATTTACTTTTATATTCAGAAAAATATTGTAATTGAAGTTTTCACCCAAATTAAATTTAATTTTAACATCCGATAATATAAACTGAAACTACAGTCATTAAATAAAACCACTTAATTCTTATTTTATAGTTTTATATTTCCGGTCATTACTAATGTAAAATAATCTACAATCAAGAAGGCAACACAGCAATTGTTGGAATTCGTTTTCACAAAGTGCTTACTTCATTTTTTTCTGTTTTAGCAAATGATTCCTTAGGGCTTGTTGTTTGTCACGGAAGCTCTTCTTCACCTTTGATCGAGCCTTGTGTCGCATCATACCAAAGTTTTTATGTTTTCGTTTCTCTCGATTTGTCTTCGAACAGTTTTCATTCTTGCGTCCGTCTTTCCAACCGAATTTCTCACGATCTTGTCTGCCCGCCTTAACAGATTCCAAACGAGTTTCTTTATCGTGTTTGCGTTTCTTGTATATCATCTCAATGTTGTCTAATTTCACAAACTCTGACCGATCCTTCTCTAAGGGACGCTTGCGACTGCTAGTCACTGTTTTTTTTAAGTTCGCCGCATTAATACGTTTGAAATCTTCATCTGTGAAGATACGCGTCATGGCCAATTCCTGGGCGGCTTCCTTTTCATTTAGAATTTGTACATTATCGGACCCATTTTTGAGTTTTTCTCTCTTTTCCTTGCCTGGTACTTTGTTGGGTTTCTTTGCGTTCTTAGATTTGTTTGCAGATTTATTTACTTTGTTTACTTTTGCTGAATTAACATCACCTTTGGCTATATCTTTCTCCTCCTGCTCTTCCTCATCGTCTTCACTATTATCTTCTTCGTCTTCAGCTTCCTCTTCCTCCTCTTCATCTTCCTCATCTTCATCGTCTTCTTCTTCATCTCCTTCATCATCGCTTACACCATCTTCGCCCTCACTATGAGATACATTGACCCATTCTCCATCATTCGAGTCAGTGTCGTCATCATCACTGCCCAAATCAATTGTTTTTGAATTTTTCAACAAAGCCTCTGCACCAGGAATGGATTCATGAACTTCGACTTCACCGTAAGCGCGTACCTTGTGCTCTGCTTGCGCCTCAGTTTGTCGACCACGATCCTTTTTACGCAAAAGAGCCGGCAGCTGTTCTCGATATAACATGATTAGGGAACGTGCAGCCATCATCACCGATTTCTCCTTGTATGTTTTATACATGGCCAAGTCCTGCAATAGATCTTCGCCCATTGCTAGAGGACAACGCATGCAAATCTCACGTGTGGCGTTCAATCCGATGGCCATTACATCGCTAGAGTTGCGTTCTGTAATGAAATTATTGGCAATAGTCTTAAGGATGGGTTCGATGACATCACCGGGCACGAGTTCGTGTGAGGCCTGTGCAGCGAATTGCAAAATTCTAGTAACCTGCCGCTGATGGGGCTGAAGAAAACGAGTTATATATGGATAAAAACTGAAGAGGAACAGTTCATGAATGCCAATAAGCCGAGAGATGACATCCAAGTGCATAAGTTTCACTTCGAAACGTTCATTGCCCGCCTGCAGTTGCTTAAAGAGACCTTCGGCCATTCCTTGGGGATTGTGAATCAGATGAATTCCAGAGAAATTAAAGGCAGGAGCGTTCTTTTTCTTCTTCTGAGCTTTGACAGCCTGCTTTTTAATTTGGTCCAACTGCTTCTTGCGTTTTTTTGTCTTCTTGTTTACCTTGTTTTGCATGAGAGCTCCTTTTAAATCGATATCATTGTCGCTGTCCGAGTCGTCGGAGTCTTTACCTTCATCATCATGTCCTAGGAAAAATTTTAACGATGCTACAAGAACCTGTAGAATTAAATATTGAATAAATTTTTAAAAAAATATTATAATTTCATACTTTTATTATTTTTGAAAAGCATCCAACTGTAGCGATTACGTTCACAGTCTTCTCGTCATTCCAAATGTTCTTCTTATATAGATCTATCATGATATCTACGGACATTTTGGCTGCCTTTGGATTAGTATCTTTTAGCATAGAATACATAAAGTTTTGCAGCGACTAGGGATAAATATAAAAGGTTTTTTAACTAAGAAATCGACACATTCTTCCTGTCACTCACGGAATTTAGTTTCATGTCCTTGTGTTTGGCATTCATATTCTTGATATCTGTGATGATATGGTTCTGCAAAAAACTACGCAAGCTCTTATCTGGGCACCTCAGCAGCTGAAAGAACATTTCAAGCAAATCAAGAGCCGGAATCAAGTTCTTATTCCTCAGTAAGATCAATGCCTTGACAAAGCAATTGCGCATTACTGGATCCAAGGTAGTAGCATGATTCTTCAGCAGATCTACCAGATGCTGGGGAAATTTAAGGCACACATCGGGATAGCATTGGGCTACCTGAAAATGGATATATATTAGTTGTTTTACTAGACAATAAATATGAGACACACACCTGAGCAATAAACATCACCAGCTCGTCCAGTGACTTGTTCTCCTCGGTTGGGTTCAGCTCGAAGACTTCCAGGCTGCTGAGGAAGTGACGGTATTGTTGCTGGAATTCATCCTTGTAAGACTCTGGATCACGTTTGATGAGGTTTTGTAACTGCGGAAGATTGTCCGGCAATTGGTTGTTGTGTCGCACCATGGCAAATTAATCTTTAATTGCTAAAAATTCGACAACAAAGTGGACAAACCCACACACGCAACCTGACCCTCAAGGGTTGTGCGTGAAAAGAACGAGAAATTAGCGTTTGACACTAGTGCACGTTGTTTTTACTAACGATTCTTGACGTTTCCACTACGTCCGTAGTATTTTGTGCTCAAATACTCAGTTGTTTTGGGAAATTTTCGAGGGAAATTCATAATAGAAACAACTGTTGTTGTTCATTAGCTCAATTGGCACAACTCTCTTGAACAGGGTTCTCATACGCACAAATAATTTTTAAAGAAATAAATATAAATATTAAACTTTATGAAAATAAAAAAAAACACAAAAAAAAAACAAAAATAAAAAATTTTCAACAATTTCCTGAAAAATATTTCAATTATTATCCTTTCATAATTCATTTAATTGAACCCCTCCGACCTCTACCATAATTTGTCGACAGTTATGCCCTCGCATATACTCTGTCTACCACCGACATATCCAGCGATAAGATTACGTCACAAACACCTCCTTCGTCGCACGTCCCCACGTGACGACGCACACAATACATTTGGACTGCTTCTTCTCCTCATTCGAACACCCCAGTTCACCTTCACCACTAGTGCAATGAAGTTCTAAGATCGATCGCAAAATGAAAATACGAACTAATATTTTACCCCGTCGTCTAATCGATGTCTTGTGTTTTCTCCTCATTGTCATCTCTTTACCAATAGTTTTCATATTCGAAATGATCGTCGTACTACCGGATTTTCACGAACCTGGGGGATTTTTCCACACCTTTACGTTCGTTGTCGCGATGTTTTTGGTCTTTAATATCAAAGGCAACATGATCGCGTGCATGATGATCGACACCAGTGTGGACTGTGAGTGTATGTTGTTATTGTTGTTGTTATTATGTTATATTGTTGTATGGCGGCCACAAAGATCATTAAGATAGCATTCAAAGGGGACTACGTTTATTTATAGATAGCAGTGCGAAACCCCCTCCGAACGCGGAATCCAATGGATGGCGGCTTTGTAAACACTGTGACAAATTGGCTCCCCCGCGATCATGGCACTGCAAAGTGTGTCGGACGTGCATTCTGAAGCGCGACCACCACTGCCTGTTTACCGGCTGTTGTGTGGGCCATCGAAACCATCGATATTTCATGATGTTCGTGTTCTATCTCTTTCTCGGCTCGACCTATGCTTTTGTATACAATTCGCTGTACCTATGGGTGGTAAAGGCGCAACTCTATCGTAACTGGCTGTCACTGTTGAAGATGGTGTGTCCGATGATGATGTTCGTGACCGGCTCCAGTTGGCACAACTTATATCTGGTGCTATATAACCTTAACATTCTGGCCGTGGTCTATTCCGTGGTGCTCCTAATCTATCATGGACCGTCAGTGTTACGCGGCGGGGTCTGTTACGAGCGGAACAAGGGAAACCGGTACGACCAAGGAGTACTGCGAAATTTGAAGACCATCTTCGGAAAGCGGATGCATTTGGCTTGGGTATCTCCTCTGATCCAAAGTGAGCTTCCCGATGACGGCGTGACGTGGATCACAACAGGGGGTGAAACGGAAAATAACAAAGAGAAATAATAAAGTGGGAAAGTAGTTGCAATATCAAGCATTTTTTAAATATAGAAACTTTTATTCATAAAAACATGTATTTTTGTTGGATGGCTTATTTATCTGTGTATTGCTAACTCAGTGTCACCCTGTAGAGGTCTGTATGTAAACAGAGAGCTTGCGCCTCTCTCGAGCCGCTTACGACCCAGCTGACGAATCCATCAAATATAAACAAAAATATTCTCAGTTTCTCCGGGAGGCATTTGAACATTTTATCTATTCAAAATTGAAGCAATTAGCTGATAAATAATTTAACTCTTTCGGAAATTCAATACTAAATCAATTTCTTACGCTGACGGACATTGGCTGGTGTCTACAAAACGACACATGACCACTTTCATGTGATAAAAAAAAAGTTGAGAAATTCAGCCAAGGAGATTCTCCGAAGAAAGCTTTAGAAATGCGCCTTCGAAAAAATATCCTGCCACACACGGCGGCAGACATCGGTTGCTTTCTTCTGATGTTCACATTCATTCCCATTACGTTCGTATTTGAGTTGGCCATCGTGTTGCCGGAGTTTCATGACACGGGTGACTTCTTCTACATCTTTTCCTGGACAGCAGGACTCTTCTTGCTCTTCAATGTTAAGGGTAACATGATTGCCTGTATGGTTGTTGATACGAGCATTAAGAGTGAGTATGATCAATTCAATATAATATCACTGTGAGCTCAATTGGTGTTGGTGTTTCAGCTGAGTTCCTGCAACCTCCTAGGGATGTGTCTAAACGAAAGCTGTGGCACTATTGCGCCGACTGTGAGACGCTGGCTCCTCCGCGCTCTTGGCACTGCGACACCTGCGGTACTTGCATTTTGAAACGTGACCACCACTGTCTCTTCACCGGCTGCTGCGTGGGCCACAAGAATCATCGTTACTTTTTGCTCTTCATGGTATACGTTTTAATCGGATCAGCCTACACTACCGCCTACAATAGTGTTTACTTCTGGTGGATACACGCCGATACCTTTTGCAATATTACCACTGCACTAAAGATGGTTTTCCCGATGCTGATGTTCACCCTGGACTCCTCGTGGAATAATTTCTATTTGCTTATCTACGAGCTGAATGTAGTTGCTTTTGCATATTCACTGGTCCTGATGATCTATCATGGACGCATTTTGTTGCACGGCGGCGTCATATACGAGCGTAAAACTCCGATATACGATCTTGGCTGGAGACGGAATATTCAGATGGTTCTTGGGCGACGGATGCACTTGGTGTGGCTGTCGCCGTTTCTGAAGAGCGAGTTACCTCACGATGGTGTGCATTGGGAGACGGTTTTGCAACAGACTTCGAAGAGTCGTTAATGCTCAATGCGAGTACAATGGGAAAGAGCTAATATATTTAAGAGCGCGTTATAACTAGTCAAATTTTAGCTATAGAAAATAGAAATTTGCAGAATAATTACTATTTCAATTATAATTACACTTATTTCATTATCCACAACATATACACATTTATATCTCACTATTTTTTGCACAAATAACTGCCAAACAAATGAACCAATGACCATCGAATTAAATTAAATAATAAATGATTAATTTATTACAGAACAAATGCTTAATGAAATCATCCATTTCGTTAACAACTAAATTAAATAGCAACTCGCATTTACGCTTAATATATTTTAATCCTGAAGGAAGGCATCACCAACTAACGACCTCATCTTAGATATATGCACTTCACTCAGTGTGAATTTGGAGTTCATCTTCTTGGCTAGCGGTAGGCAGTCCATATTATTCTCTGAGCAATACTGAAGACAGAGAATCGCCTGGCTGGGAGCTTTATTTATAACGCATGCATCTATGAATTCACTCATGCATGCCTCTGATGGAGTGCCTGGAATGCGGTGCTGATTGTGATCTATGTTGCTGAACACTTCAACGGCTTTCTCCCAGTTGCCACCGCGAACCAATAGCGTCAAAATGTCGCCAATCATTTGACCAGTGAATGATAATTTATTGGTGCGCCCCTCTCTTTGATTCTCAATTTTATTGTAAATATCTAAAGCCACTTTGGCAAACTGTTCCGGAAGGTTTTTGTGAGAAGCAACTGAAGGTTGGGGCGAGTTATTGATCATTATATTTAATATGCGCACTAAAAGGCTTTCGCGATTGGTGTGATCGAACACGACCATGTCAGACCACATGCGTGGAACCAACTCTACCGCTGCATTAATCTCCACTGCCTTGAGAATTTCTTCCATGATGCCAGGCTCCGGAATGTATATGTGTGGCACCAGCAAGTCATAGGTTTGCATGAATTCTTCCAGAGGCTCCGTTTGGCAAAGGAGTGCAAAGTAATGTCGATAATAGATTGCTTCTTTGTAACTATCACCGATCAGGTTGTAGTTGTTGCCTGTATGCAACAGTTCGTGTACCTTCTTTGCTAGTGATTTGTCATGTAGATGGTTACGACAGATATCCATAGCAGTAGCGAAGAAGTACGTGTCCTTCGGATCCCGAATATGGAATTCTTTGTCTTTCAGTTGGAATAACACATCGACAATGACGTGTGAGACTGGACTGCGATCACGACAAAAGATGATAAGTACATAGTAATATGAAGCTAAGCTTGGCTCCACCCCGAGTTTATTAAATTCACTCAAGACTTTCAGAGCGGATCCACGTGCAAATTTGTAGTTACCAAATGTGCTGATCGTTTCTAATAAAGCATTCAGTGTTCCGAGATTTGGTTTGAGTTGCTGCTGATTCATTTGATGCAATATGTCGCGGCAAAGGTCCCAGCGTTGATCTGCTGTCTCTTTAAGAAAACTTGCCACGGATATTACAGAGTTGAAAGTAGTGGTGTCTAACTCGAATTCTTTTTCAATAGCTTCTTGATGCAAGTCATATGCGCGTTCGGCCTAGCAAAAGCGATTTGAATAAACTGTGAAAATATTAGTAATGACATCACCAACCTGACAATACTTGGCCATTCCCCGTATTATAGCAGCATAAGTTTCACGCGTCTTTGGTTCAATTTCCGCAAATAATTTTTCTGCTAGATCACCATCCTTCCAAGTTTTACGCTGTCGTTCACGACCAGTGTTGCTCTGTTTGAACCAGCGCTCTTCTATTAGGTCATCGGGCAGAGACTCTTCATTATTGTAGAAGCACACCAATTCCAACAGACTTTGCTTCAATTCGTTACTCACTTCCATGCCCTTTTGTTTCATTAGATTATACACAAAAACGGCATCGGTTATTTCTGATTGCATAATAAGGGTCTGCAAGGAAGATTCATCCACTTCAGAATCTTCTGTGAATACCATTTTTGGAGCAAACTCTTTAATTGGCGGCTGGGCTTCTGAGTGCTGTTGCGTGTAAAATCAGAATGTTATAAATTATCGGTAAAATAAACATCCAATACGTACCATAAATAACTCTCGATGCTGTTCTTTGATCCACTTGGCTGCCTTGCGACCCGCCTCCTGTGCCATGGAGAAGGTACGCTTTCCAACATTGGACGTGGGAATCAAATAGGGATCATCGTGGTACTTGTAGTGCGCAGCGGTGGGGTCGTACCCCACTGTGCTGGACAAAGCGTTCAGAATATCCGTGGGCGACCGAGGTATGCGGTTGGGAATCTCAATGCGCTCTACCTTCTCATTTTCGGTGGCCTGCGCCGAGGTGCTTGTGTAATTTGTCGTTGAACTGTTGGAGACATACCGAGACACCGGTCTTGTAATACGGGGAGCGCGTCGCAGAAGAAACATTTTTATTATCACTAGCAGTAGATTTTCATAGAAAATACAGACAAAATAAGAAATTGAATGCTATTTGCAAACACGAATGTTTCTTCGCGTAAGAGCACAGTCCGCGAGAGAGAAGAGAGGTTATGTTAGGTTGATAGCTGTCAACACTAACAGCTGATTATGACCTGCTGAGGTGAAGAAGAGAATTAAGGTGAGTTTTCACTTAGAGACTATTTGTAGAGATTTTAACTCCATTGAGACATATTATTACTTTTTATAAAATTTTGTTGTTGATCAAAATATTTTTGAGTCTTAAAATTTGAGAGTAATGCAAGATATGTATGTGTTCGCCAATATAAGTCGATCCTTTCTCTCCACACCCTGTAACCCTTACTTAGCAGTCTCGGATTACGATTGCTGCCGAAAAACAAAAACGAAACAAAATAACGATCAAAAAATGTATCAAGTAGTATATCGAAATGGGGATTGTAATCAGTTCCAAACCGTCCTCTGAGCGCTGTGTACAAGTTCTCTTCTGGTGTTAGATTCAAGTTCAGTTCGGATCGTCACGACTACCTGGCTGTAGAAGATCATGTCGGCATGGCCCGTGCTCTACTACGACGACGCGAGTCCGTCGGTACGCAGCTGCATGTTGCTGATAAAAATGCTGGAGCTGAATGTGGAGTATAGGTACATTGATATCTTCAAGGGCGATCAGTTTGATCCCGATTTCATAAAGGTACTTCCTCCTCTTTACCATATTGATTAGAGTTGTACATACAAATTTTTTATCATATGTAGATAAATCCTGCGCACACTGTGCCGACCCTGGTGCACGATGACCTTGTCCTCACCGACAGCCACGCTATTTTGATGCATCTCTGCGACGCCCTCGCCCCGGACAGTGGACGAGAGCTCTTTCCGGCCGACCACAAGGAACGCATGCGGGTGATCGATCGTCTGATGTTCGAGTGCTCGGTGCTCTTTCGCAGAGACAGCGATTTGATGGTGAGTTCGCTTCTTCTCGTCCCTCTCCAACTTTATTTCCTCGCGGGCCGCCTCCCCGTTCGCATCATGTTCCACCCAATGGTCATTGTGTCTGTCCATCGACCACCGAGGATTACAAACAAAATCCATCCGGGTGGCTCCTTCCGCAATCGTCGTCAATCGTTTTTCAATTAAATTGAGATTTTCTCCCACATTGCACACATGCATTTGCTCCTGTGGTGCTGCTGCTGGTGCTTGGGAAGGAAAGTGAAATTCATTTGCATTCTGATTGAAAAATTCTCTCTGGTCCACATTCGGTTTCGTGGCGGATTCCTTCACGCCTTCCACTCTCTCTCTCTCTCTCTCTCCCCACTCTTACAGTCGGAAATCGTGCGGAAAGGCTTCGCCAATACCGATCTGCCGTACCATGAGCGGAAAATCCACGAGGCTTACTCGATAATGGAGCACTTTCTGGACGAGCGTCACGAGAGCCCGCACATGGCGGGGCCGAACGTAAGTCGCTGTTGTGGTTTCCACCTGTGCCGCCTAATGTTCTCGCTCTAAAAACACAGCTCACCATCGCCGACATCTCGCTGGTGACCACATTGAGCACGGTGGATCTCATGTTTCCGGTGGTGCCTGAGAAATGGCCGCGGTTGAGCTCGTGGTACGGCCGCATGCAACTTCTGTCCGTGTACCCACTGAACGAGCACGGTCTGGAGAAGCTGAAGGTGGCGATGGAGAGTCGCGGGAAGTTCCAGTTTCCCACCGCGAAAACCGCATCCACGCCGGGAGCCCTGCAGGTGGAGTTGGAGGACGAGGCGGAGGCGGAGGAGGAGGAGGAGGAGGAGGAGGAGGAGGAGGAGGAGGAGGAGGAGGAGGAGGAGGAGGAGGAGGAGGAGGAGGAGGAGGAGGAGGAGGAGGAGGAGGAGGAGGAGGAGGAGGAGGAGGAGGAGGAGGAGGAGGAGGAGGAGGAGGAGGAGGAGGAGGAGGAGGAGGAGGAGGAGGAGGAGGAGGAGGAGGGCGCCATTGGCGGGGCGGCTCTGGAGACGTGACGGACGCACGGCAGGCGTATCGAGTTCATCATGCGAGATCTGATAACCTTGTGATAGCAGAAAATAAATCGTTCAAAAACGAAAACACTTTTTTTGACTCAATGATTTGTTATTTCCCCTTCTGGCGGATTCTCCGAATCCTAAATTCCCAATTCGTTTAAGATTGAGACCCTTTTTCTGTTCCCGTGAAATGTCTCGGTTCTTACCTTCTTTTCCGCTTTCCAAATGACTTCCGCTTCCCCTTCCTGTTGCACTTCCGCATGCCCCAACTGTGGGGGCCGGAACTGAACCATCGGACTGCGATGAAACTTTCTAGTGAATTTATTTGCTGCCCAGCAACAGGTTGTTTCTTTTTCGCACCCTTGCTTCGGACGTCTCCTTCTCTCCTCACTTTGTCCTGCCCATTCACGCCCAACTGAGGAAGTTTTCTAATTAAATTCTTCACGAAAGGTTGTATCGAGTTGTGGAACTCATCTTCATCAGTCGTTCTTACATGTTCCGCCCCAATGAACACTCCTATTCTGGCTCGTCGATCCTTCGCCCACTCACACTTCTGACCATGTAGAGATGATGATAGAGCGTGACGGAGGCAGGAAGGAGGAGTGGAAGGAGAGGAACCAAAGGCGAAAGTGGAACATCCTGCGCGAATAACGTAAAACCAACGAGCAGCAATTGCTGCAGAGCGAATTTTAATTACGAACAATTTGTTTGAAAACGCGACGTTGATTTTCCCTTTGTTGTGATTGCGCGAAATTCCGACCAGTAAAGGCGAACTTATTTAACATTTATTTATTCGCGAAGTGTGCGATGTTATTTGTCCTCGTCGGCCAATGTCGAGCTCGTTGTTCGTGGGTCCCGCGGGTCTCGTCCCGACGCGACACCCACGACTGCTGTCTCCCGCACTCACAGTCCGCCCGCCGAACTCTCGGCAAACACATTTAAATGTTCGGTGCTTCCGTCGTTCGCCTCGTCCTCGCCCTCGCCCTCGCTCAGTCGACTCCCATCCTCCCTGGGCAGTCATTAAAATTGCTTTATTTTAATTTGTTTTAAATTATTCGCTTCAAATTAAAAGCCTTCAACTTTATTCCTGGGGTTCCTGCGGTTCTCCCGCCATGTTGCCGCCCTCCAACCCATCCTCAGAGCAGAGCATCGGGATTTTCCGCATTTCGCCAACAATTAAAATTAATTGAAACATAAAGGAAGCCGCAAAAAACATTACAGAATTTAAATCCGTTGGATTTTCCGCTCATCGTCGGTGCAGACAACGGGGATCGAGAACGGTGAGAGGACGCGCTTTTTGTTGCAGTTAATACAATTAATTAACTTATTCTCCTCCTCTGTCCGCCTCTCCTCTTCATCTTGTAGCCTTCTCTTTTTGTCATGTCAGCGCTCCATGGCGAGGTGCCTAAAGTGCCAAGTTGAAGAGAAGGGAGAGAAAGAAGGGAGCAGAGAGGAACTGTAGACTTTAATTGGAGCCCAACTTTGGCTCTTGCCAAGGAGTGGCTTCCGCCAACTTTCGTTCAGCTCTCTCTCTTTCCCTCATATCGCCATTCCTTCTTTCCAACTCCGCGTAGACTCCAAGGATGTGGATGTGAAGGATTTCGACAAGTATGACATTCGGGAACAGGAAACAACGATATCAAACAAAGGACAAACTACACAAATTATCACACGAAGCCGCCTTCTGTCAACGATGATTTCATTGCAGTTGTCGCCGCATTCTTGATATTATTATATTGCTGTTCTTTGTTGTTCTGCTCGGTGGTTATCGTAAGTCCCTTATGTCAGCCCATGTTGAACAAGTGTTTTAATTAAAAGCACCGACTGGAAGTCAAACGACGACGACGAGTCGAATCAGGCCAGATCGAGTAACCCGAGAAGGGGCGAGGGCGTTGGCGAAGGACCCTGGGCTGGAGCTTTTACAGAAATTAATTCATTTCCAAAATCAACAATTAACTCGCGACGAATCGACAACCAGAGCGGGAGCAGGAGATGAGGAGGAGGAAGGGGCAGAGGCAGGGGCGGGGGAAGAGGCTCAAGTTGCGTCGACGCCTGTTGTCGTCGTTGACGAAGTGTTGTCGGCGCCACCGCCGGCAGCCGCGAGCGTCAATTGCTGCAGATCCACGGATCCACGGCATAATTAGCCGACAATGTTGTTGTTGCCGCCTATTATGTTGTTGTCTTCGCCGCTGCTGCTGCTACGCGACCGCTTCTGCTGTTCGAGCTGGTGTCGCTGAAGGGTGCTCGAGGCCCTCTCACTCGCGCTTCCTGTTGCGGCTCCATCGGTGTGCATATTAATGAGGCTTCTCCGCGGACGCCCACCTCCCCCGGCCCGTCGCTGCTCCCTGGGGCCTGGCTTCCAATTGCTCTGAAAATGATCGCTGCGATGGCGAGGAGCGTGTTTATTTTCGGGAACCAGTGGAGTCCACTCGTCGCCTTCGCCGTCGTCAACTCGGCGGGGAGCCTGCCCTGGCGAGGACATGAGCCAGGCGTCTCCACCTTCGTCCTGTTCGCCCCCCTCGTCCCTGTCGTCCTCTTGTAATTCGTTCCTGATGACACTTCTTCCGTCCTCGCTGCGGAACGAGTCCTTTTTATTTTCGGCTAATGACACTTGTTCGCACGGTGCGTGTGGAGTGTGGGGGACACGAGTGTGAGTTCTACTTCTATGTGTGTGTTGGTGGAGGAAGGCCGGTTATGCGTGTGTGTGTTGTGAGTTAATGTGTCTGTCTGAGTTTTGTTTGCTTAGGCTCCTTTGTTTGGCTCTGAAAGGCGATGACGCCGACGAGGACGAGGAGGACGAGGAGGACAAAAACGGCGACGACGAGAAGGACGAGGACGAGGACGACTCCGATGACAATCAACGGCAACATGTTCTGTGCTGCGGATGCAGGACACAAAGGACTCTCGACGTTCGCTTCTCTCTCTGGGCGAGGGACGAAGGGGACGCAGGAACCAAAAGAGAATGCGATTCGGAGAATGACTTGTCAAGGGGTGTTTGTAAATGAGATCCTCCGAGAGCCGCACGCAGGACTCTACAGCCGTGCCTATGTGTGCGTGCGTGCGTGCGTGCGTGTGTTCACTTGTGTGTGTGTTGTGTGAAGCCAATGAGTAGTGCTTGAGGGAGGCTTGCGTGTGTGCGTGTGCTCGCGTACACAAAGGATTAAAATGGAATTAAAGCCATCGACACATTAAGTGGGTGAGAAAACAATCGAAGTCGCGGAAGGTGAGCGAGCAACAGAAGCACGGGACGAGGTGGGAGGAGGTCCGAAGACAGTGGAGCAAATAATTACTGGAACGAAATAATGGAAGAACAAACGGGGCCGGAGCCGAGGCGTTGGCGCCATCGCAACCCGACGGGGCCCCGCCGCACCCCAGCTCGGAAACTCGATGCCGCGCCCCACCCCCGTCGCTGGTGGAATTCCGATACCGAGGCTAATGGCGGCGACTCTCGATTTATGGCCTTCGGGGAATTCGGGAATTCGGCAATGCCCGATATTGAATTCGATTCCTCATCGTTCCTCCTGTTCGTTTTTTAATTTCCCCTAAACAATTCCGCGAACTGCGCAATGGATTGAAATAAATATTTGCGATATTTGAAATACTCACAATTTCCGCCAGATCGCGCAAATAATTGATCTTGCCAACACAATACAGTTGTCATAATTAAATTGAGCGCAGAGGGAACACGAGATGAGCCCAAGGACTGCAAAAACAACGACGAGGGCGCGAACAGTTCGCACAACGACAGACACATCTACAACAACAGACACATCTACAACAACATCTCGACGAAGAGAAACAACCGACGACATCCGGAGGGAGGGAGGGAAGGAAGGAAGGATGAGATAAAAGCTCCTCTCGACAGCGTCTTAGCGGAATCCCAATGGCAACAATGTTGTTTGTCGAGTGCTTGTTCGTTGTTGTTTTCATTGTGCTGTTGTTTTTGTTCGGGTTGTCGTTGACGATTGCGTCGATTGCCGGCAAACGCCGAGGTCTTGATTTAGACACTGGAGCAATGAACATGTTCCTTCCGCTTTACAATTCGACACTTGCGACACTCGGGGCGTGGTTTATGGCCTCGGGGGAGGTGGGCGGCCGTCCAATTGTTTTCGCCGCCGCCGTCTTTTCCCGCCCGGCCTCGGAAGAGGAGCCGACGAAGAGCCCGTTGAAGTGCGTGAAGGGGACGCGGAGGAGGCTGAGGAAAGCCAATTGCGAGGACGAGAGTGTGGAGTGGAAATGTGGGGCGTGAGGTGTGAATGGATGGCCCGAGAAGGCAGCTGAGGACGAAAAATTGTCCAGGCAGTGGGGAGGAGGGGCGAAATATCATGATATCATGATAAGGAAATTGTGTGGGGAAGAACGATAGAAAAGATTGGAACAAGTTGGGAGCAAATAGCGAATGCATGGTGATGAAATAAGAAAGCAAGTACTCCCTGGAGGGGTTTAAAATATAAATGAAGAGATTTGAAAAGGAAGAGGACTTGAAAAACAATGTACAAAATGTAGAAAAAATTTGTAGAAATCAAAAACAAAAAAATGTGTACAAATTATCAGGCAACAGAAAAGGTCATCTCTACATTCGAAGGATTATGAAATGCCAGTGAACGCCAGGGAAGGACGAAGAAGGAAAGCGACAAGAGAAGTCCTTCAAGATAATTGAGAGACAAAAAATGTTAGAGAGAAGAGCAAGAGAGAATACCAAGATGATTGGGAAATCTTTTGCCTGAAATGAATGTATGAACTATTGAATATTCCCAAATCCTCATTCAATGCATTTCTCTACTTCTCTATGCGGAAGGAAGGATGACAATGGAAGCTTAAAAGTCCTCTTAATTGAATTTTATGCTCCTTAAATATTGCGACAACAACAACAGCAACAGCAACAAGAACAAAAACAACAATTGATGCAGCACCTGCAATCGACTCTACAGCTACCTGAACTTCGACCCCCAGAGGCAATTCAATTTCTATCCAAGCCAAAAACAACAACAACAACAACAACAACAGTGTCAGTGGCCCAAAGTATTTTTGCCAGAAACTCTCGCTGTTGTTGTTGCGGGCATTGTTGTTGCTGTCGTTGTTGCCGTGGGAGACCGACAGGAATTGCAACTATTCGAGCGGACCAAAGGCCAAGGGGCGGGTCGTGAGGCGTGGCATCGGGTGCGGAAATTGCAACTTAAAATGAGGAAGTGCTCTTCTTGTTGCTATCGCTATTGTCATTGTTGCTGCCACTGGTGTGGCAATATGTAGTCATTTGTTGTTGTCGCCATGGCGCCTGCCTCAGTCGCAGCTGCTGGCATTTGTTGCCACTGCTCTTTACGGTTGCCGACGACTCTGACGAGGCTGAGCCTGGGCCTGGCTCTGGGCCCGCCGCCGCTGCCTGCTGTTGGCAACGCTCGCTGCCCGGCGACTGGTTGCATAAATAAATTGGAAAACAATGGCAGCATTGGCAATGGCACTCGAGGATTTGCTCCCAGGCCTGGCGGCGATGGGGCCAGGACGAGGACCGGGACCGGGACCAGCACCAGGAAAATTGAAGAGAGCTGCGTGTCAGAAGCCTGCGGGTGGAGTCCTTTGCGGGGTCGCAGGCTCGATTTATCGCTCCCGGAATTACTTTGCATGCGAGGACGAAGTCACAATGGCTCGGCCTTGTCGGTGTGCTGTAATGGATTACGGAAGAGCTCGGAGGTAGATCGGCCGAATTACGCCGACAACGACGAGGGCGAGGGCGAGGACGAGGACGCAGCGCTGGGCGGAAATTCTCGTGGCCAATTATTCGACGACTGGGACAGCTTTCGGTGCGAGCCAAACGAGCCGAGTCCCGAGCTGGGTTCAGGTTAATCATACGCCTCGAGGCCCCACGCGGCAACCACTCTTCGTCAGATGATGATGATGAAGATGAGCCACACACGCCCGCAGGAGATCATTGAGTCATCAGTGAGTGATGTCGATTATGGTGAATTTATCAATTATATAATATTTATTTGCCGTTCACCAGTGACAGCGGTTTAAATTCATCGGAATTTCACTCGCTCTCGGATTCGCTTTTCCGCAATTTTCCCCCCTCCCGAGCTCCCGATTTCGGCTAATCTGCGATATTTATTTATTTGCGAGCATTTCTCACGCTCTCGCGGATCATAAATATTTGCATATCAGACGCATCGCTCGGGATAATAATTAGTGCTCTTGTGCAATTTTAATTCGCGTCGAAAATCCCATTAGGGACGAGAGAGACAGGGGGGAGAGCAAATGAGCGAGCGAGGATTCGAGTAAATTCCACTTATCCAATCGTCGCTCCGCGCAATTCGACTGTAATTTAATCACGCGGCAACATTAAATTTACACGTGAACATTCCGACACCCACACACAGGCTCCCAAACACACCCAGACACACACACAGAACGCCGACGGCCTCACACACACCCTCAGCGAGACACCTACTTAATCACTTTGCCGTTCACTCACACCGATTCAGGCCACCCACACCTGTTGATCGAGTCCGCGCCCCGCCGAAGGACATGCGGGGCCGTCTGCCATATTAATTTCGATAAATGGGCGCATATTTGACTAAAAGCCAGCGTCTGTCGCCGATGAGCAGGCTCGCAGGTCGGCGACGAGGCGGGTGAGGCGAGGAGGCGAGGAGGGGGTGAGGCGGACAGAGGGCGGGTGGAAAATTGACAGTTTAATTGGATTTTTGTGGAGTCCTTTTTCGCATTCCTCGCTCGTTCGTCGTCGTTGGCTGGAGGGTAAACACGGCAGTTCGAACGAGTAGATGGGAGAGAGGGAGGGAGGGAGGGAGCGAAGGGGTCGCAACAGCTCCTCGGGGACTCCTCGGGGTGAAGAAACATTTCACGTCTCCGGGCGATAAGAGCAGGCGTCCTTGGGCGAACCCCCGGGAGAAGGAGTCTAGGAGAGACTAGGGGAGAGTTGAGCGGAATCCTGCGAAGGACGAGGAAGTCCGCGGGGGAGGGGGGGGGGGAGACATTTACCGGTGTTTTCTGGAATGAAAATGTATGGCTTTATTTGCGAAGCGCAGGGACCGAGGGAGAATGTTTTAATTTTGAAAATGGTCGAAAACCCTGCGCCAGAGTTCGACCCGAGCTGCAGAGGGCGGGATGGTGGGTGGAGCGGGGGGAGCCCGTGTGGTGTGCGGGGAAACTTGCGGCCAGGTCCTGAACTCGTTGCGAAAATGATATAAATGCACAGCCACGAGCAGCAGAAGGCACCAAGGCTCGGCTCCGATGGGGTTGGCCCGGGGTGAGTGCAACGGAGAGCTGTGTAGTTGTTGTGTTGTTGTTGATGGTGGTGGTCGGGATGGTGTTGGGGAGATGTGTGCGTGCGGCAGTGTTGCCAACACTTAACAACAATTATGCAAATACCAGGCTACGGCGAGGAGGCGGGCGGCCGTGCAAGGAAAATGCACGAAAGGAGGGACAGCGAGGAGGCGGGGAGAGGGACAGGCATGGCTTCTTGTCCCACACCGATGCACACATTCACCCATACCCACGTGTGTGTGCGGGCCCTGCAGGTGGCAGTGTGCGTGCGCTTTAAAGCAATTTAAACGCATCATTTCATCGAAGCCAAAGGAAACTGCAAACTGGAAACTTTTCCAATGCGGTCTCGAATTTGCGAAAAACCTCAGGACAACACAAGGAATTCGTGCGGCGGCAAAGGCACTCTTCTGTTTCGAACATTTGTCTGCCTCCCGCCCTCCGCCCACCGCCCTCCGGAGCGACCGAGCGCACCCTCACACGGCCAGGCATCGTGCGAAATGTGCGAAGGAGGGCCAAAGTGAGGGAGCGAGCGAGTGGGAGCGCGTTGAGAATGAGGACGAACTTTCATTTATGACTCAATTATTTTGTCAGGGAGAGGTCAAGGGGCAGGGGTGTGGGGTGGAGGCGTGGCTGGGATGGAGAGAATGTTCTCCGTGGTGTGAACGAATTTCAAGGGAGGTGCGGAGAAGGAGCGAGCTCGAGGCATTGGAAATGCGAGCCGAAAGCGAGGGCGTGGGAGGCCCGGGAAGGGCCGCGTTGGGAGGGTGAAGGGGTGGAGGTGGATGGAAGGGTGTGAAGGTGATGGACAGATGGATCGATTGGTGAACGAACGAACGAACGAACGAACGTGAGGGGCCCGGCCCGTCCGATGCGATTGCGCTCCTGCCGCCGGAAGTTGAACGCACCCTAAGTGAGTCGTTCACTTGCCGAGGACCGGGCTGCCAGCCTGGTCGACCACGAGGTTCGTGCCGGGGAAGTTGCCAAAGTTGGAGTTGTTTACTTTGAAGTGGCAACGCTCAATCACTCCAAACGCCGCCAATTATTCGCAAGTGATTGAGCTTCGCTGCGAGGAAACTCGTGCCGCCGACTTTTCTTCGAACCTTCTACCTCTCTCCCTCTCTCCGTCTCTCCCTATGTTGCGATGGAGCTCGGGGAAACTTTTGCCTGGCGTGGCGCGATTTGGAGGCTAATTTCGTAGCTGAAGTTTGCAGCAGGTGTTTCCTCGATTCCCCTTCAATTGATTGGCCTATCGAAAGTAGTGGATTTTTTAGGTAACCACATCGTTCATAATCGTTCACGAAAAATGTCATTAAAAATATTATTTTTTATTTTTTAAATTTATGTCCCCTTGAGCTTTGACACCGTCGGTCAAATTATAATGACATTAGTCAGTTCTTCAATATTTCTACTATTCCCAATATAAATCTAGAATGTGTTTTAAAAATTTTGTATTTATTTTTTCAGGTGAAATTCCCCGAACTTTCTAGAACTTTCGCTCGCTTTCGTCAGCCGATGTCCGCTCTGAAGAGGTGAGATAAAAGTCGAATCTTCGAACCGCGCGATTTTTCGAACATCGAACACGCGCGCCCGCGATTCCGTCAGACCCACGCCTCGCCACGGTACGAGGGGAGACAAGCGAGTCGAGGCGAGGTTATTTCGGGGTCCGCCGCCCCGGGTACCCTCGATGTGTTCATTGGGATCGGATCGGATTGGATCGTCTATTTTTAGATCTGAAATCTTAGATTTTCGAACATTTCATCGCATGTTCGAAAATTCTCAACCCGGTCACACTCACGCCTCGCCACGGTACCGAAAAAGGTGCGATCGCTATTGCGAAAATATAACAACAACAACCGATTCTCCAAGAGGCAAATTGCAAATAAAAAACTAAAATTAAGCACCCACGAAATACGGGGAAATCGCGAAATGCGGCGTCAAGTCGGAAATTCATTTGTTTTTTTTTTGTTTTTTTTTTGTCGCCTCCCCCACCACGTCAAAGAATTTTCCGTCATTCGCATAGGTAAATATTTCCCCAATAACAACAGCGAAATTGGCAACAATGACAACAACATTGACAACAACAATAACTAAGAACTGCGCCGACCACTGCGACAACAAGAACAAGTTTAAAAATTAATTTTCGAAATTATTTATAAACTTGTTCAAATGATGCAAACCTGCCACGGCAGCCGGAGGGAGGCGGAGAGGGAGAGGGAGGCAGGGACGTCGAACTGGCGAGAGGAAGAGAGAGAGAGAGAGAGAGAGCGCTGAGGGTCGGCGGCCGTGGGGACGCGGGGCGAGTGATTGAGGGGAAGTTTGAATGTGTGGAATTTCGCAATTCCCAAATATTCCGAGTGACCCTCGCCGTGAGGGGGCGGGGGAGGCGGGGGTTCGTTTAGTCAGCTGTCCTAATTGCCGAGAACACGTCGAACCAGAACAAGGGGACCAACGACACCAACACCAACAACAACAACGACAATCACAACAACAATGACAATGATAAGTGCTCTCGACAACTTCTGCTCCAATTTGAATTTTGAATTCGAATTTCGAATTTCAAGGGCGCGTGTGGCGAGAAAGGGGCGTGGCATGGTTGGGGGCGGGTTGTGGGTGGCGCGTTGCCAACGCGGCGTGTTTACAATATCGAATCGAACAAAAAGTAATCACAAACAATATCGGTAAAATTACCGATATAATCGTCAATTTACGGGATTCGATGCATTTCGGTGTTCCGAACGAAATTCCGAATGATTATTCTATTTATCTGTGCGAATCTTGTACGAATTCGAAAAAATAAAACAAACAAAAAAAAAATTAGCGGCAATAAATAAATAAATAAACAGCTGTCATGGCGTTTATGACACTCGATAACTCATTCAATTTTCGAAAATATCCGCCATGCTTTCGCTTCCTCTTCCCGATTTCGAGCCGAGAAATTGAAATTTAAAATTTTCGTTTTCGTGTCAGTGGAAATTTTCAATTTTCATTTCGAAATTCGTACATTTCGTTATGTAAAGTGTGATAATTGTAATTAATTTTTATTATTATTTATGTAATTGATTGGCACAAAGTGTGGCAACGCCGCGCGGAACCAATTAAATGTGGCCCGCCATTATTTGGCACCGCGACGAAAACGAGTTCCGTTTGCGGCCGCGGCTCGTGTTCCATGGGCCGTGAAATGGGCGGAACTCGCGGGGAAGAGAGAGGGAGAGGGAGAGGGAGAACATGACCCTTGACCACGTTCGAGGAATGCCAAAGGAAACGAACAAAGAGCGAAATTAATTTCAAAAATTGCAAAATCCGAAATTCACGCAATTAGCTAAGTGGTTCGAATGGAAAACTTGGTGACTCATCATGATCGTGGTCTCGAGTCAAACATTGCTCATGAAATTAATTGGACAGAGCGGAACTCGACGTGGAAGATTAAATGTAAGATTAAATATTTACAATCAGACAGTTCCGAGGAACTCGTTCCCAAAACCATGAGACAGCATCATTTTCCTTGTACTAATACGACAATTTGAAGCATTACATTATCCAATTCTCAGCATTTCGATTAGGCAGAAATGGTTTCGATACAAAGTGTCGGAACTGCGACTCGGCAACTTGTCCATTGAAACATGTCGAAAAGTTGAACATTGAAAAATGCCTCTTGAATTTAAGAGGAAACTGCAGAATAATAAATAGAGCCAAGTGAGAGGCGAATTCAACGATGGAATTCGCTCCCAGATTTATAAATAAAACTTCGATAAACATTGTTCGAAAACTGTGCTCATTTCGCACCCGACGACGGCGATCCACATGGGCGAAGCCACATTGCGAATGAAATAATAAATCTCGCCGAATCAACGGACGCGAAAAATTACCGATATTTTATAAGAGCCGACATCGAGCACAGGAGCCTGAAGTGGTGGGGGTCGCGAGGCGCGAGGGGTGAGGGGCGAGTGGTGGCGGTGTGGGGGGGTGCGAAAAGGAGGCCACTTGAGCAGAAGTGGAGACTTTTCGAAATTGCGCCAAATCGCCTGCGATCCGACGCCGCCACCGCCGAATGGGCGAAGCGGCCTCGTATAAATTCCCGCCCACCAGGCGCGTCGTGAGGAGCGCGGCGGGCGCCGGGCGCCAGGGGTTGCTTGAAGGTGAGCGCGGCGGCGGCGGCGGCTTCCAGAACGTTCGATGGTCCGATTTTCCGGCCGAATGACTCACGGATCGTGGATTTATTCGGTTTTCGCGAGATTCTTCTCGTTACAATGTGCTCAAATCTTTCTTTTTAAACCGATAAAATGTATCAAAATTCCTCAGTTTTTCTAATTTTTTTCTTGTGGATAATTTTGAATCTTTTTCATGTTTGTGTCACTGAAATTTCATTGATTTTTTTTTTGTCTCAATGTTCCAATATTTCTTCTTGTTGTATATAAACTGTTAAAAAATTGTTTAGCTTTTTGTGACTTTGAAAGAAAACTCGGTGTTTTTGGTGTTTTTGATCAGTTCATTTTGTGAAACGCGTTTCTTCTTTATTTCTCTTCTTCTTCTTCTTCTTCATCCGCGCCTTGCGCGCCTTCTCTTCCTACTAAAATTGTGTACAAATATAGCTTAAGCAACTAGCTAACGATATACGATTTTCACTTTATACAAAATACAAAAAATATCCTTTAAACAAACTTGTGAGTGTGTGTGTGTGTGTGTGTGTGAGGAATTTCGACTTGGTACTACATCGTGTTTCTCTCAGTGTGTTTTTACTTCTTTCTTTTTTGATTTTTAATTATAGCTTAAAGTTAATTAGATTTGGACTTTATAAAAAATAAATAGATAGATAGAAATAGAACTTAAAAGGAAGCTCAGGAGTCTCCGGAGCCGGAGCCGGAGCCGGGCCGTGGGCTGGTCCGGGGGCAGGGGGCGTGGTCGCTTACTTGCCGATCAAGATCTTGCGGCTGGCGCCCATGTTCTGGCCGGCTTGTGTGGCGCCCTTGTTGGAGCCAGCCTGGAGGCCGACGATGGTCTGGCCGGCCTTGAGCTGCTCCTCGGTGAACTCGCGCTTGCACTCATCGGCGGGCTTGGGGCCGAGGTTGGGGCCCTGGAACTCGGGGTGCTTGTAGGTCTGCATGGGGGGGAGGAGAGGGCGGCGATTAGCTTTTGTCTTGGGCTTGGGCTTGTGCCAAAAGCGATCGGAATCGCCATCGAGTCGACGGGAGTCCGATCGTCCAATCGGGTCGAATTCGAGACTTCGAAATACTCACAGCACGGCCGAGGGCGAAGATGGTGTTGGTGACCTGGGCGATGTCCTTCTTCTCCCAGAGGTCGACGGTCTGGAAGACGTCGAGGTCGGGCACGCCGTACTCCTTCATGGCCTTCTGGAAGTTGTTGATGTTCTCCATCATCTTGAACTGGCCGCCGGAGCTGTTGATCTTAGGAATGGCGTTGGGCATGAGTTTGTTCATCAGCCTGCACAGGACCTGGCCGTCCTTGAGGACGTCCTCGTAATCCTGGCCGGCGGGGAACTTCTCGCCGAGGATGGCCTCGATCCACTCCTGGGCTTCCTTGTCCATCTGTGGATTGCGCTTGCCGGCAATCTACAAGGAGGGCAGAAAAGCAACAACAATTAGTAAATTTCACCACACCTTTCCACTTTTCCATCCATTTTTTTGTTCCACTTCTTTTCGTTCTCTTCGATAAGATTTCACTATTTCACTAGGTCTCAGTTCGATCAAGTGTTTTTGTTTTTTTTTTTTGATTTTTTTGAGTTTTCTGAACTTTTGCTTTTGCACTCTCTGATCCTGATCGGGATCCTGTTGGAATCGATATTCACCTTGGCACGAACAGCACGCTCAAGAGACATGTTGATTTGTGTTGTGTGTTGCGAGTGGTTGCTGAAGCAGGAGGTTGGTCTTCGCCAGAAGGAAAACAGCCGAAAACTGATGAAGCTCCACCGCCGTGGGGCCGCTTTTAAAGGCCCCGAGCCGCCGAAGAGCGCGCGGCCGATGCGGCGGACTCGAGAGCGAATCGCAGAAAATTTCCTTCACGAATTTTCCAAAAATATCAACAACTCACGTGTTGTTGTTGTGCTTGTTGTTGCCGCTGAGATTCGGGAAAACCGCGTGGGCGTCGCTGCTCGGCGTCCGAATCGAATCCAATGAGTGTTTGCGTTTAATTTTAGCAGTCGTTGAGTTTTTTTTCAAACAAACATTGTTTTTTTTTTTTACTGCTTTCTTGTTTCATTTCTGAAAATGTGAAAATTTTGTTATTAATAATTTGGCCGATTCATTGGCGAGCGACGGCGATTCTGAAGCCCGTGTAAATGTAATGGACATTTGTCAGCAGCCGTAAATTATCCTCGGAAACCTCCTTCTTGGGCTTCCACTCATTCTGGTTCTTTTCCATCGAGCATTCGACGGAGAGTTTGGAGTTCGGAGTTTGGAAAAACCTAAAGTAAATAAATCCATGGAACAGTCGAAGGATTTGCTGAAAATTCAATTCAATAAATTCAAATTAAACTAGACAAGAAATTGACTAGAAGGATGGAGAAAAACGAAACTAAAATTATTATTAATTAAACTAATATTAAAAAGATAAAAGTTGTTGAAAAGTTTCATCTGATTTACTCCTATAAAAATCCTTCAATTGGTATTTAATTAAGAACGTTGTTAAGAAAAAATTTGTCATTAAATGTCGAAATGAAGTAATCGACAATTGCAAAAGAAATAAATAAGGGTGTTTACGGAACTGATTAATTTCTGGAGCAAAAATTCAAAAAACATTTAAAAATTAAATATCAAATATAATATCAATAAATAAATAACTCCATTATTTATTCAATTGATCTCTTTCTACCAAAAGATATTGTAACTTTAATAAACCAATGGTTGTAGACAAATGTTACAGACAATTTAGTGAATTACTAAGGAATGTGTTTTTCAAAGGTTCGAATTTGGAAAGGAAATTCAAATAAAATTGAAATTAGCTATGGAACATAGATATATCATTGTATACTACCAAAGGATAATGGAGTGCTAATCGACGGCTTGTCCACAAATCAAGTGATTGTAAAACAATCGTTAAGGAATTTGTAATTTTTTTCACAAAGACGTAAAAATAGAATGCCAAACCCTAATTATGAAAAATTCTGTCGGAAGCTTAAAATAAAATTCGAAATTGAAAAAGGAAAAATGTGAAAAACTTATAATTGACAAGCATGCATGCGAATTCATCACGACGACGGTTGAAGGAGGGCAGGGGAAGGGGGGCTGCGGGGGGGGGAGAGGGAAACCGCAATTAATATAAAATATTCGCGAATTAAATGGGTTCCTAAATCATTCTCAAAGTCAAAGTCGCCCGAGTCGCCCGAAACCCAACGCCCACGGGTCGGAAGAGCCAGAGCGGAGACGGGGCGAGCGAGAGAGCGGATGGGGAGCGAGCGAGACAGGAAGGGCCGCCCACCTGAGTCGCCGCGATGTCGGCGAAATCCGAATAAAATTCTTTTCTTCTTCGTTTCTGCGAAAAGTCTGAGTTATTGCATTTCCCTCGAATATTTTCGCACCTGCAGCGGACTCTGCGGCCACACACGCACGCACACAGCCGCAGCGGCCGCTGCGGATACCTGTGCATGTGCAGCCACAGATACAGATGCAGATGCCGATGCAGACACCGACCGGCGGCCACGGCTCGGGTTGACCAAACGAGCGAGGAAAAGTCGCTTCAGCGGGCGAGAATTAAACGACAATGAGGCAGCACGACAAAAAAGGCAAATCAAACCAAGAAAGCAAAGCAAGCAAATAAAAAGAAAAACCAAATGAAATGCTTGATAATGGGAATATCTCGAATCTGTGCGCATCCGACGGAAAAACAGTCACATAAATTTCAGGCCTCGCCGCAGCCGAGCGGGAACAGGTGGGACCGGCCACAGATGGTCGGCGGCGGCCGCGTCATCGCCAGGAATTTCCAGAAAAAGACCACAAACAAAGAAAATCAATGAAAGAAATTAAATAAAAAAATAAAATTAAAAATTAAGAACATCAAACACAAGAAAGGAAGGAAGTCCAAGGAAGTTTTGCTCCACCGCTCGGATGAATAATTGCCGAAGCCTACAAAGCGGGAGCAACTGCGGCGACGTAGGCGGCTGCAGACACATCCGCGAGATTCTCGGCTGGTAATGAGCCGACTGTCAGCCGATTGACACACAGAGCCAACCACGAAGGCCGCCAACTCCCCTCGAATTCTTTGGCCGCCCGATACGCCAGAACTCTTTGGATGGCGCGCTCGTGCGGCGAGTGGCGACTCTGGGCCGGACTCCGGCATAACTGCGAATACCGGCGTTAATTGGCTCGCCAGCGGCCCCGGAGTAGCTGCCAGGTCTGCGAGCATTCTGCGGCATTCGAGAACTGCGAAAGAATCGCCGCGTTTTGCAATTAGCGAGGACATTATTCTGGGGTTTGTCTCTTTTGTTTTTGTTTGTTTGGAAAATGTGTTGACATTGGAGGATTTCGGTGAACGAGTGCGCGGTGATAAATGAAATATTAATGAGCCCGAATGTTTTCATTTTTCATCTCTCCGAAGCTGCGAAACTTTCCCCACTGTCGTTGCCGTTGCCGTTGTTGTTGGTGTCGTTTGCGGGAAATCATTCGTCGATCCCCCGGAAACGCGAGACCGCAGCCAGTTCGCTATTTAATCAAGCGCTTCCGCCGCATCCGCTGCAACCGACCACCGCCCCGACCCCGACCGCATAAATTGGCCGAGTTTTAATTAAAATCGAAGGCCGGGTTCGGCCGTTTTTCTAAGGCTTCCTCCTGCTCTCCGGCCCTCCTCGTGAGTGGTCGCGAAGGGTCTGCCCGTGACACGGAGGACCGAAGGACCGAAAAATGGACGTGGATTTCGCACTCCAGTTGAGGGAAAGCCGTTCGAGGGATTTACGGGAAGCCCTCAGGCCGGCCCATCGGCCCGTCCTTTCTAAGCCCTTTGGGACCTCTCGTTTCGTTCCCACCTCTGCCCTTGACCTATTTTCCAATTCGGACTTCGTCGCCGCGGCTTCGAGGGAGGAGGCGAATCCGTCTCTTGGTTTATCCTCGTTTTTGGCTACATTTTTTGTTCGAAATTTCTGACGCAAATTGTTCTTTTTCATTTTCCATGATTTATTTGGGTTCGTGAAGTGGTCCTTGTTCCGATAGCCTGATTACTGTGGCGTCTCATGGGCGACCACCGGCGTCGGGTCCTCCGTTTCCAGCCTCCCTCGCCCCACCCTCGGCCGGTCTCGCGGCCTGACCCCACCCAAGTACGCGTGTTTCGCGGGCCCTCGGGCAGCGGCCCGGCTTCTGTTGTTTCGTGTCTCCTCCCCCTCCCTCCTCCACCGCTCCTCAGTCTCTCCCCCATCCCCAGCCATGCGTCCTTCACCCCGCCGACGCTCGCTCGCGCCTCCGCCCGCCCGAGGCCACCGCGAGTTGTTTTCGTAAATAATTGGTTCAATGCTAAATGCTCGTTTTTTGAGTTTGTGTATAATGAGGAGCCAACAACAACACCAGCTAGTTGTACAACAACGGCGATTCTCTGTACACCAACAACAACAACGACTCCCTGTAAACCACAACGATCCATGTTCGCGACACAAACACACACAAACACAAACCCAAAACCGCGAATTTTGCATTTTGCTTCCATCCATTTCATCGGACAGCAAATGAAGCGTGTGGCTGCTGTTGTTGTTGTTGCTGTTGTTGCTGTTGCTATAAGTTGTTGTTGTTGCCCTGAGTTGTTGCTATAAGTTTTTGTTGTTCAAACTTTTTCTCCCTTGTTTCTTGTTGTCTGCGTTGGAGAAAACATTGTTTCGTGGCCGTTTTGTTGTTGCCGGAATTTGTTTACATTACTTGTTGCTCTTTTGTGTGTGTGTGCGAGTGTGTGTGTGTGAGCGTTTGTGTGTTTATGTTGCGATTCATTTGAATTTCGTTAAGCGTGAATAGTGAATTCTTTTAAAAGATATTTCTCACTTGTGTTTTCTAAACATAAAATTGCTGGCCATAAAAATGGGAATAAAATAAAACACATGTTGTTCCGGCGATTTTCGACTTTCCCATTCGGTTTTCAACAGCCATGGTTCATTCGCGAATTTTACAGAATTCGCTAATTTTGTATGGGGATTTTGACGGCCTTCGCTAGATGTTTTAATTGAAATTTAGTATTTACTTTCCACTTGGTGAAAATGAAACTATTCAAGTGTGAATTTGAAGGATGCGAGGAAGGATCTAAAAATAGGAATTCTTCCAAATTCATAAACACGCTTCAAAAATTCTAATTCAAATTCAATTTCAAATTCAAGTTCAAAGCAACAATGTGAATTTTTCCAACAGCGATGGAGCGCGAGGGAAAGTGAAGCGAGGCACAAAAAATGCATAAATAAGCAGGAACAGAGTGTACTTTGAAAAACGTTGGGCAGATGCCAACGGGAGAGAGAGAGAGAGAGCGATCAAATTCAGGCCAGAGCGAGAGGGACCGAGGTGTTGCGGCCAGGCAGCTTCGGGGAAAAGCAACAGAGAAAGAGGAACGAAAAATTCCAATTGAAGTGAAAATGGAAAAAATACACAAAATAAACATATTAAAAAACAAAAGTATTAAAAACGAAAAATAATTAAAAACTGAGAAATATTGAAAACACCAAACGAAAAAAATGAAAATAAATAAAAATGACTATGGGATGAAAACTCGAGCGAAGAAAATAAAATGATAAAAAAGAACTTTTATTATGGAAATGAGAAATAATGAAAATACTAAAATACAAAAAACAATTTTTATTTTCCTCACATTGTTTTCATTAGGGAGAAGGGAGAAATAATAAACTCCGTCTTGGAGCCGGGGGATGCGTCCGTAATTGGCCAGCTCTGGGCCTCCCTCTCTAGACCAACGACAGCAGCCAACATAATCAACAATAGAAACTACAAATGACCCAATCACTTAACAACAGCAACAACAACAACAACATCATCAACATCTCACACTCGCCAACTCCGACTTCAGAAGGAAATTAGCGTCAATTCACGAGCTCTCCTTCGCTGTGTGCGTGGGCGCGTGTGGGACTCGTGTGTGTGTGTGTGTGTGCGTGCTAAATTAGTGTCTGCAGATGTTGTTGTTCTAGTTGTTATTCTCATTGTTGTTGTCATTGTTGTTGTTGTGATTGGCTGCGTTCGATGCATAAATAAAAAGCGAGTGTGAGCGAGCGATGGAGGCGGACAGATAGATATGCGAGCAAGGCCATAAATAATTCAAAGACACGACGAGTGGAATTAATTACAATCACAACAACAGCAGCAGGAGCCACAGCAACGACAACAACAACTACTACAAGAACAACAACCACCCCTACCAGAGCCCGATCTATTGATTTACATGCGAGAAGACGAGAGCCAGAATCGACGAGATCAAACTGAATGGCGGATTGATGAACGTCAGCGGAGGTCGAAAGGAGAAGATGAAGGACAGCGACAACAACAAAACTCAAACATTTCCCTCGATTTGGAGACTCCACCTTTTCTCAGGAACTGTAGGTTGCAGCGCAGTGAAAGAAGGGCAGCCGGAAGACGGATTCGTGGACGAACTGCTAGGACTGCGAGTTGCTGAATTAATTGGGAAACGCAGGCCGACGGGTTCCGGGAGGCCTGCGGGAAGCTGCGCGAAATCTCGGAGTTTGTTAACTCGCCTTTATAAAGTTCCATGAAGCGCTCCACGGCCTTCCCGAACCCGTTTTGCCCACCCGCATCGCTTTTCGGAAGCGTCCGCAGTGGACTCGGGTTTTGATTGATCGCCTGTCGGAGGGCGGGGGTTCTAGGGAAGGGTTCGAGGGCCGGGGTTGGGCGAGGACTGGGCTGGGCTGGCCTGCAGGGACTGCGAGGCAGGCTCCGAGGTGTTGACAACGACAGCTGCTGGCGCTGACGCCCGGGCTCCGAGGGCGATCATCAAATTTATTGGAAAACTTCGCAGCACACATGCTAACAAATGGCACACATACACATCTGCCACACATACACACCCCGCAGACACAGACGGAGGAGGCGCCTGCGACAAATGGCAGCCGAGTCGGAGTCAGGGTCGCAGGTGGAGGCGAGGCGTCGGAAGGCGCGGAATCCGGGGAAAAGTTTAATCCGCAGAAAAGTTCAATGCGAAACTTGGCAGCCGAAGATGGGGAGGGGGGACGAGGCCGACTCGATTGTGTGTGTGCAGCAGTTCTTCCTACTTCTTCGTTTCCGCTTCCGCTTCCGGCGCCAGGGCGGAGTCGCCCGAAGCAACAGAGCTGTTGGAGTCCACAGATTGTCTGCGGTCTTAAGGAAGGCTGTGCTGTTGTTGTTGTTGTTGCTGTTGCTGTTGATGTTGTTATCACCGTTGTTGGTGACTCTTGACTCTAATGAGTTGCTGCTCGACAGGATTCACCGGGGAAGTTTCTCGATCTGGCAGAACAATTGGTAAACTCGCGAGCTGAGGGCGCGAACCCGAAATTGGCGACCTGCCGGAAAATATGCATGTCTCGGAGGGATCGAGAGGAAGGTCGTCTTCCTCTTCTTTGCCTCCCTCCCTCCTCCTCTTCCCCCATCTTTCTACTTCTCGTCCGCTTCTCGTCTCCTTCCGCCTCGCTCCCGCTTCCCGTCACATTCAATTTGCACCGTCGCTCTCCGACTCCGAGGCGGGACGGGCAGGGCAGGCCACGGCGGTACCTGAGGACCCGGCGGCAGGACCTCGACGGCTCATCGTCGTCGTCGTCGTCGTCCACGTCGATGTCGGTGAGGCGGATGAAGTCATTTGCATTCGCCTCGCATGTCCTGCACGCGCCGCACGCCGTCGACTCCGCAATTAAAATGCAATGATCCAGTTAGACGCCCCTTGTTTGTTGTTGCTGCTGTTGTTGTTGTCTGATGGTGATATTCTTGTCCTGCTCATGTTGCTGCCCTGTCCAATGCTGTGCCTGTTGCTGTTGTTGTTGTTGTTGTTGCTTCCACCGCGGTCGCCTCTGCCTGCCGTTCGACGCCAGGCCGAGCGCCATTCGAGGCGTGGAACCCCGCGCAGATGGCGCTGTGGTCGAAGTGGTTGTTGCTCGGATTGTTGTTGTTTTTGTTGTTGTTGTTGTTGTTGTTGTTGTCATTGTTGTTGTCCATTACTGTTGACACTCGTTGTTTGCCCACTCGACATGTGGAGCATTCGAAGATCCTTCTTCGGCCCCACGACGCAGGCAGCCAGGACTCGCCACGCGTGCCCGTGTGCACAACTGTGTTGGGGTGTGTGTGTGTGTGTGTGTGTGTGTGTTGGTGCATTGGCGCATTTGGAATGCGGGAATAATTAACTGGCTCCGTTATGCATCCCACTGGCAGCTGCTCCTGCTCTGGTTCCTGCTCAAGTTCCCGCTGCACGGGCTTCAATTAGCTCGAAGCTGGCGATAATCCCTTGTTGTTGTCCTCTTACATCGCTCTGGTGGTTGCATTGGTGCTATTGTTCTTGTTCTTGTTCTTGTTGTTGTTGTTGACATTGCTGTCCTAGTCGTTGTGGTTGCAGCTGCATTCAATTAGCGCGGGCCGCGTCAGGGACCGAAATGGACCAAAGGCGGAATCTGCGGGAGGCCCAGGGTCCCTGGGCGCCAAGGCCGAGACTCCGGGGTGGCGACATGAAAGTAGTGCCCTCTCTCTGTCTCTCTCTCTCTCTCTCCCGTCTGCCTCGCTCTCTCTATGCAACCTGGCCCTGGCCATCCTGACCCAGATCAAGTCAATCAGAAGTCGTTTCTCATCGAATCCACGATAAATTCGACGACTGCGATTCGCCCCCTTCCTGTCCTCGCTGCGAATTCCACGCGATCGTCACCTGGGCGTCGGCCAAAAATAGAAACAGCGATCGGCCAACACACGACACCGACGACTGGGCAGACGAGGCTTGAGTCAGCAGCGAACGGCCGACCGACCGAGTGACCGACCGACGACCGGCCGCCCACGCCCTCACACGCTCCCGGGCCGGTGGAAGCGTCTCGATGGACTCCGACGGACAGACGGCCGGCCGGCCGGACGGACGGACGGAGGGCGGCCCAGCGACGCCGCCTCGGCCACGCAATTAACGCGATCGTCAAAGAACAAAGTCTAAAAATAGCGTTGCCAACTTGTTTGATATGACGACATTCGGATGCCAACCCCCTCCCTGCCGCCCCTTCTCCAAGTTGTTGTTGTTCTTCTTGCCTCGCGAATGACGATCGTGAGTATTTTTGTATTTGGAAAATCATGTTCCAAATATTTTGTTTTTCTTCTTCGCGCGATTCGTCGTCGGCGTTATTTTCGGACGCCTTCGCCGCGGCCGATCCCCTGGTCGCCCCTGGCCCCCTTCGCCGCGTCTCCTTCCCCTCGCTGGCCCCCGTCGCTTCGGTCGCTCTGGGCCAGCTGGCTCTGGCGCGGAGCTCGTAAAGTGCGATGGGAGAATTTCTGCAAAGAGCGCGATCTCGTTTCTGGTGGGAAACCGTTCCAGTGGTGGGAGAGAAATGAAAGGACCTCGGGGAGAGGCGAGAAAGGACGACGACAGCGAGATAGTGGGGAGACAGGAAGGAAATGATGGGACGGACGAAGGACCTGATGGGACTGAGGGGGCCCTGATGAGAGGAAGACAGGAGTCGTCATAAAAAGAGCTGCCACTTGTGCGACACATTCGCCAACCTACTCTGTGGTCACATCCTCATCCTCAACCTCCTCCTCCGCCTCCCCATCTTCATCCTCCTCCCCATCCCCATCCTCCTCCTCATCCCATTCCACGTCCTCCTCCACCTCTTCCTCCTCCTCGTGCTCTTCCGGCGAGGAAACTGGCAGGTTTCCTGCGAGCCTCGGGGGACGACGAGCGGGCGAATGAGCGAAAGGAAATATGACGACGATGAATGAGGACGACGATGAGCTCGAACGAAGGATGCCGTGGGGTGCGGGTGTGGGAAAAATGCAAAATAAATGGCTGCGATAAAATGAAGCAACGACAATACGGAGGACTCCAAATAGAAGACCATTTATTATTTAAGGATATGAGTTACGAGGATCTGGTGTCGGGCGAGCGACACAGGCGGACAGCGAGAGAGAGAGAGAGAGAGAGAGAGGGGCCGAGAATGAGACAGTTTACGTGAGAGTCTACCCGAGATGCTCCAGTCGTTTAGTGTGGATGACCGGACTTTGTGTCGAGTCCATTGGGCGAATCTCGGCGAAGAGGTTTCCGCCTTTATGTCCTGGCGTCGGGCGTCTGCTTTAAGGATCCGCCTTCGACTCAAAGGCCCTGCAGCAACTGGGATTCCGAAGGCAGGTCACGGTTTTCTCGCTTTAACATGCCTTGGAGACGCAGCCTTCGGTGATCGCAAGGGACGACGATGCGGCGTCGGCGGGACTCGACTGGCTGGGAATCAGTGAATGAATTACGAAGTCTGCAGATGGTCACCTCATTTCGCAGGCCGACCGTCAGGTCCTGGTCCTGGTCCTGGTCCTGGTGCTGGCCCTTGACACCGAAGGGGACACGAGGACGACCCATCATCAACGCAATGCGAGCGCGTCTGGACAATTCAATCAGTCCTCGGGTCGTGAACGTTTCTGTTGCTGTTGCTGCTCGCCGTTCGCTCCGGCTCGTCCACGGTTTGTTTCCCAATTACGACAACACCAGGACCCTTTCTGGGCCGATGGAGGGTCCTTCCGTCGGGTGGCCCCAGATGGCGGTTGACGCAGACGGCCAACAGCACCTGAGAGGAATATTAAGCGAGGGATTTAGGGGAGGAGGTCGGCTGGGATAACTTGGTCCGGACACTTGGCTCGGTCCCGGGCCATGGTCTCTTGGCCAGGTACTTGGTTCGGTCTCTGGGCTGGGGCTTCTCCGATTTCCCGTGGTGCGAGGCTCAGGGCCTTCAACCGAGACTAGGGTCGTGCGGTGGACGCGTTCATTGCAGAGGGATCGAATTAATCAATTTGCAGCTGCATCGGGGAGTGGAAAAACGCGCCATCAACGAGCAAATGGAGGCCCAAAAACGATTCGGGGAGCCGAAAGCTTTCAGCAGGAACCTAATTTCATTTCGAGCGCTGGCGCTTTTAATTCGATTCAAAGTTTAATGTGAACGAACGCTCGTTGTTCGTTCACTTTTTGGCGAAAGTTTCGCTTTCAGCCAATTGAGCGGGGAAAACGCCCTGGTGGCGGCGGAGCCGGGGTCGGGGTCGGGTCCGAAGTTTGGCCAGAGCGCTTAACTTTCGCTCGGGATCAGAGTATTTTAAGTTGTAAATCAATTTCGTCCCCAAGACGGCGGACAACGACGAGACGAAGACGAGGATGAGCACCAGGATGGACGCCTCGGGGCTCCCATAAATCTCGGGGCCAAAGTCCGCGGCCACGTCCGCGGGCGACGGAAGTCGGCGTCAGCCTCAAGGGCCAGACCTCGCGCCACGGCCGGCCATCGATTGGTCGGCGACTTTTCGCCATCGAGACAAAAATTGTTGTTCTCGAAATTATTCTCAATTTACTCGAGAAAGTTTCGTCGCAGCGAGTCGGAAATTGAATTTTGAAATTTCGCGCAAAATCACCTTTCGCTCATTGAATTTCGGGGGTTTCTTTGAGTGCCGAGACTTCAAAAGAGTCGTCGTCGCCGTCGACCTCGAAGTTCTTCCACCTGTGCGGCCGCCAACCTTTGTCCGAAGGGAAGGGAAGGCCAGAGAGGACAGCGTGCGATGTTGTTGTTGTTGTTGTTGTCGTTGTTGCTGTGGCGCTGCGAACGAAAAGTGTGTGAAGGTCGGTCGCTCGAGCGCGAGGGCCCTCGACGACAAGTCCGAACTCTTCGCCTTCGTCTTCCTCGACTTCGCAGCCGTCTGTCTCTCTCTCTCTCTGTCTCCCTGTCTCTCTCTGCCTGCCATCTGTCACTTCGGCCCTCGCTCGGTTGGTGAAAGAGGTTCGTTGTTGTTGTTGGTGTTGTTTTCTTGACGAATTCGAGCCCACTGTGGGCGACGGAATCCGCCGATGAGTCCTGGGAGTCGAGAGGTTGATCGCATGCTGGCGATAATGAAGTATCGATGAGGCGATTATAACGATTGGTTGTTGAGACGCATCGCGCAATCCTATCAACAACAACAACAACAACAACAATGCATTTCAACCAATAGCACGGTCGTTGCAATTCAATAACAATATAACAATACCTGCCAGGCGTTCAATACCAGGAACAAGGATTGTTAAAGCAATAACAAGAATCGTCAGAACAACAACAGGATTGTTATAACAATAACAGGATCGTTAGAACAACAACTAGGACTGTGAGAACAACAACAAATATTGCATTGTCACAACAAAAATATGTTGTTCATGAAGAGCTGGAGAAATATTTAGAATAACAACAGCGAGACAGACCTCAGGCAACAACAACGACGACGACGACGACAATAATAGAGAGAAGAATAACAAGGAAATCAACAACAATAACTTAACGGTAAATAGCCTCCATTCACAGGGGGAGAGAGCGAGAGAGAAGGTGCGAGACAGTTAGAGGGGGAAGTGAGAGGAAATCATTAAAAGTTTTGAACTTGGGCTACGAGGACTTCAAGCTCCATTGCCTACGGTCGAGCGCAGAGGAGGAATGGAAGGAGGAGGAGACGAAGGACGGGGAAGAAGATGGAGAGGAGCCAGCGGCGATAAGGACGGGAATTGACGAGGGTTTAGAGCTTGTGGCTACGAGTGCCAGATGGCTTTGAATGGGTTCCAGGACGAAATAAATTAATTGGCATCATCCGCAGTGGCAGCGGCAGCGGCAGCCACTGATGAGTCCTTCTTGTTACTGTGCCTGTTGTTGTGTTACCTGTTGTTGTTGCGGCTTTTGTTGCTGTTGCAGCTCTGGCAGAGTCAGTGGCCGCTGGCGAATTTTTGCCTACTTCTGGGAAAAATTAGGACTTAGTCGGAAGTTTTCGCGGTCAATTATGGAAATTAACAAAGCGACCAGGCGACCAGGCGACGAGGGGGGTGGGGAAGGAGTGAGTCGAAGGACGGAGGACGGAGGAGGGAGAGAGTGCGAGGGAGACGGGTGGAGGGGACAGATAAGGGATTTGCACAAGCGATAAATCGTTGAAAAACCCCTCGAACAAGTCGCAATCAGCAACAACATCAATTTAGAAGATCCCTGACATCGATCGACGATATTGCAATGATCATCGAAGTGTGGACGGAAATTCACGGGCGGCAAAATATATGTCTGACGGAGCACATACACATGCGTACTTGGACAGACAGATGTGCTCGAACGGTGGGCGGCGAGAGAAGCAGGCGGAAATCAATTGTTCTCTCGAGGGGAGCGGGAATGTGTCAACCGATGGGGGGGGGGGGGTGTGAAAGAAGGAGCGAAAGCATAAAAATCAACAGACGAATGGATATCAAATGACGGATAATGGCCAATAAAAGAGAGAAAGAAAGAGAGAGAGAGGCAGAGAGATTTGGCCATAAATTTGGAGCAAATTTGAATAAACTGGAGGAGATGATGGGGATGATGGGCTTTTGTTCGAGAGCTCCCGGAAATATGAAATCGCAGCGGAAGTGGGCGGAAGGATTGTGGAAATGATGCATTGACGAGCCGATTGGATTCAATGCACTGCGAGTCAATGGAGCATGAATGAGGAACAAACGTGGAGGAGAAAATAAGTAGAATAAATAGTCAGATATAGTGTTGAATTGGACTTTGGTGGACTTAGGAGAGAGAGAGAGAAAGAGAGAGAGAGAGAGAGATTAACGAAGCTCTCATGAGTCCATGAAAATAAATTAAACAATATTGAAAAAATAATAAATATTGGAATAATAATGGAAAAAACAAACAAGCAAACCAAAAATGCAAATTTTAAATTACTGTATTTTGTTTTGGCCAAGTTCGGGAGTTGAGGATTTGGAATAAATTGATGGATCGACTGAAAATCGCAAAAGAAGAAAATACTGTCAACGTCTTCACCTCGACTATGTACGACTTCATCAATAACGCCGGGCTCGTGTCCTCAGCCCGGTCGGTGTCTGCTCCATCTTCGTCCGTCGTCGTCGTCGACAGCCAACAAACAACGGGATAGCAAAATATTTTCGATCCTGCTGATTTGATTCCGAACTATTATGCACAAATATTGTGGAATCTTTCCTTCGACTTCCACCTCTCCCTTCAGTCGACCTTCCCCAGTTGTCCTTCCTTCTCCCTTGCACCTCCTCCCTCTCCACCGAGCCCTGCCGAGAATGAAAAGTTTGCCCCCACATCAAAAACGGACCCAAGTCCGAGTCCGAGCCCGAGCACGAGCCGGCCCGAGTCGAGCGGCTCCACATGGGAAGTGTCAACAGAGACGTCATCGCCAGGCCGTCCCGCCGCCCCGCCGCCCCCCTCCCGGTCGGTCACGCACTGTGCTGGGATCTCACGCATCATTGGGCCACAGTCAGCTGAGCTGGAGTGGGGTTTCGGAATCCTATTTAAAGTTCGACGTGGCGTGACACGGACGCCGGGACGAGGGTCGGCCGGAAGTCGGAAATTGACGGAAATTCGCAAATTTCGGAATCAAGTTATCTGCAGAAATGTCAACACAGCCCGGGCCGGGCCCCGGGAGAACGCCTTTTATCGACCATCGTCGGCGGGGTGAGAGGAAGGCCGAGGGCAGGGGAGCGAGGGATCAATTTCCAGCTTTGGCTGCCTTCGGTGGACTCTGATTAGTTTCGCTTGCACTCGTCGGAATTTGAAAAGATTCTCGCATTCTCCTCCCCCAGACTCCGGCCCGCCGAGCCACGAGGAAGGGTGAAGGGTGAGAGGTGAAAGGAAAGGACGACGGAGCGAGTGCCCTGTGTGTGATCGAATCGAATCGAATTTATTTTCTTTTCCTGTCGCCCTCAGTCGCCTCAGTCGCCTCAGTCGTCCCTGTCGCACTGGCTCTCGATGGCCAGGATGCGCTGCTGGATCTCCGCGTACTTGACCTTCATCTGGTCGACCTTGGCGCGCAGCTTCTCGAGGCGGTCCTCGGTCGCGTCGTAGTCGAGCATCAGGGCCGGCTTGTCGATGAGACCGCCCTGGAAGCTCAGCTCCTGGATCTCGCGCCGGATCCGGCCGCGCTCCATCTTCAGCTCGTAGAGGTACTCGCGGCAGCTCTGCTTCTCCTCGAGCATCTCCTGCAAGGCGGACTCCTGGATCGAGATCGTGTTGCGCAGCATCTGCTGCTTCTCCTTCATGTGGGCCATGATGTGGAGGTCGGCGTTGCAGCGGGTCCGCAGCTTGTTCAGCTCGTTGTTGCGCTCTGCAAAACCGAGAACGACATGAGTGGGAAGGCGGGCGGACGAAGAACCGACCGACCTTCGATCTTCTTGCCGAGGGCCTGCGTCTCGGTCTGCAGGTGCTCGAAGTCCTGCATGCGCAGCCCGTTGCCGAGGTTCTCGAGCTTCTCCGACTTCTCCATGAGCGTGGCCAGCGAGTGCTGGCGCTGGATCAGGACGTAGCGGACGGAGCTGATCTCGGCGCGCAGCGTGGCCATCCGTTGCAGCTGGTTCTCGACGACCTGCGGGCGGGAGGCGACGCCGTGAAAAACATCCCCAAAAGTATGCCCCACACTCTGCGATCTCCCACGCTATCTGCTCACTCAAGTTTATTGCCTACTTTCAGGCCCGGCCCTGACTCACCGCGGCCATCTTGTCGAAGTTCTCGCGGCACAGCGTCTTCCGGACGAGCTCCTCGAGCGCCTGCACCGCCAGCCGCGACGTCTCCTCCATGTCGAACACCTCGGACTCGAGGTTCTCGATCTTCAGCTCGGTGACCTGGCGCGTCTCCTCCTCGCGCCCGAGCAGCTGGTCGAGGGCGGTCGTCGCCTCCTTGTACTTCTCGATGGCCTGGGCGATCGTGTCGGGCGGGTCCTCGAGGATCGAGCGGAAGGCCTTCTTGCGCCGGAAGTACTCGACCGTCTTCCGGTTGAGGAAGAAGCGCGCCTTCTGCTCGATGTCCAGCTGCGCGAGCTTGCTCTGGAGCTCGCCCATCAGGCGGCCCTTGTCGAGGCTCTGGCGCAGGATCGTGTTCGGGTCGATGTACTCGCACTGGTCGACGATGCGCCCGATCAGCTGGTCGAGGAACTCGTTCGTGCTCGCCGCCAGCGCGCGCGCGGCCTCCTCGCGCTCGAGGGCCTCGATGTCGATCGGCTCCTCGATCTGGACGGTCGCCGTCGGCTCCAGGTCGAACCAGCCGGCGTCGGAGCCCTCGTCGGGCAGCTTCTTGGCCAGCTCGAGGTCGTCGTCCATGTCGGGCGCCAGCAGCAGGTCGTCGTCGTCCAGCAGCTCCGAGTCCTCCTCCTCCTCGCCCTCGTCGTCGGCGGGCTCCTCGGCGGGCGGCGGCGGCGGGGGCGGCGGCTCCTCCTCGGACGACAGGACCTCGCCCGTGAGGGGGTCGACGAACTTGCCGACGTCCTTGGCCGCGTCGGCCTCAGAAATCGAGAGCCGCGAGGCGGACGCGGCCACCTCCAGCACGGTCGAGTCCAGCGAGATCTCGTCCAGCGGCGGGATCTCGCCGAGCACCTCGAAGAAGTCGGGCACCACCTCGATCTCCTTCTGGAACAGGTACGAGGCGGCCGAGGCCAGCGAGTCCTCCGAGTCCGAGTCGTCGTCGTAGTCGTCCAGCAGCATCTGGTCGATGTCGTCCTCCAGGGCCGACGGGTCCGCGTCCGGATCCCCGTCCAAAGCCCGCTTCCTGGCCTTCTTCGCCTCCTTCGTCTCCTTAGCGTCCTTCTCGGGCTCGACGATCTTGATGCGCGTCTCCTTCTCCTTGTCCTTGTCCGCGGGCCGCAGGTCGTTCTCGGACGAGTCCTCGACCTTCTCCGACTCCTTCTCCGCCTCGGGCGCCTCCTTGGGCTGCTCCTGCTCCTGCTCCGGCTCAGTGTCCTTCTTCTTCTTCTCCTTGGCGGCCTTCGCGGGGACCTCGGGCTGCTCCGCGGCCAGGGGCGGGGCTTCGGCCACGCCCTCCGCTTCTGGAGACGACTCCGTCGCCTCCGCCACGGGCTCCGGCGCTGCTGCGGCTGCCTCGGGCGCGGGCTCTACGGGCGCCGCTGGAGCCGCCTCCGGGGGCGCGGGCTCCGGCTCCGGCTCCGGGGCTGCCACCTGTTCCTGCGACATCTCGATCGGGTCTACAAAATATAGGCGTTTGGGTGTTTTCTTCGAAACTCTGTGCTCTCAGACTGAGTGAAGTCCGACGGACTGAGTTCAAACTGACTGAATTCAAACTGATTGAAGTTCGTCGCGTGGAGTGCGCGAGCGAGGGGTCGAGGAAGCGACCGGGCAAAGTGAGTCGGGACTCGCTCAGGGGACGCGCGGCTCGCGCTCGCCGCCCTCGTCCTCGGAGCTCAGCGAGAACTCGTCGAGCGACGTCACCATCCTCGCGCCCTCCATCAGCTCGTCCGAGCACGCCATCAGTTCCTGCGAGACCTCGTCCGAGTCGCAGTCGTCCGGGCGGTCGACCACGAGGATGTCGGCGCCGACCCCGAACCGCGTCGCCGGCGGCTGGCGGGGCTTCGGGGCCTCGGCCGCGGCCACGGCCAGGGGACTCCCAGGGCCACCAGGGCCACCAGGGCCCGGCGGCCCGGTCGAGGCTCTCGGCGGGGCGGCGTCGGGCGCGGGTCCTCGGGGCCTTGGCGACGGCGGTTTCGCAGGTGGTGTTGTTGGTATTGTTGTTGTTGCTGTTGTTGTCATTGTCGTCGTCGATCCCGGCTGCGAGAAGCCCTCAGTTGTTGTTTGTGGCTCGCCCGTTGCCGTCGCTGCCTCTGGGCTGCTGCTGTTCGGATGCTCGGATGCTGCTGCCATGGCGTGGAGAAGGTCTTGTTGTTGTTGTTGTTGTTATTTTTGTTGTTGTTATTTATGCTGCTGTTCTTATTGTTGTTTTTTCGATTGGTTTTCAAGCGCTTGATTTATTTGTTTCGCCGTATTTTTCCTGACATTTGAACTTGGAATTTTGATGTTGTTAATTTTGTGTTTCTTCCCAATACGAAATGCTGCTTTGCTGGGGCTGGAGTTGCCAGATCGTCGCCAATCAAGGGAGTCTCGTTCTCTCTCCTGCCTCCCAAGTCCTCAACACAGTCGAACTGTTGGGTTATTTTTACTTATTCCTCCTTTTAATCCTCACTTTTTCCTCCTCCTCCCGCCCATCGCTGAGTTTATTCATGTCCTCAATAATCATCATCTTTCCCATATTTATCAACACCAATCCTCGGCAGCCGAAGCCCGGTTAATCCCAGGATAATCCAATTTCCTCCTCCTCTTCTTCCCACGCCTTTTCCGCCTGCTCCCCTCTCTCTTCCGCCCACACTTCCTCCGCATTGTTGCGCCTCTCCTTTGGTATTTATTGCCAGCGCTTACAACCGCACAAACACACACATACACACGCGCACATCCGGCGCGAACATTAATATCGAAGTCCTGGCTTTTCGGCGAAATTTAATAAATTCGCCCGAGGCTCCCGAGACCAACTCCTTTGTCCCGCTCGGCCCTCCTCGGTCGACCCCCCGCCGCTGCCTCGCCTGCTGCCAATTCAAAGGCTCATCAATAATTCACCCGGGGTGCGTGGGTTGGGGCTGCGGGGGGGGCGGGGGTGTTTGTGCCTGTGTGTGTGAGTGGACGGAAATATGCTTTTAGGCCTTGCTCAGGTGAAATAATTAATGCTGTCGATATCGAAATTATCGCTGTTGTGGATGATGGAAAGGTTTTCCTCGCCGTCGAAAATGTTGTCGAAAGTGTTGATGCTGTTGTTGTTGTTATTGTCGCCAAGAGCCAGTGGTCCTGGCACGGAAGGCCTCGCTCCACGCACGATTGAGCTCCCGCTTCCGTTTGATCACGAATTTCCATTTAGGCCTTGAATCAGGTGGCCCGCGTCAATTAAGGCCTTCTGCCCCACCACTGGCCGGAGTGCAGGAAACCGGGACGGGGTGTCGGCGGGGGGAAGGTGTCGGAGGCTCCTGGAGGAAGTTTCTTCTCTCGCGATTATCACATCAAAAGCGAGCCTCGTGCAATATTCAATGAAGCCGACTTGGATTCGACTTGTATCCGACTCGGGAAATAATAATATCTGAAGATGACGGGATTGTGGGGAGAAGAGAGAGAGAGAGAGAGGGAAAGGGAAAGAATAAGAAAGAGAGAGTTGTCGGCATCACTGCTCTTCAACAGCACCTTCGAGGCTGCCAAGGCTCGAGTCCTGCGTCCGTCCGTCGGTCTGTTCGTGTCTTCGCCTCGTCTCGACCATTGTCGGTCCTCTCATCCTCCACTTGTCCCTTGTCTGACTACCTTTTTTCCTTCTGTTCTCTGCTTTCACTTTCCTCTCGTCCTCTTTTTGGCTTCTCCCTTTTTCTTCCTTCACACTTGTCGTCCTTCCCGTCTTCGGTCCGTCCGTCCGACCTTTGTAATGTCGATAAGATGTGGCACGGCGATCCTTGGGCTTCCTTTTTTCCACATCCGCTTCCCGCGCCCTCTCCTTCTTCTGATTCTCCTGCTCTCATCGTCCTCATCTCCTTCCACTTCGTCTGGTTCCCTCACCATCCGCCACTGTTGCTTCAGCTCGCCGATGTCCAACGACAGATAGTTGTATTGTTGTTGTTCTTTTACTCCTTGTTATCGCCTTCCTCTCCGACATCGCTGCTGTTGATCCATTTCTCAATGCTGTTGTTGTTGCAGCGTCGTTTCGTCGCAAGCCTTTCAAAATTGATTTTTCTCTGCACTTAATTGAAACGTCCTGCACAGCGCTGGCTTTAGCGTTGAAAGGATGCCGGGCTTCGGCGGGGAAGAGGACGAAGGACGATTATGGCGTGGACGACTTTATTACGGTATATTCGACCCATTGTGATGCTCGCAAAGAAGACGAAGAAGAGAAGAAAATCCCATCGCTTCGAAAGCGCTCTTTGAACGTAAAGATGAACCGATGAACGTTGCATGCTTTTAGGGATTGCTCTTAATTGCGATTGCTCAACACAAGTTGCGGAAAATGAGTGGAGGAAACGAGTGCAGCTCGCTACACCTCCCATTTAGTTGCCAACAGTCTGTCGTGTTTTAATTCAAGAACTTCAAATATTCCAGAAGGTCGTCGCGGCTGCCAACCTCCCACCGGACCCCGCCCAGCTTCGACCAACTCGCGGCACCCACGCCCTCTCTGGCGGCATCAAAACATCATTCACTTCGCAGCACTCATTAAAATATGTAAAATATCCCATTTTTGACATTTTGTCCTTGTTTGCGTCGCTGTCAATTTCCAATATGTTTTCCATATTTCCCGCATTCATTTAAAATTAATCAATATTGAGCAGGGCAGGAAGGGGGCGTGGCGGCGTCGTCTGGACTCTGCACCGTTCGGCATCCATCAAACACGTCGACGACTCCGGCAGATGCCGCCGTTCTCTCATGCCGCCTGGAAGTATGCACCAATATCGGTTCCCGCCCCAGTCTTCCTCTCAACCTTTCGCTGTGAATCTCCACCGCCTCTCTCTATCTCTCAGTCTCTTCACCACCTCTCTCTCTTCACCGCCTCTCTCATCCACGATCCACTCGGCTTCTTTGGACTCGCTGATTTTTGGGCGCTGATTTCGGTGGTTCCGAGGAACGAAGGCGGTTCCTCGACATGAAAGAGAAAGTACAGCAAGAGAAGAAGAAGAGAGAGAGAGAGGGAGAGAGAGAGGAGAAGGACGAGCGAAAACAAAAACTAAGAAAACAATGAGAAGCCGATGAATTATTCATGAAATCGTGCCAAGCGAAAGCAAAGCAAGAAAAATGAGGGAAAACAATCGGGAGGAGGTGGAGCGAACGCAAGGCTGATGGGGAGGGGGAGGGGAAGAAGAGGAAGACGGCGGCGAGGAAGAGCTGGGAGAAGAAGAAGAAGCAGACGAGGTGTAATGATGCATGACCTTGCGGAGTGGGGGGAAGGTGGGCGGGGGGCGTGGTTTCGCAATCGAGTGAGGCGGAAGGAGATCAAAAACGAGAAACGACTCCGGAGAGAAGAGAAAAAGACAGAGTGAGATTTTTGATGATGATGTGGGAGCGATTTTTATGCATGGGCGTGTGTACGTATGTGTGTGTGTATGTGTGTTTAAATTTCCCATTTCGTCGTTTTCTTAAATTGACTTCCACAGCTGCCTCCGCCCGCTCTCCCTCCTCTCGCTCGCACACACGGTTTTAAGGCACGTCCTCGCCTTCGAAATCAAAATTGATGTTTCGTGGAATTCGTGGCGTGACGTCACGTTACGACACGTTTTATGGCATTTCATTACAACAACTGCAACCACACGACCACGGGAGTCGTAAACGGAAGCGGAAGCGGAAGAAACACCCACACTCTCGCTCTCGCTCTCGCTCTCACACACGCACACCCGACACATTAACACGAAGCCACGAGGACGACAACTTTGTTTATCGCTGTTTACGACTGTTGCCTTCTCCCTCCCTCCCGTCGTCGTCGTCGTCGTCATCATCGTCGCTCCTTCTCCTCCCTCCCGTTCCTGGCTCTCCTCCCGCCACGTATTCGAGCCCACGTCTGCGGCCGTGTGGGTGCGCCAGGCAGTGTTCGAGTGCATGTGTGTGCGTGTGCGTGCGTGTGTTTGTGTGTGTGCGTGGGCATGTCCGAGGGTCCAGTGCAAATATTGAGTCGAGGCTCTTCTGCACTCTCGCCATCTATTTTGGCCCTAATTCCGCTCTTTGCCCAGACAGCGGCGACCGACCGACAGACAAATAGAAGGATCAAAGTTGGCCAGATCGATGGATGGACGGATGAGGGGGAGGGGGGGGGGGTTGGGGCAAGGGAGGGTTCGTGACAGACCAACGGCCTTTCGTTTATTTAACGCGATTGGTCGGCTCCAAGTAATGTGTTTGTCTAGCGCCCAAATTGAGCGACGGCGCGGGTCCTGGCGACGGGCGCAGGACACCATTTTCGGAGGACGGCGGGGACCCGCTTTCCGAATTCCACTTCTTTGCGCTCGCCCGCCTCCGAACGCACATCCTCTGGACGCACATGGCGAAGAGCCCATAAATTATTTCATTATATGTCCACAGCAAGCAGTTCTGGGCCGAGGAAGGCCAGGAATATCCGGCAACAACCACTACAGCACTGACAACAACAATCACACCAACGACACACACCACCGAGAGCTCCAACAACAACAACAACAACAACAACAACAAGCACAACAAGAACACATTCATAAACATCACACACGATATGGGAAGACGGAGAATTAAATTAATTTGATGGCCAGCGAACGTCCAACCGTCCGTCTGTCTGTCTGTCTGTCAGTCCGTGGGCCCGCCCCGCACTCGCTTGGCCTCCTTTTTAACGGCACCTCCTGCGAGGATCGATGCATTCAATATTTACGACCACTTGTTGTTGTTCTCGTCCTCCCGAGCCTGTCGAACCCGATGTCGCTGTCGCTGTCGCTGTCGCAGTCCGTGTTTTACGCGTCGTCGTCGTCATCGAGTGACGAGGCTCCATTTGATGAGTTGCCGCGGCAGCGTGGGCGGGTCGAGGGGGCGGGCCGTGGGTCCCGTGCGTATTTCGGGAATTTTACGACAAACCGGCGAGGGATCAATAAAATGCCCGGCTAATGAAGTGCCTTCGATGCCGGGAACTCAAGCCTCCGGCGGCTTCTTCAAGGACATCGCGGCTCGCTCCGGCCGAGTTCTTCATATGTTCCGGAAATTTTCCACAGGACCGATGAAAATCGCGAAATTATCAGAGCAGCATTCGGAAGAAGCCACAAAACGGGGTTCCGCGAAAATCCTCGACGAGAACCGAAGTAATGAGTTCCGAAGAATTGGAGGCGAAACGAAAGTTGGCTGAATTTTTCGGGCTTCGCGGCTTTTCAGATTTCCCAATAAAGCGGACGGAAGGAAGAAATGCGAGAAGTAGAACAGCGGCGACAACAACAAGGGCAAAGGCTGGGTGCGTGTGTGCGGCAAATAAAGGCGCCTGGCCGTGTCCGCCGGAAGTGCTCGAGGTGGGGTCCGAAATTCCACTGCATACTTTAGGGTGCCAGGGGATCGGGCCGTTGAACGACAAACAGCCAAACGACTGTTCAAGGATTTGCTCCACCTGCTCAGGTCAGGCGCTTCGCTGTGGGCCGCCGGAAGTGCGCCACTCGCTTCCGGTGCGATGGCGATGGCGACGGCGGCGGCGGCGATTGCGAGCAACAAAGGGCGCCAAAGGCTGCTAATTTTCCGGCCCTGCCCCCCGACGACTCCGACGCTCTTCACGCCTCGTCCCCGTGACCCGCGAGCGAGCGGAAGTCGCGACTCCTCGTTGTGGTGGCATCGCGGGAGATTCGGAGATTCTCGCGGCCAAGGACGGTCGGGTTCGTGCTGTCGCGATGCGGAAGGAGTGGTTGCAGGTGCAGCTGCCAATTTCTGTCTCAACCTCTGTCCCCCAGCGACGACGCGGGGAGCGCGAAGGTCACCCAGAGGAAGTGCCGACAGGACGTCCTTGGAGAAGACCAGCGAGTCTCGATATTGGCTTTATTTCCCTTCTCCGCTTGTAGTTGAAAACTGTCAAATCCTTTCTCAAATCACTTTTTCGTCCACATTTTGTCCGCCGTTTTTCCACAATTTCTCCCATTTTTTCGCCCACCTTTTCTCCAACATTTTCTGCCACTTTTTCGCCCACATTTTGTCAACTTTTTCCCGCTAATTCTCCCACTTTTTCGCCCACCTCTTTTCCACCATTTCTCCCACTTATTCTCCCCCTCCTCCAATGTATTTTCCCCTGCCCTCTGCTCCAATCGCAAGAACACGCAACTCCCCTTCCTGAGATTTCAATACAGATACCAATAGCAGCACAAACACGCTCACATTCGCCCAGCTGCTAAATTCCTCTGTCCTCGCAGCTCGACGTCTGGGACAACAACAACAACGAACAACTTGAGCGTCTTCAGCTGCATTTCGGAGACGTCGTCGTCGTCGTCGTCGTCGTCGTCTGAGTGCGAGCGAGCGAGGATTTCGAATGCCGGAATGTAGACCGTGCTTGTGTGTGTGTGGAAGTGTCGGCATTCGAGTGAAAGGATGTTTGCGTTGCAGAAAGTGTGCACTTTCGCACTGCCTTTGTCCCCGCACTTTCTTCTTATTCTCCTCTCTCTCTTCGCCCGACTTCGTCCCTGCCATCGCGGACAAACCTCGCCGAGGCAAAAAAGCGGAAGGAACGACTACGTGTGGACTGCGAAGGAGGATCCAACGAAATGTGGCTTTTGTGGCACAAAATACGAAATGGATAAATGTTAAATAAAAAAATCAAGTTTCAGGAATATGAAATGCAAAAATGAGAAACACAAAAATACAAGAAGTGGAAAGACTGGCAATCGAATTATTCTCTGAACGGAAATCCTCAAGTATTCAGGTTAGAATTCAACTCCCTCCCCTTCCATTCCGCCTGCTTCCATGGGAGTAAACTGTGTTTTCTCCATTTAATTAAATTGCTGCCAATCGAGTTAAACTCGAGATTGTGCTTCGAGCTCGCCCACCTCGGCCTCGTCCCCGGCCCCGTCCCCTGCCCTCTCCAATTTTTGCCCCCCGCCACAGAGGTCGCAGGACTCAGGGCCCATCGGCAATTAGGCCTGCCTTCGATTTTCCCTCTCCCTCCCTCTTCCCCGCCCTCCCCTTCTGTGTTTTTTGTCCACTTTGCATAAAATGTCCTGCTTCGCCTTTCCTGCCCGGGTTCCTTGTTGTTGTGTTGTATTTAGTTATTGTTCCTGTTGCGGTTGTTGTTGCTGCTGTTGTTGTTGTTGTTGTTGTTGTTGTTGCATGCACTCGTCAATTATCTCAGTACGGCCTTGTGTGCGTGCATGTGTGTGCGTTGTGTGTGCCTGTGTTTGTTTGTCAATAGCGATAATTTGTGTCAAACGCAGGTCGATTTAAATTCTTCAACACGCAGCCCTCACACACGCACACACACACATATGCTGGACACAGGCACCCGGCCATGGACGACGCACACTCGCACACACACACACACATTTTCATTCCATGCACTTGTCGAATAACTTGCTTTTGCAATTTTCTCTCAATTTGCTTGAAAGGCATCGAGTCCTGGCTTCCTCGGCCTCCTTCCTCCTCCTCCTTCCTCCTCCCCCTTCCTCCGCCTCCTTCCCCAGCCACGAGTCCATGTTCGAGCTCCTTCCGTCTCAGTCCAGCTCCGTCCATTCCCCGTGGCCCCTTCGATCGTTGTCCTTTCGCACCACGTCTTCTCGTCTTCGGTCTCCGAGGCCGGGTCCGAGCTCGACTTCCACTTCGAGTCCGAGTCCGAGTCTGAGACCTCGTCCCCGTCCCCGTCCCCATCTCATCCTTAGAAATGTTCTCTGCCTCCTCCTCTTCTCCCGCCCTTTCCTTGGGCTCCCTCGCCCTCCCCAACCAACAGCAACGACTTCGACTGAATCCAACAAGACCATTGTAAGAGAGAGTAAAATTTGCATTGTGGTTGCAGGTCTTGTTGCTTGGTTTTGTTGTTGTTTTTACTGCCTTCGAATGCCGTTGAAGATTTGGGAGTGTGGGCGTGGGGACGGGGCGATTGTGTGTGCGAGTGTGTGTGTGTGTGTTTGAGGCTTATGGAATTCCGTAAATCTCCGCATTTATTGATAATCTTGGAACACACACATTCTCTCGCTCACTCATGGACTTCGTGTCATTCAAAATCGCTTCCCTTTCGTTGCTGGGGCTGCAGTTGCTTTCGATTGAAATTGCCGAGACATGACAACAAGTACGGCAAGTAAGGCAACAACAACAACAACCACCAGAACAACTCCGACACCAACAACCACTCTTCGAACACTATCGACAAAACTTTTCCCCCCCGCTCGACGAAATCGCGAATGAAATTCGGCTTCATTTTGTTTTCCGATTCCTCAACTCGATTCGAGTCGATCGCCCGACTGCAGGGGACTGCGAGGGGAGTCGGCCGGGACCGGGACCGGGTCCTCGAACAGTGTTGACTTTGGCACTTCCGAAGCACCTCCGCTGATTCCGCGGCCTCTCCGGGGTCGCCGAGAGTCTCCCTTGGTGCACTGGCCTCTGAAGGCGCTGCCATGATCTGATGAGCAGAAGACAAAGAAACGGAAATTCGCGACCGACCTCGGAAGGGATTCCGACTGACTTTGATCAATTTACAGCCGTCTCTCGGAGCTTAGTCGAGTTTTGTGGACCCAGCGCCCCTCATCAGATTGAGTGGTTGCAGTTTTCGGGGTTCTCTGCATATCGCGAGCCAGAGCAAACGACGAATGTCGAGTCAGTGACGAGTGTTGTCTCTCAGTCTCTCTTCCTCCGCCCCTCGCTCCACACGCGACTCTGCCAGGGGCCAATGTTTGGAGCAACGAACTCCAGTTTGGCGCGACCCAAGGACGTCCGCTCGTCCCACTCGTCCCTCTCGTCCTCCTCCGAGCAGAGGAGGCGATGCAAAGGCAAGGAAATCTGTGCGTGACGTGCTTGTTGTTGTTGTTGTTGTTGTTGTTTTCCCTTCCCCCATGGATCGCGGGGAAGTGGGCGGGAGGGCGTGGCCCGGTGCCGTCGCGATTGCAAGAGGGACACGTGGCATGGCCATGACTTGGGGACGTGTTCGATTGATTGCGACAGCGAAACAGGCGACGGCGGAGGCGGAGGCGGGACCGAGAGAAAGTCAGGGAGAGAGAATGATAAAGAAATAGGGAGGGAGAGAGAGTGAAGACAACTCCATCGCGTCTTATCGGCCAGCAAGAGGGGAGAGCGAGTGGAGTTTGAGGCGAACTTCGAAAATAGGGAAGAATTCCAAGTGACGACATCGGGGCGGGAAAATGACGACATTCGCGGGAAAATTTCACGACCGCCTCCGACCAGGGGTCCGACGCCCCGCGCCTTACGTAACGGGGCCAGGGGCCAGGGGTCGCGTGCATTGTCTGAGCGTCATGTAACGATCGGGTCTAATCGAGGATCGCCGTCTGCAACCGACAACATCGCAGATTGCAGGCGTTCAGGGATCTGTTTGTTACTATTTTTATTGTCGCGTCGCAGCGATCGCTAATCGAGCGACCCCGTGGCAGCCCGCGACCTGCGTCCAGCCGAGGCCTCGCTTATCGGTCGCGAAACCACTGGCGATAAGGGCTCGGATCGCCGGATCGGGCCTAAGGCTGGTTTTGCGACCGCCGCCTGCGTCGATCCACCGAGGCGGCGGAAGGTGGCGAGGACCTCGTCTTCTGGCAGGTGCAGGGAATCGGGGCAGGAGCGGCTTCTGGAGGTTCCGGAGGAAAAACCCCGGAGCGATCTGCGCTCGCGATCCCGACAGCCTTAAGTCTGCTGCACCCGGCGCCTTAACCCGGTTCCGTGCCGAGTTCGCAGTTATCGGGGTTTGCGCGAGTCACCAGCAACAACAACAACAACAACAACAACAACAAGAACAGCGCAGCTCCAACTGTCCATAGCACATTTAAGTCGCAACAAATTGGGAGATAATTCGCGAGCGATAACACGACGGCGAGCCCGAGACCGGGGACGAGACCGGACCGAGGAGCTCTGGTTGGACGAGCGATGACGGCGATCCGCAGTTGGAATCGAGGAGCCGAGCGAGGAAGACGACGACCCAGGACGAGGTCGGCGCGAGACGAGAGAACGCAACCGAAGCAACCGAAACAACCGAACGAAACCCAGCCAATCGCCACCCAGCCAAACGAAGCTCAAGAGGAAGGAGAAGTAGGCGTGAGCAAGTGGAAGCGACTGAACGACGACGACGACGATGCGTGTCTTTGTGGCGAAGACGCTGCTGCTGCTGGCCGTCGTGGCCCTGGCGTCGGCCGGGCCGCTGAGGAGTCCGTGCCTGGAGGACCAGGACGCCAGCTCGCCGGAGAGTGACGAGACGCGGCAGAGGCGCGATGCCGTCGTGGACAAGAGCTCGGCGGAGTCGGCCTCGTCCGAGGAGCACGAGGACAAGACCCTGGTCAAGCGCGACATCCCCGACCCGGACCGCGGCCGGCACCAGGGCTGCGGCTGCGGCCGCGATCGCGACCCCCACCCCGACGAGCTGCGGGACGAGGGGTACAGGCGCGACTACCGCGACCGGCGCCACGTCGGGCGCGAAGCCTTCCGCGACGGCCACTCGAACGAGGCCGAGTCGCACGAGCTGTTCGCGGTGACGGCCGCGAGGAAGAAGCTGTGCCAGTTCAAGCCCGGCGCCGACCGCAGGACGCGCAGCGCCGAGGAGGGCACGGGCGACTCCTCGGAGGAGGAGAAGAAGGAGGAGCTCAAAGTGAAGGACGCGGCGAAGGACGACTCCTCCTCCTCGGAGGAGGAGCCGAAGTCGGCGCGCAGGAAGCGCGACGCCGTGCAGGACGGTGGCGACTCCAGGGAGGACTCGTCGGAGGAGAAGTCCAAGGCGTCCAAAGAAGACAAAGACCCAAAGGACGACTCCTCGGAGGAGAAGACCAAAGAGAAGGACCCAAAGGACGACTCCTCGGAGGAGAAGGCCAAAGAGAAGGACTCAACGGACGACTCCTCGGAGGAGAAGACCAAAGAGAAGGAGTCCAAGAACGACTCAGTGGAGCGGAAGCCCAAAGAGAAAGAGCCAAAGGACGATTCGTCGGAGAAGAAGCCCAAAGAACAGGAGACAAAAGCCGACTCGGCAGAGGAGAAGTCCAAAGAGAAGGAGTCCAAGGACGACACCTCGGAGGAGGCCGACCGCCGGAAGCGCCACGCCCTGCACCACCTGCTGGCGGACTCGAGCTCGTCCGAGTCGCGCTCGCTGCACTCGATGGAGGACTACGCCCAGGGCTGCGAGGAGACCGAGGTGAACTCGTACGAGGCCAACGAGACCACCTACGACGAGCGGCGCCGCAAGCGGGCCGCCTCGGGCGACGGCGTATCCAAGTCGGAGGAGGACGGCTCGTCCTCGGAGGAGGCCAAGAAGAAGGCGGCGGAGCCCGCAGCCGCAGCCGCAGGCACAGCAGCAGAGGAGCAGGCGGCGCGGAGGAGGCGCCAGCTCTTGGCCGTCCTGAGCGGCGGCGGCGACGACAGCAGCGACTCGACCAGCGAGGAGGCGCCCGGCCGAGCCCGGCGCACGGCGGCCGCGAAGTCCTCGGAGTCCAGCGAGGAGCCCAAGACCGAGAAGAAGAAGGCCGACGACTCGAGCGAGGAGTCGCACGAGGAGAAGAAGCACGAGGGGGAGGCGAAGAAGGAGGCTGCAGGTGAGCACAAGGAGGAGGCGCACAAGGAGGAGGCGCACAAGGAGGAGGATCACAAGGAGTAGGTTAATGCCGCGGAGTCACGGCGTGGGCTCCCGGCCGCAGCTGGAGGGAACTAGTGTAAGACGTAGGCGATCTTGTAAACTTGTAAACTTTGGAAGGGGAATAAATTTTGAAAATATTTTGTTTATTTATATTCTGCGTATTTTCTCGGAGCGGCGCGTGGAATTTGAACTCGTCGCCTGTTTTTCAGATGAATTCGCGAACTCGCGCCGACAGGCTCGCGTTATCAGCCGGACCTCGTCATCTGACTCTGACTCTGACTCTGACTCTGTCTCTGTTTGATTTGGGCGCCCGTTCGTGGGTCCGCCCGACTGTCCGAGTGTGTGTGGGACGGTCTGAGGTTCCGTCTGAGTGTGTGTTTGTCTGTCTGGCGGCCTGTCGGCGCGTCTGCCTGTCACTGGGTCCGCCGGCGCACCTAAGGTTATCTCGAGCTTCCCGGCTTTGGCCCGCAACGTGACGCCGATAAGCCTTGACGTCCCACTCCGGCCAGATAAGAAGAGCTTCGCGACTGCACTTGTCGCTGTCTCTCAACGCCGCGCCCGCCCGACGGCCCCCCACCTGCCCTCGCAAGTGACGGCGTTGACGACTTAAGCCGCTCGCGTCGCCGATAAAAAGCTCAAGCGGCTCGAAAGCTCAGCGCGACCGTGGCGAGTCGTGCGTGAAGAACCTCACCTCGAGCGTGTGGGGTTCCGAGGGCCGGCGGGGCCAACGGCAGTGCGGGGTGGGCGTCGACCGAGCTCTTGGCTCGGGAGGGGTTCCATAAAAATCTGGAGAGGTTCTCGCCAAACTCTGAAGAGGTTCTCGCCAAACTCTGGAGCGGTTTTCGGCAACGGACCTTTTTGCGTGCCTCATGAACGCCCCCCAACAACAGCGACTGGAAGGAGGAAATGGAAGGAGGGAAAAGCGAACGCCCCCGCCTCGAAGGGGCCGGAGGGCGGGTCCCTCGCGTGGCGATTGCGAAACACGCACGGAAGCTGAAAATTATTTACGGCCTGGCCCCGGCGCCCGCTGCAGGGCAGAAGGAGAGGGAGATGGGAAGGATTCGGCTTTAAGTTCATTGTTCAGCGAGACCCGGGAGTTTTTTGAACCGCGGGTCTTCGGAAATTGTTTTGTTCTCCATATTTTTTCCACTAATAAATCATGTTCCTCAAATGCAAATGCAAATGCAAATATATTCGCGAGCTTCGTGAATCGCTTTCGTGCTTTCGGCGGAGCCGCCCAACGGCGTTCGCCGCGACTGTTTCAGTCAATAAACCCTTGTTGTTGTTGTTGTTGTGCCCGAGGGATTCACAGTGGGCCTCAAGTGAGGTCTTCGAGTGGCCCCAAGTGGTTTCCCATCACTTCTGCGGCTGCCTCCGCGGGAGTGGGGCCGACAGTGGGCCGGGCTACAGCGCGTTTAGAAGGACATTTTTTTCAGCGTTTTTGAATAAAAAAAAATAACCACAGACTCTCTGCATACGTTTTGAATGAAGAATTTAATGAAGAATTAAATGCAAGCTCTTTTGCATTCACATCTGAATGCGCCGACTAGGTTTCTAGTTTTTTATTTTTCCATTCGATTTTCCATACTCGATTCTCCATTTTTCTCCACCGTCCTGATGACCTCGGGATGTCCTGATGACTTCAGTCACAATCCTTCCTCTCTCCTTACCAAACTCCTAAATTCGGTTCGCCAGCCGATTTGCTCCACTGTGGCTGAGATTGGGAAATCGGCGTGCGTCCGCCGTGCGTCAAAGTAAACTTCTACAACAACAACAACAGGTACAACAGGAACAACACGAGCATTTCGGAGGTATTTGTGTTTTCGCAAGAACGAAACGAGAGCGAACGAGAGCGCCAAATGTGAAAACTCTCTCTGCGCCACGAGGCGTCGCGACCTCCGATGGACCTATCCCAAGAGCTGGCGTCACGGCGGAAGAAGACCAAGCGCGACGCGTCCGAGCACAATTAGAGGAAATCTAGAGAAGTGGGTGGAAGCAGAGGCGACTGGGGCGGGGGAAGTCGAAAGAGGCGCAGAGGAAGGCGAGGTGGAGGAGGAGGAGGGAGGGGGCAGAGGGGAAGCTGAAGGGGGACGGGAGGGCTGATAAAAAAGCGCTTGCGATGCGCCTGCAGCGCCAACTGGCGCTGGCCAGTCGAGACCAGTCGACGGACAGCAGTCGAGAGCGATAGAGGAAGTTTCAACCCAACAACAACAGCAACAACAACAACATCAAGAACCATACATATTTATGTATATCTAAAGCGGATGAATAGGATATATTCCAAACTTCATAATACTCGAGAAACTCGACGAAAATCACAGCGGAAACGAGGAACAATCAGGAAGAACAATAACCAAGAAATTCGGGGAACAATTTCCGATGCCAGGAGGAAAATCGCGAATTGTGCAATAGCGATAGAAAAGTGCGTTATATAAGAGGGCGGCGAGAACCCTCCGATCGACACGGGACAGGGGGAAATCGGCACCGAGGGCTTCGAAAGGGATCTCGGTGCATCGGGACTCGGCGAAAACCGGGCACGTGGAGACCTGTCAGAATTATAACATAAAATTGTGAGCGGCGAATTTTGCTCTTCGTGTCGAATAAACACAAAGATAAAGAGACGACAAAAACAGTGAAAAATTAAAAAGCGAAAACAAAAATTGAAAATTCACCATTGAGGACTTTAAAATTGAAAATATTGTGACGAAAGTATTCGAAAATTAAGAAACACAAAAAGAAAAAATAAAGTTTTCTTGAGGAAATTGAGTAGATCAATAGTGGAAAATTCAATTGCAACGAAATTTGAAGAAGTTTCGAGTGGATATTTTTAAACCTGCCGTCAAAGCGTCGGCCCAACAACACTGAATACGAACAACCACAAATACAAGAACAGCAACAACGAGACGACGAGAAGTCGGAGCCGCCTCTCGTCGGCGAGAATTTAGGTTGCAGCCGCGCGAGTGATCGATCGACGCGCGAGTATTTTTAACCATCGCTCGCTCGCTCTCTCCCATTCTCTCTCGTTCTCTCTCGTCGCCCGTGTGCGGTTCTCTCCGACCGCGGCTCTCCTCGGCACGCGCTCGTTGTCGTGGTCGTTCTCTTCCCACTCGCTCCCATCGCACTCGCTGCCATCGCATTCGTTGTCATCGCTCACGACCTCATCGCACTCGCTGCCATTGCACTCGCACTCATCGCCCTTCCAGCCATCGCACTCAGGAGCACCTTCACGCTCTCGTAGCTCGCCGCCAGGATGCCGGAAGCCAAGTACGCCCCGGCCTACTCGTTCGCCCCGGAGCCGCCGAAGAAGCCGCCGATCGCGAAGATGTCCTGCGGCATCGGCGACACCGACTGCTTCCCCGCCTTCGACGTCGAGTCGGACGCGTACGCGTCGAAGGACGACTCCCGGTGGGGCTTCCTGATCACCGGCGGCGCCGAGTTCCACATGCCGCTCACGGTCTTCCAGGTGAGGTCCCTGATTCGAATGGATCCCCTCTTACCGACTCTGCCACGTATTCGTCTCTCTTCATTGGCGTCATTTTTTCTGCTTAACAGCACCGCTCTCTCGCAGTCCCCCTCTCTTTCACTCGCTCTTTTCAATTCCTCCTTTTGCCTTGCTCTTCCTCTCTCTCTCTCTATCTCTCTCGGTTATCTCACGAGGTTTGTTTTCTTGATGCTGATGCAAAACAAACACCGCAGGCCTGTTTCACGAAACCTTCAAATTCGATAAACATTTGTTTTATTTTTGTGATTTCCACACAATGTTTTGCTTCCTTTTCTCTCTCTCTCTGTTCCATATATTTTCTCTCGAACTCTCGCTTATTCCACGTTGTACCGAAATTTCCTACATTCTAAAAAAATTTTCTCCGAACTTTTTAATCCATTTAGCTGCAAAGCCAATATTTTCAAGTCCCTTTGATCTGCTGGTCGGTTTATTGCGGTCACCTCATGTCTCTCTCCCTCTCTCTCTCTACTGAAGTCTCCCTCCCTCCCGCTCTTCTTTGAAACTCCAGCTCTTCAAACTTTTCCATTAATTCGAAGGCTATCAAGAAATTGGTCTAAGCAGTGGAAAAACACGAAGAATGAACTTGAACTTGGAGTGAAAAGTTTTCAGTAGAAACTCCTGTTAGAGACCCCCGAAGAGACCCCTGAGAGCCCATGGCGAGACTCCGGCGAGAAGAGGAAGAGCTCATGACTTTGTTGCCCAGACGGTCGAAAACCATTGCAAAAGTTCCCAAGTGGAAATATTGCAATAAAAACATGAAATGGAATTCATTATTCTCAATGAGTTGCCAAATAATTTCCAAATAACAACCACAATAAAAATTAATAAAGCAATAATGGAACATGGAATACGAAGCACTGGCAACAACACTAGTGGCAACAACAACAGCAAAAACCATATCAACAACGAGAAACAAATGAAATAATAAGTAGTAAGAGAAACCGGGGGGAGAAGAACAAAAATAATGAAATTCTATTTGAAAATGTTTGCGGCTCGTGCCGCTGGCTGCGGTTGCAACACAAATCGTTCGAATTGCTGATGCCGGCGGGGGGCGGTGGCGGCGCCGGGCACGACAGATGCACGGACAGACGGACCGACAGACGGACCGACAGACGGAGGCACGGGCAGCAGAGGGAAAGACAAATGGGGACACGAATTGAGAGTGAAAAGCGCAGAATTTGGATGTCCGAAAGCGGGGACCAGCAGGGGCCAAACGAGGGCGGAGCGGGGCAGAGAAGGGCAAATTAGGAAAAGGGATGAAGAGGGAAAGCGCGTACCGGGCAGAGCCCGGGACCCGTCGAGGGCCCGTGGCGGCCGGACTGGGCGATTGGGAGATGGGCCAAGACGATAATGCCGTCTAATGTCGGCAACAACTACGTCAACAAGTTGCTGTTTTCGTTTGTTTTGTGGCGCTCGTGCTCGACGGTGCGGTTGTCGGTCTGGTTGTTGTTGTTGTCGCTCCGAGGGACCGCCTCAGCATCCGGCCGCCAGCCAGCGAACAATTAGCCAAGTTAATGGGAATGAGTTCGGTTTATGAACGAGACGACGGCGAAAGGCAAACGCAAGCGAAAACGAAAACGAGAACGAGAACCCATTGTTTTCGCGGGACGATCGAGGGACCGACGGCCGCTGTGGGTTGCGGGGGCTGCGGACGGCGGGCGGCCGAAACAGTTGAGGCCTGTCAAAATAATTCTGGTCCGAATAATTTTTCTTCTTCGCGACTTCCCTCTGGTCGTGGTCTCGTTCTAGAGCCGATGCCAATAAAACGAAAACGTCGACAATTGGGAAAATACTTTTAAAATTCGATTTCGAAATCTGGCGAATCCGGTCGTGGCTTTCAATGCGTTTCGAGATTCGCTACGGAGCGGTTGGATTCGATTCGACAGTCGGGACGAGTGGATTCTATGAATTGATCGTGTGCCGTTCGAGAAAAGTTTGCGGAAAATTCCATAAGAGAATCTCCAGATTCTCCAAAAGGTGGTTGGAGCAACTTTCGTGGTAGCTGAGAAGATTTTTTTCGATTAATTTTTGTTTATTTTTTTTTTTTATTTTTTTCTTGGAGGAATTTGGGGAAAGAAAACATTTTTAATATTTGCCTTTCGATTATTTTGTTCAAAGACATTTAAAAGTCTTCAGAAAATTCCGCAAGTAGGTTCTGTGTGTTTCTTTTTAAATCCCACATTCCACATTCCAAATTGTTCCATTCCGAAAATAAACCACAATTTGAGAATTTCCCCGACTATAAGACTTTCCCCTGGAAAAATTCTGGGCGACAGAAATTTATATAATCGAGGATTATGGAAAACTTTCCTCGCCCCAGGACTGAGTACAAATTTTGTAACGAGAATTTCCCGAAAACCGCTCGCTGACAAGTTCCAATTTTTCTCCCTCTCCCTCTCCCGCTCTCTCGCGCCCCGGCCGCAGGTTACCCCCGAGGGCTTGGCCGACAAAGGAGGCATCCGCTTGGGCGACATCATTCTCGAAATAAACGAAGCCGACGCCACGCAGCTGACGCTCGCCCAGGCACACGAGATCATCGACGCCGCGCCCAAGAAGATCCACTTCCTGGTGAAGAGGTGAGGAGACGACCACGAGCCACGAGCCACAAGTGCCTAGTTGATATCTCTCTCTCTCTATCTCTTTGTCTTTCTCTCCTCCACTCTTCCACTGTGCCCGGCATCGCAGCATGGACGAGGAGGAGCAGCAGGACGGCTACGAGCCGGGCGAGGAGAAGTCGATTGTGCTGCGGGTCCCGAAGCCGATGCCGCCGCCCAAAGGTGAGTCCCAGATCGGCTCTTGTTGTTCTTGTAGTGTATTTGTTGTATACATGTTGTTGTTGTTGTCTGCACTTTAAAAATCCATTTGGCGTCCTTTGTGAGTGCAACCGGCCCGGCGACCCGACCGAGCCCGACCCGAGAATCTCAACCACTAACATCGAATAACATCGGCCCGTCCTCGCTCGCCTCCCACTCCCACTCCCACTCCCACTCACACCACCGGCCCGCCCCCTCTTACTTCATTTTTTGGCTCTCGCTCTTCTTATTCTCTTCTCTTTTGTAGAGTTCACCCCGACCCCACTGCTTGGCTCCCGTTGTTGGCATCCAATTATGTGGCAAGATCCTCCCGAGCCACCGAAACCCAAGAAAAAGAAAACCAAGACCGAACTCGACGAGCAGGGCAACGAGGTTGTTATTGAGTTGAGCGAGGACGAGTCCTCGGACGAGGAGGAGGAGGTGAATGAATCCGGAAACGCCAACAACACACCAACACCATCACCATCACCACCACCACCACACATACATCAAATCATCTCACCTTCACCCTCAGCCAACTGCCCACGGACCGAACACACATGCACCGGGAAACGATTTGATTTAATTGGGGGAAGAGTCGGCCGCAAAACACGAGGATTTCGTTAGTGGTGGGGTTTGGGCCGGATGGGGTGGGAAGGGTCAACGACGGACAGCCGATTAAAGGATGGCGAGGGTTGCCGCGGGGGTTCGTCCGTCTGCAGCGAGGCTTCGGTGTCGCAGGACTTTTTTGGGGCTCAAGGCATCGGGTCCACAAGACTCGGGATCGCTGCCGGCGACTGGGGAGGGTTCACGGTGGCAGGGGACCGACTGCGGACTGCGGACAGCAGGCGAAGGCCGTCGGCGGCTTTGGATGTGTCTGATAGGCCTTTGATTGGCCAATGGAGGCCCCATGCGGCGACGGCAATTGCTTTGAATGTGGGAGCGATGGGGATCCAACGAGCTTCAGGAGCGCGGGCAGGCAAACAGAAGGGACTTTAAATGGTTGGGGAGGGGTTGGCTGAGGCTGCATTTCGGTTTCATGGCTTCGGTTCGATGGCCAGAAGGACTTCTCAGACATGCCAACAACATTCAATCGACCCACTTAATCCCCTCACTAACACGTTCGTTTTCTTCTCTTCTCTTCTTCACACCGCCCACCCCGCCACTCCCACTCGCCGCCCGCTCACCTGCCCAGGAGTTGCCACATCACCGCATCATCCGCAACATCCGGCGCTTCTTCGCCGAGGTCGGCGACAACGCGGAGCTCAAGAACCGCACCATCGAGGACATGTTGATGGCCCTGCCCAGCGCCTCCAAAGTGCAGCAAAATTAGGATCGATCCAGCCACCAACAACAACCCCAACCCCCACGCCCACGCCCACCCCCAGCCCTCCCACTCACAACCCCCGGTCCCTTAGCTTGGTTCTGTGTTTTGTAACGTTTTGTAAATACTTTTGTATGGTTTTCCGGCACTGGAATTCGAATAAAAACCGCGCGAGGACTCTTACCTCTCTCTCTTTCTTTTTCGCTTTCTTTTTCGCTCTGTGCCTCTTGTGTTGCGCAGCCTCGATCGAGCAGCGGCTGCGCGAGATGCAGCGGAAGCTGTCCGAGATCGCCGAGATCCCCCGGATCCTGTCCTCGACGCTGGCCACCGTCTCGCAGACCTTCGACAAGCTGATGCCGGCGGACCCGGCCGAGGTGCGGCGCCTGCTGCGGGGCCGGCGGCTCTCGTACGACGAGGACGCCCTCGACTACGAGCTCAGCGATAATGGGGCCGACGAGGACGTCGATGACGATGACGATGACGACGACGACGACGGTGATGGGGCGGGGCAGCGGCGGAGGAAGCGCGCCAAGGCGAAGGAAATCACTCCGGAATCCGACTACGCTTCGGAGGCGAACTACTTGGGACGGGAGGACGAGGACGAGGACGACGACGGGACCGGGGAGGACGACGAGGACTTCGACTACGGGGACCGCGACGATGAGGACGACGATGGCGACGCCGATGGGCGTCCCGAGGAGGACAGCGATGACGAGGACGAGGAGGACTTCCTGAGCACCTCGTACACGTGGAACCTGCGGAACGTGCCGAAGCTGAAGCTGAACGACGAGCAGGCGGAGGACCTGGAGGACGAGCCGGGCCTCAAGAAGTCCTTCGAAGCGGGGGCCGACGCTGAGGCTGAGGCCGAGGCCGAGTCCGCCTCGAAGCAGGAGAAGCAGGAAAAGGTCAGTGCCTGGGTGAGAATCGTGGGAATGTCGAAGTGAGAGATTGTGATTTCCTTGCAGCTGGAGAAGTTCGAGCGCTCCTGGCCGTGGGCGGATCGCGAGAAAATCATCTACAAGTGAGTGTCTGTCGTTCGCGAGCCCTCGACGTTAATCGGCTTCATTTTTCTCCCTCTGCCTGCCCCGCAGACAGTCGACCTGCCACCTGGTGCCCCGCAAACCCCTCGGCCTCGTCGAGCAACGCATTCAGCTGCTGGCCAAGCAGCACCTGCTCGACAAGCTGGCCCAGCCGGAGAAGAAGTAGGTGGGCTGGGCCTGGCTGAGAGCGCCTCGAGGAGTGGAGGACGACGTCGGAGTCATTGGATGCCAGTGTGGAGGAGCCGCCGAGGTTCGAGAGGTACGAAAATGAGAGCAGACTCGAGGCCGTTGGACGATCAGAAGACTTAGACTTCGAAGACTAGAGAACCTGTTACTGCCTTTATTGTACGACCGCTGTTCGAATTGCAGCAATTATATTTTTATCGAATTATCGCAATAAAATATCCCACTTTTGAAGACCCCGACTTACCGCTGGAGGTGGAGGGATCTACACATGGTCGTCATGATCGTCATGAATCATCAAGTTGACAAAAAATCCAACCACGAATTCACACTCGAGCCACAAATGTCGCTACGCCACGGAGTCCGAGCCGGCGGCGACTGCCGTTTGTCCTGCTGGCCAAGTCTGCTGCCAAAATCTCGACCGTTTTCTCTGCACTGGAGTCGAGTGTCTTCCTCTCCCAATGGCAATGGCCTCGTCGCTCGTCGCTCGTCCTCACCCCATGCGCTGGGGTCCTGTTGGCCATTTGTTAGCGCGGTCGTCCGTTCGCAGGAGCCGCGCGACATTCTTGCACTTTGTCCATGTCCTTGTTGGCGGCACGGCCGGTGCTTTTGTTGGCGACCAAACATCTTGTCGTTTGTTTGGTCCTTGTCGAGCCCCGTCCCCCGACTTCAGTGCGCTCTGCGCTCGGCGATTTTTGCGTTGTTCGCCGCGCTTGGTGATGAAGTACTTTGTGTATTTTTGTCCGTTTATCCCTCCCACGTTCGCCAGCGGGCCATCGCGCGCTCGGTTTTATTGTTTTATCAGCAAATATTTTCCGTGGGATTTTCTTCAGCTCTCGGCGAAAATCCTGCGAAGGACTTCCGAACGAGCTTCCGACCAGTTTTTCGTCCGATTTCTTCCTCAATTCGCTCCCCTCCCGTTTCGTCCTCGCCGTCGCCCGCGTCGTCGTCGTCGTCGTCGCTCGGTCTCTTTTAATTTCGCCTCCTGCTTTTTCCATTAATTTCTTCTGGCTCTTGCAGTTTCATCCCCTCGTATTTTGTTCCGCTTTCGCTCTCGCTCTCGCTTTCTTTCCTTGTGTTCGTGCATTCTCCGGCGTCTCCCACCCGCTGCACTCCATTCCTGGCCTGCAAGTGATGTGCACGCTATTTCTATGCTTCAAAATTGCATTTTTATTGCCGCAATCATCGTGCGGGCGCCGGAAGTCAAACGAGAGCGCAGATAAAGTCGAAAACACATCGAGGGAAGGAGCGAAAAGGCGAACATAACGAGAGCGAGTCAAATGTGTGTCACGACAGAAACGCGAAGCTCAGGAAGAGGGCGAGGACGAGAGCGAGGAGACCGAGCGGCAGGAGAACAATTGGAGCGAGTTCGCGTCGTCGTTCGCAGAGGCCACGGCGACGGCGATAAAATCGCTGCTAGTCGAACGAAATGGCAATTTAAATGAAGTTTCATTGGCGAGTTTCGAGGACCGAACTCAAAGAAGCGGCCGATAGCGAAATTCGTCGCTCATACGCCGTGCGGCACACGTCAGATGCTTTTGTTCGCTCTCGGACCGCTTGGATTTTTCGCCATCTCGACAAATCAATTTCTAAATATTTTTTTGGTCCCTAATCGCTCCTCTTGGTCATCTCCATCGTCCTTTTCGGCTCGATTCCATCGATCACTTCCCTACACCCTCCACCCGTTCTCATTCCTGCAGCCTCCAGCCGCCGCTAATTTGTCCCAAATTTAAATATCCATTATTTTTCCCGCGAACTCGCCCCGCCCCGCCCCACATGCATCAATCAATTCCGACACTTCTTCGTCTCCTCGTGAACATCCAACATCCGTCGCTCGTGGCGATGTCTTCTCCCAGGCGGGCAGACAGACAGACAGACAGACAGACAGACGATTACCGTCTTTTCGAGGACGAGCTGTAAATGGCTCTAATGACACTCAGTGGTGTTGTTCTTGTTGCCGTTGTTGGCCTTATTACTTTCGTTGCCGTTCCAGCCCTCGTCATCGTAGTTGGTCCTGCTCTCGCTCCATCCCTCCTCCACTCGCCGTCTACGGCGGCAGACAACTAATTGCTGCCTCGCGATACGCCGCCGCCGTCGCCGTCGCCGTAATTCGTCAAATGCCTCCCAACCACCATCACGGCCAGGCTTCGGGGCTGAGGACGACGTCTGTCGATTCGGGGCGCCGGAGCGAGGGCGTCTGCGGGGATTAATTAAAATACGGCTGAATGGGCAGGTGAGCCCGAGGCTTCGAGGCCTCCTCCTCGTTCCTCGAAAAGAGGTCCGCCGGCACGCGCTGAGTCACGCGGCGCGCCGGTGGAGAGCGGGCAATTAGGGAATGCCTGCGAGTGGCTCGTTTCGAGGAGCAAATTGAGGCAATTAGAAGAATCTGCATTTTCCGAGGTCCTCGGGGGCGTGGCCGGATTCCATTAGTCAATTCGACGGCTCTGGGAATGGAATGTACGTCCATTGATTTCGCAGCCTGGCGATCGCCTGTCCACGGTGAATCCATAATTTATGCGCTCCCCCAATCCTTCCATCCCTCGCCCCCTCGCCCCCTCGTCGAGGTACGGCATTTGCATTCGCAGCCTCTTGAGTTCGAACGGCGCCCCGCCTGCCCCTTCGCAGCTCTGGCTCTCTGTCTGTCTGCTGTCTGTCCGTCTGTCCGTTGCACTGTCTCCGGCTGGTGGCCGGAGTCACGTTCGACTCGTTAGAGTCACGATAATTTATGTGGACAGCAATTAAATGTAACTGCAGACGTGTGACGACGCCGACACGCCCTCTCTCTCGCTCTCTCCTCGTCACTAAGCCGCCCACTTATTCGCAACTAAGCGATTGGAATTTGAATTCGGCCATAGACGCTTTCTGTGGAGTTCAGGAGCAACCAGGAGCGACCGAATTAATCGGCTACTGATAGAGGTGTCGTTGGCAGCAGTTCGTGCCAATTACCCCGGGGCTGAGTGGCTTCCGAGGGATTAAAGTCGACTTCAAATGGAGCGCGGCCGTGACCTCGGGGCGAGGTCCTTCCCACGCTCTCGCCCCTCCTCGTTGCCTGCTGATCAAGTCCGAGATCCCTTTGCCTTATCGTGTCATCTGGCAGGTAATCCACCGGACGGCGAACACAATGACACACTTCTGCTGACCCGGCCCCAGGACCGACCGAACCCTTCGGCGTGGTTGGCAAACGGGCGCCCGCATCGCCCACCTCCCCGCCGGGCACGAGTTCGGAAACTTCTCCGGGCCTGCGGCTTGTGACGTTCAATCTGCTGAGCCGTCAATGACAATTAAATGTTCCCAAAGGACCGACGGCGACCGGGGAAGCAAAGTTTGTTCCGAACTTGCCAAAGTTAACCATGCGAGCAAACTCCCATCCGTTCACCTGGCGGAAACCCCGAAACGGTCCCTTCCAGACGGCACTCGAGTTCCCCAACATTCCGTCGCTCTGTTACCTGCAAAATCTGTTCGAATGAAATTCAGCGAGATTCTTGACTTTTGCACTTTTGTTGTTTACATTTATTACATTACATTACATTACATAGTTTCTTCAGAAGCTCTTTTTCCTTTACTTGGGTAAAGTTGTTTTCTCTAAGTTTTTACATTTAATGTTTATTTTTACACATACATCCATACATAGGGTTCGTTACTGTTTAGTTTGTTTTATTTTCTACCTGTAGCTGCTTGAGTTTTAACATTTACTTGTGGTTTTTACATTTACTTGTGGTTTTTTTACATTTACTTTACTTACGCCTACGCCTCTGGCTTAAACCTAACCTGATTTCGGATGCTTGTTCGTTTCGGAGAGGATGTGGACGTCGCGGTGCCGGGAGGTGGAGCTGATGAGGGTCTGGGTGCAGGCAGCTGCCGCGGACGACGGGACAGGACGAGTTCGTGCAGGATGGCCCGGAGTCAGGGACCTCGTTGCAACACAAGGTGCGGATGACGCGAGGTTGACGAAGTACAAAAATAATACATTTGTGGCTGAGGGTGCGATGAGCTGAGTTGGGTCCAAAACGACGACGACGATGGTGACGGTTTGAGAAATCTTCCTGTATTTTCCTTCTTTCAATCTTGCCTCTGTCTCTCTCACTGCGCCTACAGAGCCTCGTCGGCCGTCTTGCCGCCGTCGAGGCTCCGGTTGTTGTTGGCGGCCGTGACGATCAGGACGCCGCCGTGGGCGCCGCCGTTTTTAATACTGTGCGTGAGGCTGGCCGTTGTGCTTGTTGTGGTTGTTGCTGTCGTCGTGGCCGGGGCTGCGGTTGTTGCTGCTGGTGTCGTTGGGTGGCTGGCCGCGTTCGTCGGGATCGCCGCCGTCTGCTGCTCCTCCATCAGCGGCTGCCGGATGCGCGAGTTGTCGATCGTCTTGCGGCGCAGCAGGTGGACCTTGCGCAGGCCGCCCAACATCCCGCCGCCCCTGGCCGCGCTGTTGCTGCGCAGCCGCCCGCCGGCCGAGCTGCAGCCGGCCCCGCCGACCGCGCTGGAGGCGCGCCGCGACGCCGCCGACGACATGTCCTTTAGTCATACCTTCTCCTCCCCCGGCAGTGGCGGGCCGCAGCGCACGAACTATAATCAGAAGAACTGGGATTTGAGAGAAGTCTCGTGGTGAGAAAAGTCGGTGAGAAAGTGGTTCGATTTCGCTGTGGGCAGGTGGGCAGGTGGGCTGGTGGGGAGGGCAGGCCGTGGGATGGGAAGGGTCCGGTTAGTCGGGGTCGGGGGTGGGGGTGGGAAGCAGTTTTCCAGTTGGCGTTAATTGCGTGCCGTGAGAAAAGCGGATGAGGTCGATGGATGTTATTTACACGGATGCGAGTTAATCACCGATTTCCCCGAGAGCCTGGATGAAGCGATGGGTGCGGTGAAGGCGGTGAATTAAAACTTGATATGTATTGCAAATGATCGTGTGGAGAAACATCTTTATGAATTTCTAAACAAAATGTCCACATACATTCAAATTGGTGTTGCTGATTAATCATAATAGAAACATTTTCTATTTAATTATCTCTTTCAATTATGCAAAGAGGCCTTCAGTTTTCAGTGTGGCTCTCATTAGCGGACCCAGCCATAATTAGATAAGTGCTTGGCCTTTCCCAAGCCTGTCATTCTAATCATCTCCGTGAGAAAGTTCCGTTTGAGTGAGGAAAGGCTGATCCCATTACAAGTTGGCGGATGATATTTAGAAAACTTTCGCCAGTCTCCGCGAGATAATCCAAAGCAAGGGTTTCCCACTCAGAATCTTCATACTTTTAATTAGCACGAAAGTTTCGCAAAGTATTTCGGCGCAGCTTTTAACATGGAAAGAACGCCTTTTTTTCTGAGAGTAGGAGGAAGGATATTTTTGCAGCCTGCTTGAGAAACGGCCGCCGAATTTCGGTCACGGCTTCCTTAACAATTAAATAATTTATGCGAGAGCGGAAGAAACTTCTGTTTGTTTGTTGTGCTTCTCACCCGAATCGACAACAAAAGGCTTTGCATTTATTATGAGCGGCAATCGCTGTTGTTGTTGTTGTTGGTGCTGCTCTTTATGGTGCAGCTCAAGACCCAACGAGACGCCACTCCACATGCAATTGTTGCAGAATATTTATGACTCCATTTCGCAGATTGGCCCCGCCGAGGAGGATCGTGCGGCTGCTCCTTTGCGGCTTCTCCGCCGGAGCCAACGGGCTGCCCGACAGGGGGCCGGCGTGGCTCCCGTTCGGCCCGCGACGCACATCCGTGCGCGGTGGGCGGCGACCCACGGGGGTTGGCGCCACCCACCTCATGTGCCATGCGAATTAATGCACAAGTTCAGTGAATGTTCGCTGCGCTTAAATTTCCCAACGAGGGCAATTTCTCCATATGGCGGGGAAATTTGCATTTAATATCCATGTGCGCGAATTAAACTGAATCATTGTGTCGACTGGGGCTTCGAAAATAACTGGGGGTTCCATAAGCGAGGCAGGCATCGGCTCCAGTAGGAATTTCTTTATCTCGTTGCCTTGAAGTTGTGATTGAAATGAACTTGGCTTGAGTTCGATCGCAATTGGGTGCGAACTTTGCGCTTGACTGGAGACTTCGTGTACATCCGAATATATTTGCAAGGAAGCCATCAAAGCGCTCGAATTCGCCAGTCCACCAGCCTTGCCAGGGAACCTGAGAAACCCCGTTCCGAGAACCCTCGTCGTGCCGGGAGTGGAGGACACGACCCGGACGTCTAACGGCCGGAAGGCTCTCAAATGCTGATTTTATAGTGGGAAACACGGGCGAACGAGGCCGGCTTCCGGCGAGCGCTGTTGTTTTTCAATCAAGGATCATGGGTCGGGGAGGCGGTGGTGAAGGGGTGGGGAGGGGAGGGGAGGGGGGAAGCGGTCGGATGGGACATGAGGAAGCGGATTTCGGAGTTGTTGATTTGATGGTTTCGCAGACGAATGGGTGGATGGCGGCGAGCGATGTCGTGTGCGCCGGGCTGCGTGTGTTCGTGGCACACGGCACACACACACCCAGCACGAGAGCACGCCGACACAGACACAGACACAGCCACAGCCCGACACACAGAGGCAGACACACGAACACAACACGCAAAGTTACAAAATCTTACCGAGACCTGAGTGGCTGTGTAGGAGTTCGCCCGGGGCCGGTTGCTGAGGCAGACGGTCCGCCACTTGCGCTTCACCTGCGCGATGACCTCGCCGTTGAAGAAGCAGAACAAGGTGGCCACGCACAGACCCTGCAAGGACACCAGGCAAACATTAGTTCAACTGTATTTTTAAATACCTGATCCTGCTCGCTTCCTCATTCCTCATTCCGCTTCCGGTTGCTTACTCTAGTTCCACCGAGAAAAACCCACTGAATTTACAAGCCCAGACAATCCTTTGGCCAACCAACCACTCCACCCCCTCTGCTCCTTAAGAGGTTCGTCCCATCACACGAGGAGTTTAAATTGAAATCCCCGAAATCTGCTCCAATCGGGATTCATATGCGGACCTTCTCCACATCCCTGTGTGGGATAAAAAATTACTTCCCCGCCTTTTCAGAATTCTCCTCGTTCGGGGGGCCGGAGACAGGGGAAGCCAACGAGTGGAGGCCACAAAGAAAACTTTCCGCAGGTGACCCTCCAAGCGGAATGTGTTGTGCACACACACGCAGCGGGGTGAGGAGGGATTTAGGCAGAGATGGAGATGGAGAGCCGGAGACAGCGGCATGTGACATGTTTTCGTGGCTTTGAGGGGGCGGCGAGGCGAGGCGAGCAAATGCACTGTGGTTGGCGGCTGGCGGCGGAGCCTTTAATTTGGAAAATGGAAATTTATTTGAAGCCCGGGAAATTTCACCAAAATTTAAATTAATTTCTCTCCGCCCACGTCCTTCTGCGGTTTGTCGAGGCGAGGTTGTCGCCCTGTCGTCATTTGGACCATGTCGTTTATGGACCAGTCACGAAGCACAAACGACATGTCGCCCGGGGGCGGAAGGGGCGGAAGGAGCAGCAGACGGATATAAAGGAGTCAGTGCGTGACAAGGCGCTCTTGAGAATGCCAATGAAGCCACAGACACGATCTTTAAATCGCCAGACGGCAATAGCAACAGTCAGACGACCCTGTGACCCAGGCAGCGACGGAACAATGGGGGAGCGATATTCATGAGCCGATAGATAAATCCCCGGATAGACATAACAATGGACCGATAGACACGCTGCCAGACGGACGGACCCCGAAACATCGCTTGGCTTGGTTTGGCTTGCCGTGGCTTTGAATATTTTGCGAAAGGCTTTGTTTAGTCGTCTGCGGTCGTCCGTCGGTTCAACAGACGTCTACCCCTGATCCTGGTCGGTCTATTTAATTTGAATGTCTTCCACAGTCCTCCACTCGTCGCCACCCCCTCGCTCGTGGTCCAGTCGGCGAGCAGCCAAACTCCGTGACACCAGTCAGTGGAGTCAGTGAGTGGCCTGCGATTGCCTCGGACAAAGGACTTAAGAGGACATCGACTACGCTCCACGATGCCAGAGGGCAGATGGTGATAAGAATAACTGAGCTGCCGGCAGCAGTTTCGATGATGACGATGGGAGGACTGCCGCAGACGCGGTTCCCGCTGACTCGATGGACAGGATCCACAGTAATCGAGGGCCTGGGTGGGGCGTGTGAGTGACATTTGAAGGCATCCTAATAAAATGCTGGTACGACATCGACTGGCTGGTAGAAAAGCTCTTACTCCACCAATTGCTTCACAGTTACTTTCGCAGAAGAGGAAATGGGGCCACAAGAATAACGTAAGTCGGTGAATCGAAAAAGTCGTCCCTGGATGTTTGTGTGGAGCAATTTATGGCGTTTAACTCGGAAATCTTTGCACAAGTCCTCACTTTTGCGAGATGCGAACGCCCAAAAGCACATCAAATACAGTCGAAATCCCTGTCTCCGAAGTCTGATCCTTAAGGGGCTCATGTGAGCCGAAACGAGCCGAGGCAATTTTTGGAATTCAAATTTTGATGACTGCGTTCAGAAATCTTCGATTTCAAAGACGCCAGGCAGGCGTCTCCCGAGACTCCCGGCTGCTGTTTGGCATTCAAGGCTGCTCGTGCAGAGGCGAAACCTCAAAGGATTTTTACTTTAGCATCATCGCAGGCGGGCCAACGTTGCTCGCATGCAAAGCGACAGACGCCGGAGCAGCAGCTCATGCGGAAAACTGTTGTTCGTCAGTAGGAGAAATTGAAATCCCTCCGAGGTCGTGTGCCGGAAGCCGGAAGCAGGGGGCGAGTCGTCGGGGTGGGCGGCGGAAGGAGAAACCACAGGAAGACGAGCTCCATTGAACATCAATTAAAATTTCTTAATCCGAAGTTTTTCTGTTTGTGTAGAATTTTAAGCTTCGCCGAGCTCGGGGCTTGCGCCGAGAGCTCGCCGGGAGCTCGCCGAGAGGATGAGTGTGAACTGAGTGGAAATTGTGGAGACTGTGAGTTTTATGGCATTTTCCCTGCTGATCCATTCATCAAGAATTCCCCAGCCCTGTGCGGGGCGGGCGGGCCAGGACGTTTATCCGCTTCATTGCGACGTCAAACGCTTGAGTATTGGGGAGCTTCGTCAGCTGAAAGACTAAAGTAAGCCCCATCTTCGTCTTCCCACGTCGCCGCCTGCATTCATCCCCCCTCTCACTCTGAGACAATGTGAGAAACTTTTATATTAAAAACAAAACTGCAGCGAGAGGCATCTCCAAAGTGGATTCGAAGGAAAAGAAACGAGCGACAAACAGTTCAGAGCTTTTGTTGCCAACTTCAACGGACAGGCAGAGCCTGGCGGGACGTTGGGGCGAAGAGAGAGAGAGAGAGAGACGGAGAGAGAGAGACAACGCCATCTCTTGAGGAGCACATACAGCGCGCCCACACACAGCTCCACCTACAACAAAGCGAAGCCCAAGGCAAACACCAGCAGGGACGAGTGCAATGCGGTGTGGAAATGCAAATAAAATAAAATTATATTCAGCAATGAATGAAATTGAGTGCAGACACTCCTCGCACTCGCCCTCGCCCTCGTCCTCATGCGGATGCAGCGACGATGCCCTCGTGCTCATTACGGAGGCAGGGGATCTGGGGGCGGACCCACTGGGGAGATGGAGATGGAGATGGTGTAAGTAATGCAGTTGTTTACGGCGGCATCTGGCGCATGTGGCGGACGAGTTTCCTTTATTAGGCCGATAACGGCTGCGGCTGCACTGAGAGGCTACGACTCATAACGGACGCTACAATGCCTTACTACGATGCCTTACTAGGTCGATTCGTGGCGGGAAGAAGGAACGAAAGCAGGAAGTCCTTTAGCGAACGTCAGTTAATCCAATACGGTTGCACCCGATCCCTGAGACTCATTACGGACGCCTACGGAGCCAGTCCCGAGCAAGGACTGGCTGCGGGACGTCACAGGACGCCTCCATGGGCGGACGCTGCAGGCCCAGGGCGACGAGGGTCGGACGTGCTTTCCTTGAGCGAGTTTAATGGCGAATGCGACGACAATTAGTTTGCAAATAAATGTGTCCCGAGACCCACTTCCGAGAAATGGCCAGGAGAGAGCGCAAGGAGAGGCGGAGCCACATAGAGAGACAGGGCGAGAGCGAGAGAGAGAGCGAGAGAGCGATGTTCCTAATGTTCCTTTGAGAATGACTGCTGTTTATCCGAGCGACGACGGGTGTCGAGTGCATTGCGTGTGGAACGGTGTGTGCGTGTCTTCATTTCGCTGAAAATTAATGATGTCGAAGACGCTTCCAGGACGACGGAGGCGAACAAAGAGTGAGAGAGAGAGAGAGAGAGAGCGGGGGGTTCGACTGGAATTATAATGAAATTAATGCAAGATGTCTCTGTCTGCTTATTGCATTTGCATTTTCATTAGAACTTCAGCTGCTGCTGGGCTCTCTCGAGCGAATCTTGGAAGCTCTGAAATTAAAGGACCTTGAGTCGGAAGCCGTCGTGTGCTGGTTTAAGGTTTCCCACACTCCGTCCCGCTGGTTCCCGGGCCTCCCGAGCGGCCGAGGCCATTTGCTAATTACTTCGAGGAGGCCTCGGGAAACGTGTGTCCAAAAATGGGCAACTGTGCAGATGGCCCGAGCCCCGGGCGGCGACCAGGCACGCGTGTCCTGGCAGCGGTCGCCGAAAGGGAGCCCATAAAAACAACACGATGTCGCCCTCTCTCTCTCGAGTCGCTGCCTTTGTTTACGCTGCGAAGCCCCGAATATTGGCCACCGCCCGAGGCCGAGCCCGAGTCCCGATGTTGTTGCTGCAGTTATTTTATTAGCGAGGTTGCTTTGTTTTTATTGTTACGGTGGTGGTTGGACTTTCTAATGGTTGCTGCAAAGTGTGCGCCCGGCAGACTCACCTGGAAGGACGCCGTGAACGCGGATATGATCTGGTGTGTGTGCTCCCAGGGGTGGCCGGGGTCCGGGCGAAAGGGCGTCACGATGTACTGGAGGCCGAGCAGCGGCACCAGCAGCAGGGTGGCACTGGCGGGGGCGAGAGAGAGACAGAGAGAAGGAGAGATAGAGAGAAAGGGAAAGAGGGCGATAAGAATAAACAGTGTAGGACGCAACTCCATCAGCGGCCGCAATCTATTTGGTTCTTCGTGTTTCCTCCGTCGCTCCGCGTGATTTTGATTAAAATTTAAATTGCGGAATTGAATTCGAGGGAAAATAATAATAAGGAATCGGGGTTGGGCGCCAAATGAGGAGGAGTGGGGGGAGCAGGGCAAACGAAACTCACCGAAACGCCTGGAGGACGATGCGCGATTGGCCGGAGCCGCCCTGGATGCTGGCGGGCGCCTTCATCTTGAGCAGGACGACGCGGACGATGTTGCATAGAAATAGCAAATTAAGGAACATCGAGACGCAGACGGGACCCACCAGGATGTAGTCGTAGACGGAGGTTTCCATCCAGCAGCTGCAGGGGATCGTTTCGGAAATTAAACGGGGCGAAAGCGTAGAGAGAAGAGAGCAGAGCATGGGTCGGTGAGTGTGGGAGTGAGTGAGCAGGAGCAGGAGGGGAAGATGAAGTGGGTGCATGAGCGGGGATGCGTTCGAATGGGTGCGAAGCGGATGACCTGGGGGTTAGAGTGAGTGAGAGTGAGTGACGGACGCGAGACGGAATGAGTTTTTCGCCCCAGAGTGGGTGCGATGGGGTCACAGGAACGGTGTTTAATGGTAGGGGGGATGAAATAAAACTAATGAGAAGTGCAGGAGTGAAGCCACAGACAGCTGAGAGAACGCTCTCTCACTTCCTTACCGATTGACCTCGTCGCCGGTGCCGAGCAGACCCCGGGCCAGGGCGTAGATGAAAATGAAGACCGCCGGCGAGCCCCAGCCGAACGCGATCAGCCACTTGACCAGCTTCTTCTCCGAGATGAACGCGGACACCAGCACCGTGTGCAGGTAGAAGCCCTCGCAGAGCATCCACGAGTAGTTGCTGAGCATGAAGTAGTGCAGGACGATGTGCAGCGTGATGCAGCTGGCCTGCAACAACAACAATAACACAATAAAACGATGACAACGACAACAATGTAAGCAATTACGGGCCAAGTAAAGTTGTAGACTTGGCAGCTGAATTCAATTTTCGGGCCACCGAGGTGGAGGGAAACGGACGAGGCAGGGTTTGAGTGGCAAACCAAAGATGGATGAAAATTTGATTGGTGCGAAGAAACTCCACATCAACCAGTGGGAGGGGAGTGGGAGTGGGAGTGTGAGGAGGAGGAGCAGCTTGGAGCAGTTGGACATGTGAGTGATTTGTGCAGCGAAGGAACGGAACATCTGTGGCAATTTATCAGGAGCAGACCAGCGAGCGGAAGGGAGAGAAAAGGTAATTTTCGAGAAAATTAACTCGAGCTCAGGCAACAAACCGTCGAAATGGACCTGGACACTTTGAGGACACGATGGACAGGAGGAGGATTGGGATTGGGAGGTTTGTGCAGAGAGCCCAGCTAGGGATGAAGGACATGAGAAATGAGCGGACACTGGATTTGGGACAAACGTACGGAGGCCAAGGGAACGGAACTCATTTCGAGTAAGCCGGAGCTCAGATTGAAATGATAGCTTGAGATGGGACCTGAAAAACTCACCGAGTTCCGATTCAGCAGATCGCCGTCGTTGAGCACGACGAAGTACCAGATCAGCCACAGCATGTTGTTCGCCGCGAAGGATGTGAATAAGTGCATGTGCAGCGTAATCCGAGCGCACTTCAAGGACCTGCAGACAGAACAGAACAGAACAGACAGAAGTAACAGAAGCCAAAAAGGATTTCAGTGAGGAACGACTTGGTGAAAAGTTTCTTCGCGAAAGTTTAAGAGGCGCTTAAGAGACGATGATCGTTGGATGCCGTCGCCGGAGACATCACAAAAAGTGGGAGGGGATTAAGATTAAGACCGAGCGCACTCAAAGGAAGCCGTCGTCATGGTTCGACGTCGAGATGGCGTTTGTCGCGTCCATCTGGTTGATTAAAATTGTCTCGAATGCCATCCTGCGCCCGAGGACATGCCGACGACATTCCGACGCCGCCCTCCCCCGCCCAGGCTTGGCTACAATTGCCAGTGTCGCCCCCCGGGCCGTGAGGATCGCCCTGAATGCGAAAATGCTTTTAGTTCATAATTTAATTGTGTCCTCGAGAAGTCCGCGCGTCCGCCGCCCCGGCCCGCCCTCGCCACCGGCTCCGCAGCAGCGGCGGGAGTGAATTATGCAAATGCACTGGGAGAAATTCCACGGGAACTTTACGGCAATGCGCGGTCAAGTGAGTGCGAAGCGTCCAGTTGATGTGCTGGCGATCTCTGCTCATTTGGACGCGGTCCGCGGCGATTCGACCGCCCGCAGCCCGCAGCCCGCAGCCAGCTGCCAAGTCAAAGAGTTGCGGCCACGAGTGACGTCAAGGTGTGGGAGTCCTCAGGGCTCATCGCGGACCGCTTCATCTGGCTCCCGAGTGTCGCCGCAGTTCCTGGCGCTTCCGAGCCCGACGTTGTTGAATTACTTGAATCGCTTTCGCACTCATTTTTGCTCATACGCCACGATGACCTCGTCCTGTCGGCCCTCGATGTTCTGGCGAGTCATGCGAATTAAGCGATTGTTTTTCCTTCACTTTGACCGATTGCCAGGAACATGAGCACAAGGGCTTTTACAGCATTCGACCAAGCGGCGACGACAAATGGCTGTTGCCGGCCCTGAACGCGCAACTTGTCGAGAAATCACGGACTTCCGATTTCCCCTCGTCGCGTCTCGGTTCTTTTCTCCTTCCAACGTCCGCTCGTCCTCGGCTTCCTCCCTTCCTCGACGAGGAGTTTATCGACGTCCTGTCAGCCGTGGAAGTCTTCATTTCCGCAACGTAGGGAGCCGGCGTCTGTCGCGAGGTCATTATTAATCACACGAGTCACTCACACACGCCCACGCCCTCGGCCCCGCCCTCACTCGCACATCGTGGTGTGCAGCAGCGCGAGCGAGAGGGAACGAGTCGCACTCTCGGACCGACCGAGAAGCGAGGACAAACAAAGGTCGACGCCGGCTTCTCACGTGACTGGCCTTAAGCTCTCTTCGCAGTCAAACAGACACAGAGAGAGAGAGGGAGAGAGAGTGGGGGAGGGAGAAAGGACAATATAAATGCGAGTAACGAAACGTTTCGATGTAGTCGGCACTGCAAACAGCAGCAGCGCTGAGTGAATGCAAAGCGAAAGCACTGCGATGTCAAAGCCATCGGCCTGGCCGTGCGATGTCCGTCCGGTGTTTGCCGTCCTCCTGTGGACATGTAATTTCCGCGAGTGTCCTCGGCGCGAAGGCAGGGCTCGCGCTTCATTTGCCGGTCTCGCTCACGCCGTGTTTCGGCGAACTTACTTGAAGTAGCCGAGGATGGCGAGCGACAGCAGGATGGCGACCAAGGATATGCTGTAGCCGGACTTGTAGATCACGTTGATTTTGTACCGCAGCTGAAAGGAATCACAGCGAGAAGAGATTTTCATATAATTTTCGAAACTCTGTTGCTAAATTTTGCAACATTCCCCAAATTTTCTTCATTCCCCACATATGGAGCCTACCTCGAGGTCGTCCACGTTCACGCAGGTCGTGTAGTTCGACCACTCCTTGTTCGACTCCGGGTGCTTGAACCACTCGGCATCGGCGCCGCACTCCTTGTGGGCGAATCCTGCGAGGGAGGGAGGGAAAAAATTCAAAATGAGAAGTTGAATCGATTAAAGTTTTTCGATTTATTTGGCCAACACCTCGGCTCGTGCTCGTCGGCCCCCGGTGGGCAACCGAGCTGAGGTCGCTCGCTCTCTGATTGGCCCTCGGCGCTCGGCACTCGGACCGCGGTTCGCCGCAAACGCGCGGGGCTGGCGGCGGCAGTAACGACAACGAGACCGATGCCAATTGCATGTAAGCGGAACAACGAGTACGACGACGACAAAATATTCGACATGGTAACGACCCCGAGATAAGCAACATTGTCGACAACAACAGGAACAACGATCGGCCGTTAGCAGCAGCTGCAACACGTCGTCAAACGCTCCGTTCGAGGGCGGCGACGTTAGGGCCAAAAGTGGCCGGCGGGGTTCCGTTAACAGCCATAACGACCAGGCAACAACAGTATCCAGCAGCGAGAGCAATAACCAATGACAACAATAACGAACGACAACAAATGCTGTCGTGAACAGCGATGCTCCCCAGTTGATTCGATTGCACGGCTGCTGACGGGGAATTTGCTGAAAATGGGGAAGAAAGAGACAGGGCAGGGCAGGGCGGCGGGAAGCTATTGGGCTTCGTGTTAGTGGCTCGTGTAATTCCCATTTCGGTTTGCAGTTGGTTAATTTCAGCAGCTGCAGGAGATGAAGCGAGAAGCGCATTTGAGGATGTCCGGAGGCTGCACCGAAGGCGCAGGAGCCGGAATTGGAGAGTCAGCAGGTCGAAGGATCGCTAGTGGAGGGAGGTCAGAGTTTGACATGGAAAATATAAGACTTCAAAATTTCCAGCAACATTTTTAAACAATACTGAATCTGTTTTATTCCCATAATTGAAGAGTACCAAAACCTTTAGTGAAAGGAACAACCAATGAAGCTTCTCTTCATCACATGAAATTTTACGGAGAACTGAAAGTTCTAAAATGCTGTGAAAGTCGAATTTAAAAACAAGAGAAATTAAATGAAGACGAAAACGTGTGAAAAGTTCCCGGGGAGAGAATGCTCAATGCAAGAAGTGACCATTTATAATTCAAAGAATCTCAAACTTCATCCTCGAAACTAACAACGTTTCCCAAACTAACAACTTTCTCCACCCCCTGCCCCCCGTCGACCCTCGAAGGCCGTTGGTGGAAGTTTCCGGAGGCCCCGCCAACAGTTGGCGATGGACTTGGACGCCAGTCAGTCCGACGGAAGCGCAGTCCGTGCACAACCAGGAAGAACTGCTGCAACAGTACGAGCCAGAGCATCGCTTTGTTGTGGCTTCCCTTCCCATTTCGCCGGCCTCCACAAGAAGTCCTTCACATCCTTCGCTCTCCCCTGGTCAGATGAAGTGTTCGGTGTTGTGTGGAAATGTTTCGTGGCGAAAGTAGTTTCGTTCTGGACCATGTGTGTGGCTGGAATGCATTTCTTCCTCCATCCGTCCGGTTTCTGTCCGTCTGGCCGTCGTCACCGCCAGCTGCTGCCAGGCGAAGGGAGGACTCCAATGCGAATGAATTTGGGGTTTCGTTTTGGTTGCCTTCGTCCTGCAGTTGCAGCCCACAATCCGCGAAATAATTACCGAATCGCCGAAGGAATCGGCCGAGGTGGTTGCGTCTGGCGGGCGGTGGGGGTTGGAAACGAGTCGAGTCCGGATCAATTTCGACTAATTAGCGAAATAACCGGACTAAGATGAAGTTACTTCGCCCGATGGAGGAAGTCAAATTTGAGATATTACTCGAATAATTGAGCATCGATTTTAGAATTATATTTGTAGCTTCGACATTAAAATTGCGTGTCCCAATTTATGTTAATTTATGTTCAATTTAAGTCATATTTTACATGCGTTTCACTTTCTCCGGAAATTCATCCGGTTACAGCGCGTCTCTCATTTCACTGATGCGTACATGAAACTCGATTTATTCCAATTTAATTTTGTACTTCGGTTCCCCGGCCCTTGCGCAGCCCCTTTTACGGCCCTTTCCAAAGCGATTCACCTGCTGCGGTTCTGCGAAACCCCAGTGAAATATCGGAGCTGATTTACTCGAAGTAAAACAAAAACGTCCGGCAGCGGCCCCAGCAACCCGGAATAAAACAATAAATTCAATTAAAGGTTGCGAAGCCCCCACGCATTAAGCGATTAAAAACCTTTTAGCACGTAGGACAGGACCGTCCTCCCGATGGTCCTTTCACCGCGGCGCCCACTCGGCCACGACCCATTGTGCCAAACACCCGACGCCCGACGCCCGACGCCCCACGCCACATCCGGTGTCGCGACCCGCGCCGGATGCCGGGGCGTCGGACAGCGAGAGATACACGAATCCTTTTATTCCGAGCAACAATGGGAAGCGCCCTGCAATCATTTTGTCTGTCGAACGAGTGATAAAATTTTATGCATTGCGACACCGACACCGTCCTGTCGTCCTGGGAGGTGGCGAGAGCGAGAGGAAAAGTGTGTGAGGGAGGGTGACTGAGCGGGAGCGAGAGAGACGTGTGCGAAAGTGGTTTGCGTGGCGCTATTAAAAGAGCACATGGTCGTTTTTCCAACCGCCCTGGTCGGCTGCCGGCTTACCAGGGTTAAGTGTCGGTCGCTCTGGCGCTCTCTTCCATTCCCACGGTCTCTTCCTCGGTCCTTCTCACATTCTCAGAGCTACCCAACGCACGCTCTCTCGCTCTCTCTCTCTCTCTCAATGTGTGTGTGTCTGTCCCTATCTCTGTCTCACACATTGTTCCGGCTCGTCGTCTCGTCGTTACATAGATCGGATACGAGCTTCAAGTTGCTCCCGTGAATGTCGAGAACACGTATATGTGTGTGTGTGTGTGTGAGTTTGTTCGTCTGTACATGGCGAATGGCTATCAGGGCTACAGCATCAATAACAACAACAATGACGGCAATGACAACAGCCACAATGACGACATTACGGTCGAAAGGCATTTAATTTTTAAAGCCGCCTTTTTGGCTTCAACTACCGTTTGACCGAGCGAGCTGAGAAGCCATGAGGGGGGTTCAGATGTGCTTTTATGGCTCTGAGGTCAGATCTGTTGGAAGGCGGACAAGGCCACTCGCCCCAAGGTATCCAGCGAAGAAATCCTGATGAATTATGCAAATCATTTGGTGGAAAAAGCAGATGAAGTCAAGCCAAACGTTTGTATTTTGAGCTTATTTTCAGAATCGTGCCTCCATTCCAAATGAATCCTGTTTTGGCTCCAAAAACACTGCTGAAATTCCCATCGATGTTCTCCGAATTTGCTCGAATCGCATTCGAATTGCGAATTTTCGTCGACAGCCGTGTTTAGTTGCGACACGACCGCTGGGCGCGCCTAAAAATAGACCCGATTTTCGCGATATCCCGGCCGAAGCCGTCACAAATTCCGGCTTTGCGACCGCCGCAAATGGACAACGTGAGCTCACGTCGCTGCCCAGCGTCACGCGCCACGAAAGCAATAACAAAACTTGTTTTCAAACAAACACAATTGGGTTCCCATGGTCCAGCAGGCAATCAAATTGTGCCCTGCGCCTGAAAGTATGTGTGTTTTTCGCGCCGAACCGAGCGGCTTTCGCAGGGCGGACGGCGTAATTACAGTTCATTCGACTGGCTGAGCCGACATCCGGGGCGCGTCGATTTGTCACATTTGCCCCGAATGGGCTTGTCGCGCCGGCAGAGGCCAGGCGGAAACGCCTGAAGGCATGCTACAATAATTTGCTGAACAAACAGCACCGCCGCATGCATTTACTTGCTTGCTCTTCGGTTCCAGCTGTTCCCAGCGCCCATTCCGACATGTTTCCTCCATGTCCTCAATCGTCTTATTCTATTTCGGGCACCCCAAGCTTTCGTACTCACTTTGTGGCTCGAATCCGTAGATGAAGTCCGGGCAGTGCTCGTAGGCCGTCGTCCCCGCCGCCGTGTCCGGCCAGCACAGCCAGCCGTCGAAGGTGCCGGGGCAGAATTGACCTGTGGATTAGCATAAAGGGATAATAAGTCGAGAATAGCTGTGCAAAGGAACAGGCGAAAGCGTTGGAAATGAAAATTAATTGAAATATTTTTATGACCAGCACCCGAACTAGACTCAGGTCATGAGCAGCCCGCGCTCGTCCCCGCGGACTCGAAGCCATTTTACTGCTCCCGTCCGAATGGATTTCGGGTCCCGGCTTTGAAAGTAAAACGATTATTCCTTATTTATAACGTCCGTTGTTTTAATTTACACGTCGTTTTCCCGCTTCCGGTCGCCATGGTTTTCCGACCGTTCCACATTTTCCGTTTTAAGCTGCCTGGACTGTCGTAAAAACCCTCCCCAATCTCCCCTTGCGTCATGGGCTTACCCTGCTCCGGCATTCAACCCATTCTGTTGGCCTTCTAATCCCCACCCGTCATCATTTCTCGACCTCCCCTAATAGCCTGCAACCCCCACCCCGCTGACCCTTCTCACCTGCCACGAAGTTGGTGGGCGTTTGGTTCAACCGCTCGTAGCACTCGGCCTTCAGCACCTCGATCAGTTGGTTGAAGTCACTCGTTCCGATCGCCGCGTCCGGCTGCGGCGAACTCGACAGCGGCGTGGTTGCCGTCGCCGCAGTCGCGTTGCCGAGCTGTTCGCTCGGAGGCGTCGACAGCGTTGCCAACAGACTCATCCTGGGTCCGTGTGGGTGTGCGGAGTTGGTTTGTTGTTGTTGTGTTCAGTTGGGCGGCTGGCGGAGGTCGATCGGATCGGAAGAGAAGAAGAGGACGTGGCCTTGGTTCGAAGTGTGCTGTGCGGTGCGGCTCCCTGGTGTCCTGCGAGCCATCGGGCCCGGGGCCATTAATTGTCCTCCTCGTTGACGATGCACGTCGTTTCCTTCACGACTGGAAGCCTCGGTCTGCAGGAAAGAGAGAACAAACAAAATATATTGGATGCAGCGGGAGAGTTTGCAGTTAAATCCCTTCCACGGCGACCTCCCTGCGACTTTCAGGGGTCACCGCTGAAATCGATACACCTGGAACGATGGTCCTTTGCCTTGGCTTACTGACTTCGTCTCTTGAGTGTGTTTTTGCTTCTCTTTCTGTGTCTGTACCCATGACCCTGTATGACCTACAGGCACACACAGTCAAGAGCTCTGTGAATTTGTGCATGCGACGTGCAGTCGGGACCATTTGTCAATCAAAACGGATTTCATTTCGCCAATAATCTGTCGTTAATCGATTCCTTTCGGAATTAGTTGCCCACAGTTTCCCATTCACAACAACTGAGTGCTTCTTCGTTCCACTGGCAGCAGATGACAACAACAGTCGAACCCATAACAGAAGCTGGGCACCACAAACAGTCAGGACAGCGACAAAAACAGAGCACACAAATGCCCAGCTTAATTGAATGTCAGCGATGTGGCCGCGAGGGGGGAGGAGGGGTAGGGAATCGCTGTATCGTAGGATACCGCGGGATCAGCGAAACAAAGCGCGAGAGTGCAGAAAGGGAGTTGTTTTAACGGAATGATGGATGGCTGGCTCGGTGGAGATTTAACAGAGTAAGCCTAGAAGTACGCAACGCTTTGTTTGGTTTTGCGACAACGCAGAGGGTGAGTCAGAGACTCGAAAACTTTCAACACAAAGAATTTCTTTTTGTTTTGGGAATATTTCTATTCACCGAAGAATATGTTTGCACTTTTGAAGGATTTTATGTTGAAATGTAATTGAAATGACAATTTTGTATGAACAGGGTTCACTGAAACTAATATCACGTTTGGAAAGAGCGTTTTGTGATTAAAATCCCACTTGAAATTCCCCATGCTACTCGATTGTCCAATTAAATGGCATTTATGGAAGAAGAAATTCCCCACAGCACCACATGTTCGTTACCACAAATACAACACTGGAACAAAAGGCTCCTTGCTTGTTCAAGAATTTCCCGTCCCCTTCTTTACTTCGTTGACGCGTCCTCCACTTTGCAACCTCTTTCTCAAGATCAGCTCTTTATTTTCTTCCACCTCGCAGCCTCTTAACGTCGATGGGTTTCGCATTAACTTGCAGAGCCTGCCTCTGAGTGGTGCCTCGACAAAAACAACAACAAGGATGGCTGCGATGAGGTGGGCCCGGCTCCCTCCCGTTGCCGGCTGCATGTAAATCAATTTCGCTGCTCACGGAACCGTCGTCAGACTCGATGTCTCCACTGGCTGCTGGGCGGACGATGCCGATGCCGATGACGACGACGATGAAGGCGGCGTGGAGCTGCGATTTGGATGCAGTTCAAAGTCTGATGAACATGTTGCGCCCGCTGAAAGCCGTTGACAGGCTCCGCGGGTCGCGGAATCCGAGGCCGTGGGTGTCGCAGGCGTCGTTGTGGACGTCGCCGGTCGGATTGAAGGCGCGAACAAGGCGCAGAGCAAAAACGAAACCCATCGAGAGCATAATGAAGGTGGGGAATACTGTGGGACCAAGCTGAGGTGGAATTAAAAGCCACTTACGGAGAGATTTCGTGTCGGAAGAGTGGGTTGAAAACACATTTTGCTGTAGGCCATTGATCCAAAACGGAATTGCAGGGGCATCAGAAAATAATGGGAATAATCGAGACTTGTATCAGAGTAATAAACTTTCAAACGTTCTAAAGTATCAAAAATGAAATACTCTCTTATAAGAGATAAGACACTTACTTCGTTTGTATTGTTTTTCTATTTTGTTTTTTCATAATTGTTCTCTAGAATGTAATACCAATTTAAATTAATTAATAGGGCAATGAAGAGCTTCAATATTGATTTGGCACGTCTGGAAGTGTTTGTACGAACAAACACCAGGAGCAAATGATTTACATGCATAATTTGTGCAAAAGAAAACAGATGAAAAGCTCTAATAGACTTTCATAAATCAACACGAACACACCACGATGCCATCATCAGCCCCGCCACCCACACACGCACACGAATGCTTGATGAAGAATTATTATTTATGCCTCGATTAAATTCCTCCCGAAGAGTAAACAAAACGAAAAAACAGCATCAGGCTCAGATCAAAGCGAAGGCGTGGCGTGGCGACGATGAGGCAATTGGAGCCCGCGAGAAGATTTACTAACGTCTTAATTGCTCCCGATCGAGGGAATTGCCAACTTACGGCCACCGATGCTGCCGGGATTGCGGGAAATTGTTATTTAATGGGATCCACTGCGGAACGCGTCGACCCACTTCGGCGGGAAAAAAATAAAAAATTCCCTCTTGAGCGAAACCAATTTCCATAACCCAAATAAAGCGATTGCGGAAAACCAATAGGAAATCCATTAAAGACTATTGAAAAAAGAAAACGTCCGATAGGTGCTACCAGATCGTTCGACCAGTCCAGGTCTGCCCTGCCCCGCTCCCTCCGCCTGCCTTTGACCTGCTGCCGTGTCTTCTTCTGGAATCAAGGTCGGCTCCCCGCGGCTGTCACCTGTCAATTTGCGGCCAGCGGCCGGTGTCGGCGCCTCGACGCAGATCTCAATAAATAATCGTCCGTCAGAACGCCGGACGCCGTGGACGTTGCCGAGGCGGGGAATCGCGACAAGGCGGGAGACGCAAAAATTAAAAATGCGAGACAAGCGAGACGAAGTCGCAGCCCGATGCCTGAGAATCAGCTGGAAACATATTTCCGTTGGAAAATGAAGATTCGCTCGAAAATTATATGAAGTCCAGACGCCGGGTGGCGCCGGGATAAATTGTAAAAATTCCGTCAATTCGGTGTCCATCAAAGTGACGAGGGTCCGCAGAGACTCCGCTGGCCTCACGAAGTTCCGCCGAAGTTCGCCAGCTGCGGATGCCGCAGAGACGCACGAGCGCCCCACCCACGTCCAAGGAGGTGGGGCGCGGACCGAAGGCGCTGACGTGGCGGTGGCGGTGGCCGAGCTGGCAACGGTCCCAAATGCCGTCCAGCGAAAGCGGACTTGGGAGAGCAATGGGACGAACGATGGGATGGGAGAAAACCGGAAGTGGTTAGGAAAATATCCAAGCCGACGATGTGGAAAGTGGGCAAATGGAACGGCTGCAGTGGGGAAACCAACGGAAGACTCGTGTCCCAGATATGCGAACAGGAGGAGACCGACGAGGGCAGGAGATCGAAGAACGAGATAGAAGGCGAAATCAGGAGCAGTCGATGGAGATGATGAGGCTCAGGCTCTCATGTGAAGTGCGGCGGAGGAGGGCAGAAGGGGAGGCTGGCGTAGCCGCAGGACATCGCGTACGAGTGGTTTATGTCCTCATGAAATGTCGAGACAGCCCTGGAGATCGAGGAGGCGGGATGCGGGAGAACTGCCACAGATATGGAGCATTTTCGGAACTAGGCGAGAGACCGGGGACGTTTCGAGTTTATTAAAACGCGAGCAAAACTAAGCAAACTCATCGGATGTAGCAGTCGGCCGAAAGTTTTTCACTCTTTTACGTGTGGCGAATGCGAACCAACTTCCCTTGGACGCTCCCTCCCTACGCACCCTCGATTGCTCGCCAACCATCCCTCTCTTGCCATAAAATCTTGTAATGTCGATGGGGAGCGAGTGGGGAGCCGCCAGATCGAGGTGTTTTCCGCAGGGACTCGAGTCGTTTACGATCGACGACGCCCTCAATATATTCGCGGTTTACGACAACCCTAGTCGAGGGTGCGCCCTGAGGTAGAGATGACATCACTGCGCAGCCCGGAGGGAGAGAAAAAGTTCGCCAATTTAGCACATTTTTATACACATTTCCACACACATTTCTTCGATGGATCAGTTTTTGATTGCTTGGGAATCGGAAAACGCAGACGAAAAGGAAGCAATCGCCGGGACTACAGTCAGAAGCAAAACCTATTTAGGACGTGTTGTTCCTGCGCCCCCAAGTCCTCGACCTAATTTCGTTTTAAGTCCTCGCTCACAGCCACGTCACTGTGCTCCAATGCTTCACTTAATCTCTTTTATATCCCTAATCCCTTAATCCTCTCACTTCTCTCACACACACACACGCTATCGCCCTCGCTGTCGCTCAGCATTTGCATTTATTTATGCAGCTCTCCTTTCCATGTCCTTTGCTGCAGTAGGGCGCTTCCTTTTTGCGAGCTGAGCGAGTTAATCCGCAACAGGAGCTCGGTTACAACTCCCTCTGCCCTCCTCTTCTCTCTCTCTCTCGCTCTCTCCCTCGCAGGCGATCACGCGTGCTGGCGGACAAATATTTGCACTCAAATGCAGTCATGGATGGTCAGCAACAGCAACAGCAACAGCAACAAGAAGGACAACAAACTTGAGCAGAGTCAACAGCAACCGATGTATGCAGTTCTGCTCTTCTTCTTCCTCTTCTTCGAAATGGCCCCTCGGCGCGCGAAATCTTCGCGAAGCCCCCGCTTTAATTGAGCCTGGAGCCGTGCACGTCGGAGTCGAGTGGCTTCAGTCGAGACGCCCGCTCCTCGCTCTCCCCGCTGACGCCTAATCAAAGGCAACGCCGACCCTCTGCCTCCTCCCTCCTCCTGGCTCCCTCCCCGCACACACGAACGAACACATGCTCACGCAACATACGCACACATGATGAAGTGTAAACAAATATTTGCGTTCTTCCTTGCCAACAACAGGAACGCCTACGACAACGATGACAAAATATAAAAAACAGATTCAGCAGGTTTTTAACTTCGTGTGATTTCACAAATACACTGAGAGGCCAAGTGTGTTATATCTTGAAATTGTTGCTAAAAGCTCCACAGGCTTCTGGGGTTCATTAAAACGCTCTTTCGATTGTAATCCTCAGGAGGAACTCAGCAAGGCCTTCGAAGGTTTCATAAAATCCTCGCCACGGCCTCGCTTTGTGTTCTGGCTTTAATTGGGAATTTTTCCGAAAACGAATCCCACTTGGCTTCCAAGGCATCCGCGGATTCCGTGTGCCACTCGGAGAAGAGATATTTGCCTTTCATCTTCAGCGACTTTTCCTTCGCTTTCCTCCCCTCCAACTCCGGACGACCATTTCTTATTTATAGTCGAGATTTCGCTCTTTTCAATGGTTCCTTCCTTCGTCCCTTGCCTGAGTCTGTGGCGGCGAAAATCATACATTTTTGGGTAGCTTTCTGTTATCATCTGATATCTCCTGCCCCATTATTATCCTTTCCGTTTTTACCACGGCTTCGAATCCTTCGGCGGCGAGGACTCTTTTGTTCGCGGGTTTCACTGGCCAAGAGGGACCGCCGAGGGAGGGAGCGAAGACCAGATCCCGGGTCACCATCTCGCTGCGAATCAGCGCCGGACGTAAACAATGAACTTAAGCTTCTTAATTGTCCTCTTCGCTCGTTAATTACGACCATATCCTGCGGCCTCCCGTTCACAAATTCTCCTTTCTCCGCGCTCTTCTTCCAACCACAGCACTTTCTGTCCTCCATCCTTTCTACCATTCCCGCGTGTCCTCCTGGCCAACGGTTGGTAATGCAATTAACGTTGCGAATAAACGACGGTCAAAGGACTTCGGCCAGAGGACACGATTCCTCATTGAAATTCATGAAGCTCACCGGGCGTCCAGACCGACCGACGGACGCCTTTTTTGTGCCGCGCCCCAGGGCCATGCGGCGGGGGTTCGGCGAATGATGCAATTACAGGCAGTGGCCGCCACTTGACCACGGGCCAGAGGGTTCTGCGAGGACCAGCCTTCGGCCCCTTGATGCGAGCCCTTTGGAAGGTGCGAGAGAACATCATAGAAAATGTCAAAGCTGTCAGCATCGGGCTCGTTTAGCCGTGAGGCCGTCGTGAATAAGTTGTAAGAAATGTTGACGTAATGTGAAAACATTTCTCACTCCTTCAAACGTTGCTCCGGTTCGACATAAAACGTCTACTTCATCGTCTACTCATTCGTTCGGTCGATGAATGGTAATAAATTCTCATATTTATTTTCCTGTTCTCTCCAGTTGTTGGTGTTAATTTAGTCTTTGTCTTTATTCTTATAAGTGGTCCAGTGCCTGAAGTGAACCGAAGCAATTATTTCCAACATTTATCGTTGTTTTGATGAAATTTTCCGCTCCGAAACGAATGTAAAACTAGTTCTCGTTTCGGGCTCGAATTCAAATTCAAATTCGGCTTCACTCAGGTTGAAAATTTTAAGTGCATGCAACTCCAGATCGACGACAGAGGGACGGAGATGTCGGGCGATGTTTTGTCGGTCCATAAATACTGATTTTGATCTCCAACGAGGAACGAGAGGCAGAAATAGAAACAGAAACCTTTGTGCGGAAGAGGGAGAGAGAGGAGAGAAAAGTAGGCTTTGATGAAGAAGTATGCGTTCAAATCAAATCCCTTATCATCGGGTTATCTGAGAAAATAAATTGAGATTAATAACAATGCAATATCTCCAATTGCCGGGCGCAACGAAAGGAAGTGCAGAGTGGAAAAGGTGAAAATAAACGTGACGGCCCGGGGGCTTTAAATAATTTAGTAGACCTTTTCCAACCTTACGTCTGACCTCGTGGCTGAAACTGACGCCAGCCGGTAGCCGGAGTCTGGACTCCGTGACATGGCAAATGAGCAGAAGCGAAAAAAATGAAACAGCAAACTCGACAACAGCAGCAGAAACAACAACATTGAATACAAAGTGTGTAAAATTGCTTTTTTCCGCTCATCTGCACTTTTAACTGGAACTGGACGAAACTGGGTAATGTTGCCTCTGTTGTTGTTGCTGTTGTTGTTGCTTTAAAATTCAATTCACACGCCAGAAAGGATTAATGGGAAAAATACCTGCGCTCGTCCCAACAACACCCAACACCAACAATATGAACAATGAACAACAATAACAACAACAACAACAACAACGCCATAACAAGCACGGGGGAAAAACAACAGCGGCTGACAGGCATCGACCCCGTGACGGAGGAGGGACGGACAGAGCGAGCGAGCGAGCGAGAGAGAGAGAGATGGCAGCATTGGGGAGCGCACGTAGCGGACGAGGTCGGGGACGAGGACGGGGACGAGGACAAGGGGAAAACAAACCAACCAGCAGAGGCAACGCCAGCGAAGGTCGGGCCGGCGATCTCGGCGGCGGAAGCGGATGCGGAAGCGCGGCCATGCGAAGGTGCGCTGCGGTGGGACCGTGGCGAAGGGCGCCGGCCACACGTCGTCGCCCTCCCTCGCCCGCCGCGGAGATTAATGAACTCGACATGTTGCCGGCGACTCCGCTGGTGTTGCTGAAGCAAATGCTGTTGTTGTCAGTGTTATTGTTGCGGTCGCTGTTATAGATTATGGCAGGGCTGTTGTTATGGAAACTTCGTTGTTCGCGGTCTTGTTGTCCTTGTTGTTGCTGGTGTCGCCAACCCCCACCCCACCCCCTCCCTCGTCGGTCGTCGTGCCAAATGAAAAACGTGACACTCGTGACAAATTTCTGCTCCACGCAGACGTTGTTATGGCTTTCCAGCTCAGGTTGTTTTTGCTCTCTGGTCGCAGTCGTTGTTGTTGTTTTGTCTCTGTTGTCTCTGCTGTTTGCAACAAATTGCATCCCGTCGCTCGGGCTCCGCACCTTCGCGGCGTGATCGAGGATTCCACGCCACAACATTTGACGAACCGACCCAGGTGAAAACCGCCAGGAGGGGGGGCAAAAACTGCCGATGGTGCGAGAGGAGAGAGGGACAAAGGAGGCAGGAGGCGAGGTTCAGTGATAGAGTGGTGCAGTGGTAATTATGCTGGTGCGGCGTGGGATTGGGCGAAACCGCGAGGATCTGCTCAACGGCGGCCTTGCGGCGGCATCCGAGTCACGTGAGCCGGGACGAACACGTCCCACAGAGGGGGGGTGGGGCCGGTGGAGGCAGCAGGGGGCGTGGGCGGTGTTGATAATGAGGTTGCTTTGTGTGTTTGCGCTCCTCCCGGCACCCGATGACGCCGACTACCCCAATGGCAATAACACGTTTGGTCGCTCTCTCTCCTTCCCGCCCTTAATGCATCTCCCTCTCCCGCTCGCACTTTTAATACCGCTCTGTTTTTTCCTCTCTCTTGCGACTCTCTTTCTGACTCGCTCGATGCCAGGCTACAAATGCAAATGAGCTGATTGCGGGGCGGAGCAGAGACGAGAGCGGACGAGGGCAACGGCGTGGGCGAGGGCGAGGGCGAGGGCGACGAGCGAGACGAAGCTGGTCGGCTCTTAAAGAGGGATTTCGAGTATCATTTTCATCCGCAGAGCTCAGGGAGCTTTACTCGGATTTAAATCGGACGACTGATAGGGAATAAATGATGGTGATGGGTGAACGATGGACAAAGGAGAAGCAGGTGGCGAAGGCGAGGCGACCGCGATCGGAGCCACCTGTGGACGCGCGCCTCTGTCCTACGGGTGCTGCCCCGACTCTGCCGGCGTTTGACGACTTAATCCCTCCGGATCCTCTCGTGTCTCGTCAATTACTTTCCGCTCTTCGCCTGCCTCGCCTGCCTTTACTTGCCGTTTCCCCCACTCACTGTGGCCCCTTTAATGCCACATCTGTCAGTCCGACGCTCGGTCTCCCTCTCTCCATTTCTCTCTCGATTTCTTTCAGTCGCGCGCGGCCGCCCTGGGGGCGTCTTCCGCGGATCCGTCAAGAGCTGTTGCCGATTTCTCCTTCTCATCCACTGTCGTAGCTGTTGACGACTTGTCATAGTTTTGTTGTAGTGCCCGTTGTTGTTGGTATCATGAGGGGGAAAAAGAGGAGAAGAAGAAGTAGAAGAAGAAGAAGTGCCGGCGTTGCCAACTGCGCCGGCCCGATGCGCTGCGTTGAGTGACGAGTGTTTGTTTTGTTTAGCTCGATTTTCACGCGATTCTCGTCCACCGCCCAAGGGGCGTGGACTCGAATGGACATCTTGTCGTAGCCGCTGGTGCCAGAGACGGCTGTCAGTGGCTGACAAAGTGCAGCGTGAGTCAACACCCAGGCGATGGGGCCGCTGACGTTGACTTGGACGACGACTACGACGACTCCAGGCGAGGCGACCCGGGGAGGCGACGCCAAATCTCGATTTGTGAAAAACAGCGTACAGCGAACGGCGAAATGGCCAAGAGCAAGCGAATGCGCATCCGAGAGCCGTCGACGCTCCCGACCATCCGGCGGACCATGAAATGATTGACGCCTGATGCGTGAGTCACACGAGCCCAAGTGGTTTGGCAGTTGATGCTCAGAACGCGATGCCCGTCGCATCGGCCCTGGCTCCTCCTGGTGTCCATGGAAGGCCGGAGCCACATTCGGAAGGGAGTCAGTTTCGATTTTATTTCGACCACTCCCCCTGGCCCCCATGGCATCTGCACCCGCCTCAGCCGGTGTCTGCGGGGATCTGCGTCGGGGGCCGGCGTATTTTTGGCTACTCTTTAAATCGGCCTTTTATTCAAATTTACGCGCTGGCTTCGTTCTCTTCCGACTCAATTTTGAAAAATTACCCAAACGCTCTGAAATGTTTATTTCGTTTCTCAGTTGTTATTTATGTTGATATTGTTGTTGTTGTTGTTGTTGTTGTCGTTCCGGTTGCTGCTGATGCGGTTCCCACTCCTACTGTTGTTGCTGCTGTGGTCGATGGCTTTGTTGCCGTTGCCGTTGCCGTTGTTGTTGCTTCTGTGGTCGATTGTTGTTGCCGCCGCTTCTGCTGCTGTTCCAAGTCGAGCGTTATCTGCATTTCTGATTTATTCGAATCGTCTCCTCTCTGCTCGTGTGTGAGGGTGTGTGTGTGTGCCCGCGAGAGTGTTTGCGTGTGTTCCATATTTCATCGTGTTATTTTTGTCGTTGTTGCTTTGCTCACAGTGTTGTTTGATTTTTTATAGTGATGGGCATTGTTGTTGTTGTTGTTGTTGTTGTTGTTGTCATGTCGTTCTTGATATTATTTACATTAGCTGTTTATTGATGTTTACCGTTATGGCTGTAGTATTGACTAAATTGTTTGCTAAATCATCGCCTCGCGTTGCCAGCCTTTATTTTTAGCAAACAACAACAGCAACAACGACGGCACTGCAGTTTAGGTCGTCTCTCTCCCTCTACCTCTCCCTCTCCCTCTCCCTCTCCCTCTCACTCTTTCCTCACTTTTGCCATTGCTGGCTTCGCCCGTAGATGGAAGTTTTCGCTCGATTTGCCTGGGAACAAATTTCCATGTGTGTGTCTCTCTCTTTCTCGCTCACTCCGGTTCGCTTCTCCACTCCCTTCTCTCCCTTCCCTCTCTCCCCCCGCGACGAGTTGCCAACTGAGTTCGTTTATCACCAACTTAATCCGCGCCTGCTTGAGGCCAGGCGATGGCGTTTCCAGCGCCAGGGCCTTTGATAAAATCCATCATGTGACTCCGCACGGCCCGGGGACCAGGAGGCGATGTCTTCGCGCGCACGAACACAACGACCCACACACACACACACAGTCACCCTTCTACGAACACTCCCCATCTCAATTCACACACCCTCACACTCATACACGGGGCTCCGCGCTGTAATCGCCGTCATAATTAATGTGCTCAGACATTAGTGTCTGATGCATTACACGGTTTAGCTGCTGCTTCTTCCCGCCGTGATTTACTGTGAATTGGTGACGATGTTGTTATTGCTGTTGCTGCTGCTGCTGCTGCTGCTGCTGCTCTCGTTGTTGTTGTAGTTATTGCTGTTGTTGAAATGATTCGTTTATCTGGGCGCACGGTGTCGTCAACACAACACAAATTGCCTTCGGTCCCGTCGCACGCAAAACAATTTACGAACACATTCGCCCGATTTTCACTCAACATTTCACTCAATCCAGGGGGCGTGGCGCGGCCTGAGTGGCAGCGAATGGGGGGTGGATGCAAACTTATTGCCTCTTGAAGCGAATATTTGGGAGGTTGAATTGCGGTCCGTGGCTGGTGCTGACAACAGGCTCGAGTTCCGCCCAAGGTGGTGATGAGGACCCGGACAAAGACAAAACCCTTCTGAGAAAGAGCGATTTTCTCTCAGTGCTCTCTGGTTCTCTGGTTGCATCGCTGAGGGTCAACGGAGGATGGTCCAAGCCCCTCATTGATCGAATGCGTTTTTAATGACTTTCCGATCTGCTTGTCCTGGCCTGGCCTGGCCCGACCCCACCCCCCTCCATTAAAATCGATGATTGGACTCCAAGCTCCCTTCAACCTTCACCATTCACCCTAATTGCCTTAATTTAAAAAAAAAAGTCGATCGAATCTCTGAGAATTGTGAGGAGTCAGGGCTGGCCTGCCATCTCGGGCTTGGCCTAGCTCTTAATAGGCTTAAAACCGTCCACTTCGGACGACGGCAAGAGTATTGAGTACAACAACAACAACAACAACAACAACAGCGATGACACTGGTGCACCTCAACATCAGAAAATCACACACGGAGCAGTTCAGAGTCCGACGTTGCTGTTGAAGGCTCGGCCTTCTGAATTCGTGTTCCCATTGTCTTCGTTCTTGGTAATATATGCATGCTGCTACTATTCTCCTTGTTGTTGTTGCTGTCGTTTTGGTTGTTGTTCCTCTCATCACTGTTGTTGTCATAGTTGTGAGTGTTGTTGTTGCAGCAGCCCTCTTGGCTTACGGTCGCCGCAACGTGCGGTCGAAGCTGCCGGCCGTCGCCCGTTGCAGCTCCATTTGAGTTGAGACCGACGTGGCCCAAGCTGTTGTCGCCACCCGGGATGCTCGAGATGCTCGGGATGCTGGCGGGCTGCACTCGCCAAAGCTTTTATCTCCGCCGACCATCGGCTCGCCCTCTCGCCCTCTGGCCCCTGTCACCGTCCCCTTCACTGCACTGAACCCTGGCGCGCTTCGCTGGCTGCAAAAATTGCTCTTCACTCGCATATCGAGCAAGTTAATGAAGTCGATGATGAAGGCGAGGAAGACCACGATGAAGACGATGATGAAGGTGAGTGGATCATGTTGTAGATGGCAATAGAGGCCGTGAAGATCATGAGAGTGAATATGATGAAAATGGTAAGGACGATGATGATGATGATGAGGGGGAGGAGGAGGAGGAGGAGGCCGCAAGTTCGCCTGGCTTCCCCGAATCGTCGGCATCGACTTTGACACTGTATCGAGCTGACGTGGTTGCCTGAGGTTGTTGTTGTTGGAGGTGCTGCTCGAATGAAATCTGAGTGGAATTTCCTCCTCACTTGTGTGAGTGGAAAGCGGAAATATTTTAACAGGACGAATCCTCTGGAAATTCCCTGAAATTTAGAGGAATTTTCGTTTATTTCCTTGTTTTCGGGCGATTCCAATTTCGGGTGAAGTTCGGAACTCGAGTTGAAAATTTGATTAGTTTTAGGTGCGGGGCGAAAAAAGAGAATAGCTTTGTAAGTTCATTTCGATACTTCAATTATTCGCGTGGAAGCGGCGATTGATGTTGACTTTGATGGTTGGCAGTTCGGGGTAAAACCAATAACGTGGAAATGAAATCCGCATAAAGACGAGGAACAAATTGACCTAAAAATACTGTGAGAAAAGTGAGAAAATTGCACCGAGTCATAAAAATTCGCGATGCGCGTTGCCTTCCGAATGTATTTTTAAACAATCAGCCGGCGGACAGCCGGAAGGGAAGGCAAAGGGAAGAGAAGGGAGGGGAGAGGCAGAGGGACGGACGGTGGGGAGGAACTCAGAAAGCTGCAGTTGGGCAAACGGCCAACCGGTGCCAATAAAACAACATCAGCATCAGCAGCAGCACCGGCAACGGCAACGGCACCGGCACCGGCACCGGCAGCAACAACAAACGGTGCCCGAGGAGAGGAAGAAGCATTTTAATTGAAATTTTATTGATGCATGGATGCATGGATTAAGGGCACGAGCCCGCGGGAAGGAAAAGAGGTGCGAGTCTGAGGGCAAGGACGAGGACGAGGACGAGTAGGAGGATTAGGTTCAGCTCGGTGCTCCGTAGATTGAGTTCCTTAAAGGCGACAATCGCGGTTTCGGCCCGGTCCTCGAATGGGCTCTTGAAGCCGAGGACAGCGGACTCTTAAAGCAGGCCGTCCTGCGGGACGTGATTGACGTGTTTTCCTTCTTCCGATCCGCTGTCCTCGTTTCGCTGTCCTTGATGGCCTCGTGGAGTCCTCGGGGTGTGCGAAATAATTCCATTTGGAGACCAAGCCAGGGGAGAAGAGACACAGAGCGAAAATGAGGGAGTAAGAAAAGGCAAGGAAGCTGGCGGCAACTCCTCGAGGCAGGGGGGGCAGCGGCTGGCCGGACACCTCGGAGGCTCGTAAAGCTCGATGGTTTCGAAAAGCCGAGGGTCATGAAGGAATCTCTTAAAGCCGACAGCCTGTGGTCAGCCGATATTCGTTGAACTCGCGTTCCGTGGGCGATAAACGGGGAAACGACGAAAATATGGATGGAACCACTGTAATGGGAGGACGACGAAGATATCGGAAAAGAACAAGAACACCACCAACACAATCGAACAACAGAGCAACAACAATAGCAGCAAAAGCTTATGTCTGAAGTGGAGAACGAAAATCAACAAAAACAACGCCGATTGCTTCTTTGCCTATTTTCGGTCACGGGGGTCACGGGGTGGCTGAGCAGAAAAAACAACAGCAACAACAACTACATCAGCGACGGCGGCATCAACAAAACCCACCCCAACAACAACGAAAGCTAGTAAGACAACAACAACAAGAAATGGGAACAATACCGTCTCCAACGGAGAATCACACGAAACCCCGCACTCGGAAGGCAGAAAATCACGACGAAAATCAATGGGAGTCGCGGACTAAGGGAAGGAGAGGCGGGCAGAGGGGGTGGGGGCTGCGTTTTTACACAACAATGCCGGAGAAGTGGGGGTGGAGGGAGCGGAAACACAATGAGCGAAGCAGTCGTACATTAGTTGTTATGGTTATTTTCGCTATTGTTGTTGTCGAAGTCGAAGTTGATTTTCGGCGTTTGGTGTTTTCCTGTTATTGCTGTTGTGTTGGTAAACTTATGTTGAGCTACATAATTGCGAGCCCAGCGTGGGCGTGAGGTCCGGGGTTACGAGGTCGGAGCGAGGGCATCCCCAAATCAATTCGGCTTTAAAACTCGACTTGACCTCGGAAGACCTTCGGGGCAGAAGGGAAGGGCGACGGTCGAGTGGGGTCTCAATGGGCTTTGCTACAAATTCGAGACTCATGTTGTTTCTCTCTCTCCTCTGCCCCCTTTTTCTCTTGTCTTCCTTCTGCACTTTCATTCCTTTCATGGCACTCCCTTCAGCTGGCCCTGAGCCCTTGATCCGGTCGAAATAAATCCAATTTAATGTGTGATCAAAGCAGGACTCTCGACGATACACCAACACATTCACACACATTCACGTATACTCTCACGCACTGACACAGTAGCGGCGCTGGAGCACTCGATAGGGAAAAATCTGTCCAACGAAGACGAGACGACAGAGAAGGAGGTGGGGTGGAGGAAAAGGGGGGGGGGTTGGTGGTTGGTGAAGGATTCGTACAAGGACGTCGTGCCGGGCGATTGAAGCGCCCTCTTGCGGTCGTTGCGTTTCAATGCCCTAGTTGTATTTTACTATTATCTCCGTTATTGCCGCCGTCCACATTATATGGAAATCTCGGCCTTAATAGACTCGGCCACTCGCAGGCCTCCCGCTCCCTCCCTCTCCCTCCCTCTCTCCATCTCTCTCTCCCTCCCTCTCTCCCTCTCTCTCTCCCTCGCCCACCCACATTATTCTTCACCCACACATTAATATCCACCCCGAGGAGGGCAAAATTTGAGCAAAAACGCCGCATTTTTGATTCATTTAATGGCTTCGTGTGGAATTATTATGTAGTCGTTATGAGGGGGCGTGGTCTTGCGGGGTTGGAGGACCGAGGAGGGAGGATGGAGGCGTCCGTTCATTCGCCGGCCAAGGCCGCGAGCCACATGACAGCAGGAGGCCCGAAGATCAAGGCGAGGTTTCAAGTGACCGGCCGAGAGAGGGGGCTGGAGAAATGGGGGAAAACGGACAGTTAAAACGGGCTGCGAGAAACCCCAAGCGCAAAAGGAATCACTCGGAGCTCCGAAACTCGAGAGGACCCGAAACTGGACCGAGCCGAGTTTATTATTCCAACTCAAATTAATTTCAAAGCTCTTTAAATTGGGGGAGAACGAGAATTTATTGCCCATGACAAGGACCTCATCTGCCATCTCTCACTGTCACTCTGTCTCTCCCTCTCTCTCTCGCGCGCACCCTCGTCTGAGGGAGAGGAAATTGCATCAGATTTTTCATGCGATTTTCACTCCGCACAGCGCTCGACGTCAAATTTCGAATTAATTAACCTCGAAACCAGAGCCACCGGAGGGAAAACGTTTGTGGCAGGTGATGAAATTGTGACGGAGGGCGAGGTCCGCATTTTCCAAGCTGCGCAATGCGTGTTGACTCCACCGGAGACTGTGCTTGAGTCTCAGAATCCGTTGACTATTTCAAATATCATTCCCAGCTCCAAGGAGTCGAACTTCCTCCTCCAGCCTCCCCCTCTCCTGCCTCCGGTGAACTGCGTCTGCCACGGCGCCTCCGTGTAACTCGCAGTCGCAATTGCGCATCGGGTACCCGCAATCGCGGCCCCATGATACGGAGACGGAGACGGAGACGGGGGCGGCGGCGGCTCCGGCTCCGGATCATCGTCGCGAATTACAAGCGCTGTATTTGCTCGGTTTATTGTTGCAGTGGTTGCTGCTTGTTGTCGTTGCAGTGGTTGTTGTCCCCTGTGTCTTGTTGTTGTTGTTGTTTGCCATCCGCTAGATACTGCTGTGTAATTAAGGCTCAGAGACGCCCGCAGCTCTGCTCCTCGGGGCCTTCCCTCGATCTTAATTAGATGCAGCGCCTGTGTCGGCGGCGTTGCCACTTGTTCGCGCTGTCAACCGGCGGGTGGCTGCGGCGGTAGGAGTTAATGAGTCGCTGTTGTTGTTGTCGCTGTTGTCGCTGTCAGCCAGCACGTGTTGCGAAACGTTAATCGAACGTCCGCTTCGATTTAATTTTAATTTTCCGTTTTCGTATTTGCATTTTTCATTTTCATTTTTTTTCCTCCGCGCCCTGGGAGCGAGGCAGAGCAAAAATGGCCGCAAATTGAAAGCACTCGCGATGATATATCGGCGAATTTAATGAGGCAGCCTTTGTGCCTTGCAAATCCTCCGCTTAATCGCCGCCCGTTGGGGCAGGTCGATGGTTTTTGTTTGTGTTCTCCCCTCTAAACTCACACAACTGAGCTTTAAAGACGTGCTAATCGTCCGGGGAAATTATTCATTAACTCCTCGTAATGGCCCGGGTTTCGCCCATTACTGAGAACACAGAACTGGAAATGAGATTTCGCTCCCTCGCTCCCTCGACACCTCATTTCGACGAATCTCTGCGAAAATTGATCTCGAATGGAATTTGTTTCGAGCATTTTATTCAGCTCATTTTTTCAGAAAATATGTGCAATTGATATGGAATTTATTTTGCACACGAGGTTCTATAGAAATCATTTAGGTTGTTTTGATGAAGTTGGAAAATTAAACTGAATTTGAATTTGAATTTAAATTCAAGGTTCTATTCCAGGGAATGTGAGGACGACAAGTTCATCTGGAAATTATATTTAATTTTAGGGCTTTATCGAAATCTGGTTGGAATTCGATCGAAATTCTAGCTCTAACTATTCTTCTTCGTTTTGACAGCAACAACGACAAGAGCTGGGACGACAGCGATCGAAACTGCGCACTTGGGTGAGAAATTTTTCAATCATAAAATTTTCATAATGCGTTTTTCATGTCCGGCGGTCGCAATTATCGACACCGTTTAACAACGATGATATTAAAAACTTACAACAACAGCAACATTGCCAAGCAACAACAAGCACAAGGAACATCAAAACCAACAACACCGCTGACATGAACACAATCATCAGATCAGAAACAACAAGTACGAAGAGCGATAGAGCAGAAGAAAAAACACTCTCACTTTTCGAAATGCAGTCGGTCGCGAAGGCAGTGGCAGGGACAAAGAGGGAGGAGGTAGAGGGAGAGAAAAGCGGGGAAAACTGAGCAATTTATGCGTTTTCAAATTGCAGAAATGTTCGGCGAAATCGTTGGAACCGTGCCACATGTGCCGGGAGTCGCCAAAAGGTGGCAACGTCGAGAGACCCGAGGTGGATTCTGAAGAATTGCGTCGTCCAAGAGACGCGAAATGAAATCGAATTTGACTGCATGCAACCGACGGAAGGAGGAAGGCAGACCAGACATGGGTCGGTTGGTCAACCATTAATCAGGAGTTGGAGAAAAAGACAGATGGTCGAGTGATCCGGTGGACCGACAGACGACGGTCAGTCGGAGAGACCGACATCTATTCATAACTAACGATGCTCGTGCGTCGCATAAATTCCCGCATTTAATTTCTCAACTCTCGATTACGCGAGCGAAAAATGCAGATTTGTTTATTTTTTCACCATACGAGATGCAGGTAACACTTTGCCGTTGTTGTAATGGTCATGGTTGTGTTTGTTGTTGTTGTTGTTGTTGTTGCAGCCATCTACTCACCGTTTACCATTAGCGCATCTGTCAACACAAATTAGTCGCTCGCATGAGCGATCGGTCGATCGATCGGCCGAGCGACCGGCGGCCGGGCTCACGAAAGTATCTCGAATGGAGGTGGAAACCTGCATCTGCATATCTGGCGGATGCGTGTCGAGAGCTCGTGCTCGTGGTCGTAGATGTGTGTGTCTGTGTGTGTGGGAGGGTGTGTGCGTTGTGCGTGCGCTTTTATCGGTAACTCCGACGACTGCTACCAGTTGCGTGGAAGCCTTGGAGTCGCATTGGGTGGCCGCCTCTTACTATCAATTTGTTGGCTGTTGTTGTTTTTGTTGTTTTGCGTGTGTGCGTGCGTGTGTGCCGTTTGACACACAAATGCTGCACTAACTTCCCTAGGCTTTCCATCTCCCGACGACTTTTACAAAGTTCTCCGATTCGCCGCCACCTGCAGGTGAAGCCGACGTCCGCCCCACAGCGGAACAGTGGATCAAATCGGATGGGTGGATCAAACCCCGACTGTTGCCCCGCGAGGCCAGTGGTCTCGTCTGCAAGCAGCCTACTGGATAGGCTTCCACGACCTCGCTCTTTGCCCCACTGTGCCTCGGCGTGTGTCTGCTGCAGATAAGAAATCTACAAGTGAAATTATTCCCTGTTCGTATGCTGTTGAGTGTGTTGTTGTAGCTGTTGTTGTTTGATTTGTTGTTCATGTTGGTGTTGTTGTCGCAGATGTTGCTGTTGCTGTTGCTCTTGCGATCGATTTCGATTCAACTCCATGCGGGAAAGATAACCTTGACAATGAAATGTAAGCACAGCTAGCGAGATGGAAGAAACTTCGCAAATTGTTTTCTCCCCCCGCACTCTCTCCCTGCTGGTCTCTATTTTCACATTTGCACTTTCCTCCTCTTGACCCAGGAATTTCTCAAGTGCAAAAATCCACTCAAAAGTCATATGAATGCATTTGAAGTTCACTCCAACAGACTCGCTCAATCGTCTTCGAGTGGTCGGCGCGCTCGACAAACCGGCCGGCCACACGCTCCCGATCGCCACCGCTCCCTTTCCGTCCATCACCGGCCACAGCCTCTAATCGAAGACGACTTTGAGCGACGACACAGCGCCGGTGTCAGGACGTCGTTTAACATTGAGTTACGGCCTCTTCAGCAGCTGCCGCTTCAACGCGCCTCGCCACGCCACGCCGATAACGCTCTTCTCATCTCGGGTCCTTTTTTGGGAGCATCGTGCGAGGTGGCAACGCCGCGGTGTCACTCTACATGCCCATCGCGGGCGAACATTAATCAATAAATGTCTGCGAAGGCCAGGCGTCGTCGTCCCGGGCGGACTTGGAGCGATGCCAACGGCGACGTCGACGAGATGCAGCGTCGCATCTGCCCAGCGTCGGTGGATGGAGCGGACGGACAGACCGATGAATGGACGGACGGACGACCAGGTCTCCTTGGAACATGCGGCTCACGTTGCACGCGGCCATTTAAGGAGGGGCGGCCAAGGGTTGGCGACGTCCTTTTCCGGCGAGCAGTTTATGTCGTTCCGCGGCTGGATCGAGGATTCCCTGTCTCGTGGAGGAGTTCAGGAGTTCAGCCCCAGCCAGCTCCAGCATTCCAAGATGTTCTCGCTCAGCAGATGTCATTTTGCACTCAATAAATCTCACTCTCTAAATCTTCTCAAGGTAAATCGCTTGAATTTCTCCAATATTATGGTCTCCTAGATATCACGCAATTGAACCGCAAACCCTTCCCCCGTTATTTAATCGCCAATAACAAGTCTTTTGTTATTCCCATTCAATGCTCTCGCTGCCACATCGACTCAATAGCTACGAAATTGAAACCAATCTGCGTTCAAATCCAAATCGCTTCGCACTCGATTGACGAAACCCACTCGTCCACTCTGCAACTTTGAAGCCGTCTCTCGGCGAACATCAGCTCGTGAAATATCTGTTCTGTCAAAGCTCACGATAAGCCCCTTGATGGATTATCCGTCCAAACGAAGTCCGCCCATCCTTCTCTCCACTGGCCCGCCTGTCCGCCTGTCCGTCTGCCCGTCGATCTGTCCACTCGGTCGGTAGCAATTGACTAATTGACAATCTGTTGGCGGTTTCCCATTTCGACGCGCTTCCCCTCGGTCCCCTGCAGATTTTTCCGATTTGATTCTGGTTCCGCGCCGCGACCACGACGTGGACGGCCATGGCGTGTCTGCCCCGCTTTCTTCCTTCCTTCCTTCCTCCAGTCCTCCTCCTTCGTCGCCTGGTCGTCTTGACTTGGCTTTCGGTCCCCTCAGCCCGCATCGCCGCCGTTGGTCGGTCTGGTCGATTGTCGGGGCTTCGTTCTGTGGGATTGCGTGCGCTTGAGTGACGTTGCAGCAGCATCGCCACCAACCATCCAACTCCCACAGTTCGGACTTCTATGACGAGTTCCATTGAAGCCTTCCCTGCTCGCTCTGCTCGCCTATCTGATCCGCTGTCTCGCTTCCCACCCAGAATGGCGTGGAGTCGCCGTCGCTGCAGTCGTCGATGCTGGAATCTGGTCCTCGTGCTCGTGCCCGGCGAATGTCCGGGGCGAAGGCAAGGCGAAGCCAGTCCAGTTATGCGCGATGTCAGACGCTCTGCGACATCTCGCATTGTTGTCCGCCCGTTGGAGGCGGGCCACGGTCGGCTGAGGAGCTGACAACGAGCGGCGACATCGATTGCAGCGAATGGCGTGCCATCGAAGTCCACTCACGCCATTAAGTGCGACTTGGTGTTGATTGAGATTAAGTGGTGCACTAATGAACGGCTTCGAGCCATAAGTCAGTGGGTTCTGAGTGACTCACGATGGGCTGATCTAACTCTTTGATCCGAAACGAATCGGTTCGTGAATGGAGTTGATTGTGGAGTAAATGCAAAAGGGAACTAAAAACATCACATCCCTGCGCGATTGACTGAGTTATGAGTGCGAGATTACGGAGTGCCTTCGCTGAACCCGAACGCATCCCCTCGCTTCGAGGATGCAGTCTAGAGTCTAGAGTGATGCTCATTAGCGCTGACAGAACTAGTAAAAATCCAATTAACAACTGGTCGTCTTCACAACCATAATTAGATCCCGTAGGTACGCCTGCCGCTCGGCCAGAATCGAAGGCAACAGGCAGACAGACAGACAGCCAGACAGGCCCGATGGACGGACGGACGGACGGCCGAGAGCGAGGCTGGGACGGGTCCCTTATTAGGATGGTTGGCGGCAGCGGATGGCGCGGAGCTCATTAGACCATGTGGCATCGGGTCCCCAGTCGCTCCCCCAACAGGCCGAGGTCTCCGAGTCCTCCCACCCCAGCCCCAGCCCCCGCCCCCACCTCCATCAGCAGCACCTCCTCGCACGCAGTCTGGCAAAGAAGACGCGAGGAGATTTTTCATAATTTGCTGTCTGTGATTTCATTAAAATTCCTTTTGATTTTCCTCATTTTCCTCTCATCGCTCGATTCTTTCTTCTTTTTGCCAGGCGTATCATTCGATTGCCATCGTTCTTCCGTCTCTTCCTCCTCAATAGCGGTTATTGGTGCTATTGTTGCCGGCGTTATTACCGGGGTTGTTGTTGTTGTTACTGTTATTATAGCCATTTGAAAAACGGCGCTTGATTAAATTAATTAAAAGAATGAAAAGAGCACTTAATCTGGAATTTATTATCGCTCTCGGCGATGAAATAAAAAGCACACCAACGACTGAGGCGAACAGAATGCCCAGACAACTACAACAACAACAACAACAATAACTACAACAACAACAAGAAGAACAAGAACCACTTTCAAAATAGCAGCAACGGCAACAGCAACAACAAGTTGTATTTGAATAAGAACATCGACACATAGAAAACATCTGAAAAATAAGCAAAACAAACTCGACTCGGGAGTGAAAAGATGCCGGGCAATTTATGACGTTGGCATTGCGTGTGCGCCGACGGAGCAACCTTTCCACAAGTCCGGCAACGCCTGCCCCTGCCCCTCATGCGGTCCCGCCCCCAGTCGCGGCAGATGCCTCCGCTCGGTGGAATTGATTTTCCAGAAAAAATTGCAATCATTTTCACCATCGTCAGAAGTGTTTTTGTTCGCTTCATTCGCCGTCGAGTGAAAACGAGAGGGACAAAAAAATTAAAAAAAAATAAAAAAAAACTCTGCAAAGCGATCCTGGCAAAGGACGGCATGAGGAGTTTCCTCGAATGCCATCGCTCTGCGTCCGCCTCGCGTCTCCGACTCGCCGACTTCTTGATTTTTGTTTATTTGCTTTAATTTGAATCTGTGTAAACAATGGGTCAATTAATTCGCTCGATCGGTGTTGTTGTAATGCTCAGTTGTTGCTGTTGCTGTTGCTGTTGGTGGTATTTCGGTATTCACTCGATTCGCGAGTATTAGAAAAAGTGTGAACGCCTCTCTCCGCTCAACGACTGTCCGACGCCGAGGAAGTCGCCGAGCACAAGCGCTGGCCATAACGAGCTCCCTTGGGAGCTGCGAACTTCGGCTTCCGAAAACGGGCTCACAGCACATGGAGCCAAGTTAATTTCCGGGTCAAGACGCACGAACGCAGATGAGCTCGAAATCCGAAATCCGGACCGAACCCTTTGAGGACTCGTCCTTATTTGCATAGAGATACCGCAGATCCGACGCAAATAGCGAATCCTGTGAGGCGACCGGAGGAAAAAAGGAATAAAAGGACATGCGAGGAACGTAATCACGATGGTGACAATCGAATGGGGCGAGGGGGGGTGGGGCAGTCGGAGCAGAGCAGAGTAATTGACAAGAGGGCGAGAGGGGAGAGCGGGAGGGAGGGAGGGAGGTAGACAAACAAATGCAACATCATTAAAACTTTAAATTAAATTTAAGCAGCGACAGATGGGGTTGAAGACGAAGGGACGACAAGTAGCCCGCTGTGAGGACGGCAGGGAGTCGGACAGAGGGGCAAAGCAGACCGACGGGCAGACGAGGGGGAGGAGTAGGGAAGAAATAATCGACTGGAATGGAATTTCTGTCCTTTAAACACATTTTTTCGCCCTCTCTTTGTGTGGCTGCTTCCGCTCACGTTCTTCGGCCACTACACGGCAGTCGCTCGTGTTCCACAAGTGTCTGTTTCCGTCGGATCCGTTCCCCGGTTCCGGTTCCGGTTCCGGTTCCCGTGACATCCGCCATTACGACCGCCCCTCCCGCCTTCCCGTCACCCCTCGAGCCCCGCGGTGTCTGCCTTCCGTTGGCTCGCTTCCTGTCGCCGATTCGTGACAAATCCGAGCGTCCCACGTCGTGTTAACACTGTTGCTTTTGGCCGATGGCGATTCAACATCGTTGTTGATGTTGACTTTCAGCCAACCGGGTCCTTCGACCCACTTCCGTCGCTCCTTCTCGCACTCTCTCTTCCTCCCTCTCGTCGTCCTTAATTTGCGGGCGACTGAGACTCTAAATTAGGTCTGAGTAGAACAAATGGGGACGAAGTGTGGTTGGGTTTGTGTGTGTGTGTGTGTGTGTGCGTGATGTGGGGGCCTCCCTTTGGGGGAGCATTTATGGTTGCCTGTGTGTGTGTCCTTGGTCGTCATTTAATTGAATTGAGATCTAATTTATTACGATGTGATTTTTATTCGCAATGAAAGCCAATGCGGCGTGAACCCTTAACCTACTGAGCCGATTCAACCGATTGGAGGGAAGAGCGACGAGAGATATTCATCCTTTATGGCCGGAAATCACTTTATTTCCCATTTGAACATCTGGGAGGATGCAAAAATGTGGAGTGGGTTTCGGGAATTGTGAAAATCCAGCAATGTAATGAGTTTAATGAGAATAAAATAAATCAAATTGCTGAATAAGTGATGAGAAAAAACTAAAGCTAATAGAATAAAATATTCATATTCGAATAAATTTTATGAACTAAATTTTATAGGTCGTTTTGGGAAAAGTACAAAATCAGAACACACAAATTGCATAATCGAATCCAGTCGGCAACCCCAGGACTCGTTGAAATCCAATCAAAAAATGCAACTCAGAAATTTTTTCAATTTCAAAACTCACCAAATTCGTTTCACCAAAGTCGTTTCATGAAATACATTCATTTGGTTCCAATAGTCGGCCTTAGTTAAAAATTTCCCAACCAAATTTCTTTTGTCCAGCCTCCAAACAACTCCGTTCAAAATTTATTAGGATTATACAAACAACCTTTGATTCTTTAATTTGCACACACTTCCGGAAGGATTTTCACTGAATTTTTGCGGGGTTTTCGCTTTTTCTGAGAATATTATAACTTCACTATTTCTTCACCAAATATAATTTAACAATTTTTTCTCAAAACTGCAAAAGAAACTTCATGGGTTTTCACATTTTCCCCGTCGCGAGTTTTCTTGCGCCTTCCGCGATCGCTTTCTTAATCCGCGACAGCTCAGCATCGACTGAGTTCGTTTGGCCGGCCGTCGGTCGGGGCGCTTCGATGGACAGGTTGCGCCCAGCGCCATGGAACCTCGGCTGCCGACGCAACAACATCTTCCTACAAGCAGCAACATCGACAACCTCGTAATGACGTTGCCTCACGAAGCACCGTGACCAGCCAGCCGGGGACTCATGTTGCAGTCGTCGCCAAGGAATGCCAAATGCGAATCCACATCACGCAACATGTTGGGCCGTCGAACCAAGCAGCATTTCGAAGCGGCGGGAGAGCGACTGAAATGTTTAGCAACATCGCACGTGCTTCGGTTGCGACGCGCCGCTGATAAGTCAGTATCGCGGGTAGAGTGAGAGAGGCGGGCGGTGTGGTCGCATGTTCGAGAGCGCGGTTCGAGGCGGTTGTGTTTTGTTCGATTGCCGTTGTAAATATTGCTGCGTCCCTGACTCCTATCGCTGGCAAATGCTCAACGGGGCGTCGCAGCGGGCGTCTCGTTGTCAACAAGTGTTTACAACAGAACGGAATCACCCTTACATGGGGAGGCTTGTGCTTACTACTTTTTACATGAAATTCTTATCAGACAAAATTCGCTACTCTCTGGCCTATTTCGGAACATTCAGCACTCAATGTAAAATTGTTTCCACAGAATTCAATTGATAACCGTTGATCAAACCAATAAAACCTTTCTTACATTACTTTTTTGTCATTCGCTACTTCGTTCACTACCTTGACTCCTTTTTTCTACTACATCCCAACGCCTCTTCGTCACCAAAGAAACCCTACACTCCCTTATGGTCTGCCCATCCTGTGCCGGTGGTCGATGTCATGACCGAAGGTCGAGGCGTACGTTCAAAAGCTCGTTATCGACAGTGCACACCGAAGCCGCGCCACTTTCTCCGCGGAGCTTTCGAGTGGAGCCCAGACTTTCCCTTACGGAACGTAAGCGCGTCCCACAACCCGACGACTTCCACACCCAATGTGGTGGAGAAAAACACTCGTGTTCTGACGAAGAGAAGAAGAGAAGCTTTATTCCATCGAAATCTGCACTCGGTGTCGTTACACGACCTTGTAGGTGAAGTAGAAGCCGGCCTCGGACTGCTGGTACCGCGCGTCGGTGTTGACCAGGACCATCAGGGGGCCGGGGTTGGTGCCTGCGACGGGGGAGGACGTATTGAAAGAGAGAGGGAGACAGAGAGGGGGTCGCTCGACACTCACTGAGCACGGTGTCGCCGTCGATGCTGTCGCCGCAGAAGTAGGTGGCGCGCAGGTCCGACTTCTCGATGGTGGCCTCCGGCACCATCACGTAGTCCTCGCCGGTGGACTCGGAGCGCACGTGCGAGTAGCAGCTGGTGTCCACCTTCAGCTCCGAGGTCGAGCTATCCGCGGACCCCAGGTTGAAAACCAGGGCGCGCAGTCTAAGGGACAGAGAGACATCAATGGGCAGACGAACCGAGCGAGGAAGTTCCGGGCGACTTACTCGAGGGCCTCGGTGCCGGTCTGGCGGCGGAAGCAGATGGCGTAGTTCATGTTGCCCGGGTAGATGCCCTTGGACAGGTCGTAGTTGAAGGAGGTGAAGACGCCCTGCGCCTGCGGGAAGTACTGCAGGCAGCCGTTGGGCGCCACGAAGAAGCCGTCCGTGATCGAGGAGGAGAAGATGCCGCGCGAATCGTCCTTGTCGGCTTCGCCGGCCTCCAGCGCGGCCAGGGCCTCGGGGTTCTGCAGGGCCGACCGGAGGGCGGCACCGCTGGGACACTCGAGCTGGGTGACGGTCATGTCCCACGAGGGCGTCGGCAGCCCGGTGTAGCCGACGCGGTTGGCCAGGACGATCGAGAGGTCGACGCTGGTGACGCCGGCCGTGCGGTTGAAGGGCACGTAGATGTGCTGCTTGGTCTCGGTGCCGCACAGCCGCAGGTCGCCGACTTCGAAGTAGTCGTTGACGCACTGGGCGTAGGTGAGGTCGTTGTCGGCGGCGGGCACCGACGGCTGGGCGAGGGTCATGGCGAAGTCGATGCGCAGCTGGCAGACGTAGCTGCTGTAGGCGTTGATGTGGTAGACGCACTCGCGCGGCGGGTTCGTCGGCGTCAGCAGCTGGGTGCTCTTCGAGGACGAGCTGCCGCCGCAGGTGGGCTTCGCGACGCTGGCGCCCGAGACGAGGGCGCCGAAAGCGAGGCTGCCGAGCAGGAGAGCGATCAGGCGGTTCATGGTGCGCTGGTGCGGTGGTGTCGACGGTCGAGTAGGAGCCGCGAAACTGTTGGCCCCACCAGACGCCGGCGACCCATTTATGCCGAGCCGGCTGCGAATTCGCATTGGTTGCCGTGTTCGCGGCGATGTTATCGGGGCCACAAATTGCGGAACATGGACGCGCGACATCCCAATCAAACGCCTTATCGAGCCGATGTGCGGGACCCGATAACGAATGTTTGTCAACAGACACTGGCACAAACCCAAAGGCACACAGGAGGAATTTGCATGATTGGAGGCACGACCGACGGGACTCGCGCGGTTTGGTCGACCTCCGGGCCCCCTACGCCAGGATGGTTTTAGCCATTTGACCTCGTCGCCATTCCCTTTCATCTTGCCAGGGCGAGGGGCTCCTGTCACGAAGAGTGGCTTCGCAATTAGATAGCAAACAATAGACATCAAGTTGCTAACACTTCTAGTAATTGAAGGTATATCAGTCGGACGCTATCAGTTCAGAGCAGTACTCATAATAAATAAACAATTAATGAAACAATTAGTAACAGATCTCCGAGTCGGTTTTGCCACACATAACTTGAAATGTAATCAAGGAACATCGTACAAGAATCGGAGCAATCGAGAGAAGAATTTGATAGAGGTGGAGAAAAAACTGCATATTTATTTATCCAAAACCACGAGATCATCGGCAACACCAAAATCAGCACATTTGCTAAAACCATTATTTCAGTTGCCATTTTTCAAAAGTAAGCTTTTGAGACAGTACGAGAGAATTCTTGGAATCCTCTCTAGATTTCCGAAACGTTTCAATACAATTGTCCTGATCCAAAAAGAAGCTTTTCAGACAGTACGTGAAAACGATTTAAAGCTTTCTTCGGTCTCGGGAAATTTGTATTTCGAAAGGTTTCACAGTCGACTAAAGACTCCACGTACCTCTACGAGTGACTCAATCTGCACCTAGTATTTTATTTATACTGGATCCTGCCTTTGGCAGAGTATTCCAATAGCCTTTTCATTACCCCTATAAACCCCAATTAAGCTTATGTTCCCATTCATTCTCGGGAACACAAGAAAGCTTTTCATACCGGTGCCAACAGAGGCTGCCATTAAAACCACCACCAAGCGGAAGAGAGGAAAGGATTCTTCCCAAGGTCACAGAGCCACAAAATATTCCGATGCCCAAACCAAAGACAAGAACTATTTATAGGAAAGGATTCTGCAAATGCCAAACAAGCAGAGCCCCCAAATATCCCGATGCCCAAAACAAAGACAACAAGTGTTCATAGTTTATAGTATGTGTAAAGGTAGCTTTATTGCATATCGAGCAACGATTCAAGGCACAGGAACTCCTGAACGCTCCTTGTGCCGCGGAGGGTGGCTGCCTAGAGAACCTCGTAGCTGAAGGAGAAGCCGGTCTCGTCGATCGAGTAGGTGGCGTCGCTGTTGAAGAGCACCATCAGCGGGCCGGGGTTGGTGCCTGCGGTGGAAGAACACACGAGATAGGGAGGTGGATGAGGAGGGGCTCGAGAGCGGCCTGCGCTGGCGGTACTCACTGCGGATGCTGGCGCCGGCGATGCTGTCGCCGCAGAAGTAGGTGGCGTGCACCTCGGTCTGCTCGTCGAAGGCCTGCGGGATCATCAGGTAGTCCTCGTTCTGGGTGCTCGAGCGCACCTGCGAGTAGCAGAAGCTGTCCATCTGGCGGGCCTTGATGCTGGTGTAGTCCGAGCCCAGCCGGAAGCCGAGCGCCTGGAGGCTGCGGGAGGGGCAACGAGAGAGAGGGTCGGTGAACCAAGGGGCGGCGTTTGAAAGCGCTTGAACTCACTCCAGGGCCTTGGTCGAGGTCTGGCGGCGAAAGCAGATGGCGTAGTTCATGTTGCCCGGGTAGACGTTGGGGTAGTTGAACGAGCTGAAGGTGCCCTGGGCCTGCGGGAAGTACTGCAGGCAGCCGGGGGGCGCCACGAAGAAGCCGTCCTTGAAGGAGGCGCGCATGCTGGGCGCGATGTCCTCGGGCGTCGCGGCGAACTCCAGCGCCCGGATGGCGGCACCACTGGGACACTCCAGCTGGGTGACCATCATGTCCCACGAGGGCGTCGGCAGCCCGGTCCAGCCGGCGCGGTTCGCCAGCACGATCGAGAGGTCGATGCTGGTGACGCCCGCCGTGCGGTTGAAGGGCACGTAGATGTGCTGCGAGGTCTCGGTGCCGCAGAGGTGCAGGTCGCCGATGGCGAAGTAGTCGTTCTCGCACTTGGCGTAGGTGAGGTCGTTGTCGGCGGCCGGCACCGTCGGCTGGCCGAGGGTCATGGCGAAGTCGATGCGCAGCTGGCAGACGTAGCTGCTGTAGGCGTTGATGTGGTAGACGCACTCGCGCGGCGGGTTCGTCGGCGTCAGCAGCTGGATGCTCTTCGAGGACGAGCTGCCGCCGCAGGTCGGTTTCGCGACGCTGGCGCCCGAGACGAGGGCGGAGCAGGCCAGGCCGGCCAGCAGGAGAGCGGTGAAGAAGCGATTCATGGTTCCGGTTGTTTGCCTTCGAGCCAGACCGAAGAAACTGTTGGCCTCCGATGGCCCGGCGATCCTTTTATGGCCGGCCCGAGAGCGTCGAGCCGGGAACGGTGGAGTTCGCGAATTCTTCGTGTTCCATGTGCGATAAGCGAGTACGAAAATAGTCGAGCTGCGAGTGCGACATCGTAATTAGAGGCGGGCTTGTTCGATGCGATGTCGCGATAAGGTCGCCGGCGTTGGGGCGGCGTGCGACAGTAGGCGGGGCGGGTCCTTCTCGGGGTCGTACTGGAAGCCTTTCCAAGAGAAGTCCTCCAAGGGAAAAGGCAGGGCGTGGATTCTCATGGCCTGCGCCATCTCGACGCCTGCTGCCCTCCACGAGGCCGTCCAACTTCCCTTTTCCATGACCTCCTCAACCAGAACACAGTATCAGTCGAAGACGATCGAAGAAAATGCGTTCAGTTAGTGAAAGTTCAGATCATGGAATACTTTTCCCCACATCGGTGGCAACTCTGGCTCCTTATCGAGCCACTGTCAGTGGTTGATATCGCGACACGCCGATGATGCAAACGTCTGTCATCTCGCTCTAGGCAATTTTCAAAGAGCAGCCACCGAAGACCGAGCCGATAAAGATCGGGCCGCGAGACCCGAGCCGCGATAGCCGATTGCAACAACAACCAATCGGCCCCAAACGACGACGACGACGACGGCGAAGGCGGCAACGAGGCCCGAACGCCGATGGGGCCGTGCGCGCTGGCAGGTGATCGAGCGACCGCAGGAAGTGGAAGTGGATGCGGCCGACCCGGGCAATCGGACAGTCGGACAATCGGGCACTTGGGCTAGGCTCCAGTGTTTGCCCTCGCAGTTCAACAACCAAGCGGGCCCACGGTCCAGTCTGTGGCCAAGAAGCAGAAGCAGAGAAGAAGAAGCGCCCATCCACGCCCCTCGGCCGCGCGCAATCTTTCCATTTAAATTTTTACAAATATTGACTCGGTAAAAGATCGGTACACGAAAAGCACATCAGCGGCGGCGGGGGAGGGGCGCGGGCGCGGGTGCGGGCGGCCACCGCGATGGGGAAACCGGGCGAGCAGCCGGCGTCGGCGGCGACATCGGCATCTGCGTCGTCGTTGGCGCCGCAGTCGCCGGCGCTGCCGCCGGGGAGTGGCGGTCATATAAAAGCACTTGATCTTGATCGGCCCGACTAGTTTGGATACGCGACCGCGACAAGTGACATCGGAGCCGCCGCGTCGACACCGAGGAATAGCAAGAGATCGTGGAGAGCCGAGAACCGAGAACCGGGAACCGGGAACCGAAAATCGAAACACGAGAGCTCGACGAGCATCGGACGCGAGTGCAGCGAATGCGAGAGAGAACCGAGAACGAGACGAAGTGACGACAGATTCGACAGCCATCACACCGCGATGCTGAAGGCGACTCTGGCGGCCGCGCCGCTGCCGCTGCTGCTGGCGGCGCTCGTGGCGCTCGTGGCGCTCGTGACCCTGGCCAGCGGCGCCCCCGACCTCTACCAGGAGCCCCTGCCGCCGACGCCCTCGTCCAACCTGACGCAGGGCCAGCGGCAGGCGCGCAACCGCAAGATCGCCGACCGCTGCACGACCAGCGACGGCTACACCGGCGTCTGCATGACGCGCTTCAACTGCATGCGCCAGAGCGGCTCCGTCTCCGGCTACTGCGGCACCTACGGCGTCTGCTGCGAAAGTGAGTCGAGTCGAGTCGAGCCGTCCCCGATGGAGGCGACGCCCCAACGTGCCTAACCGCCCTCTCCCCTCCCTCTCCCACAGCGAACCTGGAGTGCTCGGGCTCGTCGAAGCTGAAGACGGTGATCATCAAGAGCCCCACGACGCTGCCGCTGGACTCCTGCAGCTACGTGATCGAGCCCTACAGCGCGAACGTGTGCCAGCTGCACGTGGCCTTCGAGAAGTTCTCGCTGCAGCCGCCGGTCGAGGGCGACAACTACGCGCTCGACTGCAGCGACAACCTGTACGTGAACGGGCTGACCCTGTGCGGCAACAACGAGGGCCAGCACATCTACGTGCCCTTCAACGTGGCCAGCGGGCAGGACCACGTCCAGCTGACCTTCAGCTTCCCGACGCGCTGGAGCACGACCACCTGGCGCCTGGTGGTCACCCAGCTGGAGTGCCCGGTGGCCAAGCGGCGCTCGGCCCTGACCGCCGCCAGCCCGCTGATGCCGTTCATGGGCCAGAACAGCCTCAGCGACATCCGGACCATCTTCTCGACGCACCACAGCGACCTCGACCTGATCGCGCCGCCCGGCTGCCTCCAGTACCACACGGCGCGCCAGGGCAGCGTCCTCAGCTTCAACTACAACAACGGCAACGGGCGCTACCCCACCGACCTGACCTACGCGATCTGCTTCAAGCGCTCCTTCAGCGACGTCGGCATCAAGTACGTCCCCCCAGTCCTAATCCCATTGTCCCTTGATCTCTTTGCGATCGCGTCCTCCTTGCAGGTTCACCTTCAGCGACTTCCAGCTCTCGCAGCAGATCGAGACGGCCACGGGCTACGACGCCGACTGCCACGGCACCGTGCAGACGGTGGACCGGCGCGAAGACTTCCTGATGATCCCGCGGGCCATCATGTGGCCGACGACGGCGCTGCAGCCGACCTACTTCTGCGCGAGCTCGATCCCGAGCGGGCAGGTCGTGTACAGCGGCACCGAGGGCCCCTTCGTGGTCTACTTCAACAGCGACACGAAGACCGACGACACCGAGCGGGGCTTCCAGTTCCAGTACGAGGTCCTGCAGACGATGCCCTACTAGAGGCGGCCCGGGCGGGGTCATTTGTTGAATTAATAAATCGAGATAATTTAAGAATCGCACTTGAGGTTGTTTGTCTCGCCATGGGTTGTGCGGCACCGCCAGCGGGGGGCCCCTCTGGGAGTCGTCCTCGTCATCATCGTCCCCATCGTCGTCGCCGATGTCGTCGTGGCAACAACAGCCTGACCGCATCGGGTGCACCGCACAAACCCCCCTAATTGTGGAGTGATTTGGCCAGGGGGAATCGCCCTCTCCCTATCTCGCCCTCCCGCCCCCATTGTCACTGCATTCCCGCCGTCGTCTCGTTGCATTCCGTGTCCCGCCTCAGACCGTTTGCCCAGAGTCCGTCTGTCCGTCCGTCCGTCCGTCTTGCTGTCTGTGGGTGCGTCTGTTCTTCCGGCTGTCTGTCTCTCGACGGTTGGCTGGGCACGTCGCTTGTCTGTGGACCGCCCAACCTCCTCGCCTCCCTCTCCCTCTCTCTCTCCCTCAATAGGTCGGTCGCTCTCTCCCACTCTCTCGGTCTCGAAATAAGAAAATGGAGCATAAGTTCACTTTTGTTCCACTAAATCACGATGACCGAACTAATGCAGTGTCATCCACGCCGAGGTGGACACCGAGTCGGACCGCAACGGGGACGCGCTGGGGCGTGGAGCGAGGGGAGGGGCCAGGACGATGTCCTTGCTGCGTCATTGACAGCAAATTTTAAGCCATTCGTTGATGTTGCGACGCCATGCGATGCGATGCGTGCAGTTGGCGGTCTGTCGACACGTCGTTGTTGCTGTAAGTGCTTGCGTAGTTGTTGTACTTGTAGTTGTAGTTGTTGTTGCTAGTTGCTGTTGTTTAATGTCTGTGGATGGCGGCGGTCGTCCTGGTGCAGCTGCCGTTGCTGTTGTTGTTTTGGCAGCCATCGCCCGCAAAGGACACGCAACGTCCTTTAAATAATTGATGGTTTCATCTCGATCCCACTCCCTCTGGTCAGTTGGGGACTCGCAGCCCCGACCCCTCGAGTCCCCCGAGGCACCCGCGTCCCCTGAGTCCTCCACGGAACCCCGTCAACTGGGGACGGAGCTCGTCCGAATTTATTTTTCCACAATCCGTCCGAGAGCTCGCGAAAATCCACAATTTGTAGAGCTCTCCAGGGCGCAGTTCGAGTGGCGAGAACTCGGCGACAGGCCCTCGCCCTCCACCTGCCACCCTCCGGAGGTCCTCATTACGACCGAGCACAGGCGACTGCGAGCCAGGGCACGGCGGGGAGGAGCGAGCGAGAGATGAAGAGAATTAAAAAGGCGAAACAATAATAATTATTTTGCTGTTTGTTTTCGCCACGAGGTGGATCAGTGACTTCTTGCCGCCCACCCGCCGACTGACCTCGGCCGCTCGGTCGACTCGGGGCCTCCGTCGACAGGTCGCTCGGCTGCCCGCCCCGCCCCGCGGCTTTGTCTTCGCGACGACGATTCTGCTCGTTTCGCCTCCTCCTCGGTTGGCAGGATGCGACGATGCAAAGGAGGCCGAAAGGACCTCGAGGACACGAGCAATTGTTAATGCGGAAAAACAGTCGCAAAGGCGTACGCGATCGAGTGACAGGGAGGGAAGGACGGAGAAGAGAAGCGACGGAGCGAAAGGGAGGGAAAGAAGTATAAACATGAAAATACATTTTTAAATGTAAAAATTTCCACACAAAGTTGAGGAAACATTTTTATTTCCGTTTTAATTACAAGAAGCTCTTGTTTGTTTTAGTTTTTGTCCTTGTTGTCGTTGTCGTTGTTGGTTTTGTTGCATTCCCATTATTGCTATTGCCGAGGTTGTTCGCCGCGTTGTTGTTGCACTTGTCATAAAAACTTTAATCGCTTCCAACAGCGAAATCCGGCCTCTCTCTCCCTCTCTCCCACTCACCCTCTCTGTCACTCTGATTTGCTCACTCTATCTCCGTCTTTGACTTTCGTTCGTTCGTTCGCTGATTCGTCTCCTTCTGCCCGAGGTCCTCTTACTGGGGATATTCTCTCGCTAATTGTTGTTGTTGCTGTTCTTGCTTCGGCCTCAATTAACAGTTGCTTAATTTGGTCTTGTTCTTCTTCGTCTCCCTCGCCTTCTTTGCACCCTCACGCCCTCAGTCGACTCAGTTCGGTCCGTCGAAGGACCTGGCGTTGATTTCCGTTTGAAGGGTCCTCGGGGCGCGCGCGGTCCTCGTCGGATTCCGCCGCTGTCAAAGTCAAAGCGACAGATGACGGCGACCGAGGGCCGGCGGAGCGGTGCGGTGCGGTGCGGACGAGGAGGAGGGATCGCAGTTCGGAGTTGTGGGGAAATTAGAAAAACGCATTAACGGCCGCAGCTACAAATGCAACAAAAACACGATTATCCTTTTAGTTCCCCCGGTTAATCCGCAGTTTTAGTGGCTTCCGAAGAGTGGGTTCGCGGTCAAGGGTGGCCGCGGTGAGAGGTCCACGTGTAGGGGGTGAGTGGAAGGGTCAAAGTCGAGGGGGAGGAAGAGCTAATGAAGACTTCTGTTGACTCGGAGAATCTACAGACATCGATCGATCATCTATCGTCGGAGCCCCCGAAATCGACTCCAGACGCCCAACTCGTTGATGACTTCATGAGCCCTCGCAGCGCTTGAGCGGAGCTGATAATTTGGTCATCATTACCGGCAATCGGCGTGAAAATGCGGCTACAACACCACGAACCCCTCACCATGGATGAGAGCCCTTCAATTCCGTTTTACCGGCCGGTAAAACGCACGACTTTCACGCCGATCGAGCGATAAATTTCCATTGTGGCCGCGATGCACGGGCCTGTGAAAAGTGACAAAGACCCTCAACAACAACAAATACAACAAAAACCACACCACCTCAACGAGGTATTCGAAGAAAAAACTATGTCAAACAGTGGACACGGCTGAGTGTGGAGCATAAATTCACACCTGACCCTCGCGGACCCTCGCGATGGCCCTCGGAGCCGCTCTAATGAGCGCACGGCCCAATCAGTGGCCAAAAGACCTCCTCCGCACCACCTGCGACAGTCGAACGGGCAGTCGGCAGGGAGGCAAGGAGGCAGGGGTGGGGGGACGCAGGTTGTTCCGAATTCCGTACAGAAATAACTCGGATCTGATTAAGTCAGTGCGAAGCGTCGTCAGTCGGTTCGGTTCCTTCGCGAGTTAATTAAAAGCGGAGTCAGCGGAGTCAGCGGACTCTGCATGGCTTGGAACCGTGACCGGATCGTCGAGATTCAATGAAAGTTCAACAAATTGATTCGGCAAATATTTGACGAAGCTTTTACGTCTTCTTCCACTTCTTCGGCTGGTCGGGGCCTGGGACCCGGCTGCGAGCAGCGACAGCGACACCGACCACCGAATTCTAGTTAAATGGCGACGACAATGGCGAAGACGCAGCCGCAGCGACGTCGCACAGTGGATTTAAATAATTTATAAATTTGAACTTCGATTTTTAAATACGGTACATGCTCTAGAGATTTGTATTTTAAATGGTAATTTTCCAAATCGTTCATAAAGTAAAGGCTATTTCCAGATAAGTAGTTTTGGATTAATGGCTTATTTTCAGGAGTTTTTGTTTGGCGCACAGACGAAATTAAGAAATGTGTGTGAATTTGGCGATTTTAGACAAATAAAATTGTTATGTTTGCAAAGTTCTTTGACACATCTTCCGTTTCAATTTCAGTAAAAAAGTTAAAACAAATTATTTTCTAAATACAACTTTTCATTTCTATAATTTGTTCGGAACTCTTGGGCGGATTCGAGTCACTGTGCGTCGGCATACGCGGAGGCTGGGGCGGGTGCTCGAGGAGCGGTTGTTGGGCTTGATTGGCGGCGAAAAGCGAAATGGGAAAATGTAGCAGTGGCGACGACTCCAGTGGGTCCGTTCCGCAAACAACAACAACAAGGGCGAGGGAGGGTGCCGGGTGTCTCCGCCTCCGTTGACTTCCAATCGAGTGGATCGAGATTTGCCGGGGTTCGAGTGGGAATCGAGCGGAACTGCGAACAGAACGGATTTGAGCGGGTTCGGCCAAGGCTTGAGCGGGAGGCGCAAATGGAGACGAGGGGAGGAGAGGCGGACAGCGAGAAAGAAGTCGAAGGGGGCTGACTTGAGAATAACAGAAGACGGATCGAGTTGGATCGGGCTCGAAAGAACTCGGTTCAATTCAAGAAGTCACGCCGGCGTCCGGAATGTCACGGTAGTCCGGCAACGCTGCCGCCTTGCGGGAGACGACACCGGGCCCTCTCTGTTGACTCAGCGTTACGCCCCGAGTGTTAAGTGCTTCAATTAGCGGCTCCACTTCCAGGTAACTCCGGCCCGGCTGCGACCCTACTTCTAGGCGTGTTCTGGATGCCGCTCTGGCGGGCGCGGGGCCGGGTCGGCCCGGGCCGCGGTGAGTGGCCAGAAGCCCTCGGCGGTGGGCCGTGGCTGCCGATCGGCGGCTCGCATCGGTTTCTTCGCTTTCGGTCTTCGCCGGCTCTTTCGCTGGCTCTGGGCAAACAGGGCCGGCAGCCGCTCGGTCTGTTTGCAGAAATTCTCTATTTTCGCTATTCGCGCCACCCGAAGCGTGGGAAATTTCGCGCTCCCCGGTGGGAGGGGCCGGGCCGGGCCGGGTTCGCTAATTGCGCGGGGAGGCCGGGCGACACGTCCGAGCGGTGGAGACGGCGGCGGGGCGGCCAATCGGGGGCGTGCGATTCGCAAACAGATCGCTTTCACAGCCGCGCCGCCGGAGGCGTCCACGCCGTCGAAATCAATCGGGCGAGGGCGTGGCGTGGCGTGGCGTGAGGGGCGTGCGAGCGTGGGGGCGTCGCTCGGACGTCGAGAATTAGAGCCCGGTCCACTCGACCCGCTTAGTTTGCTGGCCGCGATGAGGCGGGGCGCGGCGGGAGGCGTGGAGCAAATAATGTCGGATCGCAATCGCAAGGAGGTTTGGACGAGTGGGGACAGCCACAACAAGTGGGAACAAGAACAACAACAAGGCGGACAACAACAACCACTACCCGAAAGGACGTTGCAACAAAAGAAATGGCAACGGAATATTGTTGAAAACAAAAAAACAAATATTGTTGAAAACGACCTGCGGCTGCACAACGGCAACAGCAACAGCAGAAGCAGCAGCAGCGAGCGCCAGGACGCCTTGCGATGGGAAGCGTTTGGTGGTCGAAGAGGCTGGCGTTGCCACCCGGTCGATTAACGAGTGTTCAATGACCAGGCACATCTTCTCGGTCTCTCTGAGTTTAGAGCAGAAACATTTTGTGAAGAATTTCATATGTTTTAAAACGATTACCGAAGAGAGCGATTACATTAGAGAGATGTGATGAGGCATAAATTTCAGATGTGGCAACGCTCTTCCCATTGCAATGTCCATAACGGAGCAGCGACCGATGGACTCAGGCACGGACGCCCTCCAACAAACACACACAAGCGAACCCACACTGGCGGAATGAAACCACAACAGTGAAGCAGAAGGAGAGGAGGCGGAGTAGGGGGCGAGAGAGAGGGAGGGACGGCCAAAGGGGGGAACGAGGGGGACAGACAATGACAGACTGTTGCGATTTATTGCATTATCAATAAAATGAATAAATTTTGAGGGAATTGCTGCGTGATAAGGGTTTAAAGCAACAACAATTGCACCACCACCACCAACAACAACAACAACGACAGGACGTTGCCCGTGGCGCTTCGTCCTGCCAGTGCGTGTCTCGTGTGGCTGACCTTATGTTGTTGTTGGTGCTGTTGTTGTTTTTGCTGCTTTATTGGTCATTCCCATTGTTGCTGCTCTTGTTCTTCTCCCTCGCGTTGCTGCTTGTTATTACTTCTGTCGATGTTATTTTTATTGTTGCTCTTGTTGTTGTTGTTATTGTTGTTGTCATTATAATTGTCCTTTTGCGCCCGCTGCCGCTGTTGATGTTTTTGTTATTGTTGCTGTTTTCGCTCCTTAATGTGCTGTTAATTAAAATCATTTTTTTTTTTTAGCACTTTCCGCCATCGATATCGCAGTTGTTGTTGTGCTGTTTGCCAGTGTAATTGGCGTTGTTACGGCCGCCACCTTCGAGGAAGCCACCCAGAGGCGGAGGGAGGGGCAGCAGGGAGGGGGCGTGGCCGAGGTGCGAGGAAACGAAGTGCATTTTCGTTGTCATTATTCTGAGCCGAACTGATAAAAGGATTGCGAGCAATTAATTGATTAAAAATGGCGCGCCGGACGCGTGGCGACCGCAGGACCAGCTGCGGGCTCGGGCTCGGGCTCGGAGAGGCCTCGACAAAGCCACAGGGAGGTGGGGGGTGGGCAGAGACCGGTGCGGGACGAGAGGCGCTTGAGCAAATTGCTATTTAAATTCCGAGGAGGCCCTGCTCATGTTGATTTTCATCGCCGAGCGCGGCGGAAGCCAAAAAAAACACCACACGGCCTTCATTCAACCTCTGCAGGGCGAGTGACCACAGCGGCGAGGACAAGGACGACGAGGACGAGGACGAGGACAATGGCGGCAACAACGACGACGACAACCTGGTGATGCAATGGTGTTCTCACCTCGTTCAGCAGAAACCCACCCTCCTGGCTCCTAATGACAACCCGCCATGGAGCGCGGTGTCGGGCGACTGGCGACGACCACCGCGGCACCGGGTCCGCCTCCATCAGCGCCAGGTGGCGCAGGACGCTGGCTGCGGTGTCGTCATCGTGACACGATTTCGCCCCTGCCGCCCCGGCGCCCACCACTCGCGACTTGCACTTCCGGTGGCGCGCTTTTGGCGCTGTTCGGTCGCGTCTTTCGGTCGACTTCGGCCCCCCTCCTCCGCCCCTCCGCCGGTTTCGGTTCGGTTTCTGGACCCCCACGGCTCCGCGCTCGTGGCCGCCAGATGCAGCTCCATTAAAGACACCATGTTGCACGAGTGCAGTCCACGAACCCAACCGCCGTCCGCCGAACTCCCTCATTGCAATATCATTACTTAAGTTCCCCGACCTCGTCCTGCCGCTTGACCGGAGTGCATTTTCGTTCTTTCGGCTGCAGCTGCGACCGCCTCGACGTGCCCTGGTGGGGTCGGGAGCGTGGGCGTGGGTCGGGGGGCGGGGGCCGTGTCCGGGCGCTGCTCGCCGTGGCCGTGGCCGGCGCCGGGTCCTGCTCGAGTGTTAATTTATGGCAACATTTAGGAGTTTCCTGCTAAGTTGCTGCTCCTCTTAATGCTGCCGTTGCTGCTGCTACTTCGGCTGCTGATACTGTCGCTCTCACAGTACCCTCGCACCCACCCCTCCTTCCTCCATCCTCCTTCCTCCCCACTTGCTCACTTCCCATCGTCCTCCTGGCTCCGTTTTTGCATATGAACTGATGCTCCTCGGCGCCCGGGGCCAAGGAGTTGTTTGTCGCTCCGATACGCAGCCTCGGCCAGCGCACGCTCTCTCTGTCCCGCAGTTATTAAGTTGAGTTCCGAGCCCGGAGTTATAAATTTCACCTCGGAATTATTTTGCAATTTGCATTTCGGAGCAGCGATGGTCGAGCGGTGATGGTGATGGGCGGCTAAAGGGGTCCGGGGCGAATGGGGAGGGGTGAGGGTTCGATGAGGTCCGATCAATTCGATTGCTTCGTCGCAGTTGACGTGACATCTCGGGGAATTCACCACAGTCGCCTCAGACACCTTTCACCATACATTGTTTTTCAACATATATTAATTTTTCGCTATATCTGTATTTTCACCCTATATTTAATTTTGACCAAAGTTATTTTTTCACATGGCATTTTAAAGCGCAAATTATCATATGAAATCACAGTTTCTTTAGTCACTGACATTGTGGTTTGTTTCACCTCTGTCACCACATCCATCTTCCCTACCAGCACTTCATGTGCAGCAGCCTTTGATTACTTCTTAGAGGGGAACATTTGGGAATCGCAGCCGCTGGTCCCAGGTGAATTCACTCGGGACGTGTTCGAGTGTGGCGAAAGAGAAAATAAATACGAGGAGCAAATCCTCACAAATCTCTTCGCACGACAACTCATTGCGAATTCAAATTCCCAAGCAACCGGAAGCGACTCCGCCCCCCCCCCCCCCCTTCCCACCACTGCCACCGCTCACCACACCTCCCGGCAGCTGCAGGCGGACATCGGGCTGTCACCACACTCGCCGCACGAACACCCTCGGTGGCCCGGCGCCGGAATGTGGGGAGCTCGAACTGCAGCAGCTCGATGTCCCTTCAAAGGACGCCCCGAGGCGGATTCTGAAGCATCATCGACTCGTTCATCCGTCACCGGAGCTCGACGGCATCATCATCAGCAACGAAGGCAGCAGCAACAGCAGTAGCACCGCAGGACTCTCCCTCGTCCCCGGCGGCCCCCGGGGCTGCGTTTAAAGTTGGCGGCAAAATCTTCGTTTTAATAAATTTGTAAACAGATTTGTTAATTTCACCATGAAATTTTGATGAGAATTCGGCCATATTGCGAGTCGCTCTCACACGCCCCCCGCTCCCTTCTCTCTCTCTCTCTCTCTGCCTCACCCAACCACCCTTGGTGTTGGTGTTTGTGCGGTGTTAAGTGTGCGTGCGGAGCGCAAATAATGGTGAAAAAAGCTAACAACGGAGCATCCGCCGCCCAGGCAGCCGGGCAGACAGTCAGGCAGGCAGGCAGGCAGGCGGACGGACGGACGGACAGATGGAGTGACGGACAGAGAGTTCGAGGCGGGCCACAAACACACACACACATCCCAACACACACAGCAAACACTCGCACAGGATACAGCAGAACACGATGCGCTGATAGTGCGGGGCGAGAGCGGGAGGAGCACGAGGGGGGGGGAGGTGGGCGAGGAGTCGGGGGCAGAACTTGGTGCAAACAGGAAATGAAACTCCGAGAAAATGAGTTTTAAAATGCGACAGCAACAACGCCGCGAACAGCAACAAAGCGCCAACTACAACATCATCAGCAACACGGCGGCAGCAGCAGCTGCGAAAAAATTTAATGAAAATTAACAGTGGCGAGAACGCGAGTCGTCGACGGCGCCGTCGCCGTCGCCATCGCCGCCGTCGTCGCTGCAGCAGCGGCAGCCACAATGAAGCAGCAACATCCAGAGCAGTTGATGATGAGACCGAAAATCCGAGGCTGAGTCCGAGGGCAGCGAGGGGGGCGAAATAATAATAAATGTTGAGAGTGGATGTAATTCACGGAGACGACTCGGATATACATGTCGCTGCTTAGCGAGGGCTGGAGCCGGGACGGGACGGGACGAGGGCGGGCGAGTTGGCGAGTGGGCGGCCCAGGTTGTCGGTGTTAATTATGACGAAATTACGCGAACTCCGGGTGCGATGAGCACTTTAATGAGTTCACGTTGACGCTGGGGTTCGCGTTTTAAATCGAGAAAGGGGTTCGCGTCTGCCTCGCGGTCTCGTCCTTGGCTTCGAGCTGGCTGGAGTTCTTCGAACGCCGCCGTCCTTGGATCCATTCCTCGGTCACTCCAACGAGTCCTCGCACTATTTTTTGCTTTGCTTGATGTACGTTGAAGTCATTACTTTTCGTCATGTTCCCCAAGCCTTCGGCAATCACTCGCCCTCGTTCACTTGCCTCAGACTTCCCCACACGAGTGACCGCCGAGACCGCCTCGACTTCCCGTCATCGGCAGCCACCTCGACCCCTGGCGGCCACCCGCCACCGGCCTCCGTCCGCGTCTGGTCCGAGTCTGGCTCGACATCCGTCCTCTGGCCAACCCATCATCGACTCACCAGGAACTCGACCCGGTCCGGACCCGGCTCTGCTGGCGGTCCGAACCCATTCGTTGGCCAAGTCAATTTCAAACGGCGAGGAAGTTTGTTCGAGAAGAGGCCAGTGAAGGCATGGGGAGTGAGGAGTGAGGGGTGGAGTCGAAAAAAAACCACTCTCGGCGGAGGGAATTCGGGGAATTTCCATAAAAAGGAGTCGTCACATTTTAATGATCTCGCCGAACGCAACGACGTAATTAAGCGAACATTCGCCAAAATTGTTGCATCCACCGCCGCACATCAGCGCGACCCGGCGAGGTCGGAGGGGGCGAACGGTCGATGCAAGTGAGACGGCGTTTAAACGAGTTGACGACCACGAAAAAATTAAAACCCATCTCGAGCGGAGGGCGAGCTCCGGCCGGGGGAGCGAGGGCGGTTCCCAAACGACTTGGGAGCCCTGCCGGAAGCCGCAGTGGCGAGCGAGCATATTGCATACTTTTTGGCGCTGATTACGATGACATCATTGCGTCTGCGGACAATTTAAATTGCATTTTCAAGTGGCGGCGAGGGCGAGGGCGAGGCTAGGACGAGGACGACGCGGACACTCAGTCGGTCTGTCGGTCGGTCGCCCACGCATCGTCCTGGAAGTCATTTGCATTTCGCCATTGGAGTGTCGTCGATGGCAATGACGACGACGATGACGATGACGATGACGATGGCAACGACGATGACGATGGCAACAGCGACGAGTCGTTCCATCGTTTTCACGCTTCTTTAATTTCCCTTCATTACACAAACTCACCACGGAGCCGCCGCCGCCACATTACGAAGACACATGTGGAAGACCGAGTGCCGAAACTCAATTAAAACCCCACGCTGAACCGCGTTAATGGAGGGTTTCATTTGCGCGTCGAGGGCGGCGGGACCATTGGCTTGGTTTGGTTCGCCGCAGGAGCAGCCACGAGCGTGTCCTGGGCAAGTGGGCGGTGCTTCAAAGGGCCAGGATTCATAGAAGCATCGCCACATTCCTTCATTGAAAAAACTGCTCATTTCGAAGAGTCGTAGAATTGAATGCCATGTTTCAATATAACCATCTGAATAATTAATTCGCAAAAAAACACTTTTTAATTCATATCGAACTCGAATGCCAAGGCTTCAATTTCGAAACGGGACCGAGTTCACCAATGCAGAAAAGTTCATCATCAGTTTGTCAAAAAGCCCATCGATGGGAGAAAATTTTCAGCAAATTATGATTTGAAAAATCACAAAATTTGCCAGATTCGCTGAGTCCGAGCTGACGCCGATAATTTCTCACTATTCCCGGCCAGCTAATTATATCCACCTAATTCGCCTAGTTGGGCGAATTTATCACAACACTAATAACTCAGTTATTTGGCGAAAACAAAAATAAATCGCCTGGCACTTGAAAAGGCTGCCGTTAAATAAATAACTTGTAATTAAATCATTTGACACTTTATCGCGAATTTATTCCATTGTTCATGCCGTTGTTGTTATTGGCATTTATTTTTTGCTTTGTCGCCATATTTTATTTTTTATTTGCCTTTTTGAGGTTTTACATACATTTTCAAAAAATGTCGATAAATTGTTTGGTTTTTTTGCACACACCGCCCTCGTTGGTGATTAAAAAATATGTTAATTGTCACCACAGTGAGAAAAAAAAATAATTGGAAAAAACGAAGCCAAACAAAAACAATGTCAAACAACAATGGCCAAGGGAACAACAACAATCGCGGCGATTGCAACAACTTCGCCCACATCGATAATAATTGATAAATTGTTTGTATTTTCAATTTCTCGCTGACGGACGCTGGCATTTGAAATGAGAATTAAATTAGAAGCGAAATTTTAATGGAAACATTGGGCAAATAATTGAATTTGACGTGCCAACAACAACAACAACAGCAATGTGGACGAATTCAGCAAAAACTACACTTACAACTACAACAACAACAACAACAAGTGGAGATTTCGAATGGTGTCCTAAAAAAGGCCACACTTTTTGTCGATCATAATTTGTTAATTGCGAATTCCACGGGTAAAAACAGGGCGATCCCACACACACACACAGACACCCACACACACGCGCACATGGGCCTTGGCTCCCACTAGCGAGCGCGAACCCGAACCGGAACCGGAACCGGAAATACTCCCACGCACACACGGACACACGCGGGCGACTCCCCCACATGGCCACGACTGCATGCGCGGGCCAAACCGCATCGGGCGCGGGTCGCTGGTCGCGGGTCGGAGGGCGATAAAAATAATAAAGCCAATCAATTAAAAGCGATAAAAAGCCCGAGTGCGGACCGCGGGGAGGGCAGGGGTGGGCGGAGCAGCCCGAGCAATTTGTGTCATCATAAATTATCGGCAACAACGGCACCGACATCGGCGCCGACAACGACAACGACAACGACAACGGCGACAACAACAGCGACAAACCAACAACACGGACCAGTGGAATCCGACGAAAGCCACCGCAAGAACATGGGCAACAACAGCGATAACAACAACAGCGACAAAAATAGCCACGACGATCCGATCTGATCCGTGAAGGACTCGCGGCGACTCCTGCTAATCTTGCGTGTCCTCGAGTCCTTCGCCGGCCGCATCACTTTCACATTCGCATTCACTTTCACTGCCACGCCCCCGCACCCGCACCCGCCCCGCACCCGCCTCGACCTCAGTCCCCGGTCGTCATCTACGTGCGGACTCATCATAAATTCCTCGGCTAGGATCCGGCGGCTCGAGCTCCTGTCAACGGGCGCCGTGTTTCGTGACGACCACGGGAACCGCATTAATCTCCGTTCGCCATTTGCCCGCAGGCTCCCCTCGTCCTTCGTCCTTCGTCCATCCGCCCGTCTCCGCCCCTCACGCACTCCTGGCCGCACGGCATGTCGTTCGGTCGCGACGTTATTGCCGTTGTCGTCGTTGTTGTTGTTGGGTCGGAACACATTCGCTGAACAAACACGGCGGCGGAAGGTTTCGGAACAAAACGAGGACGGCCGAGGGGCGTGAGAAGGAGAGATCGAGAGAGAGAGAGAGAGAGGGGGGGGGGGGGGCAGGCGGAGACAGCGGCCCAGAAATTAAATTGAAAATTTAATCTGTGCCACGAAGACAAACTGACTCACGCACACACACACACACACCACGCTCGCACGCACCTCCCACGTTCGCAAACAAGCGCGCGCGACGAACAATGGAATGCGGGGTGGGGACGGAGCCGGAGCCGTGGCCGGAAACTGCGGCGAGCGGAAGCGGAAGTCGATCGAGTTTAGGATGAAAAATTGTGTCACCGAAACGTCCTGGCGAGGCAATGCGCGTGGGCTGTGTGTGGGGAGCCTGGGAGGGAGGGGAAGAGAGGGGGAAAATAATTACAAATTCAGTCCGAGAGGGACGGCGACTTCATGGGCTGGTGGTGCTGATGCTGTCTAGGAAATATTTCCAGGAACTTCCACTCATAACCGCATCAAGCACTTCGCAAAATACTTCAGTCCATCCTTCAGCACTGGCTCAGTCGGTTCATTTCTTCCAATCCCGAACTCAACATGCAACGTCTTCTACTCCTTGGCCCCAGCCTTCGACTTACTTTAGGGCTCCAGCCGGTCTCCAGCCGGATCGGATCCCCTCGGCCCATAAGTCTGTCTGTCACTGTAGCTCGCTCTCTAATTTCCTCCGCTCGACGGTGTTATATCCTGCCCATCGTGCTCCTCCTGCCTCGGTGCGCCGCCCCCCGCGCTCCCCCATAAATCCTGCTCGCCGCCCGACGCCCAACGCCTGGAATTCCCAGCTCCCATTGTCTGGCCGTGTTTCTCTGCTCTCGCATATCTTTCCGGCGTGTGTGCAATTTCGGGGAAAGGAGCGAGGGACAGCGACAAAAAAGAAGACTCCACGATGAACAGGCAAATATCACGAAGAGTGAGACAGAGACAGAGACAGGGCGACAGGCGCCTTTCGCTCATGTCGCCTTAAATTCCCAGCTGTCTCAATTGCAAACTGAACGACTTCGATTTTTCCGAACGCTCCGGGACGAGCTGCAGGTGGGTTCAGGTGGGGCAAGGGGTGGGTTCGAGTTGTATGACGAGGTGCAACGAGTCAGGGAGAGGCGGCGGCGTCTCGGCGCGTCGCGTCGAGTTGGCCGAGCTCGGCTGAGTCGAGCTGAGTTGAGTCGAGGCCGGCTGAGTTGCGACGGGAGACATAAATTGTGTTTAAAGTTCGTTCGGCGGCTGCCGGGCGGTCGAAGAGGGCCGTGGAGGGCCGTCGAGGTGAGACGGGTCGGGACGGACGGGACGAGATGAGGTTCGTCCACGTCGGATCCGGCGGCGCTGCAAGTCGTGTGCATGTCTAATGGACTACAAAATGTTTATGTCGGGCCGCAGCGAGCGGAGGTAAAACGTTTTGCAAACAATTTAATGAATTTTAAGGCAGCCGTCGAACTACCGCCAACAACACTGACAATAAAAACAACAACAACAACAACAACAGCAGCAACAACGATACCAACAGCAACGAGAGCAACAAACGTCGGTCGTCTTCACCCGCTGCAAATGCAGATGGCGGCGAGTCACGAAGTCGATGCTCAAGTCGAAAATTTGTGGTAAGACGCGAAGAGCCGAAAAAATGCTCGGTGGGAAAAAGAGAGAGACAGCGATATATGTGTGTGGGGTGGGTGGCGGACGAGGACGGAGGACGTGCTGCAGACGAAATGACAAACAGGACGTTGACGACGAGGACGAGGACGAGGACCAGGACGACGGAGACTATTTTACGAGACCATGAGACCATGAGTCTCGACTTCGAGACGGTTTTACGAGAAGGTCCCGGCCGCTAAGTGGCAGCAGCGCCGATCACTGAGGTCGGGGTGGGAGGCGGCTGGAGGGCGCGGACCCATGCGATCGCCGCAGGAAGGGTCCAGAGGGGATTTTCAGGCTTGCAGAGGAGGAAGTAGGGTTCTCGGCGTTGTGGATGAATAGATGGTGTTTCAAAAATAGAACAAAATAATAATTATTAAGAAGATCAGGTGGTAGGAAAATCTGGAGTAAACGAATGGCGACCCATGTGAAACCAGGAAATCGGTTGGTGCCTCGTGAAACAGGACCTTGTCTCGGAGTGTGTCTAATGCAAGGCCACACATCGCTGCCATTTTCGGGCTTTCGTCTAACGGTAAACGGCGCTCGGACAAGCCGACACCCTCGCACACACACGCCCACACACACACCCACGTGGTACGACTCGAGTACTCAGACTCATTTACAGTCGTTGGCTGCTTTCTTTGCATCGCATCAATAATGCATCAACTTTGTTCAATTCCAGTTCTGTACCAGCACGAGAAGAAGCAGAAGACGAGGACGAAGAAGAGGAAGAGCCTCCTGCCGTCCCCCACTTCGTTGCCGCTGCCACCCTTAAGTTACCGCCACTTCTTCTTCTTCTTCTTCTTCTTGCTCAGCCACTACCCTCGGTCTCTCGTTATTCTCGTTGATACCTCGAGTTGATGTTCATCCGTCTGTCCGTCCGTCCGTCCGTCTGTGCGCTCGCCAACCCTTACGTGCGACAAATTTACGGCTTTAATTCGGAGAAGAGGTTTCTCCTTGCTCTTCGCCCTGTCTCCCTCTCCCTCTCCCGCTCTCTCCTCCTCGCCTTCATCCTGTTGCCGACGTCTTCTCCGTTTCGTCTCGTTTCGTTTCTTTTCGCTTCCTGTCCTCGCCTCGACCTCGTCCTCGGTCCGGCCCCGCACACACACGCACGGCTGGAACGAGAGGGAGGGATGGAGGGCGAGAGAGAGAGGGGGGGGGGGGCAGGGAGAGGGTCCTGTTCGCATGCAAATAAACATGTGTCCGGCCCACGGACGCGTGTCGCTGTCGCTGTGTTGGGGCGCGGGTCTCCAAAGCCATTAAATAAATATTTTATTGCGAATAAAACGTGCGCACTTTTTATAATCTTCCCGCCCACCGCAGGCCACGCCCACCCGCCACCGCCACGGTGTTATCCCGTGGTTGGCAACGCTGCGCGCTGCATACACGAGGATGAACCGTGGCGCTTTTCTATTGACTGGCCGGCTGATTGATTGATTGAAACGGCGTGTCGGCGGCGTTGCCACCTGCCCTCTGCCCGGGCGGGATCAGCCCGGCGCCTAGCGGCGCGATGCCCGCCCCGTGGCAACGCCGGCCCCGACCGCGGACATCAAGTGGCAACGCGCCGGCCACGCGGCGTTCATAAATATTGCGGTCCATTTAATTTGTGCAATTTTTATGTCAAAGCGATTTGGGGAATTGACAGCGCGACCTGTCCAAAGGCCGAGACACCGAGCGACAGAGACCGACACGGAGAGAGAGAGCGATGGAGGGAGATGGCGCGATGACTACGTAAAAAGCCTGATGAATTGCACGCGTCCTCGGCCTGACAACCGACGGGATCCTCCTTTGTCCCGGTTGCCGGCGGCGGATGCCTTTGCGGACGGATCCAGCTCGAAAATTCCCTTTCAGCCGCCACGCGGGGCCACCCGGCAATTTGCGCCGAGGCCTCGCTGCAGCGCCTCCCCCTCCTGGCCACGACGGCTCGGAAGACGTCGCCCCAGCCGGGGGCGAAAATTATGCACCTCGGGTCGCCGGATCCACCCCAGGTGGGACGACAGAGAGGGGCGTGAGTTGGGGGGGGGAAGGGGGAGGTGGTGGGGGCGGCAGTCGCCTCATTTGAATTAATTTTTAAACTCAATTCATTTCGCTTCATTTCGCATCTGTTTAAATTGTTTGAGGTTGTTATGCCAACTGTTGTTGTTGTTGTTCTTGCAGTGGCAGTTCGTGATGATGCCGTTGTAGTTGTTGTTGTTGTTGTTGTTGTTGTTGTTGCTGCTGTGATGGCAGAGGTGGATGACTGCCGACACACATGCACTCACACCAGCACACACGCTCCCACTCTCACACACTCGATCTCGTGCGCCGCTGTTATAATAATAAAAGGTAATGACAGCGCAATAAAATAGCAGCAGCAGCAGCAACGACAGCCACGACGACGGCGGCGGCGGCGGCGGCGGCGGGACGCGCCAGCGACAACAATGAGCACGAATTCCTGAAGGATGCGCCGCCAGCGTCCTCGAAGGAGGGAAGGAGACCTTGCAATTTATGCTCTCGCCATCCAAGGAACCGAACGAGAGATTAAGAGAACGTGGAACCCTCATGTGCAAGCGGCGGGCGAGGCGGTGGGTGCGCGGTACGTGGCGGCGCTAATGGGCCGCGAAGGGGGCCCGTCGCATGGGGATCAGGATCAGGTCGAACGGCTCCGGCCCGACCCGGCCCAGTCCGGCCCCCTCGGAGCTCGTTTATCCTGTCACTCCACGAGGCGGCCCGGGCGACCGCGGCTCCAGCTACGGCCACGTCTCCGGCGCAGAGCGATGAGGGTCCGGATGGATCGATCGATGGATGGATGGACGGGTCCCTAACGCGAGGGAGCCCGAGAGGCCGCCCACGTCTGCTTCGTCTCCTCGTTCCGCTGGCCGCGCTCGCCCGCAGGTCGGGCCGAGGGCCGCACCAGCCACGCCGGCCCCTGGAATCGTCATCGATTTCGCCCCAGGTCGTTCATCCTCCTTCTCTTTCCCTCTGCACCCTGCTTCTCCCCCCCTGCCTCGCTCTCCTCTCCTTCTTACCGCCTGCTTCTCGGCCCACCTCCCTGGCTGTCTGTCCTTCTGTTGGCCGGGCGTGATTTCTGACACGCGGCCAAATGTTCCAGATATCAATTTGGCTAATTACAACAACAAAAATTAATTAGCACCCAATCTGACAGACGACGCCCCTCCCCCGCTCGGACGTGTGGGCGGCATCGGCAGCGGATCCATCACAGCCCCCGACGCCGCCCCGACGAACTCCCGTGAACTGGTGACCTGACAACCTCATCAGGAGTTGCCAAAACTTCGGCCGGAGATCATTATGAGGGCGGAGAGGGGCAGGGGGCGGGGTGAGGGGCGGACCCACCTCCTGGACGCAGGGTTTTATCGATTGCCGCTTGGCTTCCGCCGGCCGCCCTCGACCGCCCTCCGTCGACCATCGTCGGGGCCGGGCGACGTCGGCGCGCTGGGGTCGGCTTCCGGTCCGCTGCAGGCGTTGCCGAGCGCAGTGTCGTGTGCGACAAGAGCAACAGCAGCAGCAACAACTGCCCAACAACGCCGCCAGCAACACCAACAGCAACAGCAACAACTCCAAGAACGACATGCAAAACAGTTGCGGGCCTCGCTTGTTTCACATATCCGGCGCATCCTGCAGCGGCCCGGCTCAGCGCCGCCCCCAGAGCCGCGCCCACGCCCCCGGGTTCCCCTCCAACCGCCCCCCCCGCCCCCTCTCGCCCTCGTTCTCTCCGCCGAGCGGCCTAAAATGCGGGCCCTGCAGCTCGATCCGGAAGTGTTGCCGTTTTAGGCGGCTGCCGTTTTTGCATAACGTTTCTGCTGCCGTTGCTGCTGTTGTTGTTGATGATGTTGTTCGGTTGTTGTTGCTCGGTTGTTGTTGTTGCAGCGAGCATGTAAGTGCTTGACAATGACATCAGCATCGATATCGATCTGCAGCTGACATTTGCACCGAGCGCCTCCATCTGTCCGCCCGTCGTCCGTCCGTCGTCCGTCGTCCGTCGTCCGCCGCTCTTGTCTCTGTTCGTTTGTTTGCCTGTGTGCGTGCGTGGCTGTGTAAATTGCACTTTTGTCCGTTTCCATTGCCCATCGCCCGTCGCCCGTCGGCCGGCGCCCGCCGTTGCCAACTGCATTTAAATTCCGGCGCTGCCAACCAGCGGACAGGAGGCCATTCGACGGACAGATAGCCGAGTGGGAGGGAGCGGGCGGGCGACCGACAGGAAGACGGGGGCGACGGACGCCCAGAAAGATAGATGATAGATGGATAGATGGATGGACGGATGGACGGATGGACTGATGGGTGGGCGGCGCAGGACGGTGCAGAGACGGTGCAGGGTCGGCTTTTCATTTATGCGACCATTTCCGGCCCGCTCGCCTGTGTAAATATGCAATATCCGGCCCACTCACACACACACACACACAAACGAAAACACACTTTCGGCTCCACGAACTCCGTGTTTGTCAATTTTCAAGTGGCTCCATTCACAGACGATCATGTTGTTGTTGTTATTGTTATTTCGGTGCCCTAATGAATTGATGTGTTCGAAAGGCCGGGTGTGAAATCGAAGTCATCCCAGCAGCCGCCAAGGTGCGAGGGAGTCGAAGGAGGAGCAAGGGAGCGAGAGAATGAATGAACGAGAAAGAAACAGCGACAGAGGGAGATGGAGAGAGAATGTCGAGTTGGGGATCGAATTCGGATCGATGCAGGGATCACCGGAGAGGAGGCAATTAAGGAGATGTCCTTCTGGGTGGAGGGAAAGCGAGCGAGAGACTGCGAGATTCCGGTGAATTTGGGAGTTCCAAGGAGGCATGTTCGAGTGCTGACATTGGGTTTGTTGAGGACGGACGATGTGGGCGACCATTACGGCGCCCTGCTCCACCCCTCACCCCGCCTTCATCGGGGCTCCACTTGGTCCTCTTGGACTCACTCAGATTACCTTTCGATAATCCTCTCCAATTCTCCGCCACTTTCATTGGCAAACTCCGTCTACGATCTGCCTGGTGAACTCACTAGCGCTCTCTCTTTCTGCTCTCTCTCTCTCTTTCCCTCTCGCCACCTCGAGGGCCTGCTGCTCATCCAGGCTGAAGGCACGGCCCAGTGCTCATTAAATGGCCTGGTTTCAGAATCCCGTCTTCTCGCCCACCTCCGGCCACCTCCCACGTCCAACTTCTTCATCCCTTTGTTCCGTCGACGCCCCGCGCCCCGCGCCCCCGACGCCGGCGGCCCATTTCGGAATTTTGAACGAAATTGAAATGAAAATTCAAATTCTTCGCTCGCCAAATGAGTTTTTCCTTCATTTGTTTGCGTTTGGCTCCGGCTCAGGCTGAGGCTCCGGCTCGTCCGCCGCTCCCTTGCATTCCACGGCACTTCGTCGTCCCCCAAGTCGAGCCTCGTGCCGCAGATCTCGCTCTTTCTCTCTCTCTCTCTCTCTCTCTCACTCGACACCATTCCGTTGGCTCTTTCGCCAGCCGCTACCTTCGACTTCCTTTCGCTTCGTCGCCCCTTCCTCGGGACTTCTCTCGAGACGAGGTCTGCCCACAGCCCCATTCGGCCTGTCTCCCCCGCACTTTGGGGCAGGCGGGCATGTGTGTCTGAGCGAGAGAGTGCGAGCCTGAGCGGGTGGGAGTTGGTGAGAATGAGTGCGAGGCCTCGCAAGCCGCCATTTGTCTTTCGGCCATGTCAGCATTAAATTGGTTTATACGACTCTGTTGATGTGTTCGCTCCCTCTCTTGCCCATTGTCTCTGCCTCTCCTCCTCTACACCCCTCTCTGTCGCTCTCCCTTCCCCCCACTCTCTCTCTCTCTCTCTCTCTGTGTCTCCCTCTCTGTCCCGGCTCTCGATCTCTCCTCCAGATGGCAAATTATTTCGCATGTTCTTCGGCTTTCGGCCGACAGGAGGTCGGCTCCGATGTCCGGCGAGGAGCGAGCGGCGAGAGAGGCAGAGAGAGAGAGGGAGTGAGAAAGAGAGAGAGAGCGTTGCTGCTGCCGCATGGGGGACTCGTCGTCGCTGCCGAGGTGCGAAGGGATTTCGCTATTTGCAGTGGATTTTCGTGCATGTCGCCATCGAACGCCCCGTTGCGAGAGACGTTGCTTCGGAGGACGAGGAGGAAGCGGAGGCGGGAGGGATCGGCGGCAGAAGGTTTTCGGCGCCCCTGGCTGAGATTGCGGGCCGCAATTAATTGTTGCTGCCGCTGGGGCCGGGACTGGCTGCGGGCGGCGCTTCATTAGGTCGAATGCCCTGCGATCGGGGTCGGTCTGGCAGCCGGGGGCCGGTGACGTGGCTGATGGCGATCTGATGAGTTGCGAAAATTGGTTCAAGGTTTCATCACGACACGGTGTCGTTGGTGCGCTTGAGGGCTTCGGCGTGTGAGGTTCGGAGCAACATGACATGGATTTTGCGGTTTCCGCCACCTAAACCGTAGGATTCGTAGGATTTGTCGGGGTTTGACAGTGTGCGAGCCGGCACCTCAGGAGGGCGAGAGTGAAGAGTTCGATTCCATGGCGCGCCGTGAGCTTCGCCTTCTCGCCTTCCACAGGTTTCTGCATGAAATTTACGTTGTTCCCCAAGGATTCGCCTTCGTTCAACAGCCTGATCCACTGATTTGAACGAAGGAATAGCTCCAGTTCAAAAATCTAGCTCTAGCTGGCCTGGGACGGCTGCAAGAATCTGCTGCACAGCTGCCGTCTGAATCTCTCTCTCCCTCTTTCAGTCCTTCTTTCTTACTCTCATTCTATGTCGTGGTCTCGCCTTGTCTCGTTCCCCTCTCTGACCGGAACAAATGCTCTCGTTAATTTTAGCATTTTGTTGAGTGCACGATTTGTAACGGGGAGCGCGGAGCGAAAAATTAACAATTCTAATTCAAGCACATTAAATTAAATGCCAAAGCTGCCCCCTGCACTCCGACCACCCTCTCGTGCCGCCACAGGAGCACCCTGAGCCGAGCCCGTCGCCAGTGCATTGTGGGTCCAGTAGCTGGCCGACAAATCCTTGCCAAAAACTTTTACTTTACTTTCGCCGCATTCGTGGCCATCGTCCGCTTTGTGTCCTCGTTCCCTCGTTGCCTCGCAACCATCGCCATCGGGGTCCTTCTCTTGTAATCCTCCGCACTGATTTGCTGCAAACTCGCCTTCTCTCACCCGACTGCGGACGAGATAAATTCAGCCATTTGTACGAAGTCACCGCGTCGTCGTCGTCGTCGTCGTCGTCGCCGGGGGCAGCGCTCAATTGCCCCGAGCAGGCTCCCCGCCGGACCCCAGGGTGGCCCGGGCGCGCCGCCTCCGTCTTCGGTCCCCTGGCGCGCAACAAACGAAGCCATTTTCGTGCATCGCCTCGTGCAGCGTCGTCATCGTCGTCGTCCTCGTCCTTCCGGGCTGCCGCGAAGGGGAGGCGCGGCAGCACCCTTCCTCCCTCTCTTTCTCTCGCCCTCTCCCTCTCTGGGGCTCCCAGTCCGGCTCTCTGTGGTGATGATTGCGCTTTAAAATGCAACACTTTTGCGTTTTGTAATTGAATTAGCGCTGCATTAGTTGCTCCAGCCACCCCACCCCCCCTCTCGCCGCCCCCTCCGCGATCCCCGACCGTGTTTATTTAACAGCCCCCTCCCCACCTCCTCACCCCTGGTCCGGTCAGGCTGTGGGTCTCGGTTCTGCGCGATTTTCGACTTTTGCCTCGTTCTCTCCAACTCTCTTTGCCCTCTCGGTCTCACTTTCTGGCTCTCCATCGAGCGAAGGAGATCGCGATTTTTCCTTTATTCACATCCGAGCTTTTCTTCACGTTTCACGAGATCTTCCACCCCCACCCCTTCCTTGTCCCGCCCTTGGCCGACCCTCCCGCAGCTCTTGGCCATTAACAAGTTTTCATCACAAGCCGGTCCGACCCGGTCCGGACTCCGCACAGTGGGGCGAACCGGGCGAGTGGGCGACGGCGGGTGCTGCCACGCCCACTGTGCCGAGTGCCGGGCGCGGTCGACTCCGTGCACCGCGCACCGCGCACTCGGCGACAATTAAAACTCGCCGCCAACCGACCCGCATCCACTTGTCGTCCTCTCGACCCCGGCCAGTTGTAGTTGTTGTTGTCGTTGTTTTTGGTATTCTTATAGCTTATCCTGTCGTGTCTGTGGTCCTTCCCCGTAGTTGTTGTTGTTGTTTTAGTTGCTGTAGCTGTCGTTGTTCCTTTTGCTGTTGTTTGTGGTGCGGTTTTAAAAATGGGTTTATTTGATTCTCTCGCTCTCTCTCGCCCTTTCTCTCTGTGTTGTTGGTCTGTTTTTGTCGGACGGCTCTCGTCACGGCTACACCGACGACGAATCACCCCGAGAACCCCACCGCGATCCCGCCCCAGGCCGAGCTCGGTTTTGGCCAAGTTTCGTTTAGTTTTGGAATTTTTATGCTCCAAAGTTTATGGTTCAGAAATGCGAAAATGTTGGTGTTGCACTGGTGGCAAAGGCAGCCGAAGCACTAGAAGCAGTAGTTGTTGTTGTTGCAAGCTTGGATCGAATCCGAGCCCGAAAGTCCTCGCCGAGGATGCAGGGGGCGGCGGCGGAGGCCGGCGAAAAAATCACAAATTTCGAAGATTTACGACGAAACGATTCAAAAATAGTTTTCGAACTTCTGCTACGTCGGCCGTCGGCCGTCGGCCGTGAGGCACGGGCGGTGAGGGGAGGAGAGAGTGAGGGGGTGCAGCGGGCCCTCCGTGGGATCACTCGTGCGCATTGAACGATGCGCCTCAAATCGAATGCGTGTCTTGCCATGCACAGAAGTCACACACGATGGAGGAGGGCGCAGAGAGAGCGCGACAGAGAGTTGGTGAGGGGGGGAGCGAACAGAGACAGAGAGAAAAAGATGCATCAAGTCGAAAAAATGCCTCATATTTTATCTGGAACTTCGGGTCGAAAAGCCGAAGCCAAAGTCGTTCGGATTTTATGGAGGGTGAATGGAAAAGTTTAAATGTTTTTCGAGCTCGGCCGGTGACAAATCGTCGGGAGGATGGTCGGGGCAGGGAATCGAGGAGGAGTCGACCGCCCTAGAGGTCCTTCTAATTACTATTTGCAGGAAAATTCGTTAATCATTGCTGGGCCCGCCCGCTGTCGGCGGAGGCCATCAGAGCCGTGAACCTCGAAAGAAGCCCGTCGTCCCACTCCTTCGCTAATCTGCGGCGCCCATGCAGCCCCCCTCGGCCCACGACCCTCGACGCCCGAGAGTCCTTGCCGGAAGTGACTCGGGATAATAATTACATTACTTCACATCCACTTTTCACACTCGTCCTCCTCGCCGCACGTCGTCCGCCGCACGTCCTCCGTCGCCCCGGGCACAGCGCCTCGCTCTCGGCTCCACTCCATCACTCTGTCGTCCTCGTCCCGGCCCTCCGGCTCCCCTCACTCTCGGCGGGCATCCATTACTGCCGAAATCGAAACCGGAAGTGACACAAGATGGAAGCGCCTTCCGGTGCAAATCGACATGCAAAATACTTTCCCGGCTGCCGAGCAGGATATTGAGCAATCGCGGCGCTCGGGTCGAGTGATTTGCACGAGTCTCGACTCCGTGTTGGCGCCATCTTGAGTGCGAGTAGTTGTGGTAGTAGTCACTCCTGGTCGTTCTTGTTGTTGCTTTTGTCGTCGTCTCTGTTGATTTTCGGAATCCATCCTCCCATTGATCGAAGGAGTTGACTCGGAGTCGGGGCGGACTTGCGCGAAGTTGGGTCGGAATTGGGTCGAAGCTGGTCCGGAGCTCGCCGGCGGAGTTCGTCGAGTTTGTTTTCCATCTATTTTCTGCTCGGCTGCGGAGGCCTCACGTCCGCCCCCTGCTCCTGGCACTGGGGCGCCGACGACCGAACGAACGCCGATGGAGGACGATGGAGGACGCTGGAGGACGATGGAGGAGATATCATGACGAAGACGCTGATGAATCTCAGGTCGTTGAGGACGCCGCCACGATCACAATGGCGATAACGACGACGACGACGACGGCGACGGCGATGATGACAACAGTAATTACGACGGCGCTCATGACGCTAATGAGATGAGAAGCGGAAGATGTGCCTCCGTAGTGGTGGCCGGATGGCGTCGGTGATGGTGGTGGAGATGGTGAGGATGGTGGCGGCAAAGACGTTGAGCGTGAACAATTATAAATACTTAATTCCTAAGGACATCTTCTTCTGCCTTAGGCAGGGGAGGAGCCCTGAGTGCGTCTCGTGTGTCCTCGATGGGCCAACTGGGCCAACAACATGGCGCGAAAGAAGAGCGGATGGAGAGAAAAGCCTAAAATTTAACAAAATTCACAGATTCCCACATGAAAGGTTCGTCTTTAAATTGCGTGCGTTGAACGTACCCAATCCGAATCCGACTCGAAAGAGGCGAAATCCACTGCATGCTTCCAGGCTGTGCCGATCGACCGTCCGCCGAAGAGGGCGGCGTTTTTTCGTTGCATGCTTTCAGGCTGTCGTCACAGAGAACAAGCGAGCGAGCGATGACGAGTTCGTGCTGCGTTCCCTGTTGTAGATGTAGTTGTCGTGGTGTTGTTGCGGCGAAGAAGTTAACACGATGTCGTCGACTCGATTTCGTCGTTCTCCCCATCTCCCTCCACCGTCAGCTGCCCGCTCTCGCAAAAAACGCAATAATCGCGCCGACCGTTCGACGACTTAAGTGAGATGCGCTCACGGCGGCCGATGGTGGGCGACGCCGGCAAAGGTGGGGTTGCCGCGGCCGGTAACGGCACAAATACAAGCGCAATCCACCGCCCCCACCCCTCACCGCGTTTCCCCCTTCTCCGTGCTCTTTCCTCGTCTTGGTATGCTGTTGTTATTAATAAAGTTCGTGAGCTGCAATGAGCGAGCGAATAAGTTTTGTATGAACCCCTCCCGCCCCTCTCGCCCAGCACGACATGCATGAGTGCTCTGCGGATGTGTGTGTGTGCGTGTGTGTGTGGAGGCTTTTACTGTTGCCGCCACACATTTCGATTGTTGCCGCGTCGCCGCCTCCGCGCGCTCCGCTCCGCCGCCCCGAGAGCGCTTAAGCGGGGAAAATTAAAAACTTCAAGAGGACGCAAAGAGCTTTCGAGGCTCGAGGCTCCTTCACCCCTCTCCCCAGCACCCCTTGGACCCCGCGCCCGACGGAGTCGCAGCCACGCCGCTGCCCTCGTCCTGGCTCGATTTTCCCCGTCATCTGTGAGGCGTTCGTTGTTCGCGAAGTCACAGGGCGAGGGGCGTTGCACAAATACGCGGCTCTCGAAAGGCCGTGGGGGCGGGGGGTGCAGGCGAAGAGCGGCGTGGCCGGCTTTAAGCCCTCGTTCTGTTGAGGCTTTCGCTGAAAATGTTGACAAAAATTCTTTTGCCTCGATTTACTCAACCCTTGATTGTTGCTGTTGTTGTTGCTACTACTTTTCAGTTGTTCCTCTACTTGCCTTTGGTTGTTGCGGCTTTAGTTGTCGTAATTTTTGTTGTCGTTGTTGTTGTTGTTGTTTTTAAATGCTTGCCCTCGATTGAGCCGCAGGCAAACCCGCTTAACCTCCACCTGATTCCTCGAAGGATGCCGTCGCCCGCGGCATC